>CM053593.1:246680875-246741886 GCA_028646575.1 Pseudocheirus occidentalis | reverse complement strand
TCTAAAGAGAATAATTCCTTCAAAATTAGAGTGGAGCAAGTGGAAGCTAATGACTTTATGAGAAACCAAGATACTATTAAACAGTTACAAACAAATGAAAAAATAGAAAGCAATGTGAAATATCTCCTTGAAAAAAAAGAATAATCTTGGTACAGTATTACAAGAAATAATTGCCCTGAAGCATTAGAACAAAAGGGGAAAGTAGAAATAGAAAAGAGCCACTGAATGTCACCTGAAAGAGATCCTACAAGAAAAACCTACAGGAACATAATAGGTAGGTTTTCAAAACCTCAGCTCAAGGATAAAATGTTATAATCAACAAGAAAAAACAATTTAAATATGGTAGGGCCACAATTAGAATCACACAAGACTTTGCAGCAGTGACATAGAAGACTTGAAAGTCTTGTTACAACATATATCAAAGAGCAAAAGAACCGGGATTGCAGCTGAAGACATCATACCCAGCAAAGTTAAACATAATCCTGAATTTTTTTTTTAAAAAGAACATTTAACGAATTGTCAGACTTCCAGGATTTTGTTAAACAAAAAAAAAACAACAGCAACAAACAAACCTGAACTTAGTAGAAGATTTGACATATAAGAGCCAAGAGAAATAAAAGTATATGCCAAAGACTAATTACAGAGGACTCAATAAGGGCAGACTATTTATTCTTTATAGGAGGAAATGTAAAACAAATGTCTATGATTGTTACTAGTAATTGGGTAGTCTTTAAGAAAGACTAGGGTAGACTTGAATGTGATATGATTTTTAAAAGTAAAACAGTTTAAGAACAAGTAAAAAGAGTAATTATCCTATACAAGTGAGTATCTGTAAGAGGTGCAAGAGGAAGAAACAACACAGAAGAATAAAATGGGAGAACAGGGTTGGTAGTTCTGGAATCCTCCTTTCATTAGGAATGGGTTTAAGATGGAATACATAAATGCATGCATGCATGCGTACATGCATACAAACATACACATATATGTATTATAAAGGTCTAAATTTAGAAAGAAATAAAAGGCTAAGGGGACAGGGAGGAGTGAGGATAAAGGAGTGATCTTTTGAGGGGAAGGTGAGGGAATAGGATAAGGGGAGCTGTAAAAGAGTGCTTAGATTAATTAGTATGGGGGAATAAAGAAGGGATTCATGGAGAGGGTAGAAGTAAAGTCAAAAGGGACAGGAAATTTTAAAAATGCCCAAACATAAAGTAAAAATTAGTCGTAGAATTTGTTAGGGAAAAAGAAGCAGGGGTGGTAATCATGATCTTGGACAAAGTAAAGGCTAACATAGATTTAATCAAAAGATAAAAATAGGAAAACTACACTATGTGTTAACCATACTAATCAATGATGTTTTGAACTATTTAAAATAATGAGACAGTCTAAGGTGGAAATACTGCTGTGGAATAGGAAATGATGAGTTGGTGGACTTAGAAAAACATGGAAAGACTTGGACTTATGAAGGAAGATTCACCCTCAGAGAAACAAAGAACATAAAAGAATAGTAAAATCTTACATAGTTGCATATGAATGTTTATGTCTATATATGAGTATGATTATAGATATCTCAGCATACATGTGTAAGCGCACTTATGTGTGTATGTATGTATCTATATCTTTGTGTATATATGTTTATATAAATATATCTGCATTAAATTGTACTTTTCTCTGAGGGGGACAGGAAGGAAGGGGGAAAAAGAACAAAGAAACAGGTACAGCAAAGAACAAAAGAAAACTTTAAAAGAAGCAAAGAAAACATGGACAGCTCTGAACACAATGCACAGTATTCATTATTTAGACTTTCTTGAAATGGAAATCTGTTGCTGTACATTTTTAATCCTCTCTTACATTGTACTGTACACATGGCAATGCTTTTTTTTCCTTAATTTGTATCTGAGTTTTAATATTTAAGTTTACAATATGTTACTTTTTCTTTTCTCATTGTATATTTAAATTAAAAAAAATAAAAAACACAAACAGTACATTACATTAAGACAAAGTTGTAACTTCCAGGGTGGCTAGGTGGCACAGTGAATGGAGCATCAGCCCTGGTGTCAGGAGACCTGAGTTCAAATCCAGCCTCAGACACTTAACACTTACTAGCCATGTGACCTTGGGCAAGTTGCTTAATCCCAACTGCCCTCAAAAAAAAAAAGCAAAAAATAAACAATAAAACAAAACAAAGTTGTAACTTCCCCAACTTCATCAACAATGCAGTGGCCTTACCTTAGGTCATAAGAGTTGGGACTAAATGAGTCAGGTCCTCCATATTGAATCTCTCAGGGAAAAAAATCCCTGGAGTCCTCAAGAGTTCCCCTAAGAGAACACTCCCCAAACCAGCCCTTCTCCCCTAGCCCCTTCATGGTTGTCTATTGTCGTGATTGAAATTAAGGTAAACTGAGGCAAAAAGCTTTGATCATGATAAATTTGTTGACAAGGTTACAATTTGCCAGCAAAAGGGGTCTTTCAGCTCTTTAGCAAGCCAAAAGACTTTGAGTTAGGGCCTGCAGATCATTTTACTAGACAAAAGGAGGCTCAAAAAACAGAAGGCATCCTCATAGATGGAGAAAACAATATGACTGGGTGGACATGAGGAGTATGGGGCTAAGTATTATGTGAACAGTATCAGCCCTCACTCAAGAGAGATCCCATGTACAATGAGTATCTCAATAGAATAGGACAGCTCTTTTTTGGAGTACCACCCAAGCAGACGTCATCCTATGGAGGCTTATTAGGGAACCTTTTGAACAGCCTTATGGGATCAGGGGAAGAAGAGGATGCAGAAGATGGTCAAGAAGACAGCGGTCCTATTGAACTTGATTGAAAACTTTTTTCACCAGGAACTGCATGAATCAGACAACTTGATAACTCAATAGACATTTTCAGAAGATGAGCCCTGAAATTGTGTTTTTCACAACTAGGAGGGCTCTCCATTCTGTTAAAAGAAGGTTGCTGAGATGTTTATACTGTTTGGTCTATATTATTTATGTAAAAAGGGTAGCCAGAAGAAGTGATTGGAGTGATTGTTAGCAGCCTTTCAGTATGCTGACCAATGACTTTTGATTGAGTTATGTAGTCATTTATGGTTTCAAATGCAGTATTCCTTTTCAGATTAATACAAAATAAAGCACAGGCATTATTGTTACTTTACCCATTCAAACAAAAAGGAGTATGGGACTAGAAATAACCCTTCTTCCCACGTTGTTGCCAAGAAATTTCTACAGCGAGCATTTTCGGTACATCATTGAATAACCGTGGTGATAATGGGCATCCTTGCTTCATCCTGATTGGATTGGGAAGGCATCTAGCTTGTTATCATGACAGGTAATGCTTGCTGATGGTTTTATATTTTAAAAATGACTTATGATTTTAAGGTAAGTTCAATGTATTCCTATGTTCCCTAATGTTTTAACAGAAATGGGTGTTGTATTTTGCCAAAAGCTTTTTCTGCATCTCTTGAGATATTTTTGCTTTTGCTTTGTCTGAGATCAGAATGGCTACACCTGCTTTCTCTGCTTTAGCTGAAGCATAACGGATTCTGCTCCAGCCCATTACCTTTACCATGTATGTATCTCTCTGCTTCAAATGTGTTTCTTGTAGAAACACATTTTCTAGGGTTCTGTTTTTTATATAATTCTGCTGTCTGCTTCTGTTTTATGGGTGATTTCATCCCATTCACATTTAAAGATATTTCCTTCCATCCTGTTCTTTGCTTGTTTAACTCCCTCTCTTTCTTACACCCCCAACCCTGTCCTTCCTCACAAGTATTTTACTTCTGATCACCATTTTACCCTCCCTTTTTTTTAGTACCCCCCCTTCTGTTATCTCCATCCTGTTTAAATCCCTATAGGTAACAGATTTGTGCATCCAACTGAGTGTGTGTTATTCCCTCTTTGAACCAACCCAAATGAGAGGAAAGCTCAAACTTTGCCACCCCCACCCGTCTTCCCAGCCACTATCTCTTTCACACTATTCTACCTTCCCCTCCCTCTTTTCCCAGTGCAATCTTCTTTCTCATCCCTTTATTTTGCATTTTTGTGTATCATCACATCAAATTCACTTTATATCTGCATCCTCATCTTTTTTTATTTTTATTTTGATGGAAGAATAGGCAGGGCAATGGGAATTAAGAGACTTACCCAAGGTCGCACAGCTAGTAAGAATTAAGTGTCTGAGGTCAGATTTGAACTCAGGTCCTCCTGACTCCAGGGCTGGTGCTCCATTCACTGGACCACCTAGCTGCCCCTAGTAGTACAGTTCTTAAGAGTGATAAATACTCTCCTGCCTTTCCTACCCTAGTTAGACAGACCTTTCCACTGAGCAGCTAAGCTGCCTCCCTGCTCCTAAATCAATTCTGGGGTTGTTTCCAAGTTGTTTATAGGGGAATTTAGAAGAGCTCCAATGAGTTTCTACCTCACTCCACCATCTTGGCACTAGAAGTCCCAAATTTCTGAACCTCACTCCACCATCTTGGCACTAGAAGTCCCAAATTTCTGAACTTAACTTTAAAACAAAGGAATTTAGGTAGTTACACAAAATATTGGTGGTGATACAGAATAGAATCAATTACAAAATGGAAACAGAAACAATTTTGTTTTCTCAGCAGTTAAGTGGTAAGTTGGACAGACCGCTGGACTTGGACTTAGGAAGTCCTGAGTTCAAATTTAGTTTCTAATGCTGTGTAGCCATAGCCAAGCCATCACTTGATTTCTGGCTGCCTCAGTTCCCTCATTTGGAAAAAGGAGATAACACTAGTACCTATTGCCCAGATGAATATCAAATAAAATATTTGCAAAGTGCCATATAAATGTTAGCTATTATGATTAATGCTACTTACACATAGTTCTAAGGCAAAGGACATGAATTAGGTGCCTGTACGTGTTTGTGGTTGAAATGATTATTGTGACTATGCTACACGTCAAATCATCATGTTTTATGTTGTATATCTACAGATATAATTTACTGGGTCTGCAAATTATTTACTAGGGTATAGACTCACAAGCTGTATTGACTAGCGGATGAATGAGGGAAAATTCTCTCTGGATCATTAAACATCCAAACGGCCCAGAACCCATTTCACATCTCTTTGAATCATCCCCCAGGAGACCAGGTTCTGTCCAGCTTGGGGATTTTGCAGAGGGCACTTCAGCCCCCTCCTCCTCACAAGGAATGTGAATCCATCCTGAGCCTAAGCTGTCCTTGTTGGTGGGCAAATGACAAAAGATTACACATTTGTTGTTTACTTTGTGCTGGGTACTGTGAATTGTAGATTTTCACAATTACAGTCTTCCAACCTTGTTACTCTCAAGATAAAACAGCATTCCTTGGCTCTCCTAGATTAGGAGGTCCTTGAAAGTGAGAACCTTCACCTTTATATTTGCATGCCTCTTGCCTGATGTCAAAATGCCTGGCACCTAACTGTTCAATCAATGCTTGTTTATTGATTGATAAGTTGATGCCAATTTGGGAAAAATCTTATCTGTAAACTAGGCTTTGAGGCCCCATCCTCCACACAAGTCCTGTGGGTTGGATATAAAATTTTTTTGGGGGGGGGGGAAAGTCCCCATAAGAGGTAAAATAGGAGTTACAATTTTCTAAGCCTGAGTCAGATATCTGGGACAAAAGACTGTATCAACAGCAAACACTGGATGTAGAAACAACACAGTTTTAAGATGGGGTACTCTTAGCTAGGTATGGTGGCTATCACCTCAGTACAGACTAAAATAATAGCCTACCCCTTATCAAAGAGAGGCTTTTTAGTTGCCACACCTTACTAGGATCACAGAATCTCAGAGGCCATCTAGTCTGACCTTCCTTCTACTCTCATTTTATGGATAAGAAACTGAATTCCAGGGAGGTTAAGTGACTTATCTAGTAGATCTAGTAGCTTAGGGTCAAACAGGTGTAAACCTGAACACACAGGATTGAATGCAGGTCCTCTCATCCTAAGTTAGCTTACCCCCACTTCGCCTTATCCCATTTCAGATGGGAAGAGCCAACAGATATCCCCAAAGAGTGAAATCCCAGAAGAGGGTACCTAGGAGAACCTCAGAGATCAGGAGACCAGTAGAGACAGCCAACAGAGACATCGTGCCCAACACAGATGATATGTCTAGTGGAAAGCAGCAGTAAATAGTGGTCTCACCAGAAGACACCAGGACTTTCATGTGGTACTGAAGGTATGTCTCCCTATCTAGCCATACATCCTAGCCACAAGGTTTCTGGCATGGTCCTCTTTATATGTGTTCCCTATATGTGTGTGACCTAGATGTTTGGTTCTTGTTCACATCGATTTTCTGCAGGTGTTCCTTTCTCTGGTGGGATACAACTTGTGGGAAAGAATAGTCCATATGTATAAGGTATGATTCAAAGCCTGTAGAAGTCTGAGGCCAATCACCTAATAAATGCAGGAAACTGAAATAAAGTAAAGTGGACAAAAGTAATGTCTCCAAGTGGATTCCACCTAAAAGGGCTTTCCCTTTCGGTTAACTTGTATGGTAAACCAAAAGAATCTTGAGATTGAAAAAAACTGATCGGTGTGGGAAGGGAGGAGGACACAATGCTGAATGGATGTATTTTGGCAGTCTTGGTGCAGTGAGACCAGGGAGTTAAATTTCCAGAAGAAAGTATAATGTACCCCCCCACACCTGATAAAATTCCACATGAATACAGATCAATGGGGAATATGCCTCAAAGGAGCAGCATGATGGTAACGCTATTATTGTAGCGTCAGAGGTTTGCTTTTCCCTCCATGAATCGATCCTGGTCAAACATGTTCCCAGCAAGCATGCGTCTCCACAAGTCTTCCCTACTTGTGTTTACTTTTCTCACCAAAGGTGTATTTGTGGGAAAGCGTGCCCAAGATTTAAGTAATGTTTTACCACCACACTTCTTACCATGGCCATTTCATGTAGTGCCTTTGCTTTAAAAATAATCACATTCTGTAATAAAAAAAAAAAGTAAATACACTGGCAGGGGTACTTGACGAATGGTCCGGTGGATCCAAATCCAGAGAGGAAGCTTGAACCTGAAGTAGTTATCTGGGGGGTAGGGAGCCCCACCATAGGAGGCTAGGGCCTTCCACAGGTAGCACCTGTGCGTAGTGGGATAGTTTTCCTGCTACTCTATTTCTTATGATGCTTGATCAAATGTCTTTTCTTTCAAACTATGTCCTCTAGCTGGCGGGTGTAAGTAAACATATTGGTGGAAGTTCATCAGTTATAGTCTTGAGTGGGTGCTGACCCACCTTAGTGCCTTGCACCAAGGGTAGTTTTTCTTGGGAGCTTTTGTGAGGGGTTATTTCCCAAATACCATATGAGAAGGACAAAGATTGTCTTCCAGGATAGGAAAATATGCCCAAAAAGAATTAGCAGGAGGGGTAGCTAGGTGGCACAGTAAAAAGAGCACTGGTTCTCAAGTCAGGAGAACCTGAGTTCAAATTTGGCCTCTGACCAGACACTGGACACTTACTAGCTGTGTGACCCTGGGCAAGTCACTTAACCCCAACTGCCTCGCCCCCCCTCAAAATTAGTAGAACCAACTGGAGATGCTTAACCTGAAAAAAGAAGCTTTTACCTGTTTTCAGTTTTGAGAAGGGCAATGTATAAAGGGACCAATCTTGTTCTCCTTGACCCCAGAGGATAGAACTAGGAGCAATAACAACTGGAAATTGCAGAGAAACAGATTTAAGCTCAACAAAAGTAGAAAACTTCCTAACAACTAACACCATCCCAAGTGGAACGAGCTGCTTTGAGAGGCAGGATGCTCCTCCTCACTGCAGGCTTTCACGTGAAGGCTGGAGGGCCGCTGGACTGGATGGCCTGAAGGCCTGTCCAACTCTGAAATTTTGCTATAGGAGAACACACTTTATTTTTGGTGCTTGTGATTTCAAAAGTTACAAGTTAGCTTACTTTCAAACCGAGATGTAGGAAATCTAGCAAAGACACAGAAATAAACAAAAAGTGTAGATTTTGAGTCAATGCAACATTTATTACGTAGCTACTACTAAATACACTTATACTGGGGATACAAAGATAAAAAATGGCAGTCCCTGTTACCAGGGATGTCACATTTTAGAGGGAGAAGAGGGGAGTGGAAGCAAGATATGACACATACACTAATACATTTACAAAAGGGAAGGTGAGAAAGGAGAGATTCAGACAAATTTTACAAGGAAAACTGATAAGATAAAATACTTTTTTTTTTTTACTAATAATAATCCTTATCTCAAGTAAATGGCAAATATTATCCCATTCAACAGACAAGAAAACAAGTACATTTAAGTTTAACATTTAAGAGTAATAAGTACACTTCTGATATTTTAAGAACACTATATGAAAAAATTCACTTGTTACAACAACATATTTTCACTTACAGAAAAAACCTGGAAAATGATTTTCTTGAAAGTTTAATAAAAAATGAACAGCTTTTTGTATAAAGACGTGACATTTAAAACAAGCATTCCCTCTCCCCGTCCTCCGCTTCCTAAATGGTCAGAAGATTTTAGGATTTAGAGTTAGATGAGCTAGATAAACTAACTCAGAAGTTCTTTAACCAAGTATCTGTGAATATGTTTTCAAAAAATATTTTGATAAGTATTTCAATATAATTGATTTCCTTTATAGTTCCATATATTATATTTCATTCATTAAAAAATTTATTCTGAGAAGGCTTCACCAGAATGGTCCATGACACTAAGAAGGTTAAGAACCTCTAGTATAGACTGACAAAATTTTATAGATGAGGAAACTGAATCCCAGGGAAGTTTTAGGTTAACATAATATTAAGGAGCAAACCCAGGATTCAAAACCAGGTCTTCTGACTCAAAATTCAGTCTTCTTTTCCCTACACTATTCTGGTATAAGGGTGGGCTAAGCCATCCACAATATTTAACATGGATTTACTGCTGCACAAATGATACATCCTTGCAAAGGAGATGGCCAAAGATACAATTTTAGCTTATAGCCACGTTAACACAGTAGGAAGCTTACTGTCCTGTTTAAGGATTTAACTCACAACAATGGGCTGCTCATTAGCACCATATTCTAAACTAAGGAGACAATCAGTACAGGGAATTAGTTGGAATGAAATTCTTCCAGAATTTGCCTATATCCACACGTGCTTCATTTGTTTGCCATCACAATCTTAATTTACTTTAGCTAGGATATTAGTTCAGCCTTCCTGATCACTGTTGTGAGAAAATGACCCATTCTTCTCCATAATCTCAAAATGCTTTGTTTTATACTTCTCAGATGTACTTAAAACAGGTTTATCTGTTTGTCTTTATCCTTCAAGTCTGTGAGCTAATTTTGCATCTCCCTTGATGGAGAACTCTACCATCATAGCATTCCAGTGAGAGTACCTGATGTACTCTTACCTGTGTGCTGAAGCAGCCCTCAGACTAAGCCTTCTGTAGGTTCCTGCCAGCTGTGGGCTGCCCCTTGCTCTACACCCTGGAAAAGTGAGATGGCGTAGACTTGCTCTTACTTTATAGGATCTAGAATGAAGAAGGCTCCTGCAATAGATTAAGAACCCCAGATCTTTTTTACCTGCCCTAAAGTTCCCTACCTTGCAGGTGGTTAGAACACAGCAGATTTCCTGTGATGGTTGCAGTTTCTTAGAGCTGTCAACAATCCCAAACTGAATATTTACAATGGTCCTAGTGACCTAGAGTCTCCATGGGTGCCTGATGGTGTTCACGCTAATCAACAAACACATATTTCTACATATCTACATTGTGCCTAGCATGGACTGTGTTTGGTGCTACATCAGATACAAAGAGAACAGAAAACGAGGCTACAGAGGGTGTCTAATGGCCCACAACTCAGGAAGCAAAGCAATCTAGTGCTAGAAATGCATGAAGTGGCAGAAAGTTACTAATCCTTTAAATGATGGGTACTATTTCTAAGAGGCAGCACTGTCTAGTGGTTAAAGGGCTGGCCTTGAAGTGTGGAAGCCCACTGTTCAATTCTGCCTCTCCAACCTGCTAGCTTTTTGATCACAGGCAAGTTCCATAACATCTCAGATTAAATGTTAGATGAGCTGTTGACTGGTATCAGTGGAGGGACTTTCCACATTAAGAGTTTCCTAATAAACATAACAGGTCTATACTGCACACTTTTTTTTTCTATCAAAAAAAAAGGGGGGGGGGATGAAAAAAACCAAAATAACTTGCTTCTATACTGCAACAGCTAACACACAAAATGAATTCCATTTAAACTCAAGTTTTCATTCTTAGTGAAAAGAATAACTTGAGAAATTGCAAATGCTCTGTGAACATATTTCTAGCGGTGGACTGAGCTTTTGCTCTCAATGCCAAATAACATCTGGAAAATATGTTCACTATGATGCTGTTTGAGGAATTCCAGGAACTTGCCCAGATCCATGTGGTAATCATGCCTGAAATTACCATGGCTCTCAAACTGCAATTCCTCAAAAGTCTGAAAGATGCGCAGCTCATCCCCATTAGTTTCTGTCTGCACACTTTCAGCATGCTTGCAAGAAATATGCTTCCAGTTGGGATACCTGATTGTGTGCCAGAATTCCTCACACTGCTCTTTTTTGCCCTCCACACAAATTATACCTGGCTTCCCTGTCAGAAAAAACCCAGTCAGATTGAGGCGTTTCGCACACTCCCAAATCCTTTTCCGCAGCTCTGGACGACATATCTGGTGGCTGTAGATCCACATCCGGTGAAAGGTGATCTTCACCGGCTTCACCTTCACGACAGGCTCAGAGAAGAGCTTACTCCTCCGGAAATAGGGTCCACTGTTGTCTCTCAGCCACTGAACGGCTGCACACACGCACAGCTCCCCGGCATCGAAGGTTGTGATATAAGCGGTAAGATCTTGATTGAGCTGCAACTGCTGTTTTCGGTCAAGGGAGTATGATCTCCCAAACAGCTGCAGTTTGTCATTTGGATAGTTGTGAGGAAAGGCAACCTGCAATTCAACATCCCCCTAAAAGGTGAAATCAAATACACAGTTCATGAATAATGGCTCTTCCTTTTTCCTAAAAGTTCTAAAATATATAAAGTACTTTAAAGTACTTAATGTTGCCTATCATTGTTGTTAGCATAGGTACATTTAAAGACAGTATAGTGTACTGGAAAGCAGGGCAACTTTGATGTCTCAAAGTCTTGGATTCGAGCCCTCTCTCCAGCACATAGAAAGAATGAGCTAAAAGGTACTGGAGATAGAAAGATCAAAAATAAGAGGGTTCCTGCCCTCCAGCAGTGGGTATTCAAATGTCAAAGTCGCCCTTCAGAAGACACAATATGTCTTCTTTTTTAGTACCCAGGCTTCATCATGGTGTAGAGATAATCCTATGTTCTTGAAAGCTGCTATCAGTGCAGCACAGAGAAGTCCTACTCAGCTAGAAAGGCTCTGACTGCGGACCAGGTAGAGAAATATAGTGTAACTATTATCCGAGGACCAGTCTTAAAGAAGTTCAGCACCAAGCTGGCTAGACAGTAAATGTTTTTATTTTTAATTCTAACAACTTTTAAAGCCCACCAATAAAAAAGATCTGTACTGCTTACCTTGAAAAATATTATGAGGAAAAGTACCCTGCCAACCTCAGAATATTATATACATGTAAGTTATTATTACAACAGAGGTTTTTCAATGCAGATACTCAGCAGAATATGCAAAATATTGCATCCTTAAGCTTTATTTTAATTAGAACAAATAATATGAATACTTTGATTTCCCAAGTCTTGTTTGTTATACCCTTTTTTAAACACTGATTGTCAAAAGATATTTACATTTACTTTCTCTGTGTTTGCAAAATGTTCTTAGTTTCCTACTTCTATACATCACTGTGGATTCTGGGGGAAGTTATAAAGTAGAAGTGAATTGTACAGTGTTGGAAGAGGCTGAAATGCTTTGAGATCCAGTCCCAAGGAAAACCACAATCAGGGGGAGGCAGTCAGGAAGTGAGTTATAAGAACAATGAGGGAGAAAAACTGAAAGTATCAAAGATTTCAGAAAGAGGAAAACTCAAAGACATTAAACATAAAAAATTAAATCAATAGAGAAAATATCAACATAGGGAGAAACACGGCTTCCAGAATAAACAGAAAGGGAAGATGGATGATGAAGACAGTGAGACAAAGTCCTTTTGGAAAGAGGCACCACTCTTGACTTGTACTCTGTCACAAGGGAGCAGGGACCCTGGCTGTAGTTCCAAGGTGGAGAGGAATACTAGTATTTGTAGCTGCAGCATGCAGGGTACTTGGTCACAGATTTAGGGCCAAGAGAAACCCAGCACTTGCAGTTATAGGAGAGCAGGCGCTGTTTTGGGGTAAGGGACCAGAAGGCAGACCAGGAAAGAAGTGACCGCGCCTGTTTCTGGATCCCACCACCTTGGAAGCAATGAAAACTTGAAGATCCCTGCCACCACCCCACCCCAAACTAGCTCTAAAAATAGCACCATGAAAAAGCCGGAAGCTTGGGATGGTACCTCTCCAAAGCCAATAAATGAACAGGCTAGAAAAATGAGCAAAAACAAAAAGACACAAATTCAAAAAAAGACAATAACCTGAAAAAAGATTAAAAAAAGCCTTAAAGAAAAACGCTAATTTGATAGAAGCTCAACAAGAATTCTTGAAAGCATTTTTAAAAGAGGTAAGAGTGGAAGAGTAAAAAGTGGGAAAAATGAAAATGATGCAAGACAATGATGAAAAGAGAATTAAGAGTTTGGTGAAAGAAGCACAAAAATTCATGAAGAAGAAACTACTCAAGTAGAATTAGCCAAATGGAAAAGGAGGTACCCAAAAATATTGAAGAAAATTCCTTAAAAATGGAAATTGGGCAAGTGGAAGCTAATGATTCCATGAGACATCTAATTAAAAACAATAAAACAAAGTAAAGAGAATGAAAAAAATAGAAGATAATGTGAAGCATCTCATTGGAAAACCTGACCTAGGAAAGAGATTGAGGAGAGGTAATATAAGAATTATTTGAGAGCTATGATAAAAAAACAAAAAAGCTTGACATCATTTTTCAAGAAATTATAAAGAAAAACTGCCCTGATATCTAGAATCAGAGGGTAAAATAGAAACAGAAAGAATCTACCTATCACTTCCTGAAAGAAATCTGAAAATCAGTATTATAACCAGGAATGTTATTATTCCTGGAATATTCTAGCCAAATTTCTAAGCTAATCAGGATTACACAAGATTTATCAGCTTACAGGAGCAGAAGGCTTAGAATATGATATTCCAGAAGGCAAAGAAGCTGAGGTTATAACCCAGCAAACCAGAGTATAATCCTTCAGGGGAATAAAAATGGATATTTAATAAAACAAAGAACTTTCAAGCATTCCTGATGAAAAGACCACAGTTGAATAGAAAACGTGACATTCAAACACAAAACTCAAGGGAAACATAAAAAGTCAAACATGAAAAAGAAATCATACGGGACTCAGCAAGGTCAGACTATTTGCATTCCTATATGGGAAGATAATACATATCACTCCCAATAACTTTATCATTATTAGGGCAGTTAGAAGGGTCTACATAGAGGGCACAGGTATGAGTCAATTATTTTGGGATGATCTCAAAAAGAAATAGACAGGTGAGAAAGAGGCATACTAGGAGAAAGGGGAAGAGAGAGAGGAATAATGAGGAAAATTTTCACACATAGAAGAGCATGCAAGGAAGAATTTTTGCAGTGGAGGGGAAAATATGGATGGGAGTGGGCAATGCTTGAATCTCACTGTTATCTAAATTGGTGCAAAGAGGGGAGAATACATATACACATTCAGCTGGGTATAGAAATTTATCTTACCCAACAGGGAAGTTGCAGGAGAAAGGGCTAAGAGATGAGGAAGGGAATATTGTGAGGGAGGGGATTAAGGGAAGCAATGGTCAGAAGCAAAACAGACTTTTGAGGAGGGACAGGGCAAAAAAGGAAGAGAGAAGGATAAACAGAAGGAAATAGGATGGAGAGAAATACACAGTCAATAATCATAACTGTGAATGGGAATGGGATGAACTCACCCAAAAAACGGAAGCAGATAGCAGAATGGATTAGAAACCAGAATCCAACAATATGTTCTACATAAGAGACACACTTGAAACAGAGAGACACACACAGAGTTAAAATAAGGGGCTGGAGAAGAATCTATTATGCTAAATAAATGCTAAAATAAAATAAGACAGTGGTAGCAATTATGATCTCAGACAAAACAAAAGCAAAAAAAAAAGACCTAATTAAAAAAGATAAGCAGGAAAACTACATTTTGCTAAGAAGTACTATAGACAATTAAGTCGTATCAAAAAATTTTGGAGCAATTTTCTCAGATTAAGGTCTTGTTTCTCAAATATATGAGGAACTTAATCAAATTTTTAAAAATAAGAGCCATTTCCCAACTGACAAATGGTCAAAGGGTGTGAACAGTCAGTTTTCAGAAGAAGAAATCAAAGCTATTGGTGGTCATGTAAAAAAATTATCTATATCACTACTGATTACGGAAAGAAAATGACAAATGCTAGAGGCTATGTGGAAAAATAGGTACACCAATGCACTGTTGGTAACATTGAGAACTGGTCCAACCATTCTGGAGAACAATTTGGAACTATGCCCACAGGTCTGTCAAACTGTGTATCATACCTTTTGACCCAGCCATACCACTGCAATACTAGGTCTGTAACCCCTAGAGATCAAAAGAAAAAGAAATGGCCCTATGTGTACAAAAATATTTATATCAACCCTTTTTGTGGGGGCAAAGAATTGGAAATTGCAGGGATGGCCATCAACTGGGGAATGGCTAGACAAGTACATGACTATGATGGAATATTACTGTACTATAAGAAATAATGAGAGGGGTGATTTCAGAAAAAAACTGGGAAGACCTATGCAAAATCAACAGAAACAGGAGACTATGGTACACTGAAATAGCACTATTGTAATGATGTTCAACTGTGAAAGATTTAGCTATTCTCAACAATTTTAATGATCCAACACAATTACAAAGGACTCATGGTAAAAAATGCTATCCCTCTCCAGAGAAGGAACTGTGAACTATGAGTGCAAACTGAAGTACAATTTTCTTACTTTCTTCATTTTTCTTGCTTTTTTTACAACATAGCTAATGTAGAAATATGTTTTACATGATTTCACATGCACAACTATCACATTTCTTGCCTTCTCAATGGAAGGGGAGGAAAGGCAGGAGAGAAGGAGAGAATAAAGAACTAAAAAAAATTTTTTTAAGAATGTTAAAAATAAGCATATTATAAAAATTTTAAAACAAGGGGAAAAAAAACCCTAAGGAACAGGATTAGCTGAAAGGGAAGAAGGGGGAATTAGAGGTAAGGGGAAGACAAACAGTAAGAACAGACACCTTAAAAAAAAGATTCAACTAAAAGAAATGGATATAATAATTTGTTTACAAAAAAAGAGGCAAACTTGAAACTGAATATCTTCTGTAGAAAATACTAATGTATCTCTGATAACAAGGGAAGTGGTCAAATGGGAAAAAAACATTGTATCAAATTTCTTTGATAAGGGTTTGGTATCCAAGATATAATTTTAAAAATATAAAATACATACACATTTATAAATTCACACACATATATGATATACATACACACATATATGATTAATAGATATTCCACAATAGAGAAATTGTCCAAAGGATATGAACAGTCCTGAAAAGAAAAACTGTATTCACAACTACATAAAAAAAGGATCCAGATCACTAATAACAAGAGAAAAAGAAATCAAACAAACCTGAGGTTTTATTGCACATCCTGTAAAATGGCAAAAATGACAAAAAACTTTGGAGGTGTTATGGAAACACAGACACACTAATACATTGCCAAGGAGCTCTGAAATTGTAGAATCATTTTGGAAAGCAATTTGGAATTATGCAAATGAAATGATTTAAATGTCACTTTGAACCTAAGACTCCATTCTTGAACTTTTACCCCAAGGAAACCAACAATATGAAAAAAGTCCCCCATTACTTCCAAAAATTTATAGGAGCACTTTTCCTGATAAGTAAGAACTGAAAACAAAGATGCCATCAATTGGGGAATGGCTAAACAAACTGTGGCACATGAATGTAATAGAATGTTACTGTGTTGTGAGACATGAAGTGTGTGATGAATACAAAGTATGGAAAAAATCAGTATGAACTGATGCAGAATTAAGTAAGAAGAGCAAAGAAAACAATATACATACTAATTACAAGGAGGTTAAGTTAATGTACCAAAATTACAAAGATTAAGCAGGACTCAAGTAATGAAATATGATAAGATATCTAACCTACGCAGACTTTTCAATATATACATCAGTTGTGCTGATTTTTTTTCCCTCTCCAAAAAATACTGTAGGTGGAGAAGGGATACATGGGATACTATGGCCATATAAGAAACCAAAAAATCAATAAAAACCTACTAATAAAAAGAGGTGTGCCTCTAAGCTTGGAAATACTTTTCAAAACTACAGATAAAAAAATCATTCTGTATTTCACTGAAGGGCTAATAAAAACCTTATTTTGTGTAATGTCACTGGATATAACACAGGCTTTTAAAAACCAAGAAAGGCAAAATTTGGATTAGTGATAATCACAAGAACCATTAGCAGTAATATGTTACTATTTGTTGCAGGTAACTGAATTATGGAGAAATCAGCGTTGAACCTTCAGCAATTCGGAAGACGTACCTGATAATCTGTAAAGACCATAACTACAAACCCAATTCTGGGGGGCAGGGGTCCGTTCGGATTTTTCAGGTAGGACTTCACGCATCTTAGGGCATTCGCGTCCTCCAGACAGACTTCTCCTTTGTTCGGAAACATGGAATACAACATTTCGATCTCGAGCAGCTGGAGCTCTAGACATTCAGTGACTGAAGCCGTCATGTTCGAAAGAGTCTGGAAATCCAACTACCTGGGAGGGGGGAAGACCAACAAAAAAACAGCGCGGCCAATGTTTTATTCTGCGGCTGCCGAGCACCCGATATATGGGCATCTAGCCCCGGAGGAGGCTGCCAGGTGGGTCTGCTCGAGGGACGCGTCGGACCACCAGGCTGCCAGGCATGCCAGACTGGCCTCCCGCCCGCGGCTACCCCTCGAAATTATGCCAGCAGGTATACACCAGGCATTACCCAAACTAGCCGCCCGCTTCTTACAGACACCCAGCCTGGCCAGCCCCCGGCCTCCCCTCCCTGCCTGCTCCAGCCAACAGTTTCTACCCGCGGTGCGTGCTGCCTCTCACCGCCCTACGGACTACAGGGACTGCGGGCTACCAGAGGTGCGGGTCCGTCTCTGCCACTGCAAAAGGATCCGCTCCGCTGCCTCTGCCACCACAGCTGCCTCTGTCCGGCCGCCTCTGCAGCAGGCGCCTCTGCTTCTGCCTCTGCAGACACCCGCCTCTGCAGACGCAGCAGCCCCCCTTGTTGTCGCCCACCTGCTCCGCCCCCGGCTTTGCTCTTGTGGGGGCTAGGGGGCGTGGCCACATAGCCCAGCTTTCACATCACACTACGGATTTTTCTCCCGTATAGGAACAAAAGGCAGACGGGGTCTCCCAAGCCTTGAAGGTGGGGCTATAGGGGTCTCACCCCTGAGGCTCTGACCACCATTTCTTAGTTTAGGTAGCATTATACCAAACCAGGGCCTTGAGAAACATTTACTAAAACAATGCACCCCTCTAAACAGTGGGGTGGTTGTAGTCGCAAGAATCCTGAATCTCTAGCCAGAAAAGCAGAATCTAATAAATCAAAAAAGCAGAATCCTTACTTCTACCAGTATCTCAATATGCTCTCTAAGAATCAGTCTCTTGGTCTGTCAAATGGGGATGATGGTAATAAGGGTGAGTTCGCTAGACCATGGATGAATGACTAGAGCATTTATTAAGCATTTACTACCTGCAAAGCATTAGGCTAAGTGCTGGGGATACAAACAGAAAAGTGAGAGTCCCTGCCCTCAAGAATGGGGGAAAGGGAAAAAAAAGGTGTCAGATGCTTGGCTTGGAGGAACCTTCAGTAACTTTTGTCTTTTCTCACTGCCCAGCTCAATTTTCTCTAAGCAGTTTTGGCACAGCCTCACAATTCTGATAGCCACTGGCTTAACAGCAATCTGTGAATGTCTGAGGATTTGAGGGAAGGGTGAGAGGGAGCAGGATATAGGGGGATAGGACACATCAGTCTAATACTCTTTTCTACCCCTTCCCCTTCCTTTGGTTCAGCCAAGATGACCCCTTTGAATCCTTCTTTCCATCATACTCTTCTAACTCCATGTTCAAAAATCAGGGGTTCTGTTATCTCTGGGTAAAAATATGCTTGGTTGCCTCGGTTACTTCTTATCCTGAGTCTCCATGGCAACTAACACTCACTAAAATGGCAAAAGAGAAGTGGCTACATTCATTATATATATTTGCATATCCAGAGCATCTTTGTTTCATGGGTTACAGGTAAGGAGACAACCCACAGAGATGACCTATCACTATCTTGGATGGGCAGTGAGGAAAGACAATGACCTGGACCAGAACTGAATGGGAAGAGGAGAAAAAGACTGGATTACCTTTGAGAAATTTAATGATCCCAAGCTATTCCCTGAAGCAAAAGCTAATCTTAAAAATACACAAAAACCCAAATATTTTTCTGATGACTGAGGGTCTACTAGTCTTTAAAGAGCAGAAGGTCATTCAAAGGGCATTGCAAAAAAAATATTGTGGCTACCAGTAGGTTACATATCATGTCACCAACTGAGAATTCAATCCACAACCATTTACCAAGCACCTACTATGTGCTAGGTACTGTGTTAGATTTTGGAATAAAAAAAGACAAAAAGAAAAACAAACCCTGCTTGCATGTAGGAAGATTTTGTACAAATTTAAGCATCAACAGTATATATGCAAAATAACTACAAGGTATTTAGAGAGGAAGGGCACTAGTATTTGGGAGGAACAGTTAGGGCTTCATATAGAAGATGGTCCTTGCTCTGTATCAAAGGAAGTGAGGGTTTCTCTAAGGTGCTGAGGAGAGTACATTCCAGGCATGAGGAATGGCCAATCTGGCTAGAAGGATGGGGAGGTGGGAAGGCCCAATGTATTAAGGGACTGAAAAGATAGGTTGGAACCAGACGGAGAAAAAGGTTATATTTTATCTTAAAAGCAAAAAGGTACCACTGGAGTTTACTCATGGTCAGATATGAGCTTAAAATCATTTTGGCTGCTCTGTAAAGGATATATTAGAGATGGGGATATTTGAAGCAAGGAGATACTGGGAGACCACTAAAACAATCCAAAAGAGCTGAAGAGGGTCTCAGTGAAGATGGTAAATATGTGATTAGGGACGCGTTGTAGAAGTAGAAATGGATTTTTTAACATCTATGTATGTGATGAGGAAGAGTAAGTAGTCAAGGTTAACACCAAGGTTCTATAACAAACCCAGTAGACCCAAAGGGTGATGGTAGAGAAGTTCTATAGATGAGCCTGGAGACCTGGGATTTCACTGATATGCCTTCTAATGATGCCCCTCCTTTGCAACCTGTAGTCTTAGAATTGCCTAGAAAAATTCCATTTTCATGGTTTATTGTTTGTTGCTTGTTCCTGAAGAGGATCCTGCTATCAGTGAGGTGATGCCATGATTTGCAAGTGAACTGGATTTAAATGAGGGAGGGCTGTGCAGAGTCACCAGCCTCACTTGCTTCTTCAGAGCCATCTGAGTTCAGTGGCCTGATATACATGAAAATGACTAGAGATGGCCTCAGGTGCTGTGGAAGACTGGCTTTTTAAAGCTAAGCCCATTCAGTGATTAAGGCTGGGTAAAAAAAAAAAAAAAAAAAGAATGATCTCTTTAACCTAGTCCAAAAAAACAAAACAAAACCCAAAAAACCCAATCCCAGCAAAACTTCGAGGGAAATACCCTTAGGGTTTCTGGCCAAAACAAAAAGAACTCCTATTTCCATTCACTCTGAGTCAATAAGTACCAAATTATGACTAAGTTGGGTTTGGCCTGGGACAAAATGTTGGCCAATCTGTGAGAGCCAGAGTGCTTTGAGTTTGTCGCTAGGTTCTTAAGAAAGAAATCCTAGCCTGTAAAGTCCAAGATCTCTCCCTATGTTTCCTGCCCTATCAGGTGTCACAGAGAAGGTGGTCATCCTAGCTCTCATCACTAGGCTTGTACATCGACTAATGGACTCCAGGGAAAGGACATCTGGGTATCAGGCCAGGAAAAGGGGGCGAGTCGTGGTCCAGGGACTGCGGGCATGTCAGGGATAACTGGTGGACATTACCTTCCTTAAAAAGACATGGGGAGTCACACAGGATTAGCAAACAGGGACGAGTTTCCTGCACTGCGGTGACGAGGGCCATCACCAAGGAGCGGCCTCAGTGCCTACACCGCACCAGGCAAAGGCAAAAAACCAAAACCCCAGAGGCCAGGCTCACAGCAGGCACTTAATACGTGCTGCATGGTTTGGATTCGTTATCTCCAGCGCCTACCACACACAGCAGGTGTTTAATGAATGCCTGCTTCATGGGTCGTTCCTCGTGGACCTACCTGGCAGGATGGTCTAGTCAGTGAAAGAAACACTTTTGAAAAACCTTAAAGCTCTACAGGAGAAGCCTGGAGGCGACCGCAAGAGAAATGAGATGCTCTAGGCAAGATTTCCAAGATGGAGGGCGGGGTCTTGGGGAGCTGGACTTCAGCTACAGCCCAGAAAAAAAGACCTGGAGAAGAGGCCTTCGATCCGCCTGTGCGAAATAGCGCAGAGGAAAAAAGAGCGGGGCCGCGCCTGGGATAGTTTTGCGCACGCGCAGGAAGCCCGCCCGCCTCTTCAAAGTACTGCAGTGGCTGCCACGAGTAGGGGGCGAGAGCTCCTACTTCCAGGAAATAAGCCCCGCCCCCTCCACTGCAACACTGCCCGGCAACACGCCAGGAAGCTAGGCCGCAGGCGCGAAGGGCACGTGCAGCGCAAGATGGGCTTCCCCCCAACCCCAGAAGAGGGGTGGAATAAGCCCCGCCCCCTTCCCCTCCTAGAGCGTAAAGGATTGGTTAGGGGATCTAGTCTCTGGGCGGAAGGAAGCCGGAGGAAACAGCCACGTCTTAAGAGGGAATGGGTGGGATTGTGGGGTGGGGCGGGGCCGCCACGACTTTAGTACTTGGAGCTTTTACCCATTTTTTTTGCCGTGTCCCACGCAGCTGAAGGGAGGCTCTCTCCGCATTTCTGGACAGAGGGCTGGGGGGCAAAATTGGAGGCTAGGTGAGCGCCGAAGCATCCATCCTAAGCCTCTCTAGGTGTTGAGGCCAGAGGGCGGAGAGGAGCTTGGGGCGGGAGGGGGTGGTAAAGGGAGGGGAGTCACTCTACAATTGAGAACGCGCGAGCTTCCTCCAATTCCCCCCTCTTTGGCCTCTCCGCTGACGTCACCGCTGAGCTCCAGGGGCGCACCAGGGGTCGCGCGCGTCTCTCCTGGCGGGTGCGGTTCTGTCCACGTTGGCGCTTGGGGGAGGGGGCGGCTCTCTAGTCCAGGGACTAAGGTTGCTCGCTGATTTCCTGACACTCCCCCTTTCCTTCCCCTACTCCGTGCTCTGGAGGGAAGACGTGGAGACTTTCTGAAGAGAGGGCGGGATGAGAGAAGGAGGAGGGAGAGAAGCCTAGTCAGGGAAGGAAGAGGCGAGATGCCGAGTGGGCGGGGAAGGCCCGTTTGGAGAGGAAGGTGCCCCTGGCTCCGCGCACCTGTGTGCAAACCTTGCTTCCTGACGCACGGAAGCGCTTTCTCCCCGTTTGTGAAACTATCTCTGACACATCCATTCACTCTTGGGAAAGTTCTCGGAATTTGCCGCGTTGGCAAAGCCCTTCTTTGGCTTCTCTGGGTGGGGAAGAGGGCGTGCTGACCATCTAGTGGACTGAGCTTTTATCTGATTCACGGACTCCAGCATTCCTCAAACCTTTCCTAGATCTTTGCCCCGGGCGCCTTGCGGGCTGGGTGTGGGAATTTAAGGTAGAAAATTGCTGTTTTCTTTGGACCACACCCTTGCTCCTGGAAATCCTTTGTGGGTTGTATCAGAGTAACCTTTTGGAGCCCGTAGCTTTGGAAGATCTGGCTTATTTATTTTTTTGGGTGTATCTTAGCACCAGTAGGATATAGTGAGAAAGAAATCAGTAGTCAAACTAGAAATTTGGATTTCTTCTTTCCTTTTTCTCACCTTCTCTTCCTTTATTTCTTTCTTTGTTTTTAAGTTTTGAGTTCCAAATTCATTCCCTCTTTCCAGGTCCTCCCCCACCCCTGTTGAAAAGGCAAGCAAATATGATATACCTGTCAAATCATGTATAAATCACCTTTGAGTGAGCTTGTGTTGTTTAATCGGTTTTTTCTGTCTCGGATTCTTTCTGACCCATTTTTGGGTTTTCTTGGCAAAGATGCCGGAGTGGTTTGCCATTTCTTTCTCCAGCTCATTTTACAGATGAAGAAACTGAGACAAACAGGGTCAAGTGACTTGCCCAGGGTCACACAAATGGGAAGTATCAGACCAGCACTCTGTTAACCTTCCCATCTAGCTACCCCCTCAGTGAGTCAAAGTAACCAGTGCTTGATACTCACAATATTTAGATAAGCCCTAACCCCTTTGTAACTTTCTTGAATTTATAGGTTAATAATGGGACATGATACATGTAGCTAAAAAAAAAATTATCCAAAAGTTCATAAAATTGGTATAAGGTGCTGTGTGAAATTATTACTGTCGTGGGGGGTATCAGCAAAGATATCACAAAGTGGGTAGCATTTGAATTGGGTGTTGAAGGATGATTTCATATTCCTAGTAAGTTCACAGTCGTTAGGCCTATCAGGGAGGTCAGTCTTAAAAAATAACTTTTCCTTGATTTGTTCAGTTTGAGGTCACCTATCAGTTCCTGGTGGAGTCAGCTCCATCATTTCTCTGCAGATTGCCTGTAACATGTATTTTATTACAGTTTTTACTTAGGAATTTGCTAAGAAGTTAACATTTTACTTTTGTTTTATTTGTAGCTAGTGAACACTGAAGTTTTTGTTTTTCTGATCTATGTATATTCAAACACTTAAAATTTCACAAAAGGAATATTATATAGTTTTCTGTTATAGTGTTCTGTTCCAATTTTTAAAAATTATATTTTCTTCCAAAAATATCTTTAATTTTTTAGACATGGATTTGGATGCTGTTACCAAATTCTCAGCATTACATGCCAAGCCAGATGGACTCATTCTTCAGTATGGTACTGCTGGATTTCGAACAAAGGCACAATGTCTTGATCATGTCATGTATCGGATGGGATTGTTAGCTGTCCTGAGGTCAAAACAAAAAAAGTCTACGATAGGGGTTATGGTTACAGCATCACACAATCCTGAGGTAATGTGTTTAGGGCTTTGAAAAAACAAATCTTTTATTTAAAAATCTAAAAACGAATGTGTTTTCTAATTCATTTATGTCGCAAAATCTGGAACAAAACCATGAATTAGCTTTCTTTATTAAAGGGAGTATATGATTTTTTTAGAGGTGAGAAGAGAATGAAGTAATGTTTTTCACTTTGGGGCAAAATTTCATACTAAAAAAATGTGTTCTTCTAAATAAATTGGGATTCCCTTATGGGTAAATAATGAATTTAAATCCAAATCATTTGAGTCAGTGAAAAGATCTCAACCCAGAACTATCTTAAACTTGTTTTAGTGGTATTCAAACAATTTCAACACTAGATTGTGAACAGATCCTTTGGGTTGAATAGATGGAACCAGACAAATAATTTCAGATGTTTTGGGAATGGCTTTTGATCTCTGATAGAACTGGAGTGAAGGCTTCCAGCCCTCAAACATTTAATTTAATTGAGCAAATATTTCTTACCGACACAGTGTATGTAAGGTACTCTTTTTAGGCACTGGGAAAACTAAGTTACAAGTATTTTAAGTTCCCTGGGCCTCTTAAGTTCTACACTGCTTAAATTGTGTGATTTCTTTGTTGTAAACATGAGGCTTATTGTTATAGGACTAAGGCATGAAATTTTGTTTTTAAAGGGTAATCAATCAGTAACCCAAGTTTAAGAATTCTCACTCTATGTCCTGAACTTCTCTTCCCTACCGTCACTACTATCACCCTCAAAAAATATATATATTAAAGAGGGTTGCTTTTAACCTAATTTTGTAAATAGTATTCAGATATCTATGTCTAATTGTTTACTTGTTGAAAGAATCCCAAACTTGTTGATTGGTTCAAGGAACCGTTTCTCAAATCATTTAGTAGACTGGAGAGTTTCCTATAGCTCATACAAAATGGTCCTCGCTTGCTGTATTTCCAGGAGAATGGGCAAAAACAAAAGCAAGTCATTTCTTAGAAGGTTCATGTCTCACCTGTTTGCTGACCAGAGTGCATTGAGAGCCAGAAGTGAACTGGGCAATAAGTGTCTCTTTCTGCTTCAGGTATCCACCAGTCTGTTAGATGACAACCAATGCTTTGACCACATATTCTTTTAAAAACATTTTGAAGCTCCTGTGCTGTCATGGCAAAGTAGCACTATTTCATTCTCTCTACTTTACCACATTTGGGCACTTGTGTATTCAGAACACTTTTTAATTTGCATTTTTTTTTTTTAAGGAAGACAATGGTGTGAAGTTGATTGATCCTCTGGGAGAAATGTTGGCTCCATCCTGGGAAGAATATGCTACTCGTTTGGCAAATGCTGAAGAACACGATGTACAAACTGTCCTGACAGAAATCTGTCATCAAGAAGCTGTGACCCTGCAACAGAAAGCCATGATAATTATTGGCAGAGATACCAGGTGACTAAGAAAGTACCAAGTGTAATCATTTCTAGGAAAATAATGAAATAGATGATCACCAGTAGTAACTGTATGTCACAAACCAGTACCTTGACAAGTGCCAGATTTAAAATTATAACAGCAACAACACTAATAGATAGCATTTATTTTTACAAAGTGCTTTACAAATATCTCATTTTGTCCCCTTAAGAATTCTGGGAGATGGGGGTTATTGTTATTTCTATTTTATAAGGGCAGACAGAGGTAAAGTGACATAGGGTCACAAAAATAAAGTGACATGGGTCACATAATTAGTAAGTGTCTAAAGATGAATTAGAAATCAGATCTTCCTGATTCCAGGCTCAGGGTTCTATCCACTGGACCACTTAACATCCTAATTGTATTTGCCTATTGCTATTGGGAAATAAAGGGTGAGAACTAAGAACTTAATTTACCTAAGGTGATACTAGTTCCACCACTTTGTTTCCTCTCTTGTCATTAAATTGCTTGACTTCTTTCCCTTCAGTTTCCTCCCTTTAATCAACAGACCTTCGGCCCCAGGCCGCTGTTGACTCTGTGCTTTGCTGGCCCCTACAGTTCAGTTCTACATTTATTAAATACCTGTCTTGTGCAGAGAACAATATGAGCTGCTAGGGATACAAAGAGAAAAACACTCCTTGCCTCTCAAGGATCCTACATTTTCTTGAGGCTGGAGAGGGAAAAGAAGAATCGCTACAACAAAAAGGTCTCTTTACTCCTGTGAGTTGAGTATGCTCTGCTATTTTTTTAATCTACCCTCCCCCATAAGAATAAAACATGGTTTTAAATTGTTATTTTTTAATTAGGAATGTAAGAAATTCCATAGTGTCATAGAGAGTCATTCATATTCTGTTTTCAATACACTTGAGTTCACTGGACAAATACTGCAGCTCTGTATCACATTCTGCTTATCTGACATGTTGGCAGCTTATAACTGCTATAATTTCCTTTTTTTGTATGGTTAATTTGTTTTTAACCTTTGCAAAATAAGTGTCCTGATATTTATGCTGAGAAATAATCCAAAGAAAATCAACATCTCACCCCACAGTTTGGACTTGTTTAATATCCTTCCTTGACATTAGTAAAATTATGTTTTAAAGACAATAGAATCTGTCCAGATGCTTTGGGGATAAAAGTAGTGGAGCTGTTCTAAGGTTTTATCTTCTCTAATACTCAAGGCAAAAAGGAGGTGCGAAAGATTGTATACATTTTTACATAGACTCAGTTATGCGTTCATCTGCTTTATTGCCACCTAAGGAAACAATTTTAAAAATTTCTTTTAGAAGAAAAGGTTTATATTGTATTTTATCCTGCTATTACATCTTTTGTTTCATATATTATTTATTCAAATAAATTTTCAACTTAACTTAGAAATAATTTAATTTATTATAAAAATTCTGATTTGAGGATATTTAATTTGGTATAGTTGAGCCTTTTATTTATGGACAGCTTTATCCAGGGTTTTTAAGGTCTTTAAAATCTTTTCTAGCATAAGACCATTTGGTACTGTTATTCACTTCATAAACTGTTAAAGTTTTAATGTGTCATATTTTTGTACATTTTATAGCATATTCTTTTAATACTTGGTGTTAAATAGTTATGTATTTGTTACCCAGAAATATACAACATAGGGATTCTGTTTTTGTTTTAATCTCTTGAATTACTTTATTTTCTTCTTTCTAAAAAATTTCCTCCCTCTGCTTTTCATTTCTTTTTCTACCCAAGGCCTAGCAGTGAGAAACTTTCACAGTCTGTAATTGATGGAGTGACTGCTTTAGGAGGACAGTACCATGGTATGTATTCCTCTAGACTTTTATGTTTCATTTTTAAAATGACTATGATAGGACAACTTAGAGGATACAATTTACAGATAAAACCTATTGTAATAGGGTATCATTTATAAACCATTTAGTCCGAGTTTGAATTAAAATTAGGGAATCTATATTAGGTATTCCTCAGTAGCTGATGAGCTTTCAGTCACTTACTGACTGCTAAATAGTGGGAAGCATCTACTTGGAATTGCCCCCATGCTCTATTATAGTCATTAAGATTGTCCATTGTCATTAAGATTGTGGTAGTTTGCCCAATGTACCTAATTCCAACTGAGGGAGAGTCTCAGAGAGTGGTATCCACTGAGGGCTTGGACACTTATGGCCCCATTACCATACTCGCAAGGAATATTGTCCCATTATTGAAGCTTGGTGAGATTTGCTGCTTTTTAGAAATCAGGACCATTTGAACAACAAAGAAAGTCCTGTGTTTTTCTTTGGAGCAATTTTTTTCCTAAATGGAAGGCAAATCTTAAATATAACATTGTGTTTTTTTAAAAAGCAAATTACTTTTTTTTTTTTTGCAAGTGAAAGCATAATTTTAACTTAATGGAATAAAATTGTGGTAATTTATTTCAGAATTACTGTTCTAAAACATTGGTACCAGCCAGATACCAATCTTCACAAGGAACTGGTGAGGTTGCTAAGATACAGTGATGTTTCTTCAATTTCATTTACTGTATGAAGCACATAATGTATACATAATAGCACTGTGCTAGTAGAGGCCATGTTATAACCTTTGTATTGCAAATACTGAATATATACAGGTATAAGGCAAGGCACAGTTAGGAATAAAACTTTATATTCCCAGAGATAAGTTACGCTTCCAGAAGAGAAATTAGGCAAAGAGACCAAACAATAGCTGAACTCTCCTCCATTTCTGTTCACTCATTCTGTTAAAGGTTAGGTTAAACCCTTGCAATCTTTTTTTCTATCTCTATCACTATACTAAACCTACTTTCATTTGCCTTGCCTTTCCTCATTTCTTATTGTGTGATTTCTTTGTGGCATTTGGCACTGTAGTGCAGAATATTACCCTGTTCCTTAAATGTTCTCTTACCTTATTTTTCTATCCTGGTTGTCTTACTTTTTAAAAATTGCATTTTCCTCTTTGACTACCTTCTCTTTATTTTCTCAAACTGCTCTTTTCTTGTGCAGTTTTTGCTTAAGTATTACTAATTCCCATTGCTTTAGAAATCACCTCTATGCTGATAATTTCTAAACAGGCCTGACATCATTTGCTCTTCCATTTTTTTCTGTCTCTGCAAGATGTTCTACTTATGTATCTTGATATCACCTCAAATGTGCTGCAAATTGAACTTGCTCCTCTTCTCTCCCAAAATATCCCAACTCTTCCGTTTTTCTCACTAGCACCATTCTTCCAGTCTCCTAGGCTGGAAACTTTGAAATCTTTTTTTTTTTTGTCCTTTCCTTGAATCTTACTGTGTAAGACTGTTTTTTACACATGTCATGGAGACATGCAGTAAATGATGTTTTGATGAACATTTGTCACCAAAACCTTTTTATGTTTCTTATTTCAGAGTACCTTTTGAATTTGCTCTTTAAGAAAAAATTCAGTTTTTTTTTTTTAATTAAAAATCCGTTGTCCTGTCCCCTTTCTTTCTCCCATTGGAAAAATAAAGGAAAACCCTTATAACAAATAGGCAAAGTCAAGCAAAACAAATTCCTAAATTGAACATGTCTATGTATTTCATTCCATACCCTGAATCCATTACTGCTCTTCTAGGTGTGCCTTCATTATGCTGTCCATGAGGTTGGTCATTACAGTGATTAATCAGTTCTTAACTCTTTCAGTTTTGTCTTTACAGTGTTACTGTATAAATTGTTCTTATGGTTCTGCTTACTTCCTTCTGCATCATTCTGTGTAAGCGTTTGCAGGTTTTGTCCTTTCCTTTCTATTCTTTACGTTTATATAATATGCTATATTCCAGGGCAGGCCTGCACGACCTGTGGGCTGCTTATGGCCCGTGTTTTCCTCTACATTTTTGCGGGCTGCTGGAAATCCTTTGGTGTGGTGTCTGTAAGCAGCCTACAGGCAGCAGGTTGTGCTGGCTTGTCCTAAGGTAATTGGTGGTTCATTGGATAGAGTATTGACCCTGGAGTTGGGAAGACCTGCAATCAAATGCCACCTAAGATATTAGCTATTTGACCAAGTGGGCAAGTCACTCAACCTCTTTTTGCCTTGGTTTCCTCAACTGTAAAGTGGGGATAATAACAGGGTTGTTAAGATCAAATGAGATAATATTTGTAGAAAGCATTTAGTACAGTACTTGGCACATAGTAGGTACATCATAAATATTCCTTCCCCTGTTAGTCTCTTTTCTGGCAGGGGTAGGGGCAGGGTAATTGGAGTTAAGTGACTTGCCCAAGATCACACAGCTAGTAAGTATTAAGTGTCTGAGACCGGATTTGAACTCAGGTTCTCCTGACTCCAGGGTGGGTGATCTATTCACTATACCACCTAGCCACCCCATCTCTCCTACCATTCTTCAGGCCTTAATCATATGAAACCTAGATTATTGCTTTAAAAATTTTACATTACATATATTTCCTGATATTATTCCTCCTCTCAGAAATCCATTTCATAACAGAACTAAAAAAGGGGCAAAATTCAGCACATAAAAAATTCAAATGCCCTTGCTGTGTACACTGCTACACAGCCATAGTCATTTAGCTCTGTAAAGCAGAGGGGCAGGTATCTTTTCTTGTTTGGGACCAAGCTTGGTCATGATAGTTTCATTCAACGTTCAGTTTCTACTGTATTGTTATTTCGTGTGTGTGTGTGTGTGTGTGTGTGTGTGTGTGTGTGTGTGTGTGTGTGTGTGTGTTCACAAACTAGCTTGTTCATCCATTTCCCCAGTCAGTGGAACCTGCTTTCAGCCCCTCTTCCCCCCTCCCCCTCCCAATTCTTTGCTACTTCAAAAAGTGCTGCCGTGAATATTTTGGTGTCTCTAGGACCTTTGATTTCCTTGAAGTATATGCCTGGCAGTAGGTTTTTTGGATCAGATTACTTTCCAGAATCAAATCAATTTTCCGCTCTACTAACCACTCTTTAACATTGATGCTTGGATTATTTAACAACATACAAACTGGGTTTCTAGTGTTGTTCCTTCTAATCCATCATAAATATTTTTGCCAGACTAATTTTTCTAAAATATTTTAAATATGTTACATGTCTACTCAAGAACTTAGCATGGCTTCCTCCTTTTTTGTACGTCAGATCCATACTCCTTTGCCTGGCTGTTGAAGGCTCATGAATCTTTCCTTTAATCTAAGGGTTCCCCAACAGCCAACCTTCATTTTGGTTCACATCTCCAAACCATTCCTGGCACCTCATTCTAATTTGAACCTCTATAATTTTGCCTGTACTGTTTATGCTCACTTTTCTCTTCATTAAGTGTTTTATATTTGTTTCTCTACTTAGACTTAAATCTCCTTTAGGAAAATGACCATGTCTTATACTTCCTTCCTGTTCTCTAATATGAGATTCATAGTGATGAGTACTTAGATCCAGTTAATAGTTCAAATAATAATTCCAGGTGTGGAGAGCTACATTTAAATTTTTTTTATTTGCTGAGAAATTAAGTCAGTGATTTGCACTTGTGTTTTTATATAACCATAGATTACCTTCAATTATCTCTAGAGAAATCTTATGTATAATTTTATGTACCTTTAAAAAAAAAGTCACATTTAAATCATATACAAATGTATTTCTTCTCACTGGCTGAGGTATGTAAGAGCAGTTTGAAATCATTAATGATGTAAATCACAAGATGTTTCTAACTTGAATGAATCAGAATTAACAAAAACAAGAACCCGGTATTTCAAATACTTGAAACATGTAAGATTTTACCTTTTTTTTTTTTTTTTTTTTGGAGGGGGGAAGGCAGGGCATTTGGAGTTAAGTGACTTGCCCAAGGTCACACAGCTAGTAAGTGTTAAGTGTCTGAGGCTGGATTTGAATTCAAGTCCTCCTGACTCCAGGGCCTATGCTCTATTCACTGTGTAACCTAGCTGCCCCTGAGCTTAGTTTTAAAAGTACAAATGTCACAGAGCTAATTCTCACCTGTTCTGGGCCTTCTTTTGATGAATGTAAGTCAGAAGTTACTAACATTTACATTACCGTCTATATGTAGATAATGCATTTTAAATGTGTCTAAAGGATTTAGTGGACTTGAGCAGGGTTTATCAGGTCATTTGAGCCAGTTTTAAAATGTAACATTTGGTGGGACTAATATAACAATAATAATAATTTTCTCTTCATAGCATGCCAATGAAGGATGTGTAGTATCTACCTCCATTTTGCAAATAAGGATGTTGAGGCTCAGAAGTTAAATTTAACTTATCCAAGAATAAGTAATGTAGAGAGCTGGAAATTAAAGTTACCTGAAGTCTCGGATCTGGTGCTTGACTTATTAATAATCCTAGCTGCTTAGTGTGTAAATATTCTAAAAGAATCACTCTAGTGTATTGTAGAGTACTGAAGTTAACAGTACAATATCATTCAGCTATGGAATCTGTTCATTTCTTTAGTGTAGACACATTATGCATAGGTGGGATACTAGGATATAATTTCTGAATAAAAATATAATTTTCTAAGGTGTATTTTTAAGGCTAATAATTTTAAAATATTGCTAAATGCTGTAAGTGCAACAAATGTCTTATTTTAAACTATTTGGGTTTATGAATTTATTAGAAGGCATTCTATTAATTCATTTTCTAGTAATGTGATCACGAACAAAGTTATTTTAAAATCTCTTTACCCAGTTACTATTTACCTACATCCATGTAGCAAAACATAAAGTAGAAGAGATTCAACTTAATAACATAAGAACATATTATTCTTTTCATTTAGCAAACGTCTTTGTTTCTTGAAGTGTTCTGCAGTGCTGGGGTTAGCCCCTAATTTAAGAATGGATTTGTGTCCCAGAGGGGTAAATGATTGATACCAGATCATTCTTTGATATAGTGGTGTGGGTAAAGTAGGGAGTTGGAAATTACAATATACCTGGGAGTAGGCAATTGGGTAAGTGATCTAAGTATCTTAGTAATATATGGAACACAGCCTTCAGGTATCCATTCTTTTTTTTTTTTTTTTTTTTTTTTTTTTTTTGAGGTGCAACCTGCCTCGTTTTCCTTGGGTTTCCCTAGTCCCCTCCTTAAAACTTACCTGTAGGTAGGTAGTTAGAAGCAGATGATTGTGGGGAAGGACACTATTCAGGCCTGGTCAAACTTGCCTCAGGATTTTTAGGGAGGTTATTTGCCTTCCAAAATAGCATTGGTATTACATGGGTGGAGAATTTTTCTAGGTTAGTTTTTTTTTAGCCACTGTTGTCCCAAACTTTAATTACTTATGGCTTAGAATGGCTAGAGATACTCCCCCTTCTTCCTGGGTCTCTACTTTGTTTTCTGGCACTTTGGAAAAGTACTACCTTGGATTTATTCATTTTCTCCCTCTCACTTTCCCTCTTTCCCCTTCTCTCTCTCTCCCCATGTGTGTTTATATATACATACATATATGTGTATATGTAAATATTTATGTGTGTATATATACATATAATTTTCTTGAATATGCATATATATGTATTTATTGTCTCCCATGTTGGAAGGTTGGGTTTTTTGAAAGAATAGTTTCATTTTTTGTATTCCCCGTACCTGGCACATAGTGTTGATTGATAGGGATGGTAGGATAAAGAGTATATTGTGCTTTCTTTAACCTTGTGTCATTCATGAAAGAATGATAAAAGGAAGATTATCTGGTGCACCTATACACAAACACACATATTTTTTCCTCTAGATTTACTTCTTGTAACAGCTCTGTCCTTTTTAGCTTTGTCATCTCTGGTATTCTCCTTCTTCCATGACTAGGTGTTAAAGACCCAATATTGGACCATTTGGCTTAGTAACAGTGCTTCAACTTCACTACTTTGTTGCTAGTATGCTGTATTAATTTACTTTTATCTTTGGGAAGAGTGGATGCCTTAGAGGTGAGGAAGGGGAACATGAACACAAAATTTGGAGGCTTTAGAATATTTGTCTATTTTACAACTTTTCTTAGGCTGGCTCTATTTATTCTCAGGTTTGTGGAGCTAAATAAAAGCTTCTTGGAGGTATTTGAGATGATTCCCAGTAATACTTCCACTTTCCCAGGTTTACTGGCTACTATGAGCATGACAGGAAGGGCAGGATAATAGTTCTGAGAATGCTTCTTATCTTCCTCTTGATTCCTTACTACAGCCTTTCTGAAAGCTGCTCTTTGGATCCTTTTTCTCTCTTAGTGTAAGAGATCTTACACACTTCTAAGGGTTAAAGGATCTCTTTGCAGATGACTCTTTAAAAATTTACACATCTAATCCTAGTCTCTCCTGAATTCTAATCACATGTTGTTTACTACCTGTTGCACACTTCTTTTTAGACATTTCAGTTTATATCTAAAAGTCGTTATTCTCCTACCTCCCTTACCCACCCCTCCTCCAGACAGCCTAATTTCTATTAAGGGTGCTACCATCCTTCTGATTACCCAGATTTTTGCAACCTTGTATTCATCCTTGATTTTTTTTCTCTCTCCAGTTTTATTAGTCCTGACACCCCTTGCATCTATCCCTTTTTCTGCATTTATAGATGCTATTATAGTTTAAGCCTTTGTTACCTTTTGTTAGGACAATTGTAACAGCTAGTCTTTGTGCCTCAAGTCTATTCACTCTGCAGGCCTTCCTCATACATGTCAAATGTTTCTAAACATTTGACCTAACCATGGTGCTCTCTTGCCCTCAAACCTCCAGTGGTTTTCCATTTTAAACGGAAAAAAAAAATACAGCCTGACATTGGAGGCCCTCTGTAGTCTGGTTCCAGTCTGATTTTTCCCCACTTTATTTCCTCACCCTCCTTCATGCCGAGCTATCTACCACCACTATGTTCCTGTCAAACTGGTTGCCCAAACTTAATACTCCCACTCTGCCCCTGCCCCCCTCTCCCATACTCAGAATCATTTATCTCAGAATCCTTTCCTTCCTTGAAGGCTACCTCTTAAGTGCAACTTTTCTCATCTTCCCCTCACTCCCCACCACCATACTCCTCCAAATCGTTAGTGTTCTTTCCCTCTGCAGTTTTCCTTGTAGATGTGTCACTCCTTGAAAGGGAGTATTTATTTCATTTGTGACTGTATGCTGCTTATAAATGGTAGGTCCTTAATCATTGTTGAAATGAATTTTCACTTTGGGGCAGGATATGAGATGTATATATTATGGAAAATCGGTAACCAAGAAATTACTTATACTAAATCTGTTTATTGCTTACAGTGAAAATTTCAGTTATACTTAATTCTATGAGGCATGCAGGTTTACTTACTTTGAATTTGGGCAAAATGTTGTTAGTTTGAAAATTAGTTTGTCTTCTTTTTCCCTCTGTCCCTAGAGCCTTTCTTTTTTAAGAGGATTGATTGGTCACTTGGATATTCCAGTCTTATTTTTTGGGTTTTTTTGTTTTCATTTAATTAAGATGTGGTAATTGATTCTCTTATGGCAGATTATGGCTTAGTAACAACACCTCAGCTTCATTACCTGGTGTGCTGTCAAAATACTAATGGGCAATATGGGAAGGCAACTGTAGAAGGCTACTACCAGAAACTCTCCAAGGCCTTTGTGGACCTTACAAAACAGGTGAAAACCTCTTTAAACATGTGTTTTAGAACTGAACTTTGAACAGATGACTGCTTCTGTCACAAAGCATTTGAATTGTTTACCTTAATTGGATAGGCCACCCACCCTTTTCTTTTATTCTCTTCTCTAACCTCTTATCTCTAAGGGGAAAATAAAGTGTGTGTGTGTGTGTGTGTGTGTGTGTGTGTGTGTGTGTGTGTACACACATATATGTATTTATGATTTTTTTTAAAAACCTACTACATGAACTAGCTGGGTGTGGTGCACACCTGTAATTCTAGCTGCTGGAGAGGCTGAGACTGGCAGATCTATTGAACCTGGAAGTTCTGAGCTACAGTGGGCTATGTAGATCATATATGCAAACTAATTTCAGCATCAGTATGGTGATCTTCAAAGAGCAGGGGGCTACTTATGGAGGGGGAAACTGTTCCAGATTGTGAATGAAGCAGGCCAAAGCTCCTGTACTAATCATAGTAGGATTAGCTTGTGAGAGTAGCCCCTGTACTTTCAGCCTAGATAAGATGAGGACGCTCAATCTTTAAAAAGAAAACACAAAACAAAAACTCTTATGAACCACCTGTGAGTTGAGTGTGTGAAACTGGCAAGAAACTGAGCATTTCTTGGCCAGATGTTGCTAAATGTTTGTAAATATTCAGCTTTGAAGGCAAAAGTATACTGTTGTATTGTCATTTATTTTTAATGGTAACTTCAGATGAGTGATTTTAACTTACATCCCTTGATAGCAAAATAAATTGTAGGAATCTTATTTTTTAAACAAAGGTTTCTTGATGCCTTTTGATTTTTACATCATTTCTGGGTAATTCTTCTATCTCCTTATTACCTTCCTACTGTCCATTTCATGGTTCCCTCTGTAACAAAGGAGAAAACAGTTAAGCAAAGCTAAAACATTGACTGTATTTGACAGCGTAGTCATCATTCCATGGCCCTAGTTCTGTTACATGGCAAACCAGTGAAAGTGTTAAAATTAGCAAGCTTAGCTGGATTGACTTTGATCTTTATTATATAAATTAATTTTATTTTAATGTGTTAACATTTTTATTAAAATGTTAATGCTATTAACATTTTTTTGGTTAAATAAATTTAGAGGGGTTTTTAGACCCCTCTAAAACTATCAGAATTCATAGTTTACAAGGTTTATCTTTTTCTTTGATGGACAGAGAATGTATTTTTTAAAAATAACATTTCATTTTATTCCCTCCATTTTTTTTTTAAAGACTTTTAGCAGTGGTGATGAATTCAGAGCTTTGAAAATTGACTGTGCAAGTGGTATAGGTGCCTTGAAACTGAAGGAAATGGAATGCTATCTTCCACGAGAACTATCACTTCACCTCTTTAATGATGGAACCAAAGGGAAACTCAATTACTTGTGTGGGGCTGACTTTGTGAAAAGTCATCAGAAACTTCCAGTGGGTATGTAGTATTGTTGGCCATATAAAGTTTGATCGTTAACCAATGAGAAATATAGAACTGGAAAGTGGCATATAAAGAAGCTAAGGCCTGTAGAAGTTTAGTAACTTGATTTACCCAAGGTTCCATAGCTAAAATAATAGCCACTGTGGGTCCAAGCTTTCTGACTTCCACTATCTTATTCTTCTTAGGAGGCATACAGGTAACCTTTAGCTGAGAGAAAATTCAAATGAATATACTTAGATTTTTTTGTGTGTGTCTTTGATGTTACAAAATTTTTATTTTAAACAAGTTTTCCAACAGTGGTAATGATTTTTGTTGGTACTCACCTTTTCCTAAGGTTTTTTTATGTCAGCCTAATTCCTATAGTAACCTCCTATAGGAAGGGATCTGAGTCAGCTATATGTTAAGTGAGAAGGAATTGAAAAAAATCTTATTTTGAGAACAGCAGTTGTAATGTTTCTTCATACTTATGTGACTCATTTGATAATGTGGATTTAATTATACAGCTAACTCCAAGGTCAACTGCCTACTGGCTATTCCAAACTGGATACCATATAATAGAGCATGTCAAACTCACGTTCAAGACAGAATTCTGCCCTTCCTTATTTTTGTCAAACATAGCACCCAAGTTTGCAAGCTAAGTGTTATCCTTTACTTCCTACTCTCCTTCAGCTCATATAATCCATGCAGTTGCTGAGTCTTTTTGCTCATGCAGCTTCCACTCTGGTTCAGATCCTAATTGCCTCTCATCTAAACTGAAAGAAGCAATATAGCCTCCTATTTGGTTTCCTTGTCTCAAGTCTTTCCCTTCTTCAGTCCATTCTCCACCAGCAGCCAAAGTGATTTTACTAAAGTGGACCTTTGTCTGTGTCACTCTCCTCTTACTCAGTAAACTCCATGTTACCATGTTTATAAGGTGTTTTATGTGCTGCACAGTGAGGAACCTGGTGTTAGTTTTCATGATGGAAATCAATTGCTTTTTTCATTTCACTTATTTTTTCTTTTGTTTTGATATATGTGCTTAACCTTAATACAGTAATTTAAGCTTGATGTTTTTACATAGAGCTTTATGAATATAGTGTTTTTGTATTTTCTCATAATGTTGTAAGGTAGGTACAAACATATATATGTATGTATGCACGTGTGTGTATAATATACACACACACACACAAAATCTTTTGCTTTTTGGAGTGGGGAGGGCAGGGCAATTGGGGTTAAGTGTCTGAGGCCAGATTTGAACTCCTGGGTTGGTGCTCTACTCACTGCACCAAATATATCTATCTTCTTACTCCTATTTTGAAGTTGAAGAATCTGGGTCAGAGAAGTAATATCCTCATCACTTAACTTTAGCAGCCGATAGGAACTGATTGAGCACATCCTATCAGACAGGCACTATGCCAAACATTGGAGATACAGTAAAAGTGAGAAATATGCTCTGCCCTCAAGGAGCTTCCATTCTAATGGGTCACAGCAGCCTGGACTCATTCTGTGTGGTCTCTTTGATTCATGTTGTGGAAAATGAACTTGTTTTGTGATTAGTAGTGGCTAGCCTAGGCATTCTGCTGCCAGCAAGCATTTATCTACTATGTCCTTCTGTCATAGTGGAGAATGCTGGGTCAAAATCTGTGACCCTAGGCTAGTTAGTCACTTAACTTCTTTTAGACTCAGTTCCTTCATATGCAAAATGGAAATTAAAAGCACCCTTCTTCCCCAAATCAAATGAGATAATATAAAGTAGTTTTGAAACCTTAAAGTGCTTCCTAAATGTTAGCTATTATTCATTCGAAGTTGTGAGTAATAATGCATTTTATCTCAAAAACTGCTTTTCTTAGTTTCTAGAGGTAAATCAAATGATGTGGGCATTAGCCTTTCTGCACTTTAAAAAAATTTAATTTTAGTCATCATGTTGTTAATTGTAGTGGATTCCATATAGTAAATTAATTACTGTTACTAGAAAAATAGACCAAAATTTTATGTGCTTTAATGATGCTTAGTAACACTAAATTAATCCACATAACCATGCATTATGTTAATATGCAAAACATCTTTTAAACTACTTAATAATTTAAACCTTTCTTGTTTAAAGTGCTTAAAAGGCTGACTTTCCTTAGTATAAACGTTTGATCCTTAGAATATGTCTTAGTATTAAAAACTCTGGACAACAAGTACTAGATTGTGGTCAATCTATAACTAGAAATATATTATTCAGAATATTTTGAATATTGACATTCGAAGGGTACTTCTGAATGTTGTAATAGACTTATTTGCACTGATCTTTACAATTTGCATTCGAAGTCTGCTTGTTTTAAAAAAAAAATCTCTTTTTCATGAAATGGTGGTTACATATTGTCTATGTAATAGATAATAGACCTTGGAAAGGTCTATCAGAGATCATGGCTTTCATCAAGCAGGACAAATCATGAACAAAATCCACACATGTTCCAAGGAAATTTTCCCATGATGATTTCAATTTTATAATTATAAGATTTAGACGACTGTGTTTTTAAATTGTTCTGAATACCAGGAATAGAAATAAAGCCCAATGAGAGATGCTGTTCCTTCGATGGAGATGCAGACAGAATTGTTTACTATTACAATGATGCCGATGGCCATTTCCATCTTATAGATGGAGATAAAATAGCAACTCTGATCAGCAGCTTTCTTAAAGAGCTTCTCTTGGAGGTAAGATGGGATTTATGGGTCAAAAAACAACTGAGGTTGTCAGAGGAGGTGGTCGTTGATGCTGGGGACATTTTAAACACGGAACATTTCATCTTTGGAACCTGAAATAATCTCTTTGGATATGGGACAAAATGCCCACATAACATGCTCCACCTGTTAGTGGAGGAAGCATCTTAATTCCCAGAATGTTACAACCTTGGATTTTTCAGGAAGTTTATTTAATTCTGAACTTTAAAAGACCAACGAATGCTCCTTTCTACTTCTTTTAGTTTGTTTTAAGTAACCAAATTATGTACCTCCCTTTTAGAAAATACTGTCAATGAAAATCCAAAAGGATTTATGACAGAGTTGCTTTGAACTCCCCCAAAGCATTTTAAAATAGTGCTTTCTGCTTATATCTGCAACTGTTAACTTGTTTTAGTTTCAGAAACAAAACTTAAGTGTCATGGTTTGGATTTGTTCAGGTTGGAGAAAGTTTGAAGATTGGTGTTGTACAAACCGCTTATGCTAATGGGAGTTCTACACAGTATCTAGAAGAAATCATGAAGGTATAAACTTTGATAGTTTTCATTTCTTTAGGGAAATTTTTCTCAAAGCAATAATGCATATTAATAGTCTTATTTTTGCCAGCTCAGACTATATGTTGTTCTTTATTATTTTCTTTGAACTAACTCTAGTACATTTGTGGTAGTTGCCAGTTGCCTTCCTTTTAAGAGACATATGGGTTTTAGGCGATTTTAATTAATGATAAGAAGCTCTAGGTGTCTCATTTGTCTCCCCAAGGCATCTTTTAAAATCTTCTTTCAGAAATTACTCTGCCATGAGAATTGTTTTCAGAAGTTATGACATTTCTTTGTATTCCTATTCATAGGTACCTGTTCATTGTGCCAAAACAGGAGTAAAACATTTGCACCACAAAGCTCAAGAGTTTGACATAGGAGTTTATTTTGAAGCCAATGGCCATGGCACAGTAAGTTCTCCCCTAAAAAGTGACTTTTAGAATTTTAGCAAGTAATTCCTCCATTTTCTTTGTGTGGATTGGTTTGTTATTTACCAATGCAAATCAGTACTCCCTCTGCAACTGAAGTCTTAGAGTTGCCTGGGTCACTGAGAGGTTAAGTGAATTGTCCTAGGACACAGAGTTTCAGAGGCAGGACTTGAATCGAGGTTTTTCTGAGGCCAGGTCTCAAAAGTATTGTGCTTCTTCTCCTATATAACATGACTTCTTTTCAGGAGCCACCAAGATCATTCAGGTTACCAAAATTGGCAGTTGGCCAAGTTATAGTAGCTCTGATACAGCACATATAGGTTCCCTTAAAATATATAGTCAGTACACAAACCTAAAATAATATTTGCTTAAATGTCAGCATTTACAATATTATCATTGTTTAAAGTTTAAACATTTAAAAAAATAAGACACAGTGATCTCCTAATGGGCACTTTTGACCAAGACTCCCTTCTTCCTACCCTACCCTGTCCCACACAACATTCTATTCGTATAGAAAAAGTTACTAAAAAAGTTAAGTGTTTATCACTTAATCTAGGAAGTTAGTAGGTATCAGTGATTTCAGATGTAGTTGGAAATTCAGGAATCTCTCTAGAGCTTTTGGTGTAGTGAACCTTACAGATAAAATGTGCATAAATTCAACAGCACATGTGGTAGAATTTCTCTTAAAAATTAACCTCATTAGTTTTATTTTCAGCAAACTGACCTGGGCTACTTAATGTGGCTTTTATAGTTCTTGAAGTTAAAAGCATGTTACCTTACATAATGCTGTACCTAGGCTCTCATACTCACCTTAAACTTTATATCAATATATTTCCTTTTCACAGCAATTTTAATGAAGCAGTTACAGTTGGGTCACTAGCCCCTGCACAAAGGGCTTTTCTCTTACCCTTTCCCTCACTCTCCCTTTACTCAGTAGCTTAAGAAATAATCCCCACTGGTTAAGCTGGTAGGGAGAATAATGGACAGCCACATGCTAAAAGCAACGTGTGTTTCCGATAGTAGTGGCCACAATTTCAGTTCCCCTTCTGCTTTTTAAAAAAATTATAATCCTTTTGTGTTCTTATTTCCTATTCTAATTTGCATCTTTGCAAATTAAATAAAACAGAACACCATTGCTTACAATGTCCTTGACACTAAAGAGTGAGGCCTAAAAAATGATTTCATTTTAGGTACTCTTTAGTAAGGCTGCTGAAATGAAAATAAGGCAGCTGGCAAAAGAGGAAACAGATGAAAAAAAAAGAAAAGCTGCTGTAATGCTTGAAAATGTTATTGACTTAATTAATCAGGTAAGAACTAAAATAATATATTGTTTAAAATGTGTGCCAGATGATGCACTGGAAGGTTTAGTGTTATTTTCATGCTAAAGGGAAAGATACTCATGGGAACTCTAATACAATATTCAGAAGATACAGGGAGTGGGCTATAACAAGAATAAGAATGGAAGGGACCCTTGGTGATATTTTGGAGCATTAGAAATAGTCCATTTCATTGTACACCTAAGTATATTTGAAAAAAATATAGCCACACATGTACATGTGCATACTGTCTTGTATCCAGAATGCCTTATCACTCCCATCTCTCAGGTAAATGGTAGGAAGAGCCCACCTCCACATATGGCATTATTAACACTATGTTCTTCACATAGCAGGTTAGTGGAGAACAGGCTGAGAGCTGTTACTTTGCTAACGTCTGTAGTTTAAAGAAGGACCAATAAAACTTGGATTTGCAAGAGAAGAACCCATAATTACTGATTGTCAAGAAGAATGCTTAGGAAAGAGGTGCCATATTTTGACCCAGTGACCTGGAGTAATTTCTTTTGCCTCCTCTTAATTTCCTTTTCATTCTGCAGACAGTTGGTGATGCCATTTCAGACATGCTATTAGTTGAAGCAATCTTGGCTCTAAAAGGCCTATCGGTACAACAGTGGGATGCCATTTATACTGATCTTCCAAATCGGCAGCTCAAAGTCACGGTGAGAGACTCCCTTCTTTAAAAGCTACTGAAGCCAAACTTTCACATATGATTCCAGATATGACAGTATTAGTTACATCTTACAGGCTGTTTCTTACTTCACTTCAATGAAGTACGTTTGATTTCTTTCATCCCTGTTGTGCAGTATTTAAGTAATTTTGCCTGATTTCACTTGATTATGTTTAGGTACAAAATTATGGCCGGGCAGCTAGGTAGCACAGTGTAGACCACTGGGCCTGGAATCAGGAAGATCTGAATTCAAATTCAGTCTTAGACACTAACTAGCTGTGTGACATTGGGCAAGTCACTTCAGTTTCATCATCTATAAAATGAGCTGGAGAAAAACCACTTTGCCAAGAAAACACCAAACGGGGTCATGGAGAGTTGGACACAACTGAACAATAACAAAATTATGAAGAGACCCTAGGAGGCCTCAAAGTGTTAACTGGTAAGAGGGATATTTTTTAGAAACTGAAGTTCTAATAACAAAAGATAACATTTTCTGACCTTTTTGCCTCATTAATAGAGGGACAGTCTTGAAATTAGGAATGAATTTATACAAAATGTCAGAAAATTGGAACTGTCAAGTGAAGAGCTATGTATCATATGCTAAAATACAGATCAAATAGTGTTCTTTTTCAAACTGAAATTGGATTATTAGGCCTTAAATAGCCTTGTAATTTGGGATAGGAATGATTAATAAAAAGTAAAATATGGAGGTACAGTGAATTAAAAAAAGATAATTTTTCTTATGTGTTAGGTTGCAGATAGGCGAGTAATTAATACTACAGATGCTGAGAGACGAGCAATCACACCCATAGGACTACAGGAAGCAATTGATGAGCTAGTGAAGAAGTATAAGTTCTCACGAGCTTTTGTCAGGCCGTCTGGAACAGAAGATGTTGTCAGAGTATATGCAGAAGCAGATTCACAGGTAGGAATTAAACTATATATTATAAAGCATTATTTAAATAAGAAATGGTAATTATAGTAATGGTAAATGGTAATTTCCCACAACTTGGTGTGGTAGGCAGTAGGTTCAGCTTTTTCCACAGTATTGTATTTAAGAATGGGTTATGATCAGTCACCTGCTATAGTTTACTACTAAATCTTTATAGATTCTTCAGGCAGTCATATAATTCAAAAGCAGTATGTTATACAAAGATGGAGAGCTGGAAGAGGCCTCAGAAACCCTGTCTTCCCACCTCCTCATTTTACAAGTGAAGAACAGTCCAGAGAGATTAAATAAATAGCCTTTGGTAGTAATAGAGCCAGGCTTTGAACCTGCAAAAGCCTTCCTCCCTGATGCTGTTAGGAAATGTATTTTTCAATTACTTGGAACACATTAGGGTTCTCTAACACTCTGCTGGGGTTGCTTTCTAGAAACCTACAAAATCAACTATCAGGAGCTTGTGCTTTTTGAAACCCCAGTTATAGGCATTATAGGCAGTATCTACAAGTAGTCATCTGAACCCAAGTGGTCTGACTCCAAATCCAGTACTCTTTCCATTAAGGAACTTGCTATGTCTAAAGCAGAAAACTAAGGGGAAAGCAACTTGAGGACTTACCCAGTTGGGTGAATATCATATCTGCCTACTCTTCATGAAAACCGATCTGTAAAATTGTATTGCCAATATATTCTACAATCTGGAAACAGCAGCCCATTTTTATCAGTCTAGACAATTTTGAGGCTATATTAATGTTTCTTTCAAGCTGGTCCCTATTGGATTTGGCATAGAAAATGGCCTAAAGTTATCTGATATCTGTTAATTGAATAATTCATATTCTCCTTTAGGGGGCTTTTGTAGAATTTTAACAAAGATGAAAGAAATTAAAGTCCCACCTTATTCAGGAGAAAATATGACTTACAACAAGCAAACAGTATTAAGTTTCCTATCAGGAACCTAAGTAGAACTGGAAGATGACAAACACAGGCTTTCTGTTTGAATAGGCTAGCAAAGGTATGTGGGTATTTTGGTTACTTTTGAAGTAAAAGGAAAGGGAAGGAAGAAGTTCTGATTCATTTGTTAAAGCAGCCACAGTGACTTTTGCCAAGCAAGATCCATTTAGTTTCAAAAGAATATGCTAAAAATGAACAAGTAGCAAGTATTAAAATACTCACATGTTTTTTTCATTTAATTATTTTTAAAATTATTCACAGGAAAATGCAGACAGACTTGCAACCGAAGTAAGCTTGGCAGTATTTCAGCTGGCTGGAGGAGTAGGAGAAAGACCAAAACAAGTTTTCTGAAGGAATGTATGCCAACTTTTTAAAAAGTATGAAATAAAAATAAGTGCCATTAATATGTAAAGGTAACAGTTTATGACATGGGAAATTTAAAATTAATTTACAATCAGAATATTTTTAAACAACTGAAAAAGTATTCTATTAATTTTCAGAATAAAATTGTGATTGTTATAAATTTGATTTCTTGCCCTGATCTAAAATTATACTTTAAAGTAGTAAGTAAAATTATCTGAAAAATGTTGCTGATTACATTAGGGTTCCATTATTAATGGGACTTAACTGCTTACCTGGTTGCAGGGCACAAAATAGTTGGATGGTTACTATATTTGGAGAAGGTACTTGAGATAGATTGTCTCTTTGTTTTACTTTTGGATTGTGTGGAGATGTAATGAATGTTGGCCTTAGATTTTTGTATAAATTGAATCTGTTTTCTCTAAAGGCTTTGGTAGGGATTATCTTGAAAAATTCTATTCTGTACCCTTCCAAAAATGAAAGAAGGAAACCAAGAAAAATGATATTAAAGACAGGGTTATTAAGTCGAGTGTTTCTTTTGCAAGTAATAACTTCTTTGAAAAAAGGCTCAGCCTGTTACACCTGAAGTATAAAATTCTAAATGTGGTCAGTAGAAAAATGACATGTTATTGATCATTAGCAAATCATATCTTGGTACTTACCTATAGAGTGGTGCTGCTGTTACAGACACCAACTGAAAAATTACTGTGATGGCAATATTTAGGTTTGGATATTACTGCCATCTAGCCAAAGCTCACCCTGAACCCTTCCCACTTAACAGAAGAGCTAAGGAAGTAACAGTCTTTCCAAATGGGTTGAACTTCCTAGTACAAAGACTGCACTGGTTTAAGGAAACAACTGGTCCAAGTCATTTTAGATAAATAAAGCCTGAAACAAATAGAAAAAATGTGCAACTTGTATTTTGCAGAATTAAGACAGAATTCAAGACAGTAAAACAAGTGGACTGTGTGTGTATGCACATATGTGCTATATAATAGATAGATTTCTCCGGCACCATAATCCATTTTAGCCAACAATATTTAAACGTGATTCAGGCCACATTCAGAACATTTGCTCTTATATACAAATTTTTAAATTAAATACAACCTGAAGTGTGTTGTGTTGTTACATACATACAAAAGAAAAACTATACAACGCAGAAAGATTTCTTTTAAACCATTACATTTAAGTTGAATAGTACCATTTCCAGTGAATCAAGTTTTGATCACCCCTTCCAGAAAATCCTTCTCTATCATTTCTTCAATTTTTTGCCTGGCTTTGCTGGAAAACATTTTGTTATTCTCCATTTTAATGTCCTTATTAGGGAAGGAGTTTGGGTAGAGGACAGGGCTCCCTGAGTGTCCCACACATCTGCTTGTGACTTTGCTATTGAAGACTTGGCTGAGCACATTGAAGAAAGGCAGGAGCTGCTCAATATTACGCACAGTGTAGATGGTTAGTAACAAATGTCCTGGTTCCCAACCTAATGTTCTCCCTGAGTTGTCTTCCTCTGGGTGTTTCTGTAGAAACAAAAAGGGTATTATCATCTAACATGAAATACACCACATCTCCAAGCAGCTGCCAAATTCTATCCATAGCTTAACTCCACCTCTCAAATGCAGTTTCCTTTCCACTATGACCCCTATTACTACTGTCTTTCAGTTGCTGTTTTATACCTGTTTTATACTCAAAAGTTTTAGCAGGTCCTAAGATATCAAATAAAATTCCAAATTATGATCTTGTCATTCAAAGCCAGCATCATAATCCCCTATTTTCTCCATATTATAATATATTTGCAAAGGCTTCCTTTCCTGATGCTGTTAGACAATGCATTTTCCAGTTCCTTTGGAACGTTAGGTTTCTCTAACACTTGTTTTCACTGAAGATGCCTTCAGTTGAGGTTACTTCTTAGAAACCTAAGAAGTCAATTATTAATACCTTGTGCTTGGTGCATATTCAAAATTGAAGAGCTTTATAGAACCTCACAGTTTAATGAAGGGATTTGGACCTATAGTTCATACCACAATTTAACCATTATATACAACATATAAAAGTGAAGACTGAGGAAAAGTCATTCTGATTTGGGGGAAAAAAAAAAATCAGTTCCCTTTTCACCCAAAAGATGGAAATGATCCAGAACAGACACTGTTTAGTGAAAAGAAAAAAGCTGCTTTATGCCAGGGTCCATGTGGCCAACCCAAACAAAAGTGAGGAGAGCAGAAATCTTGGGCCTATTTACACACGAGACCCTAAAATTCTATTAAACATTCCAAGCAGGAAATTGATCTTGGAGGTAACCTCAAAACTCAAAAGACAGTATGAACAAAGAATGAGAAGAGCCTTCATGCTGTAGAGATCAGTGAGGAGACAGAAGTAGAGAACCAAAAAATGCTTGAATTTAAACAGTTTGAGGTACAGGTATAACGAGACAAACAGTGAAATAAAGGAGAAGTAAAAAGGGTTTCTGGCTACCGAGACCTAGAAAGGAAAACTGTTCTATGCTTCTATCCCTAAAGAAAGGCACGATATATAGATCAGATGTTTACTGGGATGCTTTCTACCTTTTGCCCATAAGGAATGCCTTAATACCTCTACTTTTCTTTTTTTGGCTTTTTAGAGGGCAATTGGGATTAAGCGACTTGCTTAAGGTCACACGGCTAGTAAGTATTCAGTGTCTGAGGCTGAATTTGAACTCCGGTCCTCCTGACTCCAGGGCTGATGCTCTATTTACTGCACCACCACCTAGCTGCCCCATACCTCTACTTTTCTAATGAAGAAGACACAAAACAGCTTGTATTTTGTAATGACAATCAGGAGGTTTGAGGTGGGCGTTAAGGATATTGTACACTTTAGATTAGAACAGAAGGTGAATAGTCAACATAGTGATGGTCTGAATCTGATTATCTTATTACAGGCAAATCGGCAACCTCAAAGTTTTTTCACTGAAGCCAGAAAATCTTTAAGAATGAAAACTATTTAGACAATCACATCAATCAGTGAATATTAATGTTCAATGAATACTATTACTGTTGTTTCACCTTTGTCCCCAAACCAAACATCAAATAATAAGCATAAGGTGCACAGTATCAGAAATTCTGATGCACCTATGGGCTCAACTAAAGATTTTTAATGTCTCCTTAATAGTTAAAAAAAAAGTTGACTTGAATTATTATTCAAAAGAAATCTACTCTTACTCATTTACCCATAAAAATAGAGAAGAACTTAAAGCCCTTCTCCCTTTGCCTTCATCCAAATAGCCTATACTTAGTCTGAAGAAAACCTTCCTCCCTGTTTACCTCTCTTGCACTTGTTGAAATCCAGACCTGGGTATGGCTGTGAGTATCTGGTCCTGATGTGGCAGCTTTTGCTGCCATATCACAAGCATCAAAGAGCCACCCTCACCTGATGCTTGGCCATCTCCAATCCCTCCAAAATCACTGTCTTAAAGTTCTCCTCCTTGTCCTGCGGAAGGAAAGAGGAAAACTCACAGCCTTTGTTCCAATTCAAAGTATGTTTGGCCATGAAGACCTTGTAGTTTGTAATCTAGATGAGATGAGAAGATTTTTTCCACCAAAACAATTTTATTATTCCTTAGATATGTTTTGGGCAACAGGCTAGCAAGTCATCCCTTAAATACAACCTAATTAATTACAAGAGATAATGTGAAGTGTGCCTGAGTGCCAAATATATCACACTGATAACTTACTGGCAAGAAAATCTACTTACATTTCTAGATATGTGATATCACAAGTAAAGAAATTTTCTTAGCAATTAAAATTTCCTAAAAAGACATCAGAATGATCTAACCCCACTCAAACTCAAACCTTTCAACCTTTGGTCCTCACACTGTACTGGGGGAAAGAACGATTTACATTGGTACATGGTGCCTTTGTTAGGAGCCATTCTTCTATTTTCATATGGGAAAATGTAGTTTGGAGCTGGCTTTAGATGTCCAAAGTTTTAATCATATGCTATCAAACTAGAATTAATAAGACAGAATTTCTAACAAATGGTCAATCTATGAAAGAATTTGGGGATTAAGAGAACACATTTTTTTAACATTCAAAAAGTGACAGTAGGTTTACAGTACACACTGATTAACATTTTATTTCATCGTCTTGGCTTTTGAGTCAAGGATTACACTTTACTAGCCAAAATCAAATTAGGGAATTTGACAAAACAAAATCACTCAGGTGAAGCAAAGGACAGGTTATATATTTGGGGGGAAAAAAAATCTCTTTACAGTATTAGACATTCTTGGAGTTGTCCCTGCCCCCACTTAAAAAAAAATCCAGACCTGTGATTTCATCGGTGTTGGGAGCTCCCTGGTGAGGAAACTCCTTCCCCTATGCAGATCAGCAATGGTCTACAATTTGTGAGTTTTAGACAATTGCCTGGAGTGCTAAAAGGTCGAAGTGCCCTCCTAGGGCAACAGCCAGTATGTGCCATATGTGGAATCAAAAACTCAGGTCACCCTGACATCAAGTCCTGCTTCTTGGGGCCTACTCCTATTACATCACCTCACCCCTCCTGTTTTTTTTTTTTTAATATCTGAAATTCTTTGAGTGTATATGGTTACAAAATGCATTTTGGGGCTTAAGCAGACTAGCTTTATTACCTTAATTATTATTTCAGCATGATTCTGCTTTAAGTGTAACTGAACTATTTTGGCAAGTAAAACCAAAACTCCTTCCCCTGTCTTTTTATTAGTAAAACTAGGTTAGGTTTTACATATACAAAACTACATTTTGTATTCTATCAATGTCACTTGACTTGGGAAATAAATATACTTGATGAGGACACTCAGTTTCTCCTAAAATCTATTAAATAAAAACACTTAACCAGACTACAAATATACCATATCTTTCCCACATAAATAATCTCTTCTTATTGAAAAAAATCCCATAAATTTTATATCTGTTTCTGAAAGAACTTTTTCAATATCCCAATCTACTCCCCATTCTCCACCCCCAGCCCAGAATATATTTTGAATCTAGTTCCCCTCTACAGTTTCTAAGAAAGAGACACTGGCTTAATATATTCCCTGGCCATTTCTTTAGGATGCATACTTTTTGGTCCTTCTGACTTCTTGAATTTTCCAACATTTTCACTTTTGGATGGATAATTTTAAAAAATGCATGAAATGATAAATGCATATTCAGCAAACAAAATCTATCTTTATTAAAAGCTCTTCAAGATACCTCTTTGAGGTACACCATTATAGAAGTGCCATCGAGTTAATGTTTTGGCTTCTAAAAACTACTTTTCTTGATTAGGACACTCAGTTTCTCCTAAAATCTATTAAATAAATTCATTAAATGCTTTTGGTCTCAATATAGTACATACTTTCTCCCTGTTTCCAAGTCCCTTAATCTGACTTGTATAATAATACCTGAGAACAATTTATGATGTATACTATTTTTGAATGTATATCTACATATTTTTTCCATTTAAAGAGGCATTCTTAATTCATATCTGACCCAATTTATGATGTATACTATTTTTGAATGTATATCTATATATTTTTTCCATTTAAAGAGGCATTCTTAATTCATATCTGACCCAATAAAAGATTATAATTTACATAAAGTTACAGAAACAAAAACTATAACAAAAAAAGTTACCTTCACCCTTTTCCGGAGAAGTTTTGCTAGTCGGACCACATAAGGTTTAAATTCCCGTTGATGTGTACCCTGTCTTCTAACTTCTAAACCAGAATCATCTGAGGCTTCTGGAATGAAGGCCCAGCGATACCTGTTGATATAAGAACAATGGAAAAATCAACATAAGAACTTCAAGACTTTAAAATTAAAGTATTACCTCGTAAGAGCCCTGGGCTATTATTAGCCCCCTTTTATAGATTGGGAATAGACACAGTAAGATTAAATGATTTGCCTGTAGTCACTTAAGGCAAGTAAGTAATAGAGAGCTATGATTCAAACCCACTTATCTTGACTCCAAATTCAGCATTTCCTCTCCCTGACCCAAATGCATCTAATAGAGGTTCTTAACGTTTTTTGTGTTATGGACTCATCTGGCAATCTGGTAAAGCATATGGGCTCCTTTTCAGAATGTTTTTAAATGCATAAAATATACAAGATTACAAAGAAAACCAATTATACTGAAATAGTTATCAAAATATTTAAATTTTTTAAAAAAATCCAAGTTAAGAGACCCTAGATTCAGAACTATTCAAAGACATGTAGCAGGCTCTCTGAATCTCTGGCAAAAAGCTCCCCAAAATGATTAGGACGTATATGAAGCGATTTGTGTATAAATGATTTTATCTTTTAATTACTCTTTAAGGTCTACATGGTAAACAATGTATCAGTTTCAAACCTACCTTTAGTCTGGATAACACAATCTATTATACAGAAATATAGCTCTATTATAGTTAAATGTTCCATGAGTGTCAGGTAATCAAATATACATTATCTTCTTATTTTAAGAAGTTATTTTTGAAGAATTTGTATTCTTTTAAAAAATACAGTAATTACTAACCAAGACATTTTTGGCCCCTTATTATGTGCAAGACACTATATAAAGAAGTTTATTTTTCAGTCTGCTCACCTTAATATAATCACACTAACCTTTCAATTCTAGCAAACATTCATTAAGTGCCTACTCTACTAAGCAATGAGGATACAAAAAAACAAGTAAGACATTTCTTGTCCAGAAGGGGCTTATATGCTACCAACGGAAAAGGGGGAAGACAGAACTTTTTTTGGAAGCAAGGAGACAACAAAGAACTTTTTACATATGAATGAAAATGAGCTTAGCTTCTGCAACTTCAACTTATACATAATATATATTTTTTTTAAGTCTTAGAAAATTTCAGGGGAAAAAATCACATAGTCCATCCATTCTGTTTTTACTTACATCTGAAATTGAGGAAGATTTTCAGACGGCAATGCTAGAGCCAAATCCAAAAATTTGCAAGCAGAGAGGTAAAGGTTTAACCATCGCTGGCTGTTGTATGAAGTTGAAAAACCATTGCCTCCTGTGTATGTGGTCTCCAAACCAGCTACAGATGGTCCTGAAGTTCTAAGCCAGGGAAGATCAGAGTCATCAGCTGAATCATAACTGGTTCTTGGAAAAATCTCATTTGCATTTTGTTTAAAATAGAAAAAGCATGTCTTTATTCATATCATGCCTCAATACCAATAAAATAGTTATATAGTGTCCAGCTACTGTTATTTGACAGGCTTTACCCCAGTGGCCAAGTGAATATTGCTATGCTCAGTCCTAAGAACGTAGGCCTCATAAACTCTTACACTCACACATGCAAAATGTGTTAAGTATAAATTGCAAAGCTAAGAAAACATGAGAATCCTTATTCTAGCTTGCTAAATATAGCTTTCTTACGGCAATAAATGTGATATTAATTATTATAATGTAACACCTTATACATCTAATGCTGGAAGATGGAACTAAACCTGCCTTTTGGGCTGATACATTTTTATTACACAGTGATGTTTCCAAGGACATGATCTAATCAATGGGATAGTAAAATTAGTAATGATGAATTGTAATAAAAGTCATATACTATTTATACCTTATATACTTAAATGCTTGATGGCATGAATTGTGATTAGCTTAGTTGGTCATAAAAGTTGGGGAGATCTATGTTCACATGACCATTGGTGAGCAGTACTGGAACAGGTATTTATATAGCTATTTTTATTAAAAGGCAAGGAGAATTCTGGACTTGTCAAATGAAAGACTGTATGTGCTGTCTCAGTTTGTAACTAAAATGAAAGTAACCACACCTACTTTGAGATATCTTCATCAGCGCTGAGTTCCTGTTCCATCAGTAAAAATACCTGCACCTGAAGACCAAACAATCAGGTGAAAATGTTTTCACATACATGGGCATCAAGTCCTATTGCCATACAATCATTAGGCAAACATTTCCTAATGTTTAGGATAAATTTCCAAGTTCTTTTTGAGTTTGGAAGCACAGACTGAAGCTGGTGAAACCAGACAGGGAAGTCTTAAAGAAGGTGAAAGTGGCCTTTCTGTAGATGTCACTGGGGGTAAAGTGAAGGAACAAAAGAACCAAGATGGAAAAACATCAGAATCACATGGAAAGAAAACCTACTTTTAGGGGGAAATGGCAAGGAAATATTTTGAAACAGAGACAAGAGATATACTCGTTTCAGACAAGACTAAAGAACAATCAGACAGATCTAGACATAAAAGGTGATGAGAAGAAAACAATGGCTACGCGTTTGGCTTAAGTATTAAACTCTATACAGAAATGGAATCTGATATGGTTAAAATTCAACTCTAACCAACAGTAATGGGCACGGCTGGAGTTTAAGTCTCTCCTGGAAGCCTGATTCTGTCACTATGGCTGGTGCCGGCGTGTAGCTTCCAAAGCCAACTTACCAGCTCTGTGATCATGGTTGGCCAGAGTGAGGTGAGGTGCTGGGGGGACATTCTTAACAGTAACACTCGGAAAAACAGGAAAACTTGAGAGTGGAGAGTGGGCACCTGGGGCAAACGAAGACTCTCTACCAATCTTTCTGGAAGAGAAAAGCAAAATAAAGGGTCTCTTACTGATGAATAATTGTATTTATTATCACTTCTCTCCCCATATAATCCAGCCAATTCCTATTAAGGGCTTTATTTATCAAGTGACAAAAAAGGTTATGCATGTTTATGGCTCTCGCTGAAAGAAGAGGAGAAAACGATGACCTGGTAGGAAGACTGGCTTCTCCATGGAGATTTCACTCATTCTGGTACCCGTGTTTAGTCCTGAGACAGGTAACAAATATCTTTTTTGCATAAGCAGTTCAAAAGCTAAGGGGGATTTTTCTTGTGAGTCAGGAATATGTGAAACATAAACTCCAATGTGCAGCCTCTATAAATGAGCTGGCCCGGTGGAGTGATAAAGAGGATACAAAGTTGATATTTCCTAAAAGACTGAGGAGCCCAACAAATATTTATTTGATGAGAATGGCTTTGCAGATAGGACTACTAAATACTTCAGAGCTACAAACATTACTCGAATTCATTTTTTCCCCTTCTGCATAAGTGTACCAATCATAAAGCTCAAAAACACTAGCATATCTTAACAGTGAAAATTTGGATTTCATATATCACCAAATTTCAATGAAGTCCTAACAGTAACACAAACATACCTTTTACGTAATTCTATTAGAATGTCTCAAGCAATTCTACTTCCCTCCCCATGTGTTCCCCAAATCTGTTGGCTTCAGTTTCAGCATAGGAGCAACTGTTTTTCTCTTGTATGTGATAAGCCGACTTCACACAGATTTATAACTTAGGGAAATTCTTCTGTAAGGAATAAAACATTAGAAAAACAGGAGAAATCACAGTTCTCCACCAATTACCTTGTATATCTGGAAGGTATTTCTGATACTGGTCTATTTCACTGCTAAAGATAGCAAAGGCTAATCTTTTCAAGAGCATGGCTCTCTGCTCGAGCTCCACATCCCTGTTGGCAAAGAGATTGAGCGAGCTGCTCTGAGCCACGGCCACTCGTGCTGGAAAAGAAAACAAGCACGAGCACATCAAACCAAAGAGAAACACAGATGCTCTGGATCACCTAGCAATGTCACATGCCAGCAACGGCGTGCGGAAAAAAGAGAGCTCAGAGGAGATGACGAATGAGCAAAGATGTGCAAAAAGCGAGTGGTCCAAAGGTAGAGGATGCACAGAGAGAAGCCGGGACCTCCACCATGAGGGGGAAACAGGTGGCCAGCAGGGTGAAGCAGAGGACAGAGCGAGCCAATGCCGCCGGCAGTACTCTGGGCTTTGCAACGCTTCCCAAAGGCCTCTAACACATGTTCTCTTGTTCTATCTGTGGTCTGTAGGGCAGGGATTACAATTCTCACTTTGTAGGTGGTGAGCCTGGGACCAGTACAAGATTCTCTTGATTCCTAGTCCAGGGATCTTTTCACTAATTATCCCCAGTTAAAAATAACAATAAAACTTTTTTGGGAGGGGGTGAAGACAAGGCAATTGGGTTTAAATGACTTGCCCAAGGTCACACAGCTAATAAGTGTATCAAGTGTCTGAGGCGGGATTTGAAGTCAGGTCCTCCTGACTGGAGGGCTGGTGCTCTATTCACTGTGCCACCTAGCCACCCCCATAAAAACATTTAATAACTAATAACATTCACATAGCTTTTAAAATTTTTCAAAGCACTTTACATAAATGACCTCATTCAAAAATAACTATACTCTCTATGAAATGGGAACTATATTATCCCCCCCCCTTACAGGTGAGGAAATCAAGACAGCTAATAAATATCAGAGGTTTAATCAAAGCCCGCCTGACCCAGCACTCCATCGTACCTCTTCAAAATAGCAAACAGTAGTTGCTTTAAGATAGTGTAGAGGACAGACTACTGGGCTCGGAGTCACAAAGGCTTCAGTCCAAATCCTGCGTCAGACACCAGCTCTGTGCCCCTGGACAAGTCACTGAATCTCTTGACCTGTAAAGCTGGACTGATGACAGTGACAGCCCTCACAGGGCTGTTGTGAAGATTAAATGAAAAATATACGTAAACCGCTTTGCAAGCCTTTAAAGTGCCATGTCAATGCTGGTTATTACTATCACTCCCAGCTTCCCTTTTCTTTTGGCAAAAAGACTGAGTAAAGCGTTTTGGGCCACAGCTCATGGTGCTCTGCACCCATGCAGACTAAGTCCTGGATGACCTTTACATCATTCACTTGGGGGGTTTCCAGAAATGAGGAGTGAACAGTGAGGACTGAGCACACTCGGGAAGGTCGTTACTCTATTCTGTCAGTCTATGATACTCACTCATTAAATCTCTAAATGTTGTTTTATCATGTGTCATCAAGTTGTCCATAATTGCTCTCCAACTAAAAGAGACAAGGGTTATAACATGTATGAGTAAGAAAATACAAACTTTTGGGGGGGTTTCATTGAAACTTCTGATTTGTTGGACTGGGACTGGCTTAACTTAGAAGCCAAAATGTCTGGACTACTTAAAGCCCAGTGTGGTTAATAAAAGGAAGATTATGACTTACTGATTAACACAAGAGGCATCCATTTGGAAGAAACTGGAATCCATAAAGAGATCAAATGCTTCTTTTTTCCATGCTCTCCGTGTATACTGATACCCACTAAGACTGCTAAGTAGCTGAACACAAGCCCGATAACTGGGTGCATTATGGGCACTTTAAAGGGGGAAAAAAATCAATTTAACATGTAAGGCAGTTTAATTACTGTGTTTAGTTACAATTAGAGTCATAACTATTTAGGGAAATTTTGTAATGAAATGAAAAACATTCCAGTACAAAAGAATGACTAAATGTACTTTCTACAATCACAGTTCATGATAAAAGGAAAGAAAGGGGAAGGTAATAAGCGTGCACTAAGTGCCTATTACATGCCAGGAACTGTGCTAAGCACTTTTAAACCTCACAACACTGGTAGGCATGTGCTGTTATTACCCCCATTTCATAGCTGAGGAAAACGAGGCAGAGGTTAGGTGATGTGCCCAGGGTCACAAAACTAATAAGTGTCTGAGGTTGGATTTAAACTCAGGTTTTTGCTCCAGGCCCAGAACTCTATCTACCATGCCACTCAGCTATTTTAGACGATAAAAATAGAAAGAGAATCAATGTCCATATTTGAATGAACAAGGCAAAAGTGGCCATAAAGAAATAACTTGTTTTCATTTTTTTGCACTAAATTTTAAAATATTCATGCCATATATTGAAAAAGTAACAGCACCTGTGATTTCGGAGGTAGGGCACAACGTAATGCATAATATTTACAAGTAACGGGATGACTCTTTCTTTCTCATCACTGTAGAATACCATATCCAGAAGATGAGCCAGAACCTAGAAACCATTGAATCAGAAAAGTGTGATCTCGTGAGCTGAACAAGTACTGTCAAATAGCACTGACTTTAGGTTTATAAGAAACTTGGAATTCTTAAGAATCCCTACCAATAACTTAAAGTTCATTAGTTAAATGGCATTCCTACCTACTCTCCCTCTCCCAAAGAAGGGAAGGATTTTAACTTCTATTATTTTACTTTTTACTCATCAAAATTGTGTGAAAAGGTGGAAAACAACCACCCCTAACTGAAATACTGGGAAGCAGAGGCTTAGACATATTAGAAATATCACAAACCAAGTACACTGGAACATAAACTCAGATTCAGACCGTAAGCTTCTTTTTTTTTAAACAGGGTTATACCACAACTTCTCTTATAAACCTGTAATATAGATACTATCATTTAAAATAATTTTATTTGCTAAAGAGTACAATGGGCATGGTTTAATAAAGTAAATATTTAAGAAGCTAATTAAAATTATAATTTTAAAAATCTACCTAAACCAGATGATCGTATTTATTGAAAAAAGTGCAAAATGGTTTTTAAAAGTAAGACATTAAGTAACAGGAGACCTATTTATCATCAGCACTAACAGACAGCACCTTAATAGTTATATGTGAGTAAATGCACTACAGAACAATTACCTCAGAAAGTAATGTCAGGGCATGAACACTATACACAGAAGGAGTTATATTTGATGTTTCCATAGCAGGTGACAACATATCTAAATAAAACAAAAGGCAGGTATAATAATAATAATATATTCACTCAAAACAAAAGTCACAAGGATGACCACGGAAGTAAAGCTAGCACAGTTCTTAGACTGCCTACTGAATTCTTAAAAAATATTAGATCAACATGACTCCAAATATAAGCTAAACTGTTTAAGTATAATACCTTCCACATCAGATTCCAGATTGGTGCCATCTACCATAATTTTGGGGGAAGCTTTAACCTCCAAATTTCGACGTAACCATGTAGTCTGTTCCAAAGAAGAGCCAGCAACTGCACCAATTGCATCTACTATTTTATGAGTAACATCCTAAAGAAATAAGTGAAAAAGAAATAAACTTAGAAAAAAGATAATTAACAGAGACCCGATTACACAAGTGTTCTTGTGTACGAATTTGTGATATAAAAAAACTGGTTTAATTATAGCCAACAGCATCACATATTCATAGTAAATACTTTTGATTTTTATAACATTTAAGAGTTAAAAGAAGACTTTGACATGTGAGCACAATACCACAGACTGACAGATGAGAAAACTAAGGGCTGGAGAAATTAAATGGTTTTCCCAAGGTCCCACAGGTGATAGTAATAGGTAATAAGGAGCGGGTCTCCTAACTCTACATTCAGGCTTCTTTCTCCTTTACTTTTTATTCAACTGAATTTACTAGAAGTGACTTGAAAAAAAAAATTAAGATGGTCCATTCAGACCTAATGCTTTACCTGAAGGTCTCTTTGGTCTTTTTTATTTTCCAAATTAGGATTTTTCATAATGAATTCATTCAGAACTCTAAAAATATGCCAAAGAGAAAAAGAATATATTAAAGAAAAGGTGGATAAAACTGAATTCCCCAGATGTATATGAGTTGATACAAAGTGAAGCAAAGCAAGACCAAGAAAACAACACACACACCTACAACAATATAAATCAAAAGAAAAAAACCTGAAATGGAAGGTTGTATGACAATGACCAACCATAAGCCTGGCCTCAAAGAAGAGAAGAAAAAATGTACCTCGATTTATTTTTTTTTCCAGAGAGATGAGTATATAGCAAAGCATTCAGTTATAGCGTTTGATGAGGCTAGTTTTGTTTAATTCCATAGTGCACTTAATCAGGTATAAACTTTTTTCTCTTTTTTATTCCTTGATACAATGAATGGCTTGGGGGACGGGGGAGAGGAGGGAGCTTCCCCAGAATAAGGTTAGCCTTTCTTTCTTCATTGTCCTTGTTCAACAAGGAAACGAAGGTCCAAGACTTCTGCTGGCTCAGCTGCCCATCTAGCATGCTCCAGGAGAAACCAGTTTGCTTAATTTAACTTCTAATTACTGTGCCCATTCCTCCCCCCCCCCCCCAGTACCCATAAAGTATTCTATGGCAAGGAAAAGGGAGTATATAATAATCCCCAACCTACCATTCATCAATAAGGATGTAAGTACATATATGATCTTTATTAAGAGAAAATATTTTCAGTAAAGCCGCTTACCCAAGTATGAGAAATTGCCCTGGAGCTGGGAGACTCAGCTGTATGGAATCTTTCAGAAGAATCAGCAATGATGTCCAGCTGTCCACTAAACTGGGTACTGGAATCCTATAAAACAAGTATAGTTTACAAATAAAGTCACACAAAACTTTAATTTTGTTCCTAATATTTATGTGACAAGCTTGTTCACTATTTCTGCTGAAAAACACCCTGATTTTTTTCTAGACATGAAGCCAATTCAGAACTCTTAACAACTGTACAATCTGTATTATAATAGAAAAGGAAATCTGAAATACCTAATCTGAAAATTTCCATGAGTTTTAGAATATCTTGCTATGGAACTCAGAATAATAAATTCTATTAGTCACTTAAACTCCCAAAGTAAACCCACATTATACATCTCAATTTAGTCACTGACATCACATTCACCTATGTCCTACCCTAGTCTCTCCATTTCCCTCTTATATTAGCTTCTTCACCTAAGAGTCTCCACATCAGCATAGGGAAGGTTGACTGTCTATCCAGAACACCCTTCTCTCACCTGCAAAGAAATTAAGATTATCTTTGTTTAAGCTTTACCTTAAACCTACTTTCTTATTATATATAAGTTCAGATCTTAAGTAGCCTTTAGTCTATACTGCCATTTATTAAAATATACCACATAACTTTATGGTTTAGACTGTTAGCATGCTTTCTAAGAAACTGTGAAAAGAATAACAAGGGATAGTTAGAAAGCCTTGTTGTAATGGAATAAGATCTTGGGAGTATTTTATAAGTATAGGTAATTATGAGTCTTTCCTCATCATCAGAAGAACAAAACTGGGATTACTACAATCTAGACAGATCAGTTAAAGAAAGTGAATCAAAATATTTCTTCCCAGTATGCTCCCTGTCCACGAGCTCCAACACTGTAACACAATGTTAGGCACTACCTCCAGTAGTGATTCAGCTCTCATTTTTACTAAAATTCCAGCTTTCCCAAAGTCCTCTCTCTTATAACCCAATTTAATCTCTCCGTGTAACTGGACTTCATTACGGAAGTTATGAGTAACTTAACATCAGCAGGGGAGGGCATATTAAGCACTGAATAACAAAGATTCAAGCTCCCCTTCTCTTACTGTTTCTCTGCTGGTAAAGTAAGAAAAAAACTGTCTTACCTTTGGATGTAGGCATAAAAAAACTGTAGCATACAGACTTCCAAAGAGAGATGTTTCTGAAAAAAGAAGAAATCTCTTTTACTCTGAAGAAAGACCACCTTTGTTTTTTCAGTAACAAACTGTAGCACTTACCACACTGTCTTAGTTACAGGAAAAATAATCAGTGAACTCTTTTTACCATTTGTTTTATTTTATTTAAATGTTTTATTACATTTCCTTTCTGGTTCCTAGTTTTCCTTCTCATCCAACATACATATAATAGGCATCAATAGTACTAAGTGCTGACCACATGCACGCAGATGGACATGACACAGATGGTACTTGAAAGGAGTTTTCATTCTAAAAGAATTACAACAACTCACATTTTGATAATGCTTTAAGTCTTATAATGAGGCTTGGCCAGTGCCAAGCAGGAAAGAGTATGTGAATGATTGTCATTTGGTTCAAATCCTGGGCCTATTACCCACCACCTCCGTGAACCTGAGCAATCATTTAAACTTCTCTGGGTCTGTTTCCTCATCTGTAAAATAAGTAGGTTAGGCTAGATAACCTCTAAAGCAGAGGTTCTCAACCTGTGGGTCATGATCGCTTTGGTGGTCGAATGACCCTTTCACAGGGGTTGTCTAAGACCATCGGAAAACACACATTTCCGATGGTCTTTGCAACCAAGACCCTGCTCCTCTATCCATCTCCAGGTGGGTCCGCCCACATGCAGTTACACCTACATACTAGTATTAAAGGGTTGCAGCATTAGGAAGGTTGAGAACCATTGCTTTAAAGTCTCTTCTAGCTCTACATCTTTGATTCTCTGAACCCTGAGAAGTAACAAGTAACAATTTCCCCTCCATAAGTAATCCTGATGTCCAGAGTCTGCTTGTCTCTTAATAAAGCTTTGGACAGTCCTCAGTTCCTGAAATAATGATGAGATCATGGAATAAATCCATTCAAGAAAAGTAGCAAAGGATGAGAGGAACTGAAAGAGCTTATTGCGCACCAGGCACTGCACTAAACACTTTACAATTATTACCTCGTTTGATCCTCACAATAGCCTTGGGAGGTGAATGCTATTATTATCCCCATCTTACAGAATGAGCAAAGTCATACAAAGAGGGCTTAAGAGACCAGGGTCACAGAGTTAATAAGTGTCTGAGACTACATTTGAACTCAAGTCCTCCTGTCTCCTAGCACAGGGCTCTCCTGTGCCCCTTTGCTGCCGAGTTTAACAAAGCACAATAGTTAAAAAGAAAAAAAAAATCCTGTAACAAACATGTATAGTCAAGCAAAATCGATTCCTTCAGTGGCTGAACACAAACACGTGCATCTCATTTTGTGCTCTAAAGCCATAACCCCTCTGCCCTAAATAGCAGGTTTCAGCATTAGTTCTCGGAAATGACAGGTCACTGAAGCAATAAATCATTTGTATGAGCTTTCAAAGTTGTCTTTTACAGTGTTGCTATTATTATATAAATTGTCTTCCTGCTTCTGATCATTTTGTTCTTCATCACTTTACAAAATCCTCAAAATTTTTTATTTTTAAAATACTAACGTTATAACATGAACTGTTCTACTAGTTACATTTACTTGACTCTGTATTAGTACAAAAGTCTTTCCATATCTTTTCAAAATTGTGTGTCTTGTCATTTTTTAATTACAGGACAATTGTAATCCCTCATATTCATGTAACACAACTTATTCAGAGACATTCCTCAAATGATGGGTAACCCTTTAATTTTCAGGGTTTTGGAGGAAAGAGCCAAGATGGCGGCATAGAAGCAGCAAAGCATCACAGCTCCCACACAAAACACGCTAAAAAACTCATAAAATGGGACTCTAAACAGATTTTCAAGCTCCAAAACTCTCCACAAGACAGAAAGCACATCTGTTGCTACAGGCAGCGCAGCAGGCGGGGCTCTTTGCAGCAGTCTGGGACCCACGGCTGAAAACCCCGGCCGGCTCAGGCCCTGGGGTATCCGGCAGGGAACCTCTGCTATAGGAGAGCAGATCGGCTGCACTGGAGGCACAGTTACCACATCTATCAGGCCAGAAGAAAAAAAGGTTAAGAGAAAGGTTGGTGGATTTTGCTAACTGGGGAGGAGAAGAGCGGGTCTGGCCAAACTGCTCCCAGGGCAAGGAAGCAGGGGAGGCGGCTATAGCAGCAAGAACGGCT
>CM053593.1:246665186-246680375 GCA_028646575.1 Pseudocheirus occidentalis | reverse complement strand
AGAAAATTTGTAACTCAAAACCTTGTGGAAATGAATGATGTAACCAAGAAAATAAATTAAAATTTAAAAAAAAAAGAATTACATGAAGCTACTGTATTAGAAATTATCAAAGGATTTTAAAAAATATTTCTTCCAAATCAAAGTAGTATTCATTTCTATTTCCACTGATTTCATTTGATTTTACTGTCATTATCCCCTTCCTAACCTTCTTACATCATCTTCATTATAATCTATTGCATTAAAAGGCAACATATTTTTAAAGTCAGTAATGGCAAATTCAGAAGAGATGCTTTCCCCACAGTTTCAAAAACTACTCAGATATAACAAAGTTCTCTTTAATTCCTAAGGTCTCGTCTTCTATTCTAACTTTTCTGTTTCTAATAAGTGATTTGTACAAGTCAAACCAGGAGGGCTAGAAGTACAGATTACATACATACAAATGTAATATTCCTTACATCTTAAAACTCTGAGTTCTTGCATACACGAGACTCAGCAGCCAATGACTATAGTAATCTACTATTTGATAAGCCCAAAGACCCCAGTTTTGGGGATAAGAATGCACTATTTGACAAAAACTGCTGGGAAAACTGAAACATAGTATGGCAGAAATTGGGCATAGATCAATATCTAACAACGAACACCAAAATAAAGTTGAAATGGGTGCATAATCTAGGTATAAAGGTTGATACTGTAAGTAATCTGGGAGAGCATGGGATAGTTTACCTGTCAAACCTATGAAGAGGGGAAGTCTTCATGATGAAAAAAGAGTTAGCATTATAAAATGCAAAATGGATCATTTTGATTACATTAAACTGAAATGCTTCTGTAAAAAGCCAATGTTACCAACATTAAGAGGGAAGTAGAAAATTGGGAAAGAATTTTTACAACCACTGTCTCTGATAAAGGCCTCATTTCTAAAATATACAAAGAACTGAGTCAAATCTGTAAGAATACAAGCCATTCCCCAATTGATAAATGGTCAAAGGATATGAACAGGTAATTTTCAGAGGTAGAAAATAAAGATATCAATAAGCATATGAAAAAATGTTCTAAATCACTAGTGATTAGAGAAGTGCAAATTAAAACAACTCTGAGGTACCACATCTCACCAGCCAGATTGACTAAGATGACAAAACAGGAAAACGATAAATGCTGGAGAGGATGTGGAAAAATTGGAACACCAATGCATTGTTGATGGAGCTGTAAACTGATCCAGCCATTCTGGAGAGTAATCTGGAACTATGCCCAAAGGGCTATGAATAAATGCATGCCCTTTGATCCAGCAATACCACTTCTAGGGTTATATCCCAAAGAGATGAGAAAAGTGGGAAGGGGACTCGTTTGTACAAAAATATTTATAGCAGCTCTTTTTGTGGTGGCAAAGAATCGGGAAAACACGGGGGGATGTCCATCAATTAAAGAATGGCTGAACAAGTTGTGGTATATGAATGTAATGGAATACTACTGTGCTATAAGAAATGAGGAGCAGATGGACTCCATAATAACCTGGAGAGTCTTATATAAATTGAGGCTGAGCGAGAAGAGCAGAACCAGGAGAAAGTTGAACACAATCACAGGCACAATGTACATGTGATGACTAACTTCAATAGACTGGGCTCCTCTCAGCAATGTAAGGTTATAAGACAACTTCAAAAGACTCATGATCGAAAGAGATATCCTCATCCAGAGGAGGAGATGCAGAGTCTGAATGCAGATTGAAACAAACTACTTGCTCTGTTTCTCTTTCTTGTTTTGTTTCCTTTTTCCCACTGATCATTCCATCTGTTATAATCCTTCTTTACAACTTGACTAATGATTAATGTGAAGATATCTGTAGATCCTATATTCAAGTGCATGCTATCATGATGGGGTGGGGGGAGTAGAAGGGGGAGAAAATTTGAAACTCAAAGGACTGTGGAACTGAATGTTGTAAACTAAAAGTAAATAAACAAACCAATTTAATTAATTAAAAAAAGAGAACAAAACAACAATAACAAAAAACCCTCTCAAAACCAAACTACTTCAGCTTCTCTACAGAAATGGTATATTCATTACTATCTTCTGGTGTGCTCCAATTTGGTGGGCCAAATAATCTATGACTGGCTTTTTAGAAATTCGAACATTCCTTTTAAAAACATAATGATTAAAACAATAAAAATAAAAACCAATACCACTTGCCTACTGTCAGACAGTCCTGTTTCATATTTATACTGCAGAATTAGGTTATCCAAATTCCTGCAAAGCTGGAGTGTTACAGAAACAACCACTCTCTGTAGAATTTTTCCCATATAAGGCAAAGTAGATGTGATTAAGCTGATCCACTGGGGATGCATCTTACATGCACAGTGTTGATGTAAAGCTCTTATCACTGCACAAAGGAACATGCCTTGACATGTGATTGGCTGGGCATGCAAATATTGAAGAGAAGTCATTGGCTGGTGTGGGTTGATGTGTTCTAAGTCAGTTACCACGAATTCAAAACCTGTTTCATTCTCTTCAGAAACAGTCATTACATGATGCTCTAAAACAATCAGCCTCTGAAGCACCTTTAAGAGTTGAGACTGTAGAGTGCTGCCATTGTCCAGTTCATCCTCTGAGAAGTTAATAAGGGTATCTTCTGAGAAGCCTTCCTCAATGGCTACAATGTTTTTACCTGACATCTTTTCACTATGCCATTTTTGTGCACTGAAGATAGATGACAATAAACAGTGAAGAATCACCTTCTGAACCTTGCACTTGGACAACATATCAGAAATAAAACTAGGGAAGCCTTTTGCCGAGCTTTCTATAACCTTGGCTAGCTCAGTGAAGAGAAGTGTTAAAATTTCGATGCTCATCATCTGCATGTTGCGATTGCCTATTAAGTCTTGTGGTGTGACCTTGACATGAGTCGGATAATGGCTACGCATATAGTACAAGCAAAGAGAAATAAGAATTTCTATGTACATGGAGCTGCGAAAGTTATGGTTAGAGTCCACAGGAATGTGACTATAAAAGTCTTTACCCATAACAGAAATTCGATGTCTGGCCAAAAGATTTTGAAGCAAAGAGAGTTGGGGAGTATATACATTATTGACACTAGTGGTGGAGATGGCATTTACAAAAGCAATAGGATTAGTTTTCAAGATAGCTTTGATAGCAGAAAAAGCATAGAGTGTTCTTGAGGAATCATATAACTGCAGATACAGCAACACATGCTGATATAATGGGTGAATATTGAAGTTGGGAGACTTTCGTGTTCCTGGAGACCCCATATCACTCTCAATTTCAGAAATTTCACCTTCTCCACAGCTGTACCAGTTTTCTAAGTCGAGACCATCACTAAAGAATACACTGGTTTGCTTAAGTTTGTCATTTTGAGTTTTTTTCTTGTCATCATCCTTCTTTCTGGCAAGTTTAACTTTGGGTTTTGCTCCAGGCTGCTTCCCTGACTCCTTGACAATTGTTTCTTTTTCTGAGACTTTGTCTGGCAGTTTTTCTTTGAAGCTGAATTGAATACTACTATGACTTCGTTGTCTAGACTTTGCTTCTGCTGAACCGCTATTAGGTTCATGAAGTGTCTGGTGTGTTACAGAAATACAAGGTGAGGAGCTATTTCTAGAGATCCCATTAGCAGAGCCTTCCAGTCCAGTCTCAGCAGACAGAGACAAAAACTGACAACCTTCACTGCTAAGCAAACTGCTCTGGCTGTGCTGGACGCCTTGGTTTTCATTCTTAATCACTTCCTCACAGGGAGCTAATGAACTGAATTTAGGTGTCGTATCATCTGTCTGTAGTTGATGTTGAACTGATTCAGATTCCTCTTCAAGGCCACTTACAACTTTACATATGAGGTCAAAAACGACCTGCTGCACGATCTCATCTGCTGCATCTTCTTTTGGACTCTGAGAATTCTCTGGAGCATTCATATTTTCAGCTTCCACATCATAACTCAAGTTGTCCCCACCAGAAGACTGGGAACAACCTGAATCTGAACTCTGGAGTATTTCTATCTGTTGATCTGGAAGGTCAAAATCAGATATGACCATGGGAATTGTCTCACTGCTAGTACTTAAAAGGGAAAGTCTGTCACTTAATGGATTGACTGTAAGACTAAAGTTCTCCATTTCATCCATCACAAGCTGTCTCTCACTGCTTCCTTTAGTTGTAATAAGCTGTACTTGGTTTGTAGGCATATGGGAAAATGCTTTAAAAGAAGGAAAAAAACACAAGACATATTAGAATGTTTTACAAAATACATTTTTTCCTTGAGATTACTGTCATCATCTGAGACTTTACAAGAAAACAACTTTATTAAATTATTTAGGTCCTTCCAAATTAATTATATTTACTGTATTAAGCATCATGTATATTTATATACACATATAAATGTGTATATATATGAAACATAACAAGCGTGGAATGGAAATTTAAGTGGACTTTTGTCTACTTTGCAACCTTTTGATCAGATTTTGGTTGCAAAGATTTTTCTATCCTTTTTATTGAAGCTCACAAATTTGAGATATGCGTATTAGGTCTTACCAAAAGTACACATAACATGTGGATGACATCATATCATTTAGAAAAAGATCATTCAAGTCATAATACATACTTATTATATAGTAAAAACAATCGTGGAGGGCCAGCTAGGTGGCACAGTGAATAGAACACTGGCCCTGGAGTCAAGAGGACCTGAGTTCAAATCCGGCCTCAGACACTTAGGGCAAGTCACTTAACCCCAACTGGCCTGCCTTCCCCCCTTCAAAAAGCAAAAAACAAAACAAAAACAAGAATTGATCATGCTATCACCAAGCTGTTTGTGCTTCTGGCCAAAATCCTGAAGTAAATTTTGAAATTTGTGGCTTTGAAGTGATAGAGAGACTCTTTCACAGCTATCATCAGAGAAGTTCCTTAAGTTTAACCTGGTCTGTCTGGTTTATGAATCAGAAAAATCCTCATTCTTCAGAGAGGCAGTTTACCTTGATGAATGAGGCATTATTTTGATTATGGTTCCCTAATCAACAAGAATGAATGAAACATAAACAAGACGGCTTTATAATTTACAAGCACATCTGGGAAATGGTGCCATTGTCACGAGAATTCTAAAAAGGGTAAGTTTCTGATGAAGTGCTGTCAACCTATGTGAACACATCTTTTATTTTATTAACTGATGATTAATAATAAGGATGAAATTACCAATTTTTTATCGTACTTACCATCACTGCAGGAAAAATTTTGCATAAAATGCTTGTCATTTTCCTCTTCTGTATAACAGGGCACTTTATTCCAATAACGCTCCGCCTGTACCCGTTGCACTGAAACTCTCTGGGTTTTGGGATGAAGCAGGAGCAGCAGCAATGGCTCTAGAACTCTTGCAATGTCATGTCTTTGGAGCACCTGATTCAACCAGGCTTGTCCCACAGAACTAGTGGAACCGTCCAGGCTGTTAAGGCTATCTAACATGATGAATAGTGATCTAGTAGGAAATAGTAACAATCAAAATAGAAAAGCAAAGAATCATTATTTTTCATTCTTTTTCTGAGTGAACAATTATAAAGTGATCATATTCTAAGATGATCTGAAACCTAAAGTGTATCTTATGAGGCAGAAGGCTTATTCATAACTCTAAGTGCTTCATTTAGAGCTGGAAGGAGTCTGTGAGACTACAGATAAGGGAAACTGAGACCTAGGAGGGGAAGAGACTTGGTCACGATTATACAGACAGTAAGTTCTAGGGATAGGATTTAAAGCCAAGGTATTTTGACTCTAAATTCACTGTACTTTCCCCCATAACCTGCTACCACCTCTCTGTAATTAGATACCCTTCTTCTGCCCATATTTTCTTCTTAAGTCTGCACTGTGTTAAAATACACAAAGAAAACTGCTCCCCAATCACAAATAGTGACACTTTTGAAATAACTTTTAAATAGTCCAATAAATTTCAGGGATAGTAACACTATCCTGTTTACCTGGGGCATAATCAAGCAGACCGACAAAGTGGATCTCAGGCAATAATTAGGAACTGAAGTACTGCTTCTGTTCAGATACCCGTCTTCTAAATCTGAACACATTTGAAGGGGGGAATGCTGCAGGTTTATGTATGTCTGTTTTCTGGCTTTTGGGTCAGCTAAAAAGAGTTCTTGATTAATCATTGCTACCATACAAGTAGCTGTAGTTCTTAAGAAACCACTCTAAAATGCTGCTCAGCAGGACTGAAAGCTTCCCAGTTTCTGTCACAGTAGTTTCAGATTTAAAGTCCCATTCCAACAACACCAAAAAAAAAAAAAATCACAGATATTGTAATGTTAATGAAATCAGAAGATCTTCCATGCCCCTTTCTATTGGCACCTAGTAAAGGCACTTAGCACCTCATAAAGGCACTTAGCTCCTTCCAGTTAACTCCTTGGGAGTAGTTAACACCTTAACAGGAAGTGGCTGAACAGGGAGGAGCTATACTGTATATAAGGAGAGAACCAGGAGGACCTTCAGATTTTCTCAGTTACCACCTGGAAACTGCACCTTTTGCTGAGATCCTCCTTCTGCAGCTTCCACTGAGAACTTCCAAGGACCAGGCTGAGAAACTGTCCTGAGTCTGAAAGGGATCCCTGCTTGAGGGAGCCTGTTCTATTTGTGAAGGCTTGAGAATGTGGGTGTCCACTGCATTACCTATGTGTATCAACTTTGTGATCACTATAATGACTTTGGCTTTCTTGTTTTGGGACTTGTCCTTCTGGTTTTGGGACTTGGTGTTCTGGTTTCTGAATAAAGACCTTGATTCTGCCTTCCATGTGGAGAGTTTGCTACATTTTGTGATCCAAAACTATACCAGCATATTCATAACCATCATGGGTGTTGTGAATATCTCATTATTGATACAGATATATGTTGAGGAGATGTTTTATATCTCTGTGCTTTGAAAGGGTTATTCCAGGATTATAAGGGGAAAATCAGGGCAGAAGCAACATGGCTTGACTGAAAAGACATAGGACTTCAGAAGTCCTGAGTCTGAATACAGATGATCTCTAAGATCCCTTCCAACTCTAAACACGTAGCAAGAACTGACATATTTTCAACGTTGTAAAAAGAAAAAATACTAATTTTATTTAATAGCCAAATTAATGCATTTTATAAAAGTAGAAAATTGCTGCTTATCTCCAAATACATTCATCAAAGGAAGACAGTGTTAGCATAAAAAACACATGACTAGACAATGGATATGATAACCAACCTGTCAAAGGAACGGGCAAAAGATGATGATTTATTTATGTGAAGATCCCTGGTTAGATGCCAAAGTACTGCAAACTTTGCATGTGCTTCCATTCTGACTTTCTGCAGAAAAACATAGAAGTTTAGCTAATTTATCTTTTCTTTGAAGGCAGGCAACTACTTTAGAAATAGCGATGTAAGTCTATACCTCACCTACCTTATATGAAAATACAGATCATCTCCAGGCAGATGAGTAAATCATATTTAATATATATCCCAGAACATTATACTTCCCAAACTACAGGAGCCTGAAGGAGTTAATGCACTTCCCAAGGTGGCACGACTGCAGGAGGTAACTTTATATGAAAGGATCTAGTTCTATGAATGAATGAATGAATGAATATTTTCTTACCAGTTTTAAATTACAATGTTGTTTTGATGAATAATCACAATATGCTCCCTGAAATGACTTCTTTATTATAAGCAGTAAAAATTAACAAACCCACAAAACAATCCTTGCATACCTTGTTTGATCAGATAATTTCAATGTTTTTCTTTTATCACTGTAAAACCAAGGATGATTTTATAACTTTTTTGTATGTAGCTGTTACATGTAAGGCAATCTCTGTCTCTCAGTAGGGATAAATTAATATGAAGAAATTGATCCTAGATAGTTTCCCCTTCAAGTCAAACATCTTACTGTTTAAATTAACTTGTTTAAAATTTTAAAAAATAACAGCTAATATTAATATAGCAATTACTGTGTGCTAGGGAATGTGATAAGTGCTTTGTAATTATCATCTTGGTCGATCCTCACAAAATCCCTGGGAGACAGGCACTATTTACTATTCCTATTTTGAAGAAAAGGAAACTGAGGCAAACAGGAGTCATACAGCTAATAAGCAGCTGAGGCCAAATTTGAACGCAACTCTTCTTGACTCCAGGCCTGGAGCTCATGTACTAAATTTTATTTCACTTCTGCTGAAAAAATTTTTTAATATAATACTCATATGGTAATAAATCACTTAAAGCTATTCAGATTTAAGGAAAGTATTCATATAAGAATAGATAATATGTAAGGTTAAAAGAAATTATTTCCCAAAGGAAAAAAAAACAATAAGTATTAAGTATAAACACATTCAAAATATATCAAATATAAACTCCCCCATTCCTGCCTGCCACTCCCCACCCATACCATTGTATGCTCATTTCTTCTTCTTGTCCATATTACTCATGTTAGAGTTTAATACAATAGGACACTAAAATAAATTTTCATGAATATTCAAGAATTCTCACGAAGATGACAACCAAATAATATTAAAATGAAAGGAAAGTGGAAATGATTCTTAAGAAATGATTTTATCATTAATTTTAGTGCTTTTGTAACCTTTTAGAAGCTAACAATTTATTTAACACTAGAACTTTAAACAAGTAAAAACTATTATATTTGCTTTTAAATTTACTTTTGAGAGGTTGAAAAAATTCTTAAATATATAAGGAAACATTGGGGAAAAAAAAGTAAACTTCCATTGCATATATATGCTTTACATGCAGGCACACCAGAACTACAAATTTTTCGACATTATTTTCTCAATATAGCAATGAAAGCAGTGTCTAACAGGAAAGTAATTTGTTGCTGTTTGTGCTATTTCTTTAAAAAAATTTTTTTTTTAAATTCTGGCTGATTGCTCTATTAATGATATGTCCATCAAAAAGAAAAAAAAACTTGTCACGTAGGATATTTGGCTTATTCCAATTTCTCAAAAAAAGATTTAGGGTATCCTCCAACACTTTTAGGTTTCCCAAATCATTCTTTTGAGAGGCAAATGTATGAAGTCTATTTTAGACAGTAGCTGGCTGGCTGTTAGGCTGACTTATGCCTATAATTCACCATGACATAAGATATGTGAAAAATATACAACTATTCAAAATGTAAAAATAAATTTTAATTCTACAGATCTGGAATGAAAAAATGTATTTGCCCCTGGGTGGTATATTTATATGTGTTCTTTAAAAGAAAACAGGAATATTTCAGTTTCCATCAACTATAAAAATGACTTTACATCTTCCATTTAGAGAATAAAATAAGCTTTTAATTGTGAAATATATTATGTATACTAGATATAAATCAGAATTGCTACAAACAATTCCTAGATTATTTTTCTTAATAAAACGATCAACATTCACAGAAATGTAAGTGTTCATATCTCTAATTATTAGGCTTTTACAGAATTAAAGGTTAAGGGAAGGCACTAATGTATTCTCATTTTTGCATCTCTAGTGGCTAGCATAATAACCTGCTTAATATAATGTTTACGAAATTTCTCTTATGTCTTTACATGTTATGCTAGTGTGAGTAGTATATCTTAATGGTCCCTCCAGAATATGAATTCCTTTAGGGCAAAGGTTGAGTCAGTTTCTTTTAAAGATTTTAATTTTGCTCCTAGCTCAGTGCGTTTACACAAATTAAAGGCTTTAAAAAAGGCAAAATGCCCTGACCCTGGACCATTTATGCTTTTAAAAGACCTAAGGATTATCAATTAAAACAATTTAAATTTCTAACTAACCAGAAATAGTGACTTGAACCTAAGAATGAAAAGTGTCATTTCTGACATTTCTCAATGTTGGAATTTTTTTAAAGAAAGAATAAAATGCATTTATTTTAAATGAAAATAACTAGTCTTTTATCCCAAATGAAACTATTTTGATCCCCCTCTACAGACTTTTGAAAAAACTAAATTCATTTCCCCCAAATGTTACTTGAATTTGCTTTCCAGAATACTAATGTACAAGATGAAAGGAGTTGAATTTACCTTATCTCTGTGGGTTAACTGCTGACTTATAACATCTTCACAGATGCTAGAAGAAGGAACCAAGTTGTGTAACTGATAAAAAAGTTCAACACTCTTCTGGTGATGCTGGGGTGTTCCATCGCCCAATTGGTCCCATAATGTTAAAGCTACATGCTTTAAAAATAAATGCAAAACAGGCATGATTATAAACCATAAATGATAATAAACTACTTTATATGTATCATTTCCATGAAGAAATTATTAACTTGACCTACTGAAAACCTACAGTCATTCTGTAAGACCAGCAGCAAAAACCAACTGGATGAGGTGGCTAAGTGGCACAGTGAATAGACCACCAGCCCTGGAGTGAGGAGGACCTGAGTTCAAATCCAGCCTCAGACACTTAACACTTACTAGCTGTATGACCTTGGGAAAGTCACTTAACCCCAACTGCCCTGTCTTCCCCCCAGCAAAAAAACAAAAACAAAACAAAAAAACGGGTTCAAAATTCAGGAACATGAAAGGAGTACTGTGATCTGCTTGAGAAGCAGATGAGTAGAGTGGGAGAAGGCCTGGACTTTGAGTCAGAAAACACTTTGAACACCACTTATTAGCTATATGACCATAGACAAATTATGTAATTTCTCTAAGCATCAGTTTTCTCTTGTGCAAATGGGGAAAATAATGCCAAAAGTACATACTTGGTGTAGTCAATAAAGAATCAATCAGCTTTGGGGTCAGATATACCTTATTCAATAGGAACAAAACAATAAAACAGGAAGGGGCAAAGTAGCACGATATATTAACAATACAAGCAAATCTAGGAACCAGATAAATGTATGTTAAATTGAACTAGGGCATTATTGAGAACATTTGGGAGAAGATCAAAGCAGTAAAAACTAAAAGTAATACTGTCATCAGAATATACTATAGACAACCCGTACAAGAGGAAGTAAATAGCTTTTGGAAAAAATAGGTCAAAAGTCTGGCATAGTGGCATGATGAATGATGGGGGAATTTAATTACAAAGAAATCTTGTCATGTTTCCCCTCTCTGACAAAAGCAAAATAGCCAAAGACTTCTTAACAGAACTATGTAATTTAATTTTTTTAAAAAGGTTGTAGAAAACAAAGAGAACTCTTGTTCTAGACCTCACTGACAACTAGTTATCAAAATTAGAAGGATGGGAAGCTTAGGAAGAAGTTATCTCTCCTTGAAACAGTCTGATGCACCCAAAATTTTTAAAAGATTTCAAAAAGTTAAGGAGAAAGGATAAGCCTAAATTTTTTTCTAAGAAAATCTGCCTAGGAAGGGATAGAAAGTTCTTAGATGGAAACTAAGATACACACACACACACACACACACACACACACACACAAATTCCAATAAAAATAAAAAGGAGGAGCTGTCTAGAGAAAGCAATGTGGAAGCACTGAATATACAACAACCAATTAATTCAAATTTTATAAAAATAAGTGGAGAAGATGGAAGCATGGGTAGGTAATGGAAAATGAATATAAAAAGGTAGCATGGTCTTTTAAAGGATATTGCCAGTACTTTTAGTACTTAGAATGAGTAGAGGCTTCTGAGAAATGCTAAGCCATCTTTCTAGTTAGCTGCAAATTCTTTCTATTAGTTTAATTTACTGTGAGAATGTTAAGATGGATACAATTCAGTTTTTCCAGTACTGTGTCCACTAGAGGTCAAAGAGCAATGACCTAACACTCAGAGCACCAATATTTAAAAGTTTATAAATAAATGCTGCCTCCTACTATATTTAGAGCTGGGTGCCATATACCAAGGATACTGATTAACTAGAGAGGATAGAGAAGGATAAATGATGAGTCACAAAGCTGTACAACAGTGGTTCTCAACCTTCCTAATACTGCCACTCTTTAATACAGTTCCTCATGTTGTGGTGTCCCCCAACCATTAAATTATTTTCATTGCTACTTCATAATCATAATTTTGCTACTGCTATGAATCATAACGTAAATAATCTGATATGTAAGATGTATTTAAATTGAACATAACCCACAGGTTGAGAACCACTGCTATACAACATGAAAATCAACAAAAGGAAAAAACCACGTTTATTTTGATGGGCAGAAGGTCTGAAGGGTTGTTATGTCAAAGGAGGATATACCTTGCTCTGCTTGACCCCACAAAACAGAACTAAGGAAAACCAGGAGTTTAAGACTTGACCCAAAGAAAAGCTTCATAACAAATATGGTTGCCGAAAAAATGAAGTGGGTTGCCTTATGAGGTGGTGGGCTCTCCCTCACCAAAGATCTTCAAGCGAAGGCTGGATGACTACTGGGGACAGTGCAAAGAGGATTTTTGGTGACATACAGGCTGGACTATATTGCCTTCAGTTCTGATTATGATTTCACTATTTTTATTTCTGCTAGGCCCTAAGAGATTTTATAATTCATACAACAGCAACGATAATTTTAATTGAATTTTTCAAATAAATGAGCACTTCATTTAGATCTCAGAAAAACGTTATGTGCTATTTTGCTACTATAGTAATGTTAGGCATAGTGAATGAGGCTAGCTTGAGTTTAAGGATCTAAGATATATAGAATGCAATTTAACTTTAATAATACTATATAATAATTGTAATGGTATCATAAACATGAATTACAATTCAGATTTTCAGAAGGCCTAATACTATAGGAAACAGGTCACTTAAATAAAAATTTAATAATATAAGAATTCTATCATGTCATCTATCTCCTAACAGTCTATGATAACTTTCAGAAAAACAGACAAAATCAATCTTCCATTTATAACATAACATTAGTATAAATCTCATCCTGTGTTTAGATATGTATAAAACGTGTGTGGATTATGCTAAATTCTATGCTCTTTACTCAAACAATGACTATTTTTAAAAATTAGGTAACCAGGGGCAGCTAGGCGGCCCAGATCCTCAACTTCAAATCTAGCACTCTTTCCAATGCACTGAATTCAGGTGATTTCATTTGTTTATCATTTTTAAAATCGCATCTATTAAGCTCCTTATTTTTTTATTTATTATACTATACCTTAAAAAATTCAGTCTTTTCAGCAGTGTACCGTAGGTTGCCTTGAGTCAAGGGAGGCCTAATAACTACAGCCACTCTTCCCTGGTTTGGACTTAGGGGCTGTGTAGGCTCCACACTGTTCACATTTTCCCCAGTGACAACAGCAACAGATTGAGTCAATCCTACCAAGTCCATTACTAGAGAAATAGCAATGCTTTGTACACTGAAATCACTTGCTTGACTACAAGCATTCATCAGAGTCTGGAGCCAGAATGGGGGCTGTACCTGCTCACAGTCTGAAACAAAACACAAGAAGGAAATAAAGTTTAGCACCCCAAACAATTTCAAGTATAGATAAATGAAGCATTTATTAAGTGTGTTCTGTGTCAAATGCTATGAAAAGGATCACAAACATTACTTTTTTTAAACTTAAAAAATAAATTTATTTTTACATTGCTTCACTTATTCTGACATTAGAAATTACTTATTAAAACAACCAATCAAAAACATAGTTTCTTACCCTATATTAAGTGTTGCTGGGTAAAAAATAAAGACAACAGAAACAAGAAAAGAAAATTCTATCATATTTTTTTTTTTGCTATATGGTTTACTTTTATTTAGGTATACAAGCAACTTTCCTCTAGTACCACTGGTAAATCAATACAGAACTGCTGAATGCCTACTGTATTAAAAAGGCAAATTTTACTAAGGAATTAAGCAAAACAAAGCAACAAAAGAACAAAAAGGAAGAATCAAAGTGGGTATGTTTATTAATAAATCTGGATGCTTAATGGTATACATTTTACAGAGTGGATAGAACATTGGACTTGCAGTCAGGAAGGCCTGGATTCAAATCCTGCCTAAAGACATTTACAAACTTTGAATCTAAAGAAGTTATTTGGGGCACTTAGGTGGTGAAGTGAACAGAGCACCGGCCCTTCAGTCAGGAGGACCTCAGTTCAAATCTGGCCTCAGACCCTTGAAACACCTTTTAACTGTGTGACCTTGGGCAAGTCACTTATCCCCTTGCCTTTCCCCCTCATAAAAAAAGTTATTTAATGTCTCTGAGCCCATTTCCTCCTTCATAAAACAGGGTTAATAACAGCACTTGTCTAATAGGGCTATTGTGATGATCAAATGATGTAATGTATGTACAACACTTTGATACATATTTCTAAGATTTCCAAACACTAAATCTAAATTTATAAAGCACTTCCTTGGTGCAAATAGCTACTATAAGGTGGTTCCACTACCATTACCAAAACCCTGAGAGGGACTAGTGTTGGGTATAGATTTAGGTTATCACTCTAGACCAGAAGAAATAAATCCTCAGGCTTCCCCTGAAAACTTTTCTCCTAATCTTATCTCTGTATAGGAACCGGGTCTCATCCCTGCTGCCTTCTCCCTAAACCATACTTCCATTCTGTAGTTGTCTCTGGTCCCATGAGTGGGAAGAAGGCACTAGCATCTATCTATGGGACTAGGAAAGGCCTCACACAAGGTGACATTTGAGCTGTCTTGAAGAAAATTAGGGATTCTGAGAGGTGGATGGGAAGGAATACATTCAGGCATGGGGGACAACCAGCACAACAACAAAAGCATGAGAGAAAAGAATTATCTCCTATGAGGAAAAAAAGGTGGCCAGTTTGGCTGGACCATGATGCACAGAGGTGGGTATGTACAATAAATCTGGAGAGCTGGGGAGAGCTGGCGTCTGACTGGGTAACATAGAGCTTTAAATGGGGTCACAAAGAGATGGACATGACTGAAAATGACTAAACAACAGAAGAGTCAGCCGAGATGGTCAAACCAGCACTTTAAGAAAAATCACCTTGGCGGCAATTTGGAGGATGAGTTAAAGAGGGGAGGAGGCAAGGAGACTACTTAGGACATTAGTCCAGGTGAGAGGTACTAAGGGCTTTAAATAGGGTAATGGCTCAGTAAATGAAGAGAGACAGATGCAAGAGACATCTGTCTACCTATGGAGGTAGAAACTTGTTAGGGGGAGGGAAGGGGAGCTATGCAGAGCTTTGCTGATGCAATTTGCTGTTAGGATTGCAAGTGTATTAAAGGGTACCTTTTAAGGAAATGCTGTGAATATTGAAAGATGATTGGGTTGGGGAGGGATTAGGGGAGGAGATAAGCGTATATAAGGAGTGGCCAAGCTGGGGGGGGGGGGGGGG
>CM053593.1:246640852-246664686 GCA_028646575.1 Pseudocheirus occidentalis | reverse complement strand
TTCCCTCCATTCACCCTTCCCTCCATCATCCCCCCTCTCATTCCCCTCCCCCCTATTCTGACAAGGGAGGAATCTAAAGAATCTAGGATTTAAGAGTCTTCAATACCTGCAACTAGGAATTAAGATATACAGGGGCTGGGATAGGGAGACCCTCCTTGCCCTACCAGAAAGTAAGAGAGCAAAGCAGGGGAGGGGCTTTACAGTGGGATTGCTGTTTTAGGGTTGGGGTAGGGGAAAGACAGGGAGAAAATTTGTAATTCAAAAATGTCATGAAAATGAATGATGTAAACAAGAAAACAAATTTTTAAAAATTATAATAAAAAAAGAAAAGAAAAAAGAAAAATGTAATTGGAGATAGAATTACAACTAATGCACAATACCTTCTTATTATTTTTCTTATCTGTTCATCTGATACTGGTAGTCAATGACACTTACAATCCTCTCCATTTTCTGTTCGTTCTAAGCTGTCACCTCACCAAGGAATATATGTTAGTTATTTGGAAATTCCCTTAAATAAGAGGTATCAGAGTAAGAAGAAAGAAATATATACCTTGTCAGGGTTGAGGAAAGAGTTACTCAAAAATGTTCCACTAAATTGGATTTTTTTATCATCATTGAATTCCTGTTGGGAGCCCATCTGTTGGGGATTTCAGAGCTTTAAGTGGGACCATGTGGGAATAAGCATTTAGACAGCACCCATGATGAGCCTGGCACTGCATTAAGCACTTCTACAAATACTATTTCGTTTGATCCTCACAACAACCTTAGAGGGAACTGCTATCGTTTTTTAGAGTTGGGGAAACTGAGGCAAAAAGTGACTCCTTCAAGGCACATAGCTACTAAGTATCTGAAAGTGATCTGGATTCAAGTCCTTCTGATTCCAGGCCCAGCACTCTGTCCTGCATACCACCAGTTCCCTGGGAGATTCCATAGGAGTTGGGCTCTGAGTTTCCCACTGAGAAAAAGCCCTAACAGAAATAGGAAAATAAAAGACCACAGGGGTAAGCTAGGTGGTGCAGTGAATAGAGCACCAGCCCTGGAGTCAGGAGGACCTGAGTTCAGATCTGGCCTCAGACATTTAACACACAAAAAAAATTAGCTGTGTGACCTTGGGCAAGTCACTTAACCCCAACTGCCCTCCAAAAAGCAAAAAAAAGAAAAGACCACAAACCATATCCATAGTTTAAGAATGTTATAATAAAGCACAAGGTTTCATGGGAAAGAATTCTCCAAGTCACTAAAAAAAGAAATAAAAATTAAAGCAACTCTGAGACTTCACCTCCCACCTATAAGTTTGGCAGAGATGACGAAAGATAAAAATGACAGCTGCTGGAGAGACACATTAAATTGCTGCTGGTGGAGCTGTGAAATGGTCTGACTCTTCCGAAAAGCATATCAGAACTTCACGAAAGAAGTCATTAAACTGTTCACACTATTTAACTCAGTGATATCACTCTAATAATATCAAAGACAAGGGGAAAAGATCCCTCCAAAATATTTATTGCAAAACTTTTAATAACAGCAAAACTTAGAAGGAAAGTATCCTTATTCTAGGTTCCCACTGATAGAGGAATAAGTGAACTAATGATTGTATGTGAATGTAATGGGAAAAAGTGGCAGTATAGTGCACTAGCTATGAAGTCAAAGGACCTAAGTGCAAATTCTACCAGACACTACTGACGTGGCTTGGGCAAATCATTTAATCTACCTAGGCCTCAGTATGTATAAATGAAAAAGAAGGGAACTGAAATAGTGGCCTTTGAGGTTCCATATAGCTCTAGATCTAGATCTTAACCTGGTGTCCAAGTACCCGTAAGATCTGTGAACTTGGATGGGAAAAAAAATTACACCTTTATTTCAAGACAACTGTTTTTCTTTGTAATCCTACGTATTTTATTTAATATTCTGAAAAACATTCTGAGAAGGGATCCACAGGTTTCACCTAGACCGGCTAAGAAGTCCAAGACATAAAAAAGGTTAAGAACCCTTGCCCTAAATCTGTGATTCTAAAGAATGTTATAGTACGTTATAAAAATAACTAATATGAAGAATTCAGAGAAACTTGGAAAGACTTGTATGAACTAAAGCGGGGTAAAGTTAGCAGAAAAAAGAGGATAATTTACATGACCATAGTAATGTAAAGGAAAACAATGTTGAAATTGTTCTGAAATACTTGAAATTCTGAAATACTTCAGAAGTGTGATCAATGCAACTGTAACTTTAGAGAACTGATGGTGAAAAGTTTACCTTCCATCTCTCAGTACAGAGGAAATGCACTACAGGTACAGAATGAGGTACAGACTGTCAAACAACGTCAAAGTTTTGATCAGCTTTGTGAAACTATATTGCTTTGTAAGGATTCTAAAGGCTAGTAAAGGCGTTATTTTGGAAAACAAGGTATTTTAAAAGGCATCATTAAAAGATTTTTAAAGTTATTAATGGTGCTTCTCTACAGAGAGATCAGCTATATAACAACTTACCACCCCTACCAATAGAATCTTTACATATAACAAAGAAGGATAGATAAGCAAAACAAACACTTTGGCCATGCATGAAAATGACCGGCTTATTCTCCACCAGCGGATGTTTCACCACTGGTCTTCTGAGGTCATGAATAGTCATAAAACTGATCCAAGTTCTAACTGGCTTCAATGTTCTTTTCCTTTACATTATTATGGTTAACATGAGGCAGCAGTTATGGAAAGTAATGCAATCTTAGGTCGCATTTAGAGATGTCTTATGTCCATATAGTATAGTCTCGCTGCATTGGGTCTCTCAGCATACCCTATCTGGAGCACTGTGTTAAACTCTGGGCTCCACATTCTGGGACAGGTATTGATAAGCTTGAGAATGTTTAGAGAAAGGCTGGCTGGATGGTGAAGGGTCCAAGTTCATGGCAGATGAGGACTGGTTGAAAAAAAAAATTATGAATACTTAGAGAAGCCATAAAAGAAGACGAAACATGACATCTACCTTCAAGTATTTGGAAGGCTCTCATATGTAAGACAAATTTGGGCTCCATGCAAAGAAAAAGTAGAATGGGCTGTATCATAAGGTAGTTAAAATTTTTCAAGCCAATTATGGATGATTCCCTTTTATATATGATATAGAAAGGGTCCTTCCTCAGGTAAAGGTTGGAAGAGCTGGCCACTGAGACCCTTTGCCATCTTTAAGATTCTAGATGCTTAAGAATTATTAAATGTAATACACAGAAAGTACACAGGAGGTAACTACTAGCAGGATTTGATAAAGATTAATAAAAGAAAAAAGATTGTCATTAGGATTTATAATTTGCAAAAAGCTACATATTGAATAAGCACAAAGTACAATTAAGGTATTAATTACCTGGACCAACATCTCTTTTGAAAAAGTAGTGAAATAATAAGTGGCATGTTCCTCAGGATTACTATGTCTTGTGCTTCTGGGTCCTACGATAACACCATTATTATCAAAGCCTCCAAGCAAACAAATATAAAACACATTAGTATTCCAACCACAAAAATCTACATCACCAATTTAAAAACCATAGATCTCAATAATGGCCAACACATACCAATTTGTAGTCCATTTAATGGCAGCAAGAGAGACAATTTTATAAAGTTTAATAAAAGGAAATTCTGTATGAATGACATTCTTCCAGAATAATTCTCCTGCTTACCAAATAATACAAGGTAATTTATTTTTCAGGATACAGTAGGCAAATTTTATAGCCCTTAATACACAAATGCAAACAGTTCATCAATCTCCATAAAGTTCTCCAAGTGATAAAGCTCAGCACTAGAATTTAGTGGGGGCTCTGAATTCCCCTGGGCATATTTCTGAAAGAAGATATGCGGCCCACTCAGGGGAGTCTTTCTAAAAGACCAACAAAATGCTAAATGAAAGAATGGCCTACTTTGGGTAGAAGAGCTATTGCCCCACTCAGCTCCTGTCCACAGTTCTTTTAGGTACTTCATGACTTTTAAAGATAAAAATTATTTTTAACTAATCCACCCATAATATTCATTTATTTGCATTATCACAATTATAATGACAGAAAAGAACAGGATCTAATGGATTCGAATAACTAAAGTTCCAATGATGTCTTCTTTCATAACATATGACTATGAACTGAATATGGAATGTTCATTAGGGAAATCTGAATTTGTATTTGTCTTTTTATGGAATTTTATGATTACACAAAATAATGAAGAAGCAAATGAATCCCCAATATATATACAAATATATACATGTCATATACTTTCTCCTAAGAAGTTTTTGCACTTTCTTCATGTCGTAAATTAGCATTATTTTTTAAAAAATCAACATAAACATAAAATCGCAAGTTTCTTTAAAAAGTCATAGATTTTTTTTCATATCATAGCACTTTCTATTTTTTTCAGGTTTTAATAATACACACATCACATACCTACCTAAAAGCCATGCATAAAGCCTGCGATTTAGAGACATGTCCCTTCTTAGAACCACATGAAGTGCTGCTGACAAGATTCTGATCATGTCAGGACGAGTTGCCTGAAAACAGGATGGAACATAAGCTTCATTTTGAACCTCTTCTTCTTAGTCTCTCTTTAAACAAATTAACGGTAACAGTAAGGAATTAAGACCCCAGTTCTATATTCTTGATTATTCATTTCTTCCTATTTCCTTTCTTCTTACTATCCCAGTGAATTTTTTTTTATGATTATGTTGGTTAGTATTCATTAAAGATTTGTTTTCAGTTCAAAGAAGCATACAATGTTGGCTTTAAGGAAATCAGAGAAATCTGTCAATCAAAATGAACATTTCAAGAATACTAAAAATCACTGTCCAAAATAACAATTTTAGAGCTTTCAACAGTGCCCAATGATTCTACTATTACTGACTCTTTCTGGTTAAGTTTAAAGTCTCAATACAAATATGTTTATGTGACACAGAGTTTTTATTACCATCATACCATGAAATGAATTACTTTATCAGATTAGCTTTGATCACACTAGCAGTGACCCTTTGGTCACTGGGTGTTGTACAGGTAGACTTTTACTGAGATAAGAAAGAAAAGCAGATGATGAGAAATGAGGAAAAAGTCTAGGGCGTGGTGGGAAAAGATAGCTGAGGAAAGCAAGCTCTGAGAAAGCAACATAAATAGAAAGAACCTACAAAGCCAGAGCACAGTATTAAGATCCTTGGTTCATGAGAAGGGAACCCAAGTTGGGGTAGGGGAGGGACTGGCAAGAGGAGAAATGACAAAAAAGGAAACAGAATAATTTGTTTAGTGCTAATCCAGTTATGAATAGTTAGCAAAGAAAAAAAAATCTACGTAATATAGGTCCCTATTCCAAACTGAAAGACTGAAAATCACTGCAAGCTGCTTTCTTTATAAAATTAAAAAGTCAATACTTTTTCCCCCTACTATTAAACTTACTTTGGCAATAAAGAAATGTTCATGTATCACACTAAACACTCAGTCAAGGTTTCTGAATGTATAAGAATTTAGACCACTTCTTCACAAATGAGGAAATTAATTGAAATCAGTTCTAGTCAGCTAGATGCTTCATTTGTGAATTCCCAAGTTAGTTATGATCAACTGTAATAAAAGTATTATGGAATGCCAAGGAGTGGCTAAAATGTCTCTCCTATTGCAGCCAGTTCAATTAAAATTATCTGTCTCCCACATTTCAAATACACAAAAGTCAGAAATCAAGATGGGTAATTACCAAGGCAGAGGCTGCAGGTATAAAATGTTAGGCAGAGCTAACGCTGACTTGATGGCTATTTTTTGCCCTCTTTTTGCCTTTTATGTTACATTTTTATAAAAACTACTTAGGGAGTGACAGACATAGGTGAACCTTTTAAAAATTGTTAAATCAGATCATTTCACTTTTGCTATAATAATTATTCCCCTTTACTTACTCAGCTTACTTTGTAAATCCTGCTTTAAAAAAAAACACAAAAAAACACACCCTGTTTTGAGAAATCATATAGTATAGTAAAAAGACCTCAAACTCAGGAACACTTGTATGATCAGAATCTGACCTCTGACACACACTGGGAAAGTCACTTAGGCTCTGTGTGTGCCTGGCATCTTTCTAAGATAATTATAAACCAGATACTGATCTGTAATGTTAAAAGGAGTTTCCCAGAGGATAAAGTCACAGGTCTAGACCAAAACAATCCCACTCTTCTCAACCCCAAACTCTATTCCTACCAATGGTTTTATTAAATACCAAAAAAAAAGATATACATGATGACTGTCATTAAAAATGCATATGTATATAATACACACACACACACACACAGGCAAACATCTAAAACACATCAAAAAGAAGCATCTTTGATTAATAGCAATAATATTTTACCTGACTCATATGAAAAGGAAAGCAGAAGAGTATAAGATCCAGAGTGCTTCTTTGTACAAGGACACTCGAATCCTGTACTGAAGTACTTACTGCTTCTACCTGCAAAGAAAATGCAATGAAACTAACAGTACTTACTAGAAATGTACATTAATACGGGGCGGCTAGGTGGCGCAGTGAATAGAGCACCAGCCATGGAGTCAGGAGGACCTGAGTTCAAATCTGGCCTCAGACACTTAACACAAAAAAAACTAGCTGTCTGACCTTGGGCAAGTCACAACCCCAATTGCCCTCCAAAAAGTAAAGATGTACATTAATACAATCACAGTGAAATCATGCCAACAAAACAAATCAAACCTTTCCTTTTTCCCGAGTTGGTAAAAGGAATACTCTGGGCATATTCATTCTAATCAAATGTAGTGATTTTTAAAGAAATCCAAAAGCATCTCTCTATTTTAAAACACTTTAAAAACTATATAAAGGAATAATATGAGAAAGATCTATGGAGAGAGTAAAACCATTTGGTATTGGTTTGAAAAACAAGAAAAAAAAAAAGATAAATGGAAAAGACCAGAAAATTAAGAATAAAAAATAATTAAGCAAAATGATTCAATGTTCATTCAATAAACCTAAAACATGAATTACTTAGTAATCAAGTAATCTGAAAAGAATTGCTCAGAAAATGGAAACTCAACCTAGTAAAAATTAAGTTTAGACAAACATGTTGTACCATATACCATAATATACCAAAAATGGCTATGTAACATGAACATAAAATGGTATACTACTTTAAAAAATTAGAGGAGTGACAGAGGTGGTCAGGAATCCACCTATCTTGGCTTGTAAAACCCTTTATAACCTGAATCCTTCCTATCTTTCTAGTCTTCTTACACTTTACTATGCTCCATCCAAACTAGGATCTAGTGATGTTGACCACCTGGCTGCTCCCTATAAGACATTGCCATCTCCAGATTCTATCCACTTTCACTGGCTGTACCTATGCTTAGAACACTCCCTTCTCTTCTGTCTGAGATTCCCTGCCTTTCATTAACTGTCATCAACTGTTTTATCTTCTGTGAGGACTTTCCAAGTCCTCCTTAAACTTAGTGCCTTCCCCCAGAGATCATCTACAATATATCATTCATGTAGTTTGAACAGTTATTTGCGCATTGGTCTCCACTAGACTGTGAGTTCTTTTAGAGCAGCAGTTCTCAACCTGTGGGTCATAACCCCTTTGGGGGTCGAACAACCCTTTCACAGGGGTCACCTAAGACCAATGGAAAACACATATTTCCTAACCAAGACACCACTCCTCTGTCTCCAGGTGGGTCTGGCATTGGTTTTGTCTGTACAAAAGCTTTTTTAATTCAACATAATCAAAATTATCTATTTTACATTCTGTAATGCTATCTGATTTAGTCATGAATTCTTATCCTACCCATAGATTTGACTAGTACATTATTCCTTATTCTTCTAATTCATTTATGGGATCACCCTGTATCTCTGAATCACACACCCATTTTGACCTTACCTTGATATAGTGTGAGATGTTGGTCTCTACCTAATTTGTGTCCTGTTTTCTAGTTTTCCCAGTACTTTTTATCAAATAGTGAGTTCTTATCCCACTTCGGATTTTTGGGTTTATCAAACACTAGGTTACTATGGTCATTGACTCCTGTGTCATACGTACCTAATATATTCCACTGATCCACCACTCTATTTCTTAGCCACTACCAGATAGTTTTTGATGATTATTGCTTTGTGATATATTTTGAGATGTGGTACTGCTAGGCCAACTTCCTTTGTATTATTTTTCCCCATTAATCATTAATTTCCTGGATATTGTTGACCTTCTGTTCTTCCACCTGAATGTTTTTTTTTTCCCTAGCTCTAACAGTTTGGGGTTTTTTGGTAGTTTGGCATGGCACCAAATAGGTAAATTAGTTTAGGCAGAATTGCCATTTTAAAAATTTTATTTATTTATTATTGGTTTGGCTTGCCCGTGAGTAACTGATAGTTTTCCAGTTGTCTGGATCTGACTTTATTTGTGTCAAGTGTTTTGTAATTGTGTTCATACAGTTCCTGGGTTTGACTTAGCAGGTATACTTATAAACATTTTATATTTTTTACACTTATTTTAAATGGAATTTCTCTATGTCTTGCTGTTGAGCTTCACTAATCATATAAAGACACACTAATGATATAGATGGGTTTATCTTCTATCCTGTAACAACTTTGCTAAAATTGTTTATTCCAAGTACTTTTTTAGTTGATGTTCTATGGCTCTCTTAAGTATACCATCATATCATCTGCAAAGAAAGTAGTTGTTTCCTCATCGCCTATTCTAATTCCTTCATTTCTTCTTCTTCTCTTATTACTATAGCTAACATTTCTAGTACTATACTGAATAATAATGGTGATAATGGGCATCCTTGCTTCATTCTTGATCTTATGGGGAAGTCTTCTAGCTTATGTCTATTACCGATAACATTTACAAATGATTTAGATAGACATTTTTAATCATTTTATTTAATGTTCCCTTTATTCTTAGGCTCTCTAGTGTTTTTAACAGGAATGGGAGATGTATTTTGTCAAAAGATTTTTAAGCATCAATTGAAATAAATCATATGATTTCTGTAGATTTTATTATTGGTATGGTCAATTATATTGATGGTTTTCTTAATACTGAACCAATCGATATTCCTGGTATAAATTCCACCTGGTGATATAATCCTTGTGATATATTGCTGTAATCACCTTGATAGTATAACCTAGGTAATTTATATTTTTGTAAATATTCATTAACTTCACTCAAGATTGTCAGATTTATTGAGATATAATTGGGCAAAGTATTTCCTAATGATTGCTTTAATTTCTTCTCCACTGCTGGTGATTTCACCCTTTCCATTTTTGATACTGGGTATTTGGTTTTCTTCTTTTATTTAAATCAAATTAACCAATGGATTTTCTATCTTATTTGTTTTTTCATAAAACCAGTTCCTAGATTTATTAGTTCAATAATTTTTTTTTTTCAGTCTTATTAATCTCACCTTTACTTGTCAGGATTTCCAATTTGGTGCTCAACTGGGGATTTTTAATTTGTTCTTTTCCTAGTTTTTTTTTACTTGCATACCCAACTGATTGATCTGTTTTTCCATTTTGCTGATGTAAGAATTTAGAGAAATAAATTTTCCCCTAAGTACTGCTTTGGCAAACCCCATAAATTTTGGTATATTGTCTCATTGTTGATATTTTCTTTAATGAAATTATTCTATCTCTTCTTTAATATTAGATTAGTTTCCAAATATTTAATCTATATTTCTACTGCCCTCTGTTGAACACAATTTTTAATGCATTATGATCCAAAAAGAATACATTTACTATGTCTTTTTACATTTGATTTTGAGAATTTTATGCCCTATCACCTGGTCAATTTTTGTGTAAGTTCCATGTGCTGCTGAGAAAAATATGTGTTCTTTTCTGTTCCTATTCGGTTTTCCCCCAAGGTCATAGCTAACTTTTCTAATATTGCATTTACCTCCTTAGTTGTTTTTATTGTTTATTTCTTGGCTGGATTTATCAAATTTCTGAGAGAGGACAGATGAGACCACTAGTATAGTTTTGCTGTGTACTTCTTCCTGTAACTTACTGAACTTCTCTAAGAATGTGGATGCTATACCACTTGATGCATATATGTTTATATACAGTATTGATACTGCTTCATTGACTATGGTACCTTTTAGCAAGATGTAGTTTCCTTACTTATCTCTTAGGTCTATTATATTATATTATTATATTAGGTATATTTTTCCTTTTACTTTGTCTGAAATCAGGATTACTACCTCTCCTTTTTTTTATAAATGTCGGTTAAAACATAATATAGTCTGTTCTTAGTCTTTTACCTTTACTGTGTGTGTGTCTCTGCTTCAAGCATGTTTCTTGTAAACAACATATTGTAGGATTATGATTTTTAATCTACTCTGCTATCCACTTCCATTTTATGGGAGACTCCATCCCATTTACATTCAATTATGATTACTGTGTATTTTCCTCCATCTTATTCTTTGTCCTGTTTGTCCTCACTTCTTTCACTCCCTCCCTCTGTTTTGCTTCTACCACCTTCCATGATCTGCCCTCCCTTCTGTCAGTCCTCACCTTACTTGATCTCCTCCCCACCTACTTCTTTGTCAAGGAAGATAGATTCCTATATTCAAGTAATTGTGCATATTATTCCCCCTTTGAGCCAATAATGAGAAGAGTAAGTTTCAAGCAATGCTCATCACCCACTCTCCCATCTTCCCCTCTACTGTAAAAGGTCTTTAGCACCTCTTCATGTGAAATAATCTACCTCATTCTACCTCTCTTCTTTCTACACCCTTTGTACTCTTCTTTCTCATCACTTAAATCTTTTTATGGAATTCCCTCAAATTCACCTTACACTTGTACCCTCTGTCTATGTATATTACTTCTAGCTGTACTTTTGGTTTTTAAGAATTACAAATATCCCATGTAGGGATGTAAATAGCTTAGCTCTGATGAATCCCTTATGTTTTCTTTTCCCTTTTTACCTATTTATACTTCTCTTGGGTCTTGATATTGGAGGTCTAATTTCTTATTTGAGTTCTGGTTTTCTCTTTATGAATGCTTGAAATCCTTCTATTTTATTGAATGACCATTTTCCCCTCTTCATGTATTATGCTTAATTTTGCCAGATAGAGTGAGAGACAGAGGGCACTCAGGCAAGGAGTCAGTAAGGCTCATGAGTAAAAGTTGATTTTTTGCCAGCTGCTGTGACAGTTAGGCTAATATTGGTTCATGGGAAGGCTGAAAGATACTGTGACTCTCTGTGCTGTTATGGCTTATTAACATCTTTGCTACTATGATGGAAGCAGCTTATTGGTTTTGGGATTTGGTTAAGTGATCCTGGGTGTAGTCCTAGCTCCTTTGCCTTTCAGAATATCTGGTCCTTTAATGCTGTAGCTGTCAAGTCCTGAGTAATCCTGATTGTGATTCCTCAATATTTGAATTGTTTCTTTCTGGTGACTTATATTTTTTCCTTGACCTGATAGTTCTGAAATTTGGCTATAATGTTCCTTGGAGTTTTTATTTTAGTATCTTTCCTGAGAGGTTTGGTGGATTCTTTAAATATCTATTCTGGGGGCAGCTAGGTGGTACAGTGAATAGGGCACTGGACCTGGAGTGAGGAGGACCTGAGTTCAAATCCAACCTCAGATACTTGACACATTTACTAGCCATGTGACCTTGGGCAAGTCACTTAAATCTATTTTGCCCTCTGGTTCCAAGACATCAGGGCAGGTTTCCTTAAATAATTTCTTAAAAGATGCTGTCCAGGTCCTCCTTTTGATTATGGATTTCAGACAGTCCAATGATTCTGATAGCTCCTGCATGTATTTTTCTTCCATTTTTTTTTACTGTTTTGATTTTTTGATTATTGACGTTTCATTAGCTTCCACTTGCCTAATTCTAACTTTTAAGGTACTGTTTTCTTCAATTAGCTTTTGTACTTTCTTTTACATTTAGCCAGTTGTACTCTTTAAGTAGTTGTTTTCTTCATTTTTTTTTTAATCTCCTTTTCCATCTGGTCATTTCTACTTTTAAAGCAATTTTCTTGTATCACTCTCATTTCCTTTCCCCATTTTTCTTTGTTCTGGGGTGCTATTCTGTGGTTGTTTGGAGGCGAATATGGGAGAGCTACAGCAATTTTACTCCACCATCTTAGCTCCAAGAAGTCTAAAGGAAGAAACCTTTTTGCTTTTTCATTTTACCTCAGCACTTGCAAATTGCAGGCACTTATTAAAATGCTTTTTTACTATGGGCAGGGGGGAGGAGGCATGACTTTCTAACCTCTGTCTGGTGATCAGAAATTTTAAGACTGTACATGTATACATGTGTAACCTATATTAGATTGCTTGCCATGGGGAGAGGAGAGGGAAAGGAGAACAGGAGAAAAAGTGTGGAACTCAAAATCTTATAAAAGTGATTGTTGAAAACTTTCTTTAAATGTAATTTTAAAAAACACTATTAAAAAAGGAATTTTGACAAATAATGCAAATAAAATGAAAATGCTTCTAGTCTTTGAGCCAACAATTCCATATATATAAAATTAAGAGATGAATGACAACAAGAAAAGCCCCAAATACATCAAAATATTTATAGGAGCACTTTTTGTAGCAGCAAAGAACTTAAAAGCCCATCAACTGGGGTAAGGCTAAACAAGTTGTAGTTTGTGAATAAAAATTAATGATTACAATGTAAAAATGATTATGACTGATTCAGAGAAACTTAGAAAAACCTGTACTAACTGATATAGAGTAAAATAAGGAGACTCAAGAGAATTAAGAGGATGACAATAACGTAATAGAAAACAAATTTGGAAGGCTTTAGAAATCAGATTAACCCAGTGACCGATTTTGACTGAAGAAGAATGAAAATGAAACCTGTCTTTCACCTCTTGGCAGAAGGGACATATTAGAAGTGTAGAATGAAACATACATTTTGAGAAATAGTCAATGTGTTGATTCTTGTTTCCCTATAATTATTTGTTAAAACGGAGGCCCTTCTCTTATAGAGAAAAGGGAAGGATGTAAATAAGTAAACATTGACAGAGAAACAAAAAATTGTAAAAAGAAAGAATAAATAAAACATTAAAAAACACAGAAGAAAACAAAGAGATGCAAAAAGGGGCAAATTTTGTGTCTACCTAAATTTAATATTTAAAAATTACCTAAATTTAATATTCACTTTTATTAAAACAAAATTTATAGAAGAGAAATTAAGGGTTTCATATACAATCCTCTCTGTTATTCTTTATATACCAAAATGGTGTATGAATGATTACGTTCATAATAAAAAATTTAAATTAAAAAAAGAATTTATTTTTAATTGTACAAAGATTTGAAAAGCTTTTAAAGAAATTACAGCAACATAATAGCTATGGTGGCATATACAAGTTTTTTAGTGAAAAAAAATTATTTTAATACATACCATTAGTTCAATATCACTGCCAATTATATAAAGTTGATCCTCCATTGAAAGCTTCCTGTTCAAATGTGAGAGAACATAAGTGATTCCAGGTAAACGAACAGCAGGACTGGTAAGAAGACTACCCCAGAGGGCACTGTAGAATGCTGACTGGTCCACTGCAGCAGCAACCTTCTCCAACAAGGTATTGGTTCTGAAGTACAAAAAAGAAAACTTATTCAAGAGTTTTGTTCCTAATATATTAAAATAAAATGCTCTGTCACGAAAAGATAAAATGGCACACATCGGCTCAGGAAAAATATACACTATTCTTGCTATCACACATGTTCAGTGGGTTACTTAAAATATCTTTAAGAGTTTCTCTAATGTTTTCTTTATAAACTTCTATGTTGCATAATTCAGTGTTACTGATATTGTCACTAATAATAATCACCAACTTTATATAGCGGTTTAAGGATTGCAAAGTGCTTTAAAAATATTAGCTCATTTGATTCTTACAACAACCCTGTAAAACAGAGACTACAGTCCTTATTATTCTTGTATTAAAGATAAAGAAATTTATATTCAAATTTTTAGGTGTGACAGCGGTCACACAGCTGTTAAGGACTGGAAATGAAATGTGTCGGACCTTCTTGACTTCAATTCTAACAGCCTACCATGCAATTCAGTCTTTCTAAATTGTTATATTACATACTGAGAAAAACACAACATTTATCACTTTACCGAATAACATTTTAACACTGGCTGCTGTCTATTTTTTAAAGCCGAGTTTTAAGACTTAAGACAGAGTCGTACCGATTTAGGGTCCACTCTACTGACTCACTAGCCTTGTGACTTCAAGCAAAACCCGCCGTCTTCCGTCCCCTCACTTTAAAACAAGGGACGAACATAACAAAAAACCTCACCGAAATACTCTTCAGAATAACAAATAACATAGTGTAAAGAAACTTGGGCTCCAAAGCAACGAAGTCTACTCACTCAATACATGTATTAAATTTTGAACATAAAATATAGGTTTGGATGTATAATTTTTCACCTTATTAAAAAACCTGCTAAGACATCAAAAACACTGAGACAGATTTACAAATTAAGTAAAATCAACTACTGTAGCACCACTGTCCAAAACCAGTAAGCAAATAAGCAAAATTTATAGGTTACTAAACGTATAGGTTAATAAAAATTAGATTAATATAAGTTTTAAGAACAGAAGTGCTCAGAACTTAAATAGGTGCTTATTTTTTCTTTAAAAGTAGACTGTCATCCAATTTTTGTTTAAATAAATTAAACATCCCCTTCAAAAGAAAGAGAAACAGATCAGAAACTTTCTAAGTCCTAAAGCACTATAAATAATTGCATACCCTTTGACCCAGTAATACCACTTCTGGGGTTGTATCCCAAAGAGATCATAGAAGTGGAAGACCCATATGCACAAAAATATTTATTGCAGCTCTCTTTGTGGTGGCAAAAAACTGGAAATTAAGGGGATGCACATCAATTGGGGAATGGCTAAACAAGTTGTGGTATATGAATGTAATGGAATACTATTGTGCTATAAGAAATGGGGAGGAGACCGTCTCGTCTTCATATTCACCTGGAGAGGCTTATACAAACTGATACTAAGTGAGAAGAGCAGAACCAGAAAAAATGTGTACACAATCACAGATTGTACACACGCAATCGTATGTGTGATGACCAACTTTGATAAACTGGACTCTTCTCAACAACACACAGGTATAAGACAATTCTATAAGTCTCAGGATGGAAGGAGATACCTACATTCAGAGAAAGATCTAGAAAGAACAGAGTTTAAATGGAGACTGAAGCAATCTACATCCTATTGTTCTTTTTCATGTTTGTTTTTTTCTTTTTTCCCATCGTTCACTCCATTGGTTACAACCCTTCTATACAACCAGACTATCGTACAATGTGAAAGTATTTGCAGATCCTATACTTGATTGCATGCTGCAGGGGCGGGGGAGGGGAGAGGGAAAGGAAGGATAGGGAAGGGAGGGGCGAAAAATTGAAACTCAAGGGATTGCGGAACTGAATCTGGTAAACTAAAAGTAAATAAAAAGTCAATAAAAAAAAAAACTCATCCAAGCTAGATGAAATCAAAGTCTAAACATGTAAAATCTCTATATCATTACTTGGTGGAATAAACACTTGGCATGGAGTTTGGGCAAGACTGATTGGTTCCACAATGACAAATTTTGGTGAACTCTGGTGAGTTTAATTTTTATCCACTTAAAACATCTAATAAGAAAACATTTTACACCCTAAATAGTATGACAGTAGAATTATTATTAGGAAAAATACAGGTGATTGAACTTTCCCAATAATTAAAGAACATTGTATTTAGAGCTGAAGAACCTGGTTTCAAATACTGCCTCTGCTATTTTCAACCTCTGTCATGACCTTAAGCAAGTCACTTCAACTCCCTGGGCCTCAATGTCCACACCATCAAAATAAAGGATTATATTGGTTTATATTACTATATAATTACATTATATATTGTTTATTTAATCTCAAATCTTTTCCATATTCTATGGAAGATCTATAAGTACTATAACCTAAATTGATGCCAAAACATAAAAGATCTCAGGAAGCAACTAACAAGTTATTTATTATTTACCATCACAAATAACCATGCCAAATGAATTCTAATTGTCTTACCTTTCATAGTACTCTGACCCTTCCTCCAAGCCAGGCAGAATTCCAGTTAACAATCCTTGCAGACCAGGCTTTAATGTTTTACCCAAAGGCAGGTAATAAATCTCATATAAACTCAGTAGTGTTGGCTTAACAGACATGGCAGCATTAGCAAGAAGAGGAAAAAGCCCAGAACTGTTTAAAAAGAAAGCAAAGCAAAAATAACTTGTTAAATATTAATATTCCACCAATATGGACAATAATAGTTGGACAACTTGAAATCTATAGCAGAATGAAGGAATACCTTCTCTTATATGAACCCTCTATTATAAAAACCAGATAGTCTTCAGGATCTTAGGAGGATCTGTGAAAGTATAAGGATAAGAAGCAACAGGAAAAGAAACCAGGAGGTATCATGACAGGTACCAATAAAGAGAGAATGCTCACTAATACTTGATGAATTCATATAATAGCCACTAAATGCTTCACAAAAAGATTTATTTTGAAGGGAGAGTATATGCCAGAAATACTGTGGCCGGCTGTGGTTAAATTTAAAAGGTTCAGTTAAAAATATTTCAAAGTTGGAAGATACCTCATTGATTACCTGCCCCAACCTATATTTGTAAAACAATTATCTCTACACCTCTACTAAATGCCTGACTAAAGATCAACCAGCTTTTGTTTGAATACTTTAAATAAGGGAGAATCTGCTACCTTCTAAATTACCGCCACCACAGTCTTCATATTCTCCTGGATAGCTCTGTTAGGAAATTATACCTTAGACCAGTGGTTCTCAACCTTCCTATTGCCACAACCCTTTAATACTCATGTGTAGGTGTATCCACATGTGGGTAGGTGTATCCACATGTGGGTAGACCCAGCTGGAGACAGATAGAGGAGCGGTGTCTTAGGCAAGCCCTGTGACCCCTATGAAAGGGTCATTTGACCCCCAAAGGGGTCACAACCCACAGGCTGAGAACTGCTGCCTTAGACTGAAAAGGGTTAAACTCAAGTAGAAACTGGGATCAGTAACCTGTACATAAGGATTGCTGAGGGCCACATATTGACTTAGTTTTATTTTTTTATTAATTAACTTACTTTTAATTTACAACATTCAGTTCTACAATCCCTTAAGTTTCAAATTTTCTCCCCTTTTCTCTCCCCCCCCCCAGCCCCATGGGGGCATGCAATCCAATGTAGGATCTACAAGTACCTTCACATTAAACAATAATCAGATTGTAAAGAAGGCTTATACCCAATGGAATGGTAAAGAAGAAACAAAACAAAACAAGAAAGAGAGCAGTTTGCTTCAATATGCATTCAGGCTCTGTAGTTCTTTCTTGATGAGGACATCTTTTTCGATCATGAGTCTTTTGGAGTTTTCTTATAACCTTACATTGCTTAGAAGAGCCCAGTCTATCAAAGTTAGCTGTCATACATATGATGTGTCTGTACTTGTGTACAAATTTCTCTTGGTTCTGCTCTTCTCACTCAACATCAATTTATATATGTCTCTCCAGGTTATTATGCTGTCTGTCTGCTCCTCATTTCTTATATCACAATAGTATTCCATTACATTCATATACCACAACTTGTTCAGCCATTCCCCAATTGATGGGCATCACCACGATTTCCAATTCTTTGCCTCCATGAAAAGGGTTACTATAAATGTTTTTGTGCATACAGGTCCTCTTCCCTCTTCTATGTATTGATATAGTTTTAAAATATAATATTACCTATGTTGTATTTTTATTTATTTTGTTAAATATACCCCACTTACATTTTGGTCTAGTTCAGGCTGCACTTGGGAGTATTGTGGGCCACATGCAGCCCATCATCACCACCTACGTCATACCTATGTCTTAAGAGCATGCCTAAATCTGCCTTGTTATAACTTCTACTTGGTGGTCCTAGTTATTTAGAACGTAGCAGATTCCCTCTCATTTAAAGTATTCAAGCAAAAGCTGGGTAACCACTTGTCAGGTATTTGGTAAAGATGTAGAGATAATTGTTTTACAAATATGGGTTGGGTCAAATAATCACTATAGTATCTTTCAACTTTGAAATTTTTTAAATCCAAATGCTTGAAAGTCCTCTGTTTCATTGAATATGCCCCTGCCCCCACCCCCACCCCCAAAGAATTTTACTCAGTTGTGCTGGATAGGTGATTCTTGGTTATAATCCTAGCTCCTTTGCCTGCCTGAATATCATATCCCAAGCCCTTTGATCCTTTAATGCTGAAGCTGCTAAATCTGGTGTTATCCTGTGTGTATATTTTTGTGTCTCTTTTACTAAGTTGTTGACTCTTTTTTCATAATTTTCTTGTATCGCTCTCATTTCTCTTCCCAATTTTTTCCCCTATTTCTCTTAGTTCATTTTAAAAATCTCTTCCATGGCTTGAGACCAATTCATATTTTTCTTGGAGACTTTGGATATAGGAGCTTTCACTTTGGTGTCTTCTTCTAAGTATGTGTTTTGATCTTCCTCATCACTGTAGTAACATTCTAGGGTCATAATTTTTTGTTGTTGTTTGCTCATTTCCCCAGCCTATTACTTGACTTTTAACTCTTTTTAAAGTAGGGCTCTGCTTTCAGGGTGGAGGATGCACTGTCCCAAGCTTCAGGGGTATTATGCAGCTGTTTTCAGAGATAGCTCTAGAGACCTGTAAATTTTTAGTTCTTCCAAGATGGTATGATCTAAGGAGAGGTGTTTACTGTTCTCCTGGCCTGTGCTCTGGTCTATGAGTGACCACAAGCACTCTTTTCTGTACTGGAACTGGGTGAAGCATCTGCTCCACTGTGGCTGCAAGCTTTGATCTTCCATTGCCCCTCCTTGCCCTGGACTGCTGCCCAGGACCATGACCTATATGTGAGTATGGGCAAAGCAAGAGTACTGCCTCAGTGCTAGCAAAGAGACCCCTGTAATCTCCTTCTAATCAGTTGTTCAACCCCCTTCTTATCGACTGTGTGCTGCAAACTCCAGAAGCAGCTGCTGTTGCTGCTGATTCAGTGGTTCCCAAGGTGTACTCCTGGTTTGCTGGGGCTAGGACTGTGCTTACATGGCCTGTGCTGGATTGTGCTCCACTCTCACCCAGACCCTTCCTGCTAAACTCCAAGTTTCCTTTGGTTGAAAAATTATTTCACACCATCCTTTTGTGGGTTCTGCCACTCTAAATTTGTTTAAAATAATTATTTTAAGGTATTTGGAGGTGTTTGGGGGAGAGCTTAAGTGAGTCCCTGCCTTTACTCTGCCATCTTGGCTCTTCCCCCTCTCTTGGTGTTCTTAAGTTTGTCAAACATTGGTCTGTTGCACTTGACTGCAAAACATACACACTCAGAGATCACAGTACTGAGTATGAAGCTCAAGGAAGACAAAGAAAGATCTCACATATAAGAAAATTTCAGGGACGTACTTTTTATGGCTGCAAAGAACTGGAAACTAAGTGGATTCCCACTGACTTAAGAATGAATAAAAAAAATCTGTTGCATATTAATCTAATGAAAAATTGTGCAAAAATTATAATGATTGATCAATACAAAAGAATTCAGAGAAACATGGAAAGATTTGCATGAATTGATGCAGTGAGGAGAATAATATAAACAGTGAGAAAAATAAAAGGAAAGAGTATACAAGAAGCAGTGATGAGGCTAGAGAACAGATGAGGAACAGTGCAGTAAAAGCCTATCTCTTCCAATTGCAGATGACTATGCATAGCTTACTCTACTTCTTGGTAAAGACAAGGGTTGGGGGACAGGGTCAAAGAGACAAAAAAGTATAAGATGACAGGATGGTCTGAAACACACAATTAGATATCACAATCATAAATAGAAATGGGATCAATCCCCCCCCTATAAAGGAAGGAAGAGGATAACAAAACAGACTAGGAAGAATTGAATAGGATGCACTTAAAGGAGTTAAAATAAGGGACAGGAGCAGAGGTGAAATTTTAAAAAGCCAAGATAGCAATTGTAACAGATTAAGATAAAGATATCATATAGATATATTTATATAATACATTTACATACATAAAGATCACACAAGGCAACAGTAAAAATAGAAATGGCTAAAAGAGAAACAGTGAAACTGAAATGAAATAATGTTACTACTTAACAGACATCAAATGGCATTGCATCTAAATACTTAAGGGAAAAGTTAATCAAATTATAGGGAGAAATAATATCAAAAAAAGTCTTATAGAATGCTGTAAGGTATACAAGACACTTTATAAATATTAACTAATTTTATCCTTCCTATAATCCTGGAAAGAAGATGCTATTATTATCCTCACTTTACAGATGAGAAAACAGGCAGAAAGAGGTTAAGTGATTTACTCAGGACCACACAGTTAGTAAGTACTTGAGGTCACATTTGACCTTAGGCCTTCCAAACTAAGTCAAGAAGTTTATCTACTATGTCACCAAAGCTATAATAGTTACCTCATACCATGACAAATGTAACAAAAATATAAAAAAGAGACTCAAAATAAGATTAGAAAGGTTGCTGACAGTTTGAATACTAGCTAAACATAGAAAGAAATACAGATAATTTTCACTCTTGTCTGTGCATGTCACCTTTAGAACATTGGCCATATGCTAGGGCAAGAAAAATCTCATAAACAAAAGCAGAAAAAAATATCAAACATCTTTTACTGATCACAATACAATAAACATTATAACCAAGAAAGGGCTTTTGAAGAAAGGATTAAAACTTAAATGAATATTAAATAATCTAATCCTAAAGAATTGATGAGTCAAAGAACGAAGAGCATAAACAATAATTTAAACAAAGAAAATGACAGTGGAAGAATATATAAAAATTTGTGGGATGCAGTTAGAATAGTTCTTAGGAGAAATTTTTTATTGCTAAACACTTTCATCAATTAAAAAAACCTCAACTAAACACAAAAAATAAAAATCTTGAATATCAAGAGATAAAAAACTGAAAGCATAAAAATCCAACTGAATTAATAAATAAAACTAAGAGCTAGACTATTGGGAAAAACTAATAAAATAGATAAATCAATAGCTAACCTACTTAAAAGAAAAGAAAATCAATAGGCTGCTATCATAAGTAACAAAGGACAATTTACTAAAAAAAAAACAAAAAAATTTAAGGAAATTATTAGCAACCATTTTGCTAAATTATATGTCAACAAAACTGATTATTTAAATTAAGTGAACAGATATGCATAAAATTTTAAAATCAGATTAACAGAACAAGAAATGGATTCTGAAGAACCCAATCTCAGTAAAAGAAACTGAAGGAGTCATAAATGCAGTCAGATCTCTTAAATGCAAAATCTAATAACTTATCTCAAGTTTCATCCTTTCTGACCTGTGCAATCTGTCAACCATTCTTCTTTTGAATATTCTTTTCTCTCTAGGTTTTTATCTGGTTCCTTCCTACTTGCACAAGCTCTCCTTCACAGCCTTCTTGGCAGGATTTTTATTCAAGTCATGTCCCCTAAAAGCTGTTAGGTAAAGCAGTAGTTCAAGTGGATGTGGAGTCAAGAAGACCTGAGTTCAAATACTGCCTTAGACACTTACTATGTGACACCGGGCAAATCACTTAACTTCTAAGTTCAGTTTCTTTTTCTAAAAAATGGGGATAACGATGGCACCCATATCAGAGGGTTGTGAATAATTAAATAAGATAACATATGTAAAGCACTTTGAAAAGTAAAGCTTTATTAACGAGGGGTGTCTACAATGGTTCTACCCTGGACCCTCTTCTCTTCTTTCTCTATACTATCTTGCTTAGTGATTTCATCAGTTTCTATGGGTTCAATTATCATCTCAATGCAGATCATTCCCAGATCTACATATACAGTCCAATCCTCTTTCCTGAGCTCCAGTCTCATATAATGGATGTCCCATTGGCATCTCCAACCCAACATCTCCAAAACATAACTTAATATCTTTCCCTCCCACATTCTCTCCTTTTCCAAATTTCCCAAAAGACATGACAATCCACTGAGTCACCAAGGCTCACATTTGTCATTCTACAAAACAAGATGGAAGGAAGAAACATCATAAATAACAGATTAAATTTTTTAAAGAATGTGTACCCCTCCACCCATCTGTCCTTGATTGGAAGAGTAGGGACTACTCATAGATCCTATGCCACTAGTCACAGGCATAGAAATTTTGACCTGCTCTGTTCCCAAAATAGGTTGGTTCAACCTTCCTTTGGCAAATGGGTCCTCCCTATCCCTCTTGTTCCTAGAAGCAAAGGATATTAATGCCAAACACCCAAATGGCATAGTTTACTAAAAACCCAGAGCTCCCAAGCTCAAGCAATCTTCCAGTCTCGGCTTTCCCAGAGGCTGGGATTACAGACATGCACCATCATGTCCAAACATAATGCATTTTTAAAAAATGTCTCTGAATGGTATGAATGAGATACAAACATTGCAATATTAAAAGCTGAAAACCTGTCATTATTAAGGCAATCAACTTCCTTATTAATTTTAAGAATATAAAACAAATGAGTTTTTGAAGAAGTATAAAATAGTGAAAAGAGTAAATTGTTTTCTTTATAAAATGTTTACATGGAGGCATAACCACAGAGTATATGTAAACATTCAAATGAACTTACCTGTAAAGAAAAAGATCTTTGGCAAGGCGCTTAGGTCCAATGATTTTGAAGATAATCTCATATGTCTCAAGCGCTTTTCGATGAACTCCACCAGGTAATGCTGGGTGCAAGCATTGTGCTAGGCGTTTGCCTATGGTCAGCTTTTTTGGTACTACCTGGTACTTTGCATTATTTTGTAAAACCTGGTAGAAAACACTTATAGTACATTAATGCAATCTTCCGTGTTTCATTTTATCTGTTACTACTTACTGCTTTTAATTAAATCAAACAACCAACAAGCATTTATTAAACTCCTACTATATTCTAAACATGTGCCAGGCATTATTAAAGTACAGAAAATGAAAACATTCCCTACTTGCAAGGAGCCTAGATTTTAATGGGGAAGACAAGGACACAAAATATATGTACGGCATTAATATGTTAATAGGTGTGTACATACACAAAGGGTAGTGAAATAACTACAAGGTAGTTTGGGAGGGAAGACACTACAATTGGGAAAGTGAAGATAAGGAAAGTTTCTATGCAGAATATGGTACCTGAGATCATCTCTGGAAGAAAGGGCTTTATAGGGGAGAGGATAGTGACCTTATAAGGTACAAGTAAGGAAAGAAACACAGTATGTTCCAGGCACTAGAGATGGGCAGGGAGATGGAATGCTGTTGGTGAGGAATAGAAAGAATGCCAATTTGGCAAAATTGGAGTTTAGGAGAAGTGGTGTTAAATAAAGCTGGAATGATAGGTTGGGGACAGGTTGTACAGAGCTTTAAAAACCAAAAATGACAGTTTTATTTTTTATTCTAGAGGCAAAAGAAAGCCAATGAAGCTGGCTGAATAGGGTAGTCATATGATTTTATCTGTGCTTAAGGAAAATCACTTTAGCAGCAGTGTAGAGCACGGACTACTAGAGTGGGTAGAGACATGAGGTAAGGAAATCAGGCATTTGCAATAATCTAGGTTATGACACGAAGAGTGCCTGAACTAGGGTAGAAGGGATACATAAGGCAGTTGGATGTGAGAAATGTTCTGAAGTAGAAATGGCAAGACTTGGCAATTGATTTAATGTGTGATTTGGGTTTATTACGAACCTGGGAAACTATAAAGATGGTAGAGTATGGGACAAAAATACGAAAGTGTGAAAGGGAAGGTTTAGGGGGGAAAACAATGAGTTTAATTTTGGACATTTTTAGCTTAAGATATCTCCAGGACACCCAGTTTGAAATATCCAAAAGGGAATTAGTGATTTAAAAGCTCAGT
>CM053593.1:246621372-246640752 GCA_028646575.1 Pseudocheirus occidentalis | reverse complement strand
AGGTTACCAGGAAAGAGAATACAGAGGAGAAAAGAATAGGGGATGGAACAGAAATCTGGGAAGATCCCCAGTCAGGGGATATAATATGGACAATGAGCCAGGAAAGGAGACTCACTGCCTTGGCGAGATAGGTAGGAGAACCAGAAGAGGATAGTGTCAACAAAACCCCAAGAAGAAATAATATCCAAGATTAAAGGGTGACTGTGTCAAAAGCACCAATGTGAGAAAAGACCCATCAGATTTGGCAATTAAGAGATAACTGGTAACTCTGAATTTTAGTTGTGTGATCAAATCAGAAGTTAGACTTCAAAATGCTGAAGAGAAACAAATAAGAAAGAAAATGGAGGTAGAAAGTATCTAGACAGCTTTTTTAATGAGATTGGCTGAGAAAGGGAGGAGAGGTCAAGGAAGATGGTTTCTGGGGATAGCAGTATCTAATGAAGGTTTTTTTTTTAAGGATGGAGAAGACAAGCATGTGTGAAGACAGTAAGGAATAAACCAGTTGATTTAGGGGAGGTTAAGGATATGAGACAAGGGTAATGACTGAAGATACAATCTGTTGAAGAAGAAAAGAGGTGATAGTTTTAAAATGCGGATGTAAAAGCCATATCAATTAAACTACCAAAGAATTATTTTATAAAGTTAAAAAATTATAACAAAATTCAGGTGCAAGAACAAAAAGGCAAGAATGTCAAAAGAATCAATGAAAAAAAATGTGAAGGAAGACACAGTCTAGCAATACCAGATTTCATACTATATTACAAAGCAAAAATCATGAAAATAACCTGGTACTGGCTAAGAAACAAAATCGCAGATCAGTGGAATAGATTATGTAAAGAATAGTCATCTAGTATTTGTAAATCCAAAGATGCAAACTTTTGGGGTAATAATTCAACATATGACAAAAATTGCTGGGAAAATGCAGAAATTAGCATAGACCAACATCTCAAAGCATATACCAAGATAAGGTGAAAATGGGTATGTAATTTAGACATAAAGGGTGATATCATAAAAGTAAATTAGGGGAGCATGGAAAAATTTACCTGTCATATCTATGGATAAGGAAAGAGTTTATGACCAAATATGAGAAAGGATCATGGGAAATAAAATGGATAATTCTGATTACATGAAATGAAAAAAGTTTTTGAACAAACAAAAATAATGCAGCCAAAGTTGGAATGAAAAGCAAGAAAGTGGGAAAAAAAATTTACAGCAAGTTTCTCTGATAAAGGCCTCACTTTTCAAATATAAATAGAACTAGGCCAAATTTATAAAAAAAATATTAGAGCCGCTTCCCAATTGATAAATGGTCAAAGAATACAAACAGGCAATTTTCAGATGAAGAAATCAAAGCTATCAATAGTTAAAATTTGGAACTATTCCCAAGGAGTTATGAAATTGCATATCCTTTGACCCAGCAATATCAGTACTAGGTCTGTATCCGAAAGATTGAAGAAATGGAAAAGGACACATTTGTACAAAAATATTTATAGCAATTCTTTTTGTGGTAGCAAAAAATTGGAAACTGAGAGGATGCCCATTAGCTGGGAAGTGGTTGAACAAGTTGTGGTATATGATTGTAATGGAATACTACTCTGCTATAAAAAATGACAAACAGAATGCTTTCAAAAAACTAGGGAAGACATATAAACTGATGCCAAGTGAAGTGAGCAGAACCTAGAGGACATTATAAACAGTAACAGCAATATTATAATGAAGATCAGTTGTGAAAGACTTAGCTACTCAATCAAGACAATAATCTAAGACAATTCTAAAGGATTCGTGATGAAGAATGCTATTTACCCCTGGAGTTAAAACTGATGAATTCTGAGTACAGATTAAAGTATATCTTCTTTAACTTTCTTTATTTTTCTTGGTCTTGTGTGTTTTCTTTTGTAACATGGCCAATATGGAAATGTTTTACGTGACTCAACATGTATAATGGATATCAAATTGCTTGCCAGTGGAGGAGAGGTGAAAGAGAATTTGGAACTCAAATTTTTTTAATGTTAAATTTTTTTCACATGTAATGAGGAATATGTAACAAAATCAATATTTATCATATAAAAATAAAGGTAGATATAAAGGGGATAGATAGCCTTCACAAGGAGAAGGGCCAATTCTTTATCAAAGAAGAGAAAGTGAGAGATAAGAGGTTTCTGGTTTGGTTTTTTTAGATGAAAAGAAGTGAAAGAAAGTGAACTCATACTGAATGGCCTCAAACTTTTCAGTCAAATAAGAAACAATATTCTCAGTTGAGAAAGAGGAGTAAAGGAGATATAAGAAGGGCTTATAGATAAAAGAGACAACTGGAATAGCTTCTGTGGAGAGTGAAGTAAAGAGAGTAAAGTATTAGGGAGAAATAAAAGGACTACCTTGCTGCAGTGAGGGCCCAGCTGAGATTGGATAACATGAATTTATATTGTATACAATCATCACAAAGTTATAGAGATTTTCTCCAGCAGAGTTCAGCAGCTTGTGAGTAGGAGGGGAAGAGATGGATTGTGGGAATAATCCAGGGCTAAGGTTTTGCAACACTTGTAGCAATAGGATGAAGGGGCAAGGGACATTAAGAGTAAAGGATAGTTATCAGATTGAAGTTAGAGGGAAAGAAAAGTGAAGCCAGAACAGGTAATAATGACCAAAGAAAATACTGAAGGGTTGAGTCACTGTTGGTCTTGATGAAGAAGAATAGGTTTAAGAGGGATGAGGGATGGGGAGAGTAGTTTATGGTAAGACAGCATAATAACAGTTTCTAAATAGTGGTGTGGAACAATTGTAGGCAACAGTGAGGTCTAGCGTATGTCATCTTTACGTGGTGGTTTAGGTCATGGGACTAAAAGAAACTAGGAAGTAGTAGCTTAGGGAGTATGAGGGCACATCAACGTGAATATTAAAATCCTCTATTATAAGGGCAGGAGTTGAAGAAGAAAGGAAGATAATGAGCCAGGTGCTGAACTCCTTTAGAAAGGAGAGAGAATGATTTGGGGGCCAGTAACTAATTTATTGTTTTAATGCTCATTAACAAACCAAATTATACTCATTTACTACTACTACTGACACTATTAATAATTTATTACTATTAATTACATATTTATTAACATCATTAGTAGCTAGTTACTACATAAGTATCTTTACATAATTATGAATGCAAAATATAAAAGTTACTAAGAAAAAATAGTTTATGATTATTTTCTCCCCCTTTCCTGTCTCATTATCTTCTTAAAAATAAAAAAAAATCTTTCTGGCAGAATATTCTTTCTTCATCTATAAGGCATCCTTTAAAGATACATCTGTGAGAGATAAAATAACGTCCCCCTCACTGATTCCATGGACTTTAGTGCACCAGTCATTTTAAGAAAATCAAACACTATAATCGCTGCAAAGCAAAATCTGGCATAAAAATGGTAGTTAGGGGTCCTCAATGGATATTAAAGGGAATTAGATATTTTAAGATTTCAAAATACTAGAAGAAAAAGTTATTTTGCTAGTTACAAATGTGAAAATTTTGTTCTTCCCAATGCAGAATAAAAATTTCATGGTTTTTAATTCCATATTTTAATCTTTAAAGAAATCTTACTAACTCATAAAAATATTTTTTCCTGAAGATTATTAGGTTGCTCAGTGTGGATAGAAAAAACATACCTTGTTAAGCTTCCCAAGTGCAGATATTAAGTCTGCCCATTCACTGGAATACTCAAAATTCTTGAGTGCTTTGTCGATTGCTGCTACATAATTTCTGTACTTGGAGTCACTCAGTAACTCCAGCTCCTCCGTGTTCATCCTCCCACAGATTTCCACTAGAGGCCAGCTCGCAAGTCATGTAAAATCATTACCTATAGGAGAGTTTATTGGGAGGAAAAACACTGCTGTAAAGTTAAATAATATGTCAGAATTTTCTCTTTTTTTGGAGGGGGGGGGAGGTAGGATAATTGGGGTTAAGTGACTTGCCCAAGGTCATACAGCCAGTAAGTGTTAAGCGTTAAGTGTCCAAGTCCACATTTGAACTCAGGTCCTCCTGACTCCAGGGCCTGCGCTCTATTCAGCTAAAAATGGAGAGAGGAAGGTCAAGTAACCTGCTCACAGTCTTACATTTTTAGCTGCCTCCAAATTTTCTTGCAGTAAACCTTATGGTTATTTTAAATATTATTATAGAGAGTTAGTCAAGATTGGTTATAAGAAGGTGGGAGGAACTAGCAGAGTCAGTTCTGCACATCTTTCAGTGGGCTGAAGTAATTCACAGTATAAAGATACAAAAGAGAAGGGCATTCTTTTGGTTTTTGCTATTACACTATATTTGTTACTATTACCGTATTATATGAATTTATTCCCTTTGTAACAAGCTAGAATCATTAATAAGATCCTGGTAATTTGAAACACTACAGACTTGAATAGATTTGGGACACCATCTCATTTTTATTAAAGAACAAAAGGGAACCTGGTCAATTCAGAATTTCAAATTACATATTATTTTGAATTGACTGATACAGAATGAATAAGAATTTTACTATCATTGGTTGGATCAACCAAAACCTCCCAGTCCTCATGAGCTTCCTCACAGCTGACTGCACTTTCTGCCAGGCATTTCTCAATGCTTAGGAAAACCTACTTTTCCAAGGTTAATAAGCCTATCTTTAAATATCTATCTACTCCACAGATCTTCCAGGTAATTAAACGTACATCATTTTCAAAAGGTAACCAAGCTGATCACAGTTGCTGCCGTATATCCTTATATCCTTGTCCTATCTCTTTGAGAAGATTATTAACTGCTACAAAGTGCACTATCAAAGAAACAGCTGTTTTCCCACTTAACATTTCCACATCATCCCCCAATTTACTTCTATTGTCAATAGCATCCATCCCTTCTCTTTCCATTAGCTTTTAAGATTTAGAGGAAATGCAATAATAGTCAAAAGATATAAACAAACAGTTCACAAAGGAAGAATTGCAAAGTATTCATAACCACCTGAAAAAATGCTCCAAATCACTAATAGTAAGAGAATTGTAAATCAAAACAACTCTGAAGTTTTATCTCACCCTGCAAACTGGCAAAAATGGCAACAATCTATGTTGGAGGAGTTGTGGAAAGACAGACACACTAACACATTGTGGAAATATGAAATGGTACAACTGTTTTGGAAAACAATTTGGAATCATACAAATAAAGTAATAGCATGTCCATATCCTCTGAACCAAAAACTCCATGACTGGGCTTATACCCCAAGGAAGTTATTGATAAGAAAGAAGTACACAGGGCGGCTAGGTGGTGCAGTGAATAGAGTACTGGCCCTGGAGTCAGGAGTACCTGAGTTCAAATCCAGCCTCAGACACTTAACACAAAAAACTAGCCGTGTGACCTTGGGCAAGTCACTTAACCCCAACTGCCCTTCAAAAAAAAAAAAAAAGAAGTACAGCACTTTTTGTAACAGTTAAAAACTAGATATAAAGTAGATATCCATTCTCTGGGAAATTTTTTTAACAAATTGTGGTACACGAAGCTACAGAAATACTACCATACTTTAAGAAAGAAATACAGAGAAGCATGGAGACATCTATTCAAACTGATATTGAGTGAAGTAGGCAGAGCCAAAAACATAATATACACAGTAATTATAACAATGCAAATGTAAAGAATAATGATGCACCAAGAAAACAAAAGTAAATGTAACAAAATCATAAAGATCAAATAGATTGGAATGAAAAGATATGAGAAGACCCACCCAATTTATAAGCCTTTGTGGAGATGGAAGACCCTGAGGTATTACAACACACCCCATGTTTGTGAACCATTTCAAATATTGTTTCAGTTGTGCTGACTTTTCCTCTTTTAAAAAAATACTATTTGTCATATGGAATGATTCTTGGAGAAGAGAGGAGGAAGGATATAGCATGGTAATGTAAGAAACTGATAACAGCAATAAAAACTTATTCTAAAAAATATTTAGGGGAAATGTCATCAAAGGATATGAAATGGTAGTTTTCAAAGGAAAAAATTCAAGCTATCAACATCTATATGAAAAATGCTTGAAAGTACTTAACAATCAAAGAAATGCAAATTAAACCAAGGTTTAAAGGTCAGATTTCACCTTATACCTTTCAGACAGACAAAGTAGACAAGAAAAGAAAATGGTAAATGTCAGAGAGGTTTCAGGAAATGAAAGCACGTTAATACACTGATGAAACTATGGAGTGGACCAGCCATCTGTGAGACGTTATGAAACTATGTGAAAGTACTAAAATGTATATATATATATCCTTGACGCAGCAATATCCCAACTGAGTCTATGCCCCAAGGAGATCAAAGAAAGAAGCAACCAGTATGAACTAATATACTGAAGTGAGCAGAACCAGAACAACGACTTATACAATAACAAAGACAAGCAACTTTGAAAGATCTAAGAACTCTGACCAAAGCAATGAACGACCATGCACAATTGTCTACAAATTGATGATGAAGCAAACTACCCATCTATTGACAGAGAGTTGACTAAATCAAGATGGAGAATGAGTCTGTCAGTCAATAAATTAAATGAACAATAAATAAAACACCTACAATGAATCAGGCACTGTGCTAAACACTGGGGTTACAAATACAAAAAAGACAGTCCTTGTCCCCAAGGAGCTTACTATCTAATGTGGAGAAGACAATACACAAAAGGAAGCTCAAAAGTATAAGGGAGGTAGAAAGGAAGGTACTAGGATTGGGGTATAATGGAGAAGTCCAAAAGAATGCAGCAAGTTTGTAATGAAGAGAATGAGAATGACATAAACATTTCTGGATGTGGCCAATGTAGGAATTTGTTTTGTTTGATTATGCATGTGCTGAAATATTTTGTTTTCTCTGCTCAGCCCCCACAAGAAGTAGAGGGAAGACGGCAAGAAAATAAATGTTGGTTAATTGAAAAAAAAAAAAAAAAGATTTAGAGGAAACAAAGATTATAGCCTTCTTTGGTTGGTTAAAACTAAAGCCACCCAGTCTAATCTAAAATGCTTTCTTCAGTTAAGAACACACCAAACAAACCCAACACAAACTTCTCAGTTCTCTACTCTTCTCCATCCCTGCCAAAAATCAACAAACAAATAAAATAGGGAAGAAATTAAGAGATATTTTAAATTCTAGACACTTTCAAATTAGAGACTATTCTATATGTGAATAAAAAAATACAATTGTGTTACTTGGCTTTAAGATTTTTCTCTTCTAAATCAATTTATCATTTAACTAAAGGTCAAGCAGAGTTAAATTTTTTCCCATAAATTCTATTAAAAAGTTATATGTTGACTACAAATAGCAAGTATATTCTTACTTGTCAGTCAGTTAATGGTAGATTTATTTGTAGTTAGCTAGACTAACACAAGGTCAGTCTCTGATAACCTCTTCTGATTGTTATACTATGTAGGATTTAGTGGAAGAGACAATAACGACAAACGTTAAGTAAGGTCTAGTATATTTTGAAACCTGAAAACCTTCCCAGTAAGACAAAGGAAAAGCAAAGAGATCAAAAAAAGAGGAAAAGGACCCATATGAACAAAAATATTTATAGTAGCACTTTTGGTAATGGCAAAGAAGTGAAAACTGAGGAGGTGCCCATCAATTTGGGAATGGCTGAACTAGAATGTATGAATGGCACATGAATGTAACAGAGTACTACAGTTTGGTAAGAAATGATGAAGGGGATGGTTTCAGAAAAATCTGGGAACACTTGTATGATACAAAGTGAAATGAACAGAATTAGGAGAACAATGTATATAATGACAGCAATAACTGTAAAAGATAATGAACAAAAGGGGAATAGATAAAGAGTCTTCACGGGCTTTTTTTCTACCAGTTTTCCATTTCATCCTTGTATAGTCTAGAGCATGCAAGGACTGTAGTGGTACTATTCACATAAGGTCAAATCCCACCTCTGATAAAGTAAGACCTTGAACAAGTTGCCTGACCTTTCCCTGTCTGGAGATTATAATAGGTATACTCCCTGGTTTTTGTGAGAAGTACTATATAACTAAGAGTAGTTAAAATCAGCAACAGCAGCTTATGTTATATACAGCAAGAAACTAGGTCCCAATGGGAAAAACCTACCATTCCCTCCCTGTACAACCATATTTTCTCATTTATTCAACATCAAATACCTATTCTGTATAATACATTGTTTTCTCATGAATAATTTGGTATAAACTTAGAGGAAGCTAGTAGTATGAAGCTAATAGTATGGTAAGTGACAAAATATTTTTCATATCAAGTTATGCCTTTAGGACACAAAACAGTAATTTTTAAATCTCACCTTTGAAAATCTAAATATTAGTCAGAAATTTACAGTTTAGTAACAGAGAGTATCTGTATAGTCCTTGGTCTTAGATTTTTATCATGTTTCACCTTATGTTATAATTATTTGTCTATATTTTATTTACCTTGGATATAAGGGGTAGGAAAATATGTGCTAGTGATCTCTGTATTATACTGCATATACAACATTTAGCAGTGACTTAGCCATAACAGCTTACTAAAGATTGCTAAATAAATATTTTCAAATATCAAACTACTTAAAGACCACTTAACATTAGTTGTGATCATCTGATAGTTAGAATTCAGTGTCCCAAACCACTAAAACTGATAGCCACAATTCAGTTTTTTTTTTTTTTTTTTTACTGTAATTACTACTAACATGGCTTTTAGGATCCCTTCCAGATCAGATTCTATGACCTTATGAATTCAACACTGCTTTGCTGTTTACAAAGTGTTTTGTTCATAAAAGCCCTGTAAAGGAGATAAAACAAGTGTAATTAGCTAGCCTCATTTTACAGGTGTGGAAACTGGGGCTCAGAAAGGTTAAGTGACTTATCCACAGGTATCTAGCTGTTGTTAAATATTAGTACTGGGTCTCGAAAACAAATTTTCATATTCAGACTTGTGCTTTTCCCATCACATTACACTGAAATTTTACAAGGCCACTACTGTGAAATGTGATAGTCAAAACCACTCAATCATCCCTCCATTTTCTGCTGTTTTGTTTCAGTAGCTAAATCCCACACACTATAGCACTGTATAGCAATCAGAAGAGCTTATTCCTGCCAAGGCTGACTATTCTACCTGACCTCTAGATACAATCTTCTCATGACTCCTCCAGTAGTTTGCACCCTCTAGCATTCCTTCTTTCTCTCATATTCAGTATCTTATTATTCACTGGCTTCTTTCTTGACCACCTATAGATACTTTTAGGTCTACTCTATTCTTAAAAAAAAAACAAAACCCTTTCTTTCATTTGACCCTGACACTTCAAAAGCTATCCATGCTCATTTTAATTTCCTCATCTCCCACTCACTTTTCAATCCCTAGCAACATGCCTCCTGACTTACTACTGAAGTGAAATCTCTCTTCAAGATTATTAATTATTTCTTAACTGCTAAATACAATGTCCTTTTCTGAGTCTTCACGCTACTGGATTTCTCTGCAGCATTTGAAGTTGTCAATACCTACTTACTCCCAACACATAAATGCACATTCTTACTCAAGTCATTTGCCAAAAATTGCTGATTCTACCTATACAATATTTTTGCATCCATTCCACTGGTTCATTCACAACACCACTCACTTTAGGTCAGGCCTTTACCATCTCTAGAGTCCTATAAAAGTGTCCTAATTGGACTCCCTGTCTCAAGTCTTGCCCTTCTCCAATCCATTTTTCACACAGCTAAAAAGCTAGTGAAGTCTGATGTGATTCCCTGCTCAAAAAGCTTCAGTAGTTTCATATTTCCCAGAAGAAAAAATACAGACTTCTGTTTGGCAGTTAAAGCACCAACCTACCTTTCCAGACACTGAATGTGCCTCCTTTCTACTCCCAATTCTGCATATGAAACAAACGGGCCTACCTGCTCTTTCCCATGGTTGGAATGATCCTTTTTTCTCATCTCTATGCACTTAGAATCCATAGATTCCTCCCAGGTTCATCTGAAGCACCACTTCCTATGAGTCCTTTTCTGATTACTCTAATTATTAGTGCTTTCCAGCATTTACTTTTGTAACTATTTTGCATTCACTTCTCTATGTACATTATGTTTTCCTCAGGACTGGTAAATTCCTTGAAGACTGGGACTGTTTCTGTCTTTGTATTCTCAGCACTAGCAAAGTATCAACAAGCAATAGAAGGCCCTTACCAAACACTTACTGAACCAAGTTCATTGCTTTCCCCACTATTTCACACTTCTTTATTATAGAAGGTCAACTTTTTGTTAATTAGAAGCACCATATCAAACTTAAGTTAAGGTATGCAAGTCATCTAGAGAGGTTTTAGGATGGACCCTAACTAGTTTGAGAGAATGGAAATGTTGGGATTCCATCAAAACAGTTCTTTTGAAAATAGTTAATTGAATTCAATAATATAAAATGGCTAGTAGTTTTTAGGAGTCTGTGGTTTTCTACATAGCCAATTATTTGAGTTCAACCGTTAAAAAAAAGATCCATCTGCAAAAGTACAACATGACACAAAAGACTGATTTAAATTCCAAAACAATGAAAGACTTGGACTTTGAAAACGGATACAATAGTTGCTTATGTCAAGTTCTAAAATAAATCACACATGAGAAGATTTGTGGAATAAGCAGAACCAGTTGAATTGCACAAAATGGAAACTACTTGATCTGCTTAGGAAAACAAGAAGTAAAAATCCAGAGCAGGAAAACTAAACTCAGGTAGAAAAAACACAGAAATTTAAAAAACATTATAAATTTTAAAAAATGATCAAGAGAGGCAATGTTGTATAGTGGATAGAGAGAGCTGGACTTTCAGACAGAGCTTCCTGTTGCCACCTGGTTGTGTTGATTATGACTTCTTAGTCATCTAAAGGTTTCCACCCATATGAGTTGAGGAGCCTGGGTCCTTCCTCACCTAGTAAGTGTCTGAAGACCACACCAGTTACCATACCCTGTTCTGTTGCTGAACAGACATACTTCCACATGGAGACATTTCTCCCTCTTCCCTTCCTCCCATCCCACCGCTATCTATAGAAACTAAGAGCTAAAGTATGCCTGTTAAATATCCTTGTTGTTTTGGGGCTAAGTAAATCTTTGGTTAACTATTCAATGACTCATTCTGTCCAAACAGAAGCTGAATTAACAGGGTTCCAACATTAAAATTACCTCTAAAAGTCCGTGCGCTCTAGTCCTACCTAAGAGCCATTTTAACCAAGTGGCCTTGGGCAAATTCCTTAACCTCTCACTGATGCCAGGCAATTCTTTCGGACCACAAATTACAGAAAAGGTACCTACTTGCATCAATAAAGTGTTCCTCACTGAGCTTTCTACACTGATTAAATCACAAGTCGAGAAAAAACAAACAAAAAACCCAGCACAATTAAAACCTAATACCCTCAATATAACTCATAGAAGAGTCACTAGGAGTAAAAATTTAAGGACGGAAAGCATTTTTATTTTATATTTTAAAAAAAGCCAACAGTATGAAATGGAGATTGATAGTTTCATACTAAATTCCCTTTTGGTATTCTGCTGTGTATTTGCAAATATCTATTATTTTTATGTTTAAGCTCTGAACAAAAAAAAAATTTAAACAAAAAGAGTATAGCATTGCTTGTCTCTCTCTGGTTGGGATAAGATTTATATAGCTATGCAGCATTTGGGAAGATAATATATTATAAATTGGGCACATGAGGAAGATGAAATTGAAATGCAACTCTGTAATATTTTCCACTCAAGACAAATTAAAATATTTGGTTACAACCACAGAGAAATAAAGAATTTCTGTATAGTTCCAGACTAGAAAGTGAGGAAGACTAAAGATTTTGGATTGTTCTTTTTTCTCTATGATATTACAATAATCAAAGTGAGACATTAAACAACTTAATGAAGTAATAACTTTGATTATAATAATAGGAGACCAACATTTTTACCTAAAATAGTGATACAGCAAGGCTATAATGATAATGTTTTTTCAAATAAAAAATTATCATATCTTCCAGACAAGAGGTTCAGCTATGTTTCTTTAATGGTTTCACTAATGCCTGTACAAACTCATTTTTATGCGAAAGCAACACCTTGTGCGATGGAAACATACTCTCTTTACACTTTTCATCTAACATGTAAAGTTTTAGTTCCTATATATCATTTACATTTATCACTAAACCATCTCATAATGTAAATATAACTTCATTTCTGATTGTCTGCATTATTAATATGCTTGAGACCAATGTGCTCTTTCCAAATCTATTCCGTTCAGCCTGAAGCAAAAAAGCTATTTCCCAGGGCATACAATATCCAAGTATATAATGTAGTTAGTAAACTTTAAAAAGTAAAAAAAAAAAAAACATTCTCATTTGCTTCTTCCCAGCTGGAAGGAAATAAGTCAAAATGCCATTTCTAGTCTTCCTTCCCAATGAGATGTCAACAAGCATCTTTAGTGTGATTTGTAACCAATATGCCAATTTAGTTTCAGTTTTTAAGCTGTATACCTCATATATTTGTGTGTGTGTGTGTGTGTGTGTGTGTGTATATATATATACACACATACACACATATATATTAGAACTATAGTATTAAAACATTTATACTGTCTTGTCTTTTATATACCATGACAGTGAAACAAAATAGATGTTATCATAGGAAAGTTACCCTCTTGCTAGCAAATTAAGCCCCAGGAAATCAGCTAAAAATGAAAATGGTTACAGATTTAAATGTTCACACTTTTAGCAGAAAGAAATCTCAAATAAGATCTTTAGAAATGCCAAACTAAGTCAGAACATTTGAGTTCTGAACATAGCTTTGGAGGTTAAAAAAAATCAGTAAGTAGGATTTGGCTTCAAAGAAATCTAGGCTATTTTGACAGCAGCATAAAGAGGGACAAAGAGACCAGAAGGGACATTGTTATCATTCACCCTCTGCAAAAGTAAGTCCGATGTTCAATCATATTTCAAGGATGAAATTCAGTGTATTTCCACTAGCAGCAAACTGAGAATAAAAGCTATTAATTGTGAAAGAGAAGTAGCTAGGCACAGTGCTATGTGCCAAAGAGGTATCCATTAAATATCTGCTGAATGAATGGAAAAAGCAGTCAAGTTTATTACCACTGAGGGAAAATGTATACAGTACTTTTTACCAGCCAGTGAGGAAAATGTTCAAGAATAACTTTAATCCATTCTATGCTGGAAATTGGAAGCTAAGATAAGAAATAACAGGTCAACCGGTGATTTTAAATAACTAAGAAATGTAATCAATTGATTAAAAAAAATAGAAGTATCAGACAAAATAAATTTCTATAGCTATTAGGAGGAACTATTCTGCCATTCCAGGCAGTCTTCACCCTGTACTATGTAACTTATATGTCAAAGGTAATCAATGCAACATAGATAGGGGACAGTTAGAGGTACTCGCCACTAGCTTGGTAGCATTATCTCTGTGACCTCAATTAACTAGTAAAGAACCTGTGCTCATTGGGCCAATATTAAATACTTAAAACAAAAACCTCAAAAAAATTTCTGTAAGAATCACCTGCCAAAGTCGGAATTTGTAACTGGATACATCTGGGCCTCAGCTTACTATATAGATATGATTGCCTAAATGTGGGGGAGAAATTCAGAATATACTTAAGTTTGACACTTCCTGCTGAACTGATACTGATGAATTAGAGTTGGCCTTTAGATATTGTTAAAGTTTTGACAAAATAGTATTCCATGGTAGTCAAAATTCAAGTAATTCCTTCCTTTTCTCCTTTCTCTACGACCTTGCTACAAAAATTAGTCCCGCTTTCTAACCTCTTCAATGCCTTCTTCTCTACTAGCTCTTGCCCCTCTCCCCACAAACATGCTAAAGTTCTAACTATATTATAAAGCAGTGGTTCTCAACCTTCCTAATGCTGTGACCCTTTAATACTATATGTGGGTGTATCTCCATGTGGGCAAACCTGCCTGGAGACTCATTGAGGAGCAGTGTCTCAGTTCCTAAGACCATCAGAAATATGTGTTTTCTAATGGTCTTAGGTAACCCCTGTGAAAGGGTTGTTCAACTCCTGAAAGGGTCATTTGACTCCCAAAGGGGTCGTGACCCACAGGTTGAGAACCACTGCTATAAAGTATTGCTTCAATACTGGTATCAGTGCATGTCAGCATTTTATCTACACTTTAAAGTCTCAGAGATTTGCTTAAAACATTGTGAGGCTAAGTGGCTTGCCCAGGGTGACACAAGCAATGTGTGACGGGCAAGATTTGAACCTAAGAACTTCTGGCTTGAAAGTCAGCTCTCTATTCACTAAGCCATGCTGCCTCTCTAGGAATTTCTTTACTAGGGAATTCCTTATACAAATAAAATTACAGATCAATCTCTATCCCAATCCTACCATCAACTCAAACTACTGTTTTCTGTCTCTGCTTTTTCCCTTAAATTTTTTTTTTGGGGGGGGAGGGGAGGAGTGTTGTCCATTTGTTTTTTTAAGCAGTGATATCATTCCTCTTGGCTATATTTTGGTTTGGAGTATTCTTTTTTGTCACTCACTGTTGAAAACCTTGTCCTGAGTCCCCACCAATACATCATAAAAATTTACGAGTTCAAAAGCAAAATATGTTTATTAGAACAAGGTAGAAAACAAAATTTGAGTCAGATGAAAATCTCTGCACCCATACACAACTGCTTTTATCTCCCATGCTGCCAAGAGCCAGTAAATTCTAGCTAATCAAGTCATCCTCAACACATGAAGAAGACAATTCAAACTAATGGCAATGGTGGTGAAGCTTAGAGTCCAAAGTTATTTTGTTTAATTACTTTCCTTTTTAGTTTTATTTTAACAGGCTAGTAGAGTATGACAGTGTAATGCTGTGTGTGCCTCAACCAACCCCCAGAGAAGCTTTAAAGGATTGAGGGGACTGCACAAGCCATGCCTGCCTTGATTGACCCCATCTAGACATAGGGGAGTTGCCCCTCCTTCTCATGGTCCCTGAGAGAAGTATGACTGGCGAGTGCTGTAGGAGCTGGTGCTCCCATTATCAGCAACCCTTTGAGAAGACTAGACTAGAATAAAAAGATTATTAACCACTCAACAACACAAGCTGTCTTCCTGTCCTTCCTGTCTGACCAGCTCAAGAGTGAACCTGTTAAAAGGCTGGAGTCTGAAAACTCCAGTGCCTCCTTTGTGTTATTTGTGAAATCTGACGAACTCTGAGTATAGATGGAAGCATTTCACTTTTTCTTGCGTTTTTTTTTTTTTCTTTTGCAATATGGCTAGAACATAAATATGCTTTTCAGGACTTCACATGCACAATTGCTTGCCTTCTCAATAGGTGGAGAAGAAGCTAGAAGGAGAGAATCTGGAACTCAAATTTTTAAAAAATGAATGTTAAAAAGGAATGAATAAGTGCTTACTATGTACCAGGCATTGGTGCTAAACAATTTACAAATATTGTCTTATTTAATCCTCACAACAACCCTGTGAAGTAGGTGCTATTATTATACTCACTTTACATTTAAGAAAACTGAGGCAGACAGCAGTTAAGTGACTTGCCCAAAGTCACACATCTAGTCAATGCCTACATTAGTACTCAGGTCCTTCTGATTCCAGAGCTCTTATGCCATGGCACTACCCAGGAGTCTCAGAACTAGAAGGGATGTTAGAAGCCACCTAGTTCAAAGTCCCTTGTTTAATTTTTTTTTTCTCTAGTGAGGAAAGAATTCTTACAACAATCCTATGAGGAAAAATATTACCCTTATCTTGCAGATGAGAAACTGAAGTTCACAAGTTAAATGACTTTATTAAGATCATATCAAATGGCAATAAAGCAATTTGAATCCAGGTCTTCTGACTATAAACATCTGGTACTTTGACTATAACACCAGTTGTATCATGCATGAAAATTCAATGAATGGGCAGGGAAAGAGGTAAAAAAGATAAGAAGGCAATACAGTACTCTTCAAGAAATAAGTGCTTTGCTAGCATAGTAGGACATATCCTCAAATAAATATTTTGGAAAGAAACATTTCAGATTACAATGTGCAGCCAAGTCTAGAAATACAGGCATGGACTGAAAGACAAAAAAAATAAGTAAGGATGGCCTGGTTTAACATCCCTGTTTTAGTTTTATGGCACTTGTAGCAAATAAAACAGGATGTACCTTTGAGGGGTTCCTGGAGAACTCTTTTCTTCTCAGTAAGGTAAAGAAGTAAGCCCTGAATGTTGATATGGCAGGATGATCCTGGAACAAGGGTTACGTTCTGTAGTGTGTAAAAAAAAAAAACAGGGTTTCTAAATTGGTCATCTGCATTTTAATAATGTATCTCTAATAATGAAGGTAGTTCTATTTAATTGCACAAACATCCCCTACAAATGTGGCTTCCTTCCTTACCTTTCAAGTCTGATTTCATATTATCCCTCTTCACACACAATCTGTTGTGGTTTAACTAAGCCTGTTAGTGTTTTCTTGTAGATGGCATTAAATTCAAACATGTCATAAACAGATCTCATTTTCTTCCTGAATTTGTCAATTCCCATTACCATTAACTGTATCACTCTTCTGCTAATCACCCAATCTAGCCATTCTAGTCTTGTCATCTGTACTACACATCAAAACCCTTTTCCCCCTATTCACAAGCATGTATTCCCCAACCCCACATTGAATAATAAAAAAAGAAAACACTTAATAATATGCATAGAAAAAAAAATTCCCAATTGGCAATGTCAAAAAAAAAGGTGTCTAATTCTGCATTTTCAGTCTATCACTTACTTGACCTTTGTCAGTCTTATGAGATAGGGTTATGAAGCAGAACTTCATAGCTGCTTTAATTTTCGTTAGTGATTTAGAGCACTTTTATATTCTTACTAGGTGTGTGACATTAGGCAAATCACTTAACCTATCTGCTTCAGTTATCCCATCTGTAAAATGGGGATAATTGATAGTATCCATCTCCCTGGTTTGTTGTGAGGAAGAAATGAAATGACTATAAAACACTTAGCACAGTGCCTGTCACAAAGTAAGAGTTGTGACTTATCCTCTTGTTGTTGCTGTTGCTATTAATTGTTAGTATCTGAGACTTATTTGAAAACTGTTTATATCCTTAAACTCTTCATTTTTTGATGGAATGGCTCAATCTTATAAATTTAATTCAGTTCTTTGTCTTAGGTATAAGCTCTTTATGAGGGAAAACTCGCTGCAAAGATTTCCCCTCAATAACCAGTTTTCCTTCTAACATCACATTTTGCCAATATTTTCTTCATGCTATTTCTGAGATTAATCTCTATTTAATCATTTCTGCCTAATGTGTGAATGAATATGCTGCCTTTTAATAGGCTCTTCTGTTTCTAGTCTAACACCTTCTCACTTTAATTTAACCTAGAATTTTTCTAAGAATTTTGAATATGTAGTTAGTCCCTCAACTCAGAAGTCTATGAAGGCTTCAACTGTAACCGTATCATACTGAAGGTACTCAGCACAGGTTTAACCTCCCTTCACCAAAAGCTCTCTCCCTAGTCTCACCACTTACTTCTCATTATGTTTAGCTCTAGCTGAACAGAACTGCTGCTCCTCTATTGTATGTCATTTGCTCATGTCCTTGTGCTTTCACACATACTTATTCCCTTAACCAGACGATAATTCTGGCTTTTTTCTATCAACCTGAGGTTGTTGGGTTGTTTTTTTTTAGGGAGGTGTATTTGTTTTTAAATAATGCTTTAAAAGCACACCTCTTTGATGAAATCTTTTCTCATTAATCCCACCTTGAAGCTAATAAGTATTTATGTTTTAAACATTTTACATACATTTATAGAATAAAGTTTAACATAAATGTTAATATTTTTCTGTCTCCATCATTATATTGAAACTTTTTCTAAAGGTAGTGACCTATAACTTATGCAACTCTTCAAAACATGTTTATTGTTTTCTATTTGTTGCTCTATGGCATTAAATACTTCTCTTCCTTCTCACACATATCTAAAAGAAAAGGATGCCAAAAGCAAAAAAATCAGAACGTATACAGCCTTATTTAAATATTGTCTGTTTTTTCATTTGACATAAATTCACCATGTCTAGGTGCTAAATCCCTTTGCTGATGTTTCCCTTGATATGATAGCCTTACAATTTAAGCTCAATAGCTAAATTTAAAGAGCTAGTAGGGATAGTGCTTTGGCACCAGAAGACTTTGGGCCAAATTCCTGTCAAACCATGGGTTAGATGTGTGACTGTGGGCATGTAACTTAACTTTTCTGGTTCAATATCTTCCTCTATCTGTAAAGACGGCTTCTGCAGTCCCTTTTGGTTCTAAATCTATTATTCTATGATCTTTTCAAAGTAGGTAGGGGTTAGGTTAATATGAATCAACAATATTTTTTCAAAATGAATTCACATTTTAAAGAAATTGTTCTTCCAAATGAATGCTTTTTTTCTTATAACACAGTTTACAAATCAAAACCACACATAACCTAAAACTAAGAAGTAATAAATAAATTAAAGGTAGCCAAAACTCCAGATGCTACAGAAAGTTGGGTTTATGACTCAGTATTGGTACCCTCATTCAGACTGATTGCTGAAGAAATGAGTAATTACCAGTAGTTTGCATGCAATATGACAATATTTAAATATATTCACTACCACCCCTTAACACAGAACTATATTTAAAGCAGGAAACATTTTTGTCGCTTCCTCATCCAAAATATTTTGTACTTCTAGAAACTTTAAAATAGCATATGTAAATGCTGTCTCAAAATATCTAGTCAACTATTTGTCTAACCTAGCACTCCACCATCTCTCTCCTGTTCTGCCACTTCTTCCTCACAAATACCAATTTCCTTAGAAGTCTTCACCTATTATTCCTCAGATGTCTTCAACTACAAACTAGCAAGTAGAATCAAGTAATGGGTATGACAATAAATGAGAACACACAATAAAATAAATTATTTTTAAATCACTCACATTAACATTCCCCTTCCATTACTGAAGGAAATTAAGAACTGATTCTATGGAAATACTGAAATTTATCTTTATCAATATGTAAAACCATTCAGTTAAATAGATCTGTTGGGGAAAAAAAGTTAGGCAAAACAATATCAAGGACAATATTGTAAATGAGTGAATGGTGGAACAATATTAAAGAAAGATTTCACAATTATGGTGGGATGTAATTATAATTAGCAATATTATAAAGAATAAAAGAAAGCATATAGATCCAAAGCAAAGATATACAGGGTGTTTCAAAACTCTTAGGGCAGGTCCAAACTTTAATACCTTAAGACTAAATGCTACAAATGAAAAAATAAATTTTGGAAGGTGTAATGTTAATGAAATCAGAAGATCTTCCATGCCCCTTTCTATTGGCACCTACTGAAGGCACTTGGCACCTCAAAGGCTTAGCTCCTTACTTCCAGTTAACTCCTTGGGAGTAATCACAGCTGGAGTTGAGAGG
>CM053593.1:246602477-246620872 GCA_028646575.1 Pseudocheirus occidentalis | reverse complement strand
CTGTCATCCCACCTCTCATCCCCATCCCCCCTACTCTCTTGTGTGGCAAGATACCCAGTTTAGAGTTATATCATTCCTTCCCTAAACCAAATTCAATGAGAGTAAATGAAAGTAAAGTTGTAACAGTTATCCCTTGCCTCTTCTATATGGGATGATTAACCTGATTCTATCTCTCCCTGTCTCCTCTCATTCTAATCCTCTCCCACTTCAGAGTTTCACCTTTTAAAGTATCATCCCTTCCTATTCAATTGATCTTGTGCTCTCTATGAACTCATATACACACATACTCGGATATATATTCATATGCATCTATATCCTCCTATATAGACATATGTGTAGGTATACGTATATATACATTTGTATTCCCTTCACCTAACCTCATACTGAGAAAAGTTTCATAAGTTACTATTATTGTTTTTCCATATTGGCATGTAAATAGTTCAACTTTGATAAGTTCTTATGATTTCTTTCCCATGTTTACTTTCTCATGCTTCTTGTGTTTGAATGTCAAATTTTCTGTTCAGTTCTGGTTTTTTCAGCAAGAATGCTTGAAAGTCCTCTACCTCACTGAATGACCATATTTTCCCCTGGAAAATTATACTCAATTTTGCTGAGTAGGTGATTCTTGGTTTTAATCCTAGCTCCCTTGATCTCTGGAATAGCATATTCTAGGCCCTTCAATCCCTCAATGTAGAAGCAGCCAGATCCTGGGTTATCCTAATTGTGTTTCCACAGTATTCACACTGCTTCCTCTTGGCAGCCTGTAATATTTTCTCCTTGATCTGGGGACTCCCGAACCTGGATATAACACTTCTAGGAGTTTTCTTTTGGGTATCTTTTTCAAGAAGTGATTGGTGAATTCTTTCAAATTCTATTTTGCCCTCTGATTCTAAAATATCAGAACAATTTTCCTTCAGAATTTCTTGAAGGATACTTTCTAAGTTCTTTTTTTGATCATGACTTTCAGGGAGTCCAATAATTCTTAACTAGTCTCTCCTGGATCTATGTTCCAGGTCAGTGGGTTTTTTTCAAGGAGATATTTCACACTGCTTTCTATTTTTTCATTTCTTTGTAACTGTTTAATAGTATCTTGGTTTCTCATAAAGTCATTGCTTCCATTTGCTCAACTCTAATTCTGAAGGAATTATTCTCTTCAGAATGTTTTTGAGATTCTTTTTCCATCTGCCAAATTTGACTTTTTAAGGCATTCTTTTCCTCATTTGGCTTTTTGGGCCTCTTTTGCCATTTGAGTTCATCTGTTTTTTAAGGTGTTACTCTCTTCAGTCAGGTTGTTGACTCTCTTTTCATGATTTTCTTGCATCATCCTCATTTCTCTTCCCAATTTTTCCTCCACTTCACTTATTTGGTTTTCAAAGTCTTTTTTAAGCCAATCTATGGCTTGTAGGCAATTTTCACGTTTATTGGAAGCATTTGGTGTGGGAGTTAGTCCTGACTATGTTATCTTTCTCCCGTTCCAGGCTTTAATCCTTTTTGTCCCCAAAAAAGGATTCTAGAGTTTTATTGCTGTTCTTATTGTGCTTCCTTTTCCTACTCATATTGGCCAGTCAATTAATTGCTTGATATTTTAGCTCTGTAGAACTCTGCTTCCAGGGGGGAAAGCTCTATCCCAAACAGCTAGGGTTTTCACAGCTGCCGGAGCTGTTAGGGGGGTACTACAGCCCCCACCAGCTTTGGCTCACTGGTCATGCACCCTAGGACCACCACCCAAGACCATGATCAGGATCCAGGCCACTCAACACAAGAGCACTTGGCCTCTGAATAATCATTTGGCCCCCCTGCAGTCTATAGGACAGGAGCTCTGAAACAGCCTGGTGGAGGTGGCTGCCGCTTGCAGCAGTTTCTGCCACTACTGCCTGCTTCCCACTGCTTCCTTGCCCTGGGGGCAGTTCAGCCGAACCGCTTTTCTTCCCCAAATTTAGCTGAATTCTACTGACCTTTCTCTTAGTCCTTATTTCTCCTGGCTTGATAAATCTGGAAACTGCCACAGGTGTCACGGATCTGCTCTCCTGAAGACTCCAGCTGCCACTCCTCCTGGTCACACTGGGGCCAGTCTGCAGTTTCAGGTTGGGCTGGTTTTTGGCTCCCAACCTGCGTGATGAGCACCACCTGCCAAGCTGCCTTCAGTGAGAGATGTGTTTTCTGTATTTTTCTGAGTTTTGGAGACCTAAAATTTGTTTAGAGTCTTATTTTTATGGGTATTTGAGGTGGCGGTGTGGGAGCTGCGAAACCTTGCTGCTTCTATTCTGCCATCTTGGCTCCGCCCCCCTGTAGTAAAGCTTTAAAATGCACCAAGACTCTGTGATACACATATATGTGTATGTATAAAATATGGGGGAATGATTTAAATTACATGTACTACAGTAAAAGTCTTATTTATCTAGAATCACCAAAAAGTGAGGCATTCCACATATTTTGCAGTTAATGTAAGGTTACTTTAAAAAACTTTAACTTGATCAATATTAAGGAAAACTTTCCAAGAACACATTCCACATATCCCTGGCTTCTTAAAGCATGTATGGACACAGACACAAACAGACAGACTCAGACACACACTCTTTTTGGTCCAGACTTGTAATTTCATTGATATAAGAACTCTACCAATTAAGATTACCAACTTCCGGGGCGGCTAGGTAGCGCAGTGAGTAGAGCACCGGCCGTGGAGTCAGGAGTACCTGAGTTCAAATCTGGCCTCAGATACTTAACACACACACACACACACACAAAAACTAGCCGTGTGACCTTGGGCAAGTCACTTAACCCCAACTGCCCTCCAAAAAGAAAAAAAAAAAGATTACCAACTTCTATAAATTCTATAACTTCTAGGCTTTGGGAGTTGCTTAGGGTGACAGAAAGACTTGCCCAGAATCACACATTCAGTATATCAGAATTAAGATTTGATCAAACCTAAGTCTTCCTGGCTCAGATAACTGCTGTCTATACCACACTGACTCTCTTAACAGATGTTATTGAACATAAAATTCAACCTTTCCTTGATGACTTAAGGTCATTACGGACATTATTGTACACAGTAAAACATCCGCTACTTGGAGACTAGCTTGCCAGAAAACTCAGGCTTCTGGAATAGCTCACAAGTATCTTCTCTCCCCATCTTCCCACCTTCATCTCTCAAGAAGTACTTGACTGCCACCAACCTGTAGCAGGAGGGCTGATGGATTTAAAATCTAGAAAAAGATATGCATTTTTCAATATGGTTAAAGTAGGGTTGTGTTTTCCTGGACTTTGCTTACTTACATGAGGGTTTTATTATTAAAATTCTATTGGAAAGGTTCTAGGAAAGAGAGAGAATTAAAAAAAAAAAAAAGCTAAGATCTCTTTCACTTTTAAGTTCTATGATTCTAAAAAACATCCCCCTGTACACCCAGAAATAAGAATGCAGCAACTTAGATAGGAGGAGCTAAAGAAGTTTATGCCCTAAACAATTACTGTACAGCTAACCACATAAAGATGTTCTAACTTACAATGTCTGTAAAAGGCTGTCCTTGTGAACAACAGGTAGTACTACAGAAAGGACAGAAGACTGAAAAGGGGGAAAAAAAAAAGAAAAGAAAATTCAAGTGGCAATGGAAATGACTGGGAGGGAAGAACATTGTTTTAAAATTAATTTTCTTGTTTACATCATTCATTTCCATGAGATTTTGAGTTACAAATTTTCTCCCCATCTTTCCACCACCCCAAAACAGCCATCAGACTGTATAAGCCCTCCCCCAATCTGCTCTCCCCTGTGTCCTCTCTCACTGCCCCTTTGATTTTTCCGGTATGGCAAAATGGATCTCCCTACCCCCAGTGCCTGTATATTTTAATTCCCAGTTGCATGTAGTTAATAATAATAACATACATATACATGTATATTTTTAACAATTGATTATAGAACTTTAAATTCTAGATTCTTTACCTTCCTCCCTCATCACCCACCCCTACTGGAAAGACAAGCAATTCAATACAGGCTGTACATGTGTAATTACACAGAACATCTCCACAATAGACATACTGCGAGAGACTGATTCTATGTCCCTCCTTCCTATTCCGCCCCCCCTTGTTCTATTCTCTACCCTGTCCCTTTACAAAAATGTGTGGTTCCAGCAACCCTCCCTCCATCCTGCCCTCCCCTCCATCATCCCACCTCTTATCCCCTTTCCCCCTACTCTTCTGTGTGGAAAGATACCCAGTTTAGAGTTTGTTATTCCTTCCCTAAGCCAAATTCAATGAGTAAGGTTGACCCTTTCCCTTTTGCCTTCTTGTGGGAAGAACATTTATACCAGAGGTGTATGTGGCAGGGTGTGGTAGGGCTGAGTAGATTTAAACCCATACAACTGAAACAATAACTACAGCAACAGAAGTAGCAAGCAACTAATAATGATAGTAAAGAAGAGAGGTAGAAAAATTGGGCTATAAGATAGTGTCCAGGTGACAGTCCTCAAAAGGGTCACTGTATTATGCCAGATACAACAAACATTGTAGTTCAGCATTCTGGGAGGATATTTTATGCATTTAATTTAGAGGCTGCTAGGTACAGCAATGGATAGAGCCCTGAGTCCAGAATAAAGAAGTTCTGAGATTCAAATCTAGCCTTAGATACTTACTACCTGTGTGACTCTGTGCAAGTCACTTAAGCCATTTACCTGTTTCCTCATCTGTAAAATGGGAATAACACCTACTTCCCAAGGTTGTGAGGATAGAATGAGATGTTTGTACAGCAATTAGCACAACGCCTGGCACACAGTAGGCATTAAAATGCTTGCTATTTTTACAACATAATACGATATCTGAGATGATATAAAAGTATTTATTACATTAATTCTCAGATGATTATTTTAAGTCTCAGCTATCTAGAAAATACTTGAGAGTAACACAATCCTTCTGGTCATCCTGGTTTATGATCTCAGTCATGACTCTTTCCTCTACCTTACTGCCTATATTCAATCAGTTTCCAAGTCTTATCCATTCTGCTTCCATCCATGCTGCATCCATCCTTTTCTCTCCAACCCACCATCACCACCACACTAGCTGAGGCTCTTATCACCTCTTGCCTGAACTATAACAGCTTCACTGTAATTTTAGGTTTCTAGTTTCTTCCTTCTCCAATCCAGCTTTCATACCACTGCTAAAATAATTTTCTTTATGCACAAATCCGTCCATGTTAATCCACTACATTCTGTCACCCACCAATCTCTTTAGTCTTATTTTATATTATTTTCCTTCATGAAACGTATGTTTCTCTTACAAGAGTCTTAAGTACTTTCTTTGGCTCCATCACTCTGACTCACTGTCTTTTTTTAAACATCAACTGAAGTATCACAGCCTTCCATGATTCTCCTACTTATGGGCCTTCTTCTCAGTAAAATTACTTTGATTTATTTATCTTTGTACCTGTTTTTATCTCCTCAGTGGGTGAAAAGCTCCTTGAAAATAGGAAATTATTTCACCTTTGCTTTTATATCTACAGTAGGTATTTAATAGACATTTGTTAAACCTAAGATATTAAGAAAAACTCATTCTTAAAGATTCCTGGCCTTTTGGATCTTACTGTACTGTGATATGTTATAATTTGATGTATTATAAAGACCACTGAAGTGTGAAGGGCTATTTGTCTCTTCATTGCATAACCCTAAAATGCTGGGTTTCTGTCTTCTCAGTGTGTCCTCACTGCCTTTGCTGTTTTAGATATGACTATCAAGTTGATGGGTACCAGGGGTTCTCTTCTATCAAAGAAAGAGTCCAAGTCTTGTGATACCTATGCCAAGAGGGCTTTATTCACTTATTTCCAATTCTCAATTGTGTTTCAGACATCTGAAGTATTTAGGTGATATTTTTTATTATGGAGCATAATAAAAACAAAAAGGAAAGATGATAGCCCCAAAGAAGAGATACGAGGAGATACCTCCTCTTGCAGAGGGGGAAGGATCAGAGGTGTGGGAACTTTTTGCATAGGCAAAAATTGACCTGTGAGTTAAAAATGGTTTTTAGCACAAAAACAGAGCTGCAGTTTGCTCACTCCAGAATGTATTATTAGACTATTTTTCAATTATGTTTAGCATACATCTGGAAAGAGAAGCAGTGATTACAAAGAGCAAGCATGATTTAATCAAGAACAGATCGCACTAAAGCCAGCTCTCACTTTTTACCTATGTAAACTTGGTGTGAACAAGTTATTCTTGCCAAATTGAGGCTCCCTAGGCTTCAATTTCCCTATCTGTATAATGTGCCTGCTGGACAAGATCACTACAAACTTCATTCAAGTTGTACATATGTATAATTCTAAAACTAATCTCATTTCCTTTTTTGACAGGTCCAGACAGATCTGGTTATACTAAACATATAGTTTATCATTTTTTTTCACAAAGTACTTTGTAGACATACCATTTATACTGAAAAGTTAGAGTGCTGTGGTCTATGTGGTGGTACTATTGCTGTGTTTTTAACTGGCTGAATGACTGGGCTCAAAGAATAGTCATTAATGGGTTGATTAAACTTAGGAGGAGGATTCACTGCAGTGCTTCAGGCATGTATGCTTATCCTTGTGCTGCTTAACATTTTTATCAATGACTAGGATAAAAGCACAGATGGCATACTTGACAAATCTGCAGATGACCTAAAACTGGAAGGAACAGTTAATGCAGGATAATAGAGTCTGAATCAAAAAAGACTGTGATAGGCATTGTAACACTGGGTCAAATCTGAGATGAAATTTAAGAGATGTAAAGACTTATCTTTAGACTTAAAAAAAAATAACTTCAAAGTAGAATATGTGAAACACTTGACTAAACAGTGTATTTAAAAAATTATTTTGCCTTTCAAAGCCCTTCACCAACTGGCTTTTCCTACCTTTCCAGTCTTCTTATACCTTACTCCCTTCTACTTGACTCTGCAATACAGTGACACTGGTCTCTCTGCTGTTCTTTGTATTAGTCATTCCATCTCCCAATGGGGTGGATTTTCACCTGGCTCTCTTCTATGCCTATTATGTTTTTTTTCCTCATCTCCACCTCTTGGATTTCTTCAAGTCTCTGCTCAGACCCAAAAGAAGTCTTTCTCCATCCTCCTTAATCTTAGTGCTTTCCCTCTGAGATTAACTCCAATTTATCCTGTATATACTGTTTTCCTCATAAGAATCTGAGCTCCTTGAGGGCAGAATTTTTGCCTTTCTTTGAATGAGACTGCTTATTACAATACTTGACACTTAGCAGGCATACTAATAAATACTTGCTGATTTAACTTGATTAGTGGAAACTAAATATGAATAAACAAGTGTGATGGCAGCCAAAAAAGTTAAAGGCATTGTTTCTGCCCAGCATCAAGAAATAAGGAAGAGATAGTCTCATTATTCTCCATCCTAGTCAGACTACATCTGGAATTCTGTGTTCAGTTCTGGGTGCCATATTTAAAAATTTTTTTTGGAGGGGGGAGGCAGGACAATTGGGTTTAAGTGACTTGCCCAAGTCACATGGCTAGTAAATGTTAAGTGTCTGAGGTCAAGGGTGCCATATTTTAAGGACATTGATAAGCTAGAGACCTCCAAAAAAGTGCCTAGATTATGCTGGTTCAAGTAACCAAGAATGCTTTAATAAGGAGATGATTTTAGGGAGGCGTAATAGCTGTCTTCTAGTATTTGAAGGGCTACTTTATTGATGAGGGATTAGATACATTCTGCTTGGACATAGAGGGCAGAACTAATAATGATGGGTAGAAGTAGGCAGAGAAGGCAAATTAACATATGATATAAAGAAAAAACTACCTAACAGTTAGAGCTGTTCCAACCCAGAATAGGCTGTCTCACAGAGGCACCTTACTCAATGGAGGTCTGCAAGAAAAGGTCTTATCAACTAGACAAATCACAAAGAGGATTTTTTATTCAGGCATAGCTTGGATTTAGTGATTTTTTAAAGTCCCTTCCATCTATATTATTAAGTTTGATTTCCCAATTCTTATATAGTTAAAGTTGTGATTATTCTCAACCTTAATTTAGAAGGATGATTTCTAAAAAATGATGGTGTTGTCACCACTTAAGCTCTTTTAATGCTCTCACAAAAAATGGATTCACGGAATTCACACTTCTATTCATTAACATTTCCCTGAACATTAAAGAAATTAAGCTACTACTGGGCTAAAATGACACAATAAAACCTAAATATTGAAATCCAAACTTTTCCTATTAAGAATTCAAATTATCACTCATACCTAAGGATACCTAGTCAATCAGTCAACTAGTATTTATTAACTGAGTACTGTTCCTCAAAACTTTTCACTTGGACTAGGAAACTGCCAGGTCTAAGTCTTTCCCCATTCCAATCCACCCTCCAGTCAGCTGCCAAAGCGACTTTCCTAAAGCATAAATGTGATTGATCATGTTATCTCACCACTCAAAAAACTGCAGGGATTCCTCCCAGGAATAAATATAAAATCCTCTGATTAGCATTTAAGTTATCACTTCCTGGCCCCTTCCTACCTTTTCAGTCTTATACTTTAATCCCATTTACACACTATGCAATCTAGTCACAGAGATCTATTTGCTATTCTTGCCACAAAATACTCCATGCCTTTGTAGGGGGCTGATACCTATGCCCAGCATGTCCTCCCTGTCCTCTTTTCCTTATCTTCCAATCAAGACTCAGCTCAGATTCCCTATTCTGCTGAAAGCCTTTCCCAGTCACGCCATTTCCCATCCTCACCTTCAACTCCAGAGTCTTCTCCTTGAGACTACTATCTACTCTGCATATAACTTGTATATACATATTTGCACATTGTCTTCCACATTTGAATGTAAGCTCCTGGAGGGAAGAGACAGCGTTTTGATTTCTTCATACCCCAGAGCCTAACAGTACCTGGTACACAGTAAGCTCTTAAATTCATGCTGAATGACTGCCAGCTACTGTACTAGGTGACGGATTGCCATACAGAGACAAAATTATAAGCTTCTCCTATCATAGGAGACAAAAAGAACTTGAGGAAGCACTAGCAGCTGGGGACAACACCAAAGGTCTCATGCAGTAGGTGATGGTGCCTGCTGAGCCCTAAAGGAAACTTGGGATTCTAAAAGGTGGAGATGAAGACGGAGAACATGCCAGTATGCATGAAGGGAGATGATGTCTGACAAATCCTGAAAAGGCAGGCTGGAGGTGGGAGATGAAGAGTCTAAGTGCCAAACTGAGTTTCATGTTTGTTCCAGAATATAAAACAGAAGAGCTGGGATTAGACCCCAAGTGCTCAGACTTTTTTTACTCTTCTTCCTACTTCACCAAACTTCCTACACACCAAATCCAACAGTCTTTCCTGGAAGTGCCTTTAAGTTCCTCGAAGTTCCTTTAAACTCTAAACCAGAATTCTTTAAACTGATTCATTTTGGACCTACTTTGCAAAATCGAAAATTCCCCACAGTTAGTTAGATCTCTGTGAGTGAGCAAATATATCATAGACCCAGAGAGGTAAAGGTACAACAGATTATCTAATACAACTCTTCAGTTTTTTAATGAAGAAATTAAGGCGCAGAGTAATGAAACTATTAGCTTAAGATTTCATGACTTTGTGACAAAGTTTGTACCATACCCTGGGGTCTCCTGACTTCTAGTGCAGTGTTTTTTCTCCTAAGTTCCTCTCTATTTTAGTTTTTAGTTTTAATATTAGTATTCTCAGTGAGCCAAGTTTTAAAAGTATTTTATTTATTACTAATGATTCTTCAAGTCACCTATCAAATTCTATATTGTAGAAATGTTTAAAGGAGAAATTTCATAAGAAAAATATAGGCATTCACCAATAATTCATTATTAGGTCATTTTAAGATGTGGATTACCTAATATTAATAACCTATTTGGGGAATCAAGCTGAAATTGTATATTACGGTTAAAGATATTTAAAAATCTGAGAGGAGATAATCTCCCACTACAAATGAAAAGATTTCAATAGATCATAAGAAAACAATATTAACTCTAATATTAATATAGTACCCATTCTCTTTTACCATTTACTTTTACCAAAATGTAGACTTTCTAGGGGTGGCTAGGTGGCGCAGTGAATAGAGCACCGGCCCTGAAGTCAGAAGTACCTGAGTTCAAATACAGCATGAGACACTTAACACAAAGAAGCTAGCCATGTGACCTTGGGCAAGTCACTTAACCCCAACTGCCCTCGGGGAAAAAAAATGAAAATGTAGACTTTCTGATCATATTAGGAAACAATATCACAGCATTATGATGTTTTAGAAAACCAACTAAATCAAAGAACCATAAGGGATTTTATTGTAATGTTGTATGTATCTTTGATTTTTATATGTAGTTAATTCTTGGTTACTTAGTCATTTTTACCAATTTATCCAAGAACAAATACTCAACCTCTCCCTTCTTAGGTTTGGGTCTTAATAATCAACTGAAACCCCTCTAAAGAAGGGAGAGATGATGTTTAAATTACTAACTAGGCAAAAACATGGGGGTACTAGTGAAGGCTGAAAAATAATGGTCAAAAAGAAGGTATAGCCTTTTATTTATCCATTCCACAATTTTCAACCCTTAGTATGCATAATTAAAAGTTGTCTGTATTTCTACAGATGTTCTACGTGGATGTGGTACTGTTTTTCCTGACCAAAGCTAATAGCTTATTTTTCCACAAGTCTTCAGAAAGGTGGGCAAAACAAATCCAAAATATAAAATTAAAATACAGCATTCTCTTTAGTCTTTCTATCCTGTCTAAAACACCCCAAATTTGTCTTGCTTTTGGTTTTTTTTTTTTGGGGGGGGAATGCAGGGCAATTGGGATTCAGTGACTTGCTCAAGGTCACACAGCTAGTTTTTGTGTTAGGTGTCTGAGGCCTCATTTGAACTCAGGTCCTCCTGACTCCAGGGCTGGTGCTCTACTCACTGTGTCACCTAGCCACCCCCCAAATTTATGCCTTGATTTAAATTTCATATGGTATAGAAATAAGGAATTCCCACAACTGAAACCTTCTCTATCAGTGCTGGCAGGGGCAACTCTTGTTGCCTAGAGGACTAAGGGGCTAAGTGACTAGAGGGGTTACACAACCAAAACGAGTCAGAACCAAGTCTTTTACTAAGGCCTTTACTGCCTTCCAGGCCACATCTCTATCCTCTATGCCAAGCTGCCTTATTATTATTATTATTATTATTTTTTTACTTAGTTCAGACCAAAAAACATACATAAGGGTGGTGTGAGAGAAAGCCAAGATGACTTCATGAAAGGAACACAAGATAATGAAATCAGGAAAACCTGGGGTCAAAGTCCCACCTCTACTATTAATTAGTCCTGGGACCTTAGGCCTATTCCTAGAACTCTTAGATCTCCGATTTCCTCCTTTGAAAGAGGTTAAATCAGATGTTCTTTAAGGTCGATTCCAGATCAGAAGCTCCTTTCAATATACGTAAAGTGGAAGGCGGAAAGAAATAAGAAAAATCAAAAAGAAAATCAAATGACTCCGGTGCTTCCAATTTAAAATACACTGTAAATCCAACTGTGGCATTGCTCCTGCTAGGTTACTCAGCCTTCTTCCGAGCAAGAGGTAAAGACACTCACTTCTTTCTTTCTACACCAAACCACCCCCACAGAAATGTAAATACAACTTAACTTCTCTACTTAGAGAAGCCCGAAACCACATCCACCTGAATAAAATGATGAGGCTCAGGGGAGGCCACCTGGCCACGGCGGGTAACCAGTTCCAGGGAATTGGTGAATTCTGAATCAATTAGACTCCGCACAGGTGTTCCCTGACCTGGGCTACCCTCGCTCCCTTTAGTGGAGAGGGTCAAGAGACATACATGCTCCTCTGCCCACTTCCTACCCTCTGTGGCCGGGGAGAGGAGCCTCTCCTTCACGGTCTTTTCCCACAGCTCGCTGCCCCCTCCGACCTCGGCCCCCGCTGCCCTTCGGAGCCCTCCAGGAGGCTCTACGTTCCCCCCGGCCTCCAAGTCCCTCCCGCTGCGCCCTCCCGGACGCCCCGCCCCCGCCGCGGTCCCGAGAGGATGGAGGGGATGCTGGTTCCTGGCACTTAAGTATGGGACTGGGGATGAGGGGCGCGCCCCGACTGTTCCCGTTACCTGGCTGGTGCTGGGCCGCTCTCCGCCGGCTCCGAGCTCCTGGCAACTGGGACAGCCGAGGGACTAGAAGAGGGGGCCCACAGCCCTAGAGGCCCGGCTGACAGCTCCCGTCATGCACCGCGCCAGGGCCCACGCTGACGTCGGAGACGTCAAGGATGACATCACCTCTGCCCGAGCGACCCACCGCCCTAACATACTCTCTTCTGGCCACAGCGACCCCTAGCCTCAGCATAGGGAAGGAGGCGCTAAGACAACCAGAGGGAAGGCAAAGGTGACTATAGCTTTCATTAAATCTTGCCCTGCCTTCGTTTAAATTCCCCCTATTATAGAAAGCCTTTCCCCATCCCCCTTCATTCAAGAGCCTTCCCTGTCTCAGTTACTTCCTATTTATCCTGTATATAGCTTGCTTTACATATATTTTTTTACACGTTGTGCAATGTAGGCTTCTTGCGGGGAAGAACTATTTTTTGCTTCTTCTATCCTCAGCACTTCTCTCTGAAGATTTTTTTTCCCAGGCCCTTTCCTTGGGTACCCCATCACTTGCTGTGAGGTAATGAAGCGGGTCCCAAAGAGGGTTAGGGCTGCCTGAGACCCCAAAATACCAACATTTCCGGGTCCTGCGGAAAGAATTCCATTCAAGTCTTCTCAGCCAAAGAAAAGTAAAGTTTATTGAAAGTTCATTAAAAGTTCACCATATGGGGTAGACTCTTAAGGAGCCAGTCTATACTAGGTCAAGTCTGTGCTAAGCTATTCTATGGTGCTCTCACACTCCTGGAGTGAAGATGGGATTCTTATATACAGAGGAATCTACCAGTGGTCTAGAAGAGTTTGGGGAGGGTCTTCAAAAAGAGTCAATGAGGTCAGACTTCAGTAATGAGTTTGGGGAGGGTCTTCAGGAGGAGTTAATGAGGTTAAAGCAAGAGTGGATTGATATTTTGATAGGCTCCAGGGTGAGAAGCAGATGGACAGTGGAGGGCCAGGCTAGTACCAGAGGTTTGGGCCCAGCCACAATGAAACACTTATGGCCTCTGCAAATGCCTCATCAAGTGGGAAGATTTAATCAGACTTCAAGGGGTTTCCCAGAGCCTGTATCTCAAAGATTCAAGAAGACCTCAAGGGGGGGGGGGTGTCCCAGAGCCTACACCTCATCAGTACCAGGAGCTGTAATTCCTCTGCCCTGATTAAAGACCTCCATTTTATTGTATTGTTTTCATTAAGATTTCACAGGTCACATATTCTATGTTTTCTTACTGTTACTGTTTAATGTAAAGGATATTATTTTCTCAACTATTTGTAACTTTAAAAGTAGCAGCCATTTATGTTTATACACAGTATTTATAGTTCCTCTAGGTAGATTTATTTATAGAGGGAAGGTAGGGGGACTGCATACCTACAATTGATTTTAGGGCTTTCTTTCATTATAATTTGCTTTGTCCCATCTCTTAACCCCTTTAAGAATAAAGGTGTAATTTCATTTCCTTGCTGTATATGAGAAATGAGACATTTCCATCCCAGAGGGACTTCTGGGCTAGTCTTATCTGAATGGGAAAGGTGAAACGTCTCAGCCCATAAGTTTTGTGGGAGCAAGCTGGAGTTCAAGCTTCCCCTTTCTTTCTCCCTTCTTTACCAACAGGCCTCTTCAGGAGTCTTTTGACCTCCACCCTTGTTAGCCACACCCTTATCAGCATTAGGCCCTTTAGGAGTTTTCCACCTCCAACCAACCTGGTGACTTTTGCTCCTCCCTTGCTTTAGCTTTAGGTGAACTTTTGAATCACTCAGATTGTTCAGGACCCTTCCCCCTTTCCCTTGCTGTCAGTCAGTATTAAACTCTTACCCCTCCCTTCTTCACTTAGGTGTTTGCCAAATAAGGATAGGTATATTTGAATTTGCTATCCCCTATTCCCTTGTTCTTTGTAAGCCCACCTCCCAGCCAATAGAGGGTAGTGACAGGCTTCTTTGTTCCTTATATTTGGAGGAGATTTTCTGCCTCAAATTGTAAGCCCACCTCCTAGCCAATGGGAGAAGAGACAGCAGGGAGGAGGGGCTTGACTTATTAGGGTATAAATTCTTGTTCTCTCTTCTGTAACAGGCCTTTTCTCCTTAATCACCCACCATGGAGAGGACTGCCCTCTGGGGAAGAGAATGACACTTCCTGTTCCTTCTTCAAGATACCTCTGACTTTTCATTTTTTTGGATAGGGGATTTTTGGGGTCCCAATAACCTACATATATCCATATTAAACCTCTACCTGTCTTGTCTTTAGTCATTTCTCCATTACTGTATAAACCAGAAACCACAAGTATTGACATCTGTGTAAAATGGATTTCAACTTTGAAAGAAAGATGGCTTTTCCTAGTTAACTGGGAAGATTCCAAATGAGACCCTGCTTTTTTGCTGCCAATAATAATAGCTACCAGTTATCCAGAACTTCAAGGTTTGCAAAATACTTTACAAACATTAGCTCCTTTTTCCTCCTGCACAACAACCCTAGGAGGCAGAATTATTATTATCTTTATTTTACAGATGAGGAAACAGAGATATACAGCAATTAAAATTTGCCAAGGGTCATACAGCTAAGTATAGTGAGGCAGGATTTGAACTCAGGTCTTTCTGTTCCTTTGCTTTGGATGAAAGTAGATAGAGAAAGCAAAGTAGCACAGACAGTGAGCTAGGAATCACAAATCTTGTTCTGCTATTATTCTATTGCAGAGGTTCCTAAACTTTTTTGGCCTACTGCCCCCTTCTAAAAAAGAAATTACTCAGTGCCCCCTTGGGAATCTATTATTTTCTTTAACTCTTTAAAGATTTTTTTTGGTAACTTGCATCATTTAAAAAAATATAAAATATACATCTTTTAAAATGACATATTAAATTTAATAATTTATTATAAATTTGTGGGTTCTTTTCCCTACATTGAAATTATGATGATGAAATATTGTCTTGTAATCATATGTATGATATTATAAACAAGTCATTACATACACATATTCCTGCTGATGCATGCTGGACTTCCCAACAATGTACAACATACTCATCTGCCAACACTTGCTTGTTAAGACCTATTAGTGGACTTGATCACTGATGGGCCATAACTTGTATTTTATGTGTTTATTTGGAAAATAATTTAATCACTTAACTCTGTTACACAAGAGATGAAACATATACAAATGGTTTTTCAAAATTTTCTTCTACTATTTCCTTCCTTCCTTCTTTCCTTCCTTCCTTCCTTCCCCAAACCTTAAATACAGTTTACTCTGAAACTCACAGATTGGATCACAATGGGCCCCTGCACAAGCTGTTTTATGAGGTAAAGGCTCTGGGAACCCCCTTGAATCTTCCCACTTGATGAGGTATTTGCTTGAGGCCATAAGCTTTTCATTATGCCAAGGCCCAAATCTCTTACTCTTATTAGCTTGGCCCTCCATTGTCCATCTACTTCCCACCCTTGAGCCTATCAAAATATCTATACCCAAATCAACTGTTACCTGACCTCATTAACTCCTCCTGAAGATCCTCCCCAAACTCCTCCTCTAGACCATCCCTAGATTCCTCCCACAGCCTTTCTGTATATAAGACCCAATGTTGTCTCCATGTATGTAAGAGCACCTTATAATTTTCTAGCACAGACTTGGTCTGCGTCCACTACAAGTGAACTTTTAACAAACTTTACTTTTCTTTGTTTAAGAGAAGACTGAGTCGAATTCATCTGGCAGAACCCGGGGTATTGGTATTTTGGGGTCTCGAGCAACCCTAATCCTAACCTTCTACTTTTTACCTTAACCCTATACCTTTTCATGTGGAGGTATAGGATTAAGGGTGCTCAAAACCCCAAAATACCAACATGCTGGGTCCTGCTGAAAAAATTCAACTCAAGCCTTCTCTTGGCCAAAGAAAAGCAAAATTTATTAGATTCACCATAATGGGTAAACTCTTCAGGAGCCTCAGTATCTGTGACACTTGTATTGGACAGGTGGACCAGAATAATCTAACAGAGTGAGTCAGATGGGTCTTATATACAGAAAGGTTGTGGGAGGAATCTAGGGGTGGTCTAGAGGAGGAGTTTCCTGAGGGTCTCAAGAGGAGTTAAATGAGGTCAGACTCCAATAATGAGAGTTTAAGGGTGGGCAGTAGCTGGAGGCTATCTGGAGATGACAATGGAGGGCTAGGCTAGTTTAAGAGTAACAGATTTGGGCATGGATATTTTGGGAGGATCAAGGGTGGGAAGTAGCTAGACAAAGGAGGGCTAGGCTAGTAACAGATATTTGGGCAGAGCTATAATGAAAGGCTTATGGGCTCAGGCAAATGCCTTGTGTAGGAAGATTCCAGGAGAGTTCAGGGGTGTTCCCAGAACCCTTACCTTATCAGTTCCACTTAATGCCTGTCTTTTGGGCCCTCCTGGCTTACAGTGAATGTCAATGGTAACTGTTTCTCTTTGGGGCAACAATCTTGAAGGTCTTCCCTTCCCAGTTGTTGTTTTTTTCCTAATTAAAGGGGCCATCCCTTGACTCACTTCTTAAAGAGGCCTATTCACTGAATGGACATTATCTCATTCTAAGTGAGTACCTAAAAAGGCCTTAGCCTAAAAGGGCCAGAGTCTCCCACTGCATCCTGGCCCATCTCCAGTCATCCTGTTGAGTATCTGGCCACTGGATCCAGATGGCTTTTGGAGGAGAAAGCAAGGCTGGTGACCTCCCTCACTCAAAGTCAACTGCAAGTCATGTCATCATTTCCCTGATATCATGGTCCTCTTAGAAAACAAAGGACAAACACATAACAACAATAATAACCACCCCTTATTTCTATCCAAAGCCCCCCAGTTGCACCTGAAGCTAATGATGGAATCCTAATAAAGCTGTCCCCATTAGGAACATTCTAACTTCATTATGGGCTTGGCCCCACTGGACAGCAGGCCCACTGTACCTACTTAACCCACCCACCAATATCCTAACTTCTTCATATATGCCTCACTGGAACGACAGGTGTGTCCCTGAACTCTTAGTTCCTATAGAAACAGCAGATATGTCTATGTGATGGGAACCTAGCTACTGCCTCTACCTGGTCACTGTTCCCAGACCTATTCCCACAAAAACAGGTGTGTTCTTGTATTCAATAACAATCATATGATCCATTTAGGCTAAGACAGGACCACAATACCTAACTCTCTGTCTTAACCAGACAGGACCACAATAGCTAGCCAGTTGGAGGGCAGAATGACCAGAATGTTTAACCACTGAACTATAGATGGTGTCTGGGAAGTGAAAACTTGAAAACTTCTCAGAATGCATCTTATAAATTTGTGTCAGTTCTGACTATTCAGCTTCACCCTTCCCTGACCCCTTCACTTCCGCTGTCAATCAGCAGAAATCCCTTTCAGGAGTCTTTTGACCTCTAGCCTTGTTGGCCACACCCTTATTAGCATTAGGCCCTTTAGGGTTTTTGACCTCCAACCTTGCTGGGGACTTTAGTCCCTCCCTTCTTCACATTGGTGTTTGCCAAATAAGGATTTTTGAATTAGCCGTTCCCCATTTCCTTGTTACTTGCCATTGGGGAAGATTTCCTACCAGCTCTCAGCCAATGGGAGAAGGAATGGGGGAGAGGGGATATTTGACTGCCTTAGGGTATAAATTCTTGTTCTGCCTTTTGTAACATGCCAACTCCTCCTCATGACCAGTCATGGGAAAGTCTTGGGGGGGAAGAGGGGGCACAAGAGAATAAAAATTTCCTGTTTTTTTCCTGAGAAATCTCCCTGTTCTTGATTAAATTTTGGAAGGGGATCCCTCCTCTATTACCTAATCCCTTAGCAAACTCCTCCTATCTTTTTAATATTAATGGTATTTCTCTATTCTATGTAAATTTCTGTTGCGTAATTGCATCTTTACCCTATAAAATTCTGCCTTGCTCTCTCTAAAGTTGCTGGTTCCTCTTGGAATTTAACCTGTTTCATGAGCTGTGTCAATTTCAATAAATGCCTATACTTGGATTAGAGGTGGTCTGACTCTGAATTCTTTGAGATGGTTCTCCTGAAGAGGTATAGAGTGAGGGAATGTATTTCTAGGAAATCCTTTAAGGGTTCTTAGTCTGAAAGAATTACCAGGTCCAAGCTCTCTTGGCAATTTTGTAAAAGTTTATTACACTTTTCAGCTGGCAGGGGGTGTCAGAAAAAGCCTGCAACCTGCAGGAATTAGGGATACTGATTATATAGTAATAAAACCATAAATCTGATAGCCATTATGCTAACTAGGTGTGTAAAGGAGGGATGTGGGAAGAGTTAAGGAGTGGTCAGTGCTTAAAGGGACATGCAGTTTTTATATCAACTGC
>CM053593.1:246559079-246601977 GCA_028646575.1 Pseudocheirus occidentalis | reverse complement strand
TTTGAGTTAATTTGCTCTTTAAGGTGTTGTTTTCTTCATTCAGGTTGTTGACTCTCTTTTCATGATTTTCTTGCATCATTCTCATTTCTCTTCCCAATTTTTCCTCTACTTCTCTTATTTGGTTTTCAAAGTCCTTTTTAAGTTGATCTATGGCTTGTAGGAAATCTTCATATTTCTTGGAAGCATTTGGTATGGGAGTTCTGACTGTGTTGTCTTCCTCACGTTCCATGCTTTGATCCTTTTTGTCTGCAAAAAAGGATTCTAGAGTTTTATTGCTGTTCTTGCTTTGCTTCCTTTTCCTCATGTTGGCCAGTCAATTAATTGCTTGATTTTTTAGCTCTGTGGAACTCTGCTTCCTGGGGGGAAAGATCTGTCACAAATAGCTGGGGTTTTCACAGCTGCCAGAGCTATTAGGGGGGTGCTGCAGCCCCAACTAGCTTTGGCTCACTGGTCACACACCCCAGGACCACCATCTGAGACCACAATCAGGATCCAGGCCACTCAACGCAAGAGCCCTTGGCCCTGATCAATAGTCTTGGCTCTCCTGCAATCTGCAGGCCAGGAGTTCTGAAGCAGTCCAGTGGAGGTAGTTGCTGCTTGCAGCCATTCCCGCCACTTCCCACTGCTTCCCTGCCCTGGGGGCAGTTCAGCCAGACCACTTTCCCCTCCCCACCCCCAAATTTAGCTTGAATTCCACTGACCTTTCTCTTAGCTTTATTTCTTCTGGCTTGATAAATGTGCAAACTGCCCCAGGTGCCACGGATCTGCTCTCCTGTAGACTCCAGCTACAGCTTCTCCTGGCCATCCTGGGGCCAGGCCACAGTTTAGGGCTGGGCTGGCCTTGGCTCCCAACTTGCTAAGATAAGCACCCCTTGCCGATCAGTGAGACATGTGTTTTCTATATTTTTGTGAGTTTTGGAGCCCTAAAATGTGTTTAGAGTTGCATTTTATGGCCATATAGGGTGGCTGTGTGGAAGCTGCAAAACTTTGCTGCTTCTACACCACCATCTTGGCTCCACCCCCATTTAATTTGTCCTACATTTATTCTTTCCTGAATAAATGGGTAGTCTCTTCAAAAGACTACAGAGAATCAGACAAATACAAGCCCTTTTATTCTGCTTCCATTTTAATGTCCTGCCTTGTGTCTCCCTTCAGAACTGGGATTGGTTTCAGCTCTTCTGAGTCACAATTCTTCTGACCTGCACACTACATATCTCTGCCTTTGTATTTTTATTTGTTCCCCCCTCACAATATGAGCTGACATGTATCCTATGATTGGATAAAGTGGCTCTAATTCTATTCAGCATGTGTCAACTAATATGTGTGAGGCTAATTAAGCATGCATGTTAATAAAAAGTTGGTGACCACCCTTTGACCCTAACTGGTTTGAGCCAGTTTAGCCCAGGCCTCTTCTAAGGGTAAACTTACAGATTTCTTCCACTATATGATTGGATAGGGTCCCTCTGCCCTTCCTCTCCTCATCCTGATTGATACCTTCCTCCACATCCTGTGCAGCATCTGTTTTTGGAACATCTATTGTTCCTATGGAATCTGTGGAAACCAAACTGCTAGCATTTCTTGTGTGTGTGTGTGTGTGTGTGTGTCTGTGTGTTTACACAGACACACACATACATATACACATATATGTATATGTATATGTGTATGTATATATACATGTATGTATGTATATGTGTATACACACACACACACATACACACACACATGAATGGATACCAAAATACTTTTTGATACCACTAGGTCCAAATTGAAATGGGGTCATGATCTTCCTGTCAGTAATCAATATGTATTTATTAAGCACCTACTGAGTGCTAGGCACTCAGTGGTAAGTGCTGGAGACACAAATATAAATGAAAGAAAGACAATCTGTGCTCTCAAGGAGTCTGTAACCTAAAGGTAGGGACAGGGTATTGGGGGGGGGGGTGGACAACACACAAAAGTAAGCTAAAAAGCCAGAGGAGGGGGAAGTTACCTGTGACAGCATTATGGGCATTCCAGAGAAGTCCAAAAACAACATAACTGGTGGGTAACAGGGAGAAAAACTGTGCTGAGTCCCTTCTTTAAATGGAGTCCCTGTCAATGGAAAGACTTGGGTAGAGGTTAGATGACCATCTATCATAGATTTTGTCTATAATATAATGGAGTACAAGGGATACCATTAGGGGAATTGTTGATTGCCAGAGCTATGAGATAAGAATAGGTGACATTTTGTAATGGTTTCCACAGCAGATTAAATACATTATCTCATTTGACCTTCAGCAGGGCCTTGAAAGTACTATAGATATTATCCCCATTTTTCAGATGAGGAAACAGAGACTTATAGAAGTTATATGACTTTCATGAGTTGGAGGTAGTTTGAAGGATATTTCCTGTTCCTAGTTTTATTGTTTGTCCTTCATTCTAGACGAGGACCAAGACTTGCGGGTGAATTGGATGTAAGTGAGGGAGGGCTGTGAAAGGTCACTGGCGTCACTCTCTCCTCTCGATCCATCTGTGTTCAGAGGCAAGATATAGGTCAAGATGACTGGAGAGGGTCCTAGTCTAGATTCCTAGTCTAATGCTCATTCAGCTGTATTATAATACCTCTCCATGATTTTAGTGGTTATCTCATCCATTCCTTCATTTGAAAGACAAAGAAAGTGAAGTCTTAGAAGGTTTAGCCATTTCCTAATCAATGGACATTGTTTCTAAGTGTGTGCTATCCCAGAAAGTATTGCTATATTATCAATAGCCTCATTGGGGTGTAAACCTAATACTTGCATCTCTGGGTCAATGGTATGTACTTTTCATCACTTTATTTGCATACTTCCAAAATGCTTTCAAAAAATTGCTGTAATGATTACAGCTTTAATAACAATTGGGAGACCCACTTCAGCCCCTTATCACACAAAGAAGGCTGAAAACCTGAACTGGCCAATCAGGAATAACAATTTGAGCCCTTCTGGACTGACGTGCAAATTATTCTTTTGTGATGATCTCTGAGTGAACCCCCAAATCCTCCTGTTGTGTTAGCAACCACCAGACCAGATTAAGCTTGAACAGACATCCTGAGTCAGAGGCAATTTCTTGCTTCATGGCTTTAGAATCTGTGCAGCTTAACCCCAAGCTCAGTTCTGACTGCAGCTCCACATACATGCCTGCCCACTTGAGAGAAATAAACATACATATAACCTAATTCTGTTTGTCTTTCTTAGACTGAATTCTGGAGATTGACACATTGCATTCATGTGTACAACCCCTCCAACACAGATTCTTCCTTCTGTCAATTTGCGGGGTGTGATGTGAAAGAGTAATTTTGATGGGGTGCTGGGGTGCCTTTGTAACTTTGTTTGTAACATTGTTATAACCTCAGTTTGTAAAATCTCACTGTACCTATCCAGGGGAAAACTGGCAAATGGACTTCACCCATATGCCCCCATGGAAAGGATTTAAATTACTCTTAGTTTTTGTCGACACTTTTACAAACTAGGTTGAAGCTTTCCCTTGTAGAACAGAAAAGGCCCAGGAGGTAGCTAAGATCCTGCTAAAGAAAATCCTATCTCAATTTGGCCTTCCCAGCTCCCCACAGAATGACAATGGCCCCGCCTTTGTTTCACAACTGGTAGAAGCACTTCAAATTACTTATCATCTTCACTCTGCCTAGCACCCACAATCCTCAGGGAAAGTGGAGAAGATGAATCATACCTCAAGTGAGTCTTAACCAAATTGTGTATAGAGACCCATAGTGACTGGGTGAGACTAACCTCCCAATAGGCCTGCTCAGGGTTTGCATTACACCTAGAGAAAACATTAAACTGAGCCCTTTGAACTTCAGTATGGAAGGCCTTTTCTGACATCTGATATCCTAGTAGATCCAGAGCAACACTTGGTCACTCAGCTGGCTAGGTGCAGTTAGGAATGCCTTGTCAGAATAAGCAAACAAATACCTCCCTAAACCTTCCAGGAAGAAGCAGACTGCCCTCCCTCTCTCTGTACAACCTGGCAATTGGGTTTATTTAAAGTCTTGGAAAAACCAGAAGGGAGAGCATTTAGAGGCCACGTGGAAGGGACCCTATCAGGTTATACTTACTACTCCTACTGCAGTGAAACTTGAAGGCATCCCTAGCTGGACCCACAACTCAAGGATTAAACCATTGTCACCTCTTTCTTCCTCTCCAGGACCCCTGGAGTACTCCTGTGACTCTATAGACAGTCTTAAACCGCTATTCTGGAAGACCTCTAACACCCAGGTGGATGAAAAGAGGTGAAATAACATTTGTCTCTTCCTCTTAGGTCTTGGTCTTACTTTAGGGATCTTTCATTCCCTTCTGAGAAATTGCCTCCTTCCTCCTGCCTGGAACCATTTCCTTTGTCCTAGCAATGTTACTTATAACTCTTCTTCTTCTCCCTGATATACTGAGTGCCTTTAACTTTTGTAAGTGGGAAGACAACTACTTAATCAAACTGGGAGACTCGGTGGGTAGAGGAAGAGGCCAGGACTGTTGGGCATGTCACCCTCATCCATAGGGCAATCTTCACTTTTGCCCAGAGGCAGTCTTCTCGAAAGCCCCTTTCCCTAATGTGACCACCTCAGAAGTCTTTGCCACCCCTCCTGTAGTGGTTACTCCTATGTGGGCAAACTTATCCACCTCTAACCTGTGCGTTCCAGCAGGTAGCTATTTGTATACCGGGGGATTTAGAGTCATGACCACTACACAGGTAGAGACTCCTGTAAGGGGAGGGATCGTCAGTGTCTCTGCTGGCTTTCTGACCTGTACCATCTGTGAGGACGCTTACAGTCTAAGTTGCCCTCGAAACTTTACTTCTGCCAGCTGCACCTCCTGTGAAGAGGGAACATTCCCTACATGTACCCATGACTTGTTTCCACCTGCCACTCTCCCTGTGGGCCCTCCTTACCTGGCTTTCTCTCCTCAGCTGAACCACAATGATACCGCTCCCCTTAGCTAGAATACCCTTGTTGACCCTCTAAAGGTAACTTTTCTACCTGGAACATTGTCATGTAATCTAACTGACCCCTGGAGCCTCTATGCTCAGAGCCTATTACAAACAGGCCCCATCTGTGCTCCCCAAGGATATTCTTTTCTTTTTGGGATGGGTGGACTGGAGGATGTGTATAATTGGGAAGAGGTAAAGCGTAATGCCTCCACCTGGCAGGACCCGAGGCCTGCTGTTTTGATTGCTAGATGTCTGACACCTTATGTGAATTATGGGATGTGTACCCTAGGATTCCTTGTACCTCCTTTGATCATTTACAATGTCACTAAACCAAGTGCCTTTTCTTTAAAATGAGTTAAACAGGGATTTGGGGACAATGTTCTCTGGTATCTTCAAAAAGGATCAGAGTATCCCATGTCTTGGTATGGGCACTTACAACATGAACACATTCTCTCAAATCTGACAGTGGCATTAAATCACTTGGCAAATGAAACTGCATTTGGCTTTTGGGAGATCCAGCAAGTTCTGGACTCCCTGGCTAATGTAGTCCTGGACAACCGTATAGCCTTAGATTATCTCCTTGCCTCCAGTGGAGGTGTCTGTGCCCTGGCTAACACCTCCTGCTGCATGTACAACAATAATTCTCAATAGGTAGAACTCCGCACTTAAAGTATACTGGATAAAGCTAACTGGATGCAGGAAATTCATGAAACTCTTAATGTACCAGGCTCCTCCACCTCCTCATGGTGAAATGGCCAGGAACTAGTTGAGCTATGGACTCAAGATAAGAGTCAAGGAACTGGCCAGGAAATAGTTAAGTGATACTTTGTGAAATTAGAAATCCAAGTAAGAAGCCTTATGAACTTGAGCTAGAAGTCACTGAGCTGGCTTGAACAGCCTGAGCATGAGCTTGGATAATTTGTCTTTCTTACATTCTTACGTGCTGGGGTCTTCATGCCCCATGCCCATTTCCCCATCAATCAATACTGAAGGAATCACACTTCCATGGTTATAGAAAAACAGACCACTTGCACCTGGATACCAATTAGTTTTAGTAACAAATTATGTTGTTAGAAATCCATTTAAGGTAGATGATATAAAAGATCCTGTACTTCTGTGTTGCTTTGCTGTTCTCTATCTCTTCCTATTTGGCTTATGAGACAGCCCAGCTGATACATCAATTACTATTAAAGCTCCTTAAAACTTTTATTTGGACTCTGTAGTCACTTTGTTAAAACTTGCCATTTCATTGGGGATCCTGGATTCTCCCCATATTAACTCCTTTTTTAGTCCCACTTATAATCATAATCCTTATACTTATTTTTGGCCCTTGTCTGCTTAACCTTCTTCCTAGATTTGCTGAGTGCATTCCACTTGCAGATGACAGCTCAGGCTGAATACCAACCACTGCTCGAAGTTGCTACCCAATACCCCTTGGATCTGGTGTCTGTCAAGTTCTGGACATTGGCCACAGCCCCCACCCTTGAATGATGGACCCCTGTGAGGCAGGAACAACTCAGCATGAAGCAGCTTGGGAATCTGAGACCTGTGTCCCTTGTCCCCAAATGAATTTGGGTCCCATCTGTTTAAGGGGGGGAATGATGGCGTGCTGTGCCTTTGTAACTTTATTTGTAACATTGTTGTAACTTCTGTAAAATCTCACTTGTGTTCAGGTACCTATGTATGTAACATAAGTTTGTAACAAGCCTGTGTAATTAAGTTGTAAAAGTATCACTTTCCTCCAGCCATAAAGTGTTTTCCCTGAAACCATTAACTCTGCTAGCTATAACTGTCCTTGCTTGGTATAATAACAAGCCATAACTATGAATCCTTCAAAAGCATTCTATAAACAAATCCTTAGTTAGAGAAATGTATACCTCCTTTGTTCTAATGGCCAGCTGCAAACTATGAATCTTTCAATGCATTATCAGTAAGGTAACTCCTCACAATCAGACACATACTGAATCCCCAACTTTGATGGCTAACAGATTGGGTACCTCTTAGTCAGAATTGATCACTGGCTGACTCAGTGATGTTTCAAGGCAAAAACCACACCTCCTGATAGCCCTCTCCCCTCTGGATTTTTCCCAGTGAATTATGGGCAATACACCTGTGCAGTTGATATAAAAACTGCATGTCCCTTTAAGTACTGACCACTCCTTAACTCCTCCCAAATCCCTCCTTTACACACCTAGTTAGCATAATGGCTATCAGATTTATGGTTTTATTACTATATAATCAGTATCTCTAATTCCTTCAAGTTGCAGACTTTTTCTGACACCCCCCTACCCGCTGAAAATTGTAATAAACTTTTACAAACTTGCCAAGAGAGCTTGGACCTGGTAATTCAGACTAAGAATCCTCAAAGGATTTCCTAGAAATCCATTCCCTCACTATCCCTCTTCATTTTGATTTGTAGTTGTTACATTATTTGTGATTTGGAACACTTTATTTATTTATTTGTTTGTTTATTGCTTTTTGGAGGGGGGAAGGTAGGACAATTGGGGTTAAGTGACTTGCCAAAGGTCACACATATAGCTTTTTTTTGTTAAATGTCTGAGGCCGAATTTGAACTCAGGTCCTCCTGACTCCATGGCTGCTGCTCTATTCGCTGTACCACCTAGCCACCCTGGAACACTTTAAAACATTTGTTAATAGTATGCAATTTTTCTTTTGAGAATTGTATGTATACTTTTACTATTTGCTTAATGGTGAATAACTTTTGGTTTTATATATTAGCTCATATATTTTGAATAATAAATTTAATATAATTTCTTTTTCCTATCCTTCTGCTTCTCTTCTTATCCTTGTTGCCCCAGAAGGTTAAATGATTTGTCCAACAGTAAGGAAATCTTGGGTTTTAATCTCAGCCCTACCCCTAATTTAGAGGTTCCTTAATTTATTTGTTTTCCTGCTCCCTTTAAAAAAAAATTCCTCACCATCCCCCTGGAAATCTACTTTCTTTAACCCTTGAATTTTTTTTTTTGAAATTTGCGTTATTTAAAAAAAAAAAAGAAGCACTTAAATTTAATAATTTGTTCTAAGTTTGTGGTTTTTTTCTGCAATGAAATTTTGAAGATGCAATATTGCCAGTATAGTATTATATTGTAAGCACATCATTCTATGCACATATTCTTGTCCTGATGCATTCTGGACTTCTGGACAATGTGTTATCTACTAACTACACTTGCTTGTTAAGACCTTCTTGACTGCTGGACAGGCTACAACTTTCATTTTGTGTGTTTATTTGGAAAATAATGTAATCACTATGACTTTATGTATTTATTGCTTTTTGGAGGAGGGAAGGCAGGGCAATTGGGGTTAAGTGACTTGCTCAAGGTCACACGGCTAGTTTTGTGTTAAGTGTCTGAGGCTGGATTTGAACTCAGGTCCTCCTGACTTCAGGGCTGGTGCTCTATTTACTGTGCCACCTAGCCACCCCCAATCACTATGACTTTAACTGTTACACAATAGATGAAACATTTACAGAAGTTTTTTTTTTTTTTTTTTAGATTCTGTTCTCTTCTTTCCTTATGCTTCTACCTCCCCCTTGTTTTTATTCAACAACTCCCAGCTGCAAGGGAGGCTACTGCTGTCCCCCCTGGAGCATTCTAGTGTCCCTCAGGGAATGGTATCTCCCGCTTTGGGAACCTATGCATTAGTTGTATAAAAAGTCTCTTAATGTCTATGGGGTCTCTGTGCATCTGTTACAAATGAGAGAGTTGAAATAGACAACCCCTCTGGTCCCCAAATCAGTGGGAGATCGTGTAAAATAGCGAAAGGTGTGATTGAAGTTGAGGATGGAAGTCCTTATGGTTGATGATGCTTCAGATCCTTATTAATGTTATAACCTTTGGCAAGCCATTTAACCTCTCGGAAACTTCAGTTTCTTTATCTGTAAAATAGGCATAAGAATACTTCCGTTATGGGAGGCTAGGCAGCAGCCAGTGAATAGAGTACGGGTCCTAGGGTCAGGAAGACCTGAGTTCAAATCAGACCTCAGACACTTAACGCTAAAACTAGCCAGTGTGACCTTGGGCAAGTCACTTAACCCCAATTGCCCTCCAAAAAAGAGTAAAAAAAAAAAAGAATACTTCTCTTACTGGCTTGCTGAGAGGAAATCGTCAACCACATTTCCTATTAAATATGAGCTATTACTAACCCAAATTATTTTTCCTGGGGTAAAACATCACTCACAAATCCTGGATCTTGCAACTTGTCTGCTGTTTGATCCCATATCTGGGTCTCATAGGTTCATAGATTTAGAACTGGAAGGAACCTGAAGAGTCCACCAAATAATTTTACAGATGAAGAAACTGAGTCTTGGGTACTTGTTTAGTCCTTGGGGGCAGAGATGAAGTTTTTGCCTTTCTAGATATCCTCAGGGCTTACCATAATGCCTACCTAGCACACAGGGATCAATAAATGTTTTTTTGACTGAGTTTAAATCTATTGTCCTGGTTACCCTGTCATGCTGCCTCAGTTTCTTCATCTGTGAAACGAAGAGTTTGGATTAGATGTCCCAACAACTCTGAATCCTATGATCCTAAGAAAATTACGGAGTTGCCTATGTCAATGTCACTCACACTCTTTCCTTACTCCTTCATCTCACCAGTTTTCACAGCCCCGCCCCGAACCCTGGACACTCACTCCCCTAAGCCCTACCGGCCTCCCCAAGCTGGGCAGTGCAGTACCCAGTCCAGGCTGCAGTGAGCAGTCGTAGCCTGCGGGGCTAGAAGCTGTTCCGGATGGGGCGGAGCGTGCACTTCGCTCCTCCTACTCCTCTGGCGGTGAGGGTTGGCCGCGCCTCTCTAGAGCTGAGGTAGCGTGTCACTGTACTTCTACCCGCTTCCCCACACTGCTCCCCCCGGGGCCCCCCCTTCCCCTCCCCCCAGGGACGCTCGCAATGGACGTTTTTCTGGAGATTAGGAAGCGGCTGCAGAACGCACTGCTGATTATCCGGTACAAATCTACCCGCCTCTCAGTCTCTAGCCTTATAGTGGCTGGGCCAGGGAAGGGGGTGGGGGCCCGAGCGAGGGCTGGGGCGGGGAGGATTGTCAATGGATTTGAGCCCTGGATCCCCTGACCGGGGCATCCCATTCCTCCCCGAGGAAGCAGATGTGACTGGGCTGGAAAAGGCTACGCATTTGCGTAAAATGACTAGCTGGGGGGGGGGGGGGGGCTGGCGCGCGGTTGATGAGCCAATAGACCGTGCCCTGGCGCAGGAGAGCTTCTTAGTACGTCTAACTCGCTGACGCCTTTGGAGGCAGGCGCAAGCCTAGCCGGGTAAAGCCACGCGCGCTTGGGAGCAATTGTCTCTGACGTCATACGGCTGGGGGAAACACCGGGAGCCCGGACGCCTTTTCTCTCCTTCCGCCCGCCCTTCTCCCCTCCCCTTCCTTCGGTTTCTCATCTTCGTCTTCTGAAACGCAGACCCCCAAGCCCCTTCTCTTCGTCCGCGATTGTCCTTTGAATTTAGCCCTAACGAGTCTTACATAGATTTTTTTCCCCCCACGCGAATCTCTAGAATATTTCCAAAACAAACGGATGTTTATTTTTATAATCATGATTATACAGATTTGTCACCTGGTCTGTGATAAGAGGACTCGTTTTTGATTAAAAGAAAGTTGCACTTGCCCGAAAAATTGGCTTTTGAGCATGCTGACCTGTTTATTCGTGGGTGCTTTTCCAAATAGCCCTTTGAAGGGAGGGAGTGGGTTGAGTGAATACAGGTGTGTCAGGATCCTCTTCACCCTTGCTGTTCCTCTGTCTTGTTACCTGTCCAGTCCCGGGGCAAGTCTGACTTATTATAACCGGATTAGAATCAAAGGAGACCTTACCCCTTCTTGTTCTGCCCTCTCAGTTTGTAGGTGAGGAAACGGGTCGAGGGAGAGGAAATGATTTGCCCTAGAGAGACACAGATAAAGAGGGTAGGACCCCCAGGTCCCCTGACTTCAAATTCAGCATACTTTCCACTATGCTATCCTGCATGCCTCCTCATATTGGCAGCCTGCTTAAATTAACTGTACGCTATTTTTTCCATTACTTTTTCATATTGAATAAAAAAGAAAACCCAAGTTTTGTTTGTGATTGAGTCGTGTCAGACTCTACATGACCCCATTTGGGATTTTCTTGGCAAAGATACTGGAGTGATTTGTCATTGCCTTCTCCAGCTCATTTTACAGATGAGGAAACTGAGGCAAAGAAGGTTAAGTGACTTACCCAGAGTCACACAGCTAGGAAGATGAGTCTTCCTGACTCCAGGCCCAGACCTCTCTGCTCTCTCCTACTTAGCTACCCAAGCTTTATTACCTATTTTGGAGAAAAGTGTGCTGTTCTTCGCTTGTTTTCTCTTGCTATGGTGAGGATGCTGTTGTACATACATGGTATTCATCAGCCACGTGACAAATCCATCTTTCAGACATACTTCTCTGCTAACATCCTCTGCTTCCTTTTGTTGCGTGCTGTCCCCAGTCACAACCACCATAAGCCTTTTCATGACCCTCTTTGTGATATTCATTTTCATTTATTTAGTTATATTTCATGCCCTGCATCCAGTGATAGTAAACTATCATTAAAGGAGTTTTGTAATTTTCTGAAGGTAGTTTAGCTTGCTCTTCTGTTTACTCAACTTATCCATTGGTATTTTTGGTCCCATCCATATGTGTGAGATTAATCTACATCAATATTTATATCTATAGCCACATCCATATTTTATTCATATATAGATACGGATATGCATACATATACATCCACACATATACACATGCATAGCTATACATACATACTTTATGTCATAATATAGACAATATTTCGTTTTGTCCACTTGGCTTTTCTTGTGTGGATGTTAAGCCAAATTCTTTGGTGTTCTTATGGATCCCTTAGGATAGTCCTCAGTGTTGTAAAGTTTGATATCATCTGGAGCAGTGGTTCTCAACCTTCCTAATGCCTTGACCCTTTAATACTCGGATGTGGGAGTATCTGCATGTGGGCGGACTCGCCTGGAGCGGATAGAGAAGCAGGATCTTAGGTGACCTCTGTGAAAAAGGGTCGTTCCACCCCCAAAGAGGTTGCCACCCACAGGTTGAGAACCGCTGATCTGGAGACTCACCATCCATAGAGAATCCCCTTTTATCTTATACTCTTTGAAGGGCCTCTCCTTGATTAACTTAAGTGGTTTCCTCTTGCTTCTGGGATAAAGTATGAATTTTTCTTTTTAGGTTTTAAAAGCTGTGCTCTACCGGTCTTGTATGTTCCTCCCCCTCCTGTACTCCATGTCCCACCAAGCCAGTTTTCTCTCTGATTCTTTGATGTTATACTCTCATTTTCTATCTCTGTGCCTTTTCACTGGCTACTCTCCATGATCACCTAGTCTGACTTCGACCTTGTAGGATTTCTTTCTTCCTTCAGGGTTCAACTTATATACCACCTTTTCTATGTGAATTTTTTCCTGTTCCCCTGACTGCTTGTACATAGCAAACTACTTTGTATTGATTCTCTTTATATTTATTCTGTATATATGCTTTTTCTCCATTAGAAGGTAAAAGTCATTTTTTGAGTAGGGACTGTTTTATTCATTCTTTTGTTTCTTAAGTGCTGGCCCATAGTAAGTACTTAATAGATGCTTTTCATATTGTATCATCTCATTAAGGAATCTTGAATGATGCTGGACCTGTGTATATACATACAGGGGGTACCTTATAGGAAGAGAACCTTTATAGTTGGGTCAGATGATTTTTTCTTTATTTCTCTCTCTTTCTTTCTTTCTTTCTTTCTTTCTTTCTTTCTTTCTTTCTTTTTTGGAGAGGGGAAGGTAGGGCAATTGGGGTTAAGTGACTTGCCCAAGGTCACATGGTTAGTTTTTGTGTTAAGTGTTTGAGGTCGGATTTGAACTCAGGTACTCCTGAGTCCAGGGCTGGTGCGCTATTCATGTGCCACCTAGCTGTCCCACATGATTTTTTTTATAATCAAGTAACAGTAAGCACAGTGAAATTTTATATTTCTGACATCTTTTAGCCAGTTTGGTGAAGGCAAAGATGAGCTTTACCATGTACTATTGTTCTTAAAGCCTTCCCTTTAATATATCCTCACAGAAGATGTCCTTGATTAGAATTCAGATGAGTTTTATAAACGTTTACGTAGATGGGAAAGTGAGCATGTAGGTTGCTAGTTTTTCTCTGTCACCTTTTAAAGGTATTAATAAGGTCCAAAACTTTTCCCGTTGTGTATCTTACATGCCTTCAAATGTATTGTAAATGTTGAGCTAGTGAGGTGTCACAGTGGATAGAAGGTTAGGCCTTGAGTTCAAATATGGTCCCAGATAACTTCCTGCCTGTGTGACTCTGGGCAAGTCTCTTCTTAGCTTTTGTGTGCCTCAGTTTCCTCATCTGTAAAATGAAGATAATAATATTACCTACCTCCTAGGGTTGTAGTGAGAATCAAATGAGGTAATAATTGTAAAGCACTTAGCAGGGTGTTTGGCATACAGTAAGCATAATATAAATGTTCTTATTAATTATCTATAATACCTTCCCTATTGTGTACCTACCAGCATGGGTCTCTTCTCTGTACGCTTGATCTGAGCCAGCTCATTTTTGTTCCTTTTAATGACATTTCTTTCTTCCCTCCTCTGGGATTCATGTTTGAGTACAACTGTGGAGGCTCTATTGTACTTAATAGTTAAAACCAGTTTTTTACAAAAAATCTTTACAGATCTATTTTATTTTTCTTCTCTTTGTCCTCTTGAGTACTCTTTGGATAAATTTGCTTGGTTAGATCTTCCCCAAACTAGTTTTGTATAAAAGTGAACCAATGGGTGTCAGAATTGGAAAGGGGAACCCCTATTTTCCTAATTGACATTGGATCAATGACTATGGATACAGGATAATTTAAATGTTTAATATCAAAGTAAATCTGAAATTACCTACAAATAAAAAAATGGGAATGAAACAATGCCAAGAAATCTGATCTGTGCTAGCTAAATGGAGATCATCAGAAAAGTTAACTTTAACCTGATAAAGCCATCTATGTGATTTTGGATAAGTCATTTAACTTTTCTGGGTCTTGTTTTCCTCATTTATACATGGAAAGGGTTAGGTGGACATAAAGATTTTCCCAGCTCTAATCCTCTATAACTGTTTATTATATTATGTTATATTGTAAGAGTGCTTATGAAAAGTCACAGACTTTTGAGAATTTTTTCCCTACTCCATAAGCCTGTGTTTTTGGCTATTTGCACTAGACATCTTATTTATATTATAAATATGATATAATATTATTAATTATAGAAAATATATAATATATTAATCAAATATAAATATAATAATATATAATAATGAATATATTATCTTATAAAATATAAATATTATATATTTATAGGCTCATTCACATTATTAGAATTAGAAAAGACTTCGGAGATATCTAGTCCAGATCCCTCTTTTTACAGATGAGCAGAGTGAGCCCTAGGGAAGAGAATGAATTGTCAATGATCATATAGTCAATATCAGAGCTGGGATTTTAGCACAGCAGATCCACTAAGATTTCTACTGTGAGACTGCAAGTTTTTGCGGGTTTGCAGTTTTTTACAATAAGCAATTTTCTCGTCTGTAAAACGAAGCAGTAGGATTAAGATGTTTTCCAGGTTAGGATGACTTTGTGATTTTGTGTCTGGATTTGAATGTGTGATACAAGCATGTTGTTAACTGGATCTGTATCTTCCTTATAAAAAGGGGCAGCCAGGTGGCACAGTGGATAGAGTTGCCCCTGGTGTTTGGAGAACCCGAGTTCAAATGTGGCTGTAGACACTTGCTGGCTCTGTGACGTTGAGCAAGTCACAACCCTGTTTGCCTTAGTTTCTTCATCTTTAAAATGAGCCAGAGAGGAAATGACAAACCACTCCAGTCTCTTTGCCAAGAAAACCTTGAATGAGGCCATGGGGGAGTTAGACAGGACTCAAGAACAATGTGAGAAGTTATGTTAATTACAATCTTTTTGGCCAAAGAATTTAATTTGCCCAGAATGAGAGAATAGGGAAGTAGATTTTTGAATCTAATTTTTGAAACTTTTTCAGAAATTCCATTGCAAGTTAGGGTAAAAAGCAAATCCAAACCAATTTGATCTAAGTTGTTAAAATCATCCTCCCCCTTTCAAGCATTGTCCTCAAATGACCTAGATGCAAGTCCTGACGCTGCTAATTTAGATACTGGTTTACTTTAAGAAAGCTAACTACTCAGCCTTGTCCTCAGTTTCTTCTGTAAGATAACATACCTGGACTACACGACCTCTGAAATGCCTTCTATCTCTAGATCTCTAATCCTATGCCCCCCATATATTTAAGTTGACTCACAAAAATGACATTCAACTTGTGAAATTTTCTAAAGCCTTTTCTATTGTATATTCAAAATGATTTTTATTAAAATATTGCTTAATAAATTACTGGAATTATTCTCAACAAAACTAAATTGTAATGATCCTGCCCCTACATTCTTCTCCCATTCCTTATAGGTGAAAGTGATCTTTCCTTTCCAAATTTCTCTCAGTATTTTGCCTAGATCTCTCCCTTTATACTTATCTAATCCCTCTTGTATCAGCATTATTTATATATTCATCCTTCCCTCTATCAGACTGTAAACTCCTTAAAAACAGGGTCTGTGTTCCAAGGATGAAACACAAATACTTAATAAATGTTTGTTGAATTAAACTCCCTTTATTGCTGTATAAGTAAATCATTATAGACAATAGGCATTATGGTGTAGTGGATTGTAATATTAATGGATTAGGTTACAGTGGTTCTCAACCTGTGGGTTGTGACCCCTTTGGGGGTCGAACTGGATAACCTAAGACCGTTGGAAAACACATATTTCTGATGATCTTAGAACTAAGACACCGCTCCTCTATCCATCTCCAGATAATGCACACGTAAGAGTATTAAAGGGTTTCGGCATTAGGAAGGTTGAGAACTACTGGATTAGGAAGATCTTCACTGTCCATTAATAGGCCTACATGACCTCATGGGTCCCCTTTTCCTTTGGAGCAGGAGCCGTATTCCCAGGTCTAAAGGTACACAGGTATTTCAGTCATGGATAGCTTGCTGTTTTCACAGCTGTGAATCATCCTGAGTCACATAGAACCCATTGGGGGAAGAACTTGCCTAAGGAGGAGCTTTACTTTTGGTACTAAGCTAATTAGGCATAAGTCATGGGGGTTGTGGTGCCTTCTGGCTCTGAGCCTGTTGTAAACTGTATATGCTGGGAGGTTGGTATTTTACTTTGGGGCTCAGTCACAAGAAGGCCCTTTTGATTCCCTGGACAGGACTCTGAGTAGCTGTTTGTTAAGAGCTGCCTGACTGCTCCGATGTCGATGTTGGTGCTCTCCCAGTCCGGTGGTGTATGTAGGTGGCTGTATTATTCTGTTTAGACAATTGCAACCCTTTCTATTGGGTTCTTTTTGGATACTTACTTCTTTCTACTCATCTATTCTTCTCTGTCTGCTAATTAAAGTAAGATTGTTAACTCCTTTAAAGCTGTCTTTCCTTTAGAAAAGCAGATCAAAGAACCTGTGCTGGCAGCCCACCTTGTGTGCTAGTGTGGTTGTTAATACATGGGTAGAGAGCCAATCTCAAAATCTGGAAGACCTGGATTCGTACCTTGTCTCTGATTTGCACTTGTCTCTGACGCACATGTTTGTGTCATTTAACCCCTGAGTGTCCCAGGCAGCTCTTGAGTACCACAAGTTGCAAAGCAAGAACCAGTCTGCATAATTAGAAGTAGTTGCCTCACCTGGGACTTCTTTATATCAATGAAATCGCAGGTTCAGTCCAAAATCAAAACCAAAACCAAAACCAAAATACACCTTATAGCACTGGTGTCATTGTTGTTCAGTCATTCCAATCATGTCTGAGTCTTTGTGACTCCATTTGGGGTTTTCTTGGCAAAGATATTGGAATGGTTTTGCCATTTCTTTCTCCAGCTCATTTTACAGATGAGGAAATTGAGTCAAACAGGGTTAAGTGACTTGCCCCAGGGTTGCATAGCTAAGCGTTCCAGGCTGGATCTGAACTCAGGTCTTCTGGGTTCCAGGTACTCTACCCACTGCATCACCTAGCTGCCCTATATATGAATAAAACCTGTATCATAGGCTTTCTTTGTTATGAGAATAGAAGATACTGTAGGGGTTGAAGACATGGTTGAATTCAAGATAGAAGGGAACTCATGGGACAGCCTTCTTAGAGGATTTACTGTTGGCACGGACAAGAGTTGGCTGAGATGAGAAGATATGTGTGGACCATTGTGGGGAGTAGCCACATTGATAAATAAGATTATAGATCTGTGCAAATATTAAAGCATTGTATGATTTGGTACATTATAATCGATTTAGCCTCACTTCTATTAGATTTGCTTAATCACTATTCTTAAACTTGAGTTAATGAGAAAAAAAAGTTTTATTTTTCAATCAACAGAGAGCCAAAACAAGGAAGCTTGCCAATGGATATTTCTATAACTCCATCAGTACTGAAGATGAAAACTCTGGAACGGTGCAGAGAAATCAACTTTCCACCAGAGGTCAGGCTTGTCCCTTCTTCCCTTCGTGGGCTCCAGTATGTGTCTGGAGATGGGATCCATATGAGACTTCTCGTTCAGGCTGACTTGAACAAGAGTGAGTAAAATGAATACTAATTACTATGATAGTGTTGACTTCCTCATCATGAATTAAAGATCACGTCTGTCCTGGAAAGGTAACTTTATCAGGTTGTAACTTCGAATACACATAATTATTTATTCTGAGGAAAATATATTTGGTTGGGCAAGTGGATTGGATGAGATCAGGGAATGCTGGGAAGAGCCACTGGGTTGGTCATTCAGAAGGAAATGCTCTTCAGAAGGGGAATGAGCCAAAGCACCCAGATGTCATGCTGAAGCCACAAACAGGCTGATGAAGTACTAACCGTTCCATTTCCCAACAATAGGCAAAATGTTTCTAGGTGAGCCGTGGGAATAATGACCCAGATTAGGGAAAGTTGTAGAGATGCTGGTACAGATTCCCTTAGCAATGACTTGTTAGATGCATAATGCTACAAACTTGAATCAGAATATGTTTTAGGGGCTGATTTTTGGAGACATTGACAATTAACCCTATTCTGAAGTTTTAAAAAGCCTGAGTTTTCAATTATGGGAAGCCTCTGTTTGGATTTGAATAGACCACAGATTAAATCATTGACTCAAAGATTTAAACCTAAAAGAGGCCCTGGAGGCCATCAAGCCCCACACTCTTGTTTTCCTGATTGGTAGCTTTTAGACTTTGATTATTGGTAAGATTGTATTTTGAAGCAAATATTATACTGCTTTTATTATGACTAGTTACTACCATCATTCAACTGTTTTTTGTTTCTTGAAAGTGGAGTTTCACCTGTAGTGAAAGAATAATAAAGTGCATGTTAGTATAAAGGGTAGGCATTAGACCTGTCCTCAGGCACCAGTCCTCGGCGCTCCATTTTTTTCTGAAAGCTCTTCTCTTTGAAAGGAAACAAAGATTTCCCCTCCTCACCCCCCAGAAAGGACAAAGTATGGTTTCTCTTTGTTTCACCAGCAGATGGTACTACTCTACTGGCAATTGACCTTTGGGTCTTGGCTAGCTCTTTGCGGCACATAGTTTGAACAGCTTACTCTGGCCCCTTCCAGCTGCTTGCAGCTCAGTAATACCATTTGTTGCCTTCATCACTTAGCACCATTAAGCTACATTTCCATCTTTATAATTTGTAAATTTATTTCATTTGAGAGAAACGTGCAACAAGACTTGCATCAGTCCTAAGTTCCTTAAATGCTCTCATCTGTGTGGGTACTCCCAGTTCTGGTGCAGGTTGCAAACTCCTCTTCAGTGCCCAATTTTATTCAGTTTTGCATCATTATCTGTTGTATCTGGAACAAATCTTTCACTTTGTAAGGAGTTCCAGGAAAAAGGAGTGATATAAACCAAATTGCTGTATTCTAATGGTCTAGGGTGGGGAAGGAGTGGGAGTGCAGAACAGAAAAGAAGATTATTGCTTTAGAGAATTTAAATGAACAGTTGTCCTTTGTTTATTTATCCTTTGTTCTGTTGCTGATGACTGAGAAACTGAAATTAAGGAAATGGACCCACCGTGTTCAGATAATCTTGCAAATGGCTGGACAAAAAGAATACAGATCACTGAAATTTTCGCCAGAATTGATTTTTGCTCCTGAGAAAGAGTGTTCACTAAGAACTAGCTATTCTGTTCTCAGGCACATGCTGAAAGTAATGATACTTTTTTTTATTGTCAGGAAATAATATTCTACAAGCTTCTTTTGAATTCTCTGGAGTTGACTTAAAATGGATGTAATTTTTTAAAAAATTAAATCCCTTCTGAAATGATATAGATCTACTGGTCTGGCTGCATAGTTTTAGGTCCATGGTGGCTGCATCACTGGAGAGGAGGGGAAAGGAGAAACATTCTGGCCCTAGGGCATGTGGGGACCTGCATATTTACAAGATATATGATGTGGGCCAAATGAGACATGCTGCATTGAGAGAAATCTACCATCCTGCCCTGATTAAGCCACATTTGGAGTCTGGTGTTCAGTTCTGAGTAGCATATTTCGGGAAGGACATTGATAAGCTGATGAGCATCCAATGGAAGGCAGGCAGTGTAACTTGAGTCCATGACTTATAAAGATTGTTCCATGGGCTGTTTAGTTTGGAGAAGAGAAAATCTGGTAGGGAGAGGCTTTTCCCATGGGGTGGGAAGAGAAGTGAAAGAAGAGAGTTATATTTCAAGGGCTGTTATATGGAAGAGTGATCCACCATGTTCTGCCTGACCCCTGATGTCAACATCATTATGGGTAGAATTTGCATAAAGGCAAATTTAATTTTGATGTGAGGAAGAACTTTCTGATGGTTAGAGCTCTTCAAATGTGTAATACAGAAGTGACACACTCGTGGCCCATGACTGTCCTGAGTGCTCCTGAACCAGATTAAAATGTAATTGGGAAATAGTTAGCAAAATAAATAAAAATATGATAGAGTATAGATAATGTGAAGTTTTATAAGTCAGTAGTCAAGGGGCAGGTGGGTGGCACAGTGTGTAGAACTCGGACTCTGGAGTCAGGAGGACCTGAATTCTAATCTGCTCTCAGACAGTTAATAGCTGTGTGACCCTAGGCAAGCCACTTAACCCTGATGGCTTAAAAAAAAAGGTCAGTATTTAGTTGTTTTTCAGTTATGTGTGACTCTTCATGACCCAATTTGGAGTTTACTTGGCAAGGATACTGGAGTGGTTTTTTCATTTCCTTCTCCAGACGAGGAACTAAAGCAAACAGGGTTAAGTGACTTGGCCAGGGTCACTCAAAAATGTCTGAGACCAAATTTGAATTCATGAAAATGAGTCTTCCTGTACCATCTAGCTGCCCCTACATGTGCTCTTATTTTATCCTTATGTAATGTTTAATGGTCTCAATTTCTCTGTGAGTTTGACACCACTGGTGTAATAGACTGCCTTCGGAGGGGAAGGTTCCCTTTCCCAGGAGATTTTCAGTCCAAGGCTGAATCACCACTTGTTAGGAGATATTGTAGAGGGAATTATTGTTTAGGTAGACAATATGCTGTGCTTGTGTCTTACTCTCTCTTTATTACACTTGCTCTACAAAATAAGAGGAGTGACATCTGACTTTAAGTAACCTGTGAAATAAATACTTCAGAAGAAGCTTGCAAAGTTCTTTGATGTTTTTGGAGACAGTGCAAAATGTGTTTATATTGTTTGCTTCTGGTTGAATCAGTAAAAGATTATTTGTAAACTGTATCTGGGGAAGGTGTCAGCATTGTTTGGTGGTAGGGGTCTAATGCTGATCAGATCTAAAACTGTAAGAAACCTTAAAATCTAGAACTGTTAGGAAAGTTAGAGATCATCCAGTCAAGGGGAGCCTAAAGATTTTTTTTTTGTCACTGCTCCCTTTGGCAGTCTGCTGCTGACCCCTTCCTGGAATCATGTTCTTAAATAATGAAAGGAAGTGCTAAATTTCAGGACAAATAGGTGAAAATAAAGATGCAACTTTTTCCTTATTAGATAAAGATCCAGTGCAACCCTTTTATTTTATGGATGAGAAACAAAGGTGGTGGAGGCGAAGTGATTTGTATAGAGTCACAGAGAGAATAGGGCAGGTTGATGGATAGAGTGCTGGTCCTGGAGTCAGTACAAATCCAACCTCATACACTTACTAGTTCTGTGACTGTGGACAAGTCACTTAACCCTGTTTGCCTCAGTTTTCTCATCTCTAAAATGAGCCAGAGAAGGAAATGGAAAACTACTTCATTATCTCTGCCAAAGAGATCTCTCCCAAAGGGGGTCACAAAGAGTTGGATGCAACTGAAACAGCAACAAAACACACAGAGAACAAGTGGCAGAGGTAGTATTTGAACTCTGGTCCTGTGGCTCACCCCTCTGACTTCATCTTGCTTTCTACTGAACTACATGCATGTTAATATGTGTGTCCTAAAGCCATACTCTTTTCATTCCTTTTCATTCCTTCAGAACTGGTTTCTACTTTGAACCAAAGCCTGCAAGCCCTGAAGTGCTACGTGTTTTATTGCCAGTCGTGTGGTGAAGTCATCATTAAAGAAAGGTAAGGAGCACATTTAGTGGTGGTTGGTGAGGGCTGTGTATGCTGGGGCTTGTTGGTTCACTCTGTGGTGCCTCAGATCTTCCCATGGTTCTTCTGCAGGACCAGCATGTGACAGTTTTAACGTGATTGTGCTGGTGTGGTCAGATTTAGAGAGGACCAATCAGGAGCCCCTCCCTACAGTCAGGGCAGAGTGGTCCAGTGTTTCTCTTGTGATGAACTGGAGAAATGGTATTGGCTTTTGTGAGTTATTACAGACCTTCAGATCAATGGATGTGCTTGAAACCCTTAAGTAGCATCTCTCTGTCTTCAAAGATACAGCTCTTCTTTATGTCCCTGGCATTACTGAGGAAGTGTAGTGTTTCACAGAAATGGATTTTCCAGGCAGATGGTGGAAAATTATTCGCTTCTTTGCCACCTTAAAGTCTTTTTGAGAGACAGCATGATGTGTTAGAAAGTAGCACTAGATTTGAAATTGAGAGACCTGCCTCTCAATCCCAAGGCCCAGTACTCACTAGCTGTGTGACCCCGGCTAAGTCACTTTGTCTCTTAGTCCCCATATCCTCGTGCAGATCACAAACATAACAAGATCTCCATCACTACCTACTTCATAAGATCCTTTTTGAGGAAGGGAAGTGCTTTGTAAACCTTATAGGACTATAGGAAAGTGAGCTGCTATTACATTTACTTAGACTTTTATTGATTACAATTTTTTTTCATTAACAAGCATTTTTCCCCCTTTCATCTTCTTTCTCTTCCATTTGGAAAAACAAAAATAAAAATGGAAACTCTTATGACAAATATTTAGAGTGAAGCAGAGGAAATGCCTGTGTTGACCATATCCAAAAATGTATGACTCATTGTCCATTTCAGCTCTATCACCTGTCTTTCAGGAGATGGGTAGTATTCTTCTTCTTCCTTCCCTTGGAATCGTGGTTGGTCATTGCATTGATCTGTGTTCTTAATGATGTTGAGAATTGTTTGCTTTGTGATGCTGTTATTGTATAAATTATTGAAAGCTGGAAGACTTGCAGGAATGGACACATAGTGAAGCAAGCGTGACAAGTTTGTTTCACAGTTGAACATTGCTTTTCACCCTTATAACAAATGGACCTAGATGACCATGCTCCTCTTGAAGAACTAGAATGGTTCCTTCCCTTTTCCCTACTCTCTTCTCATTTGCTGCTTCTAATCTTACATTCAAACATTTTGTTGAAATTCTGTCTAAAGTAAATAGGCTCTGGGTGAAGTCAAGAAATTTATTCTATTTATTTGGCATTTTCCCCTTACTTCTTGACTCTGAAGGTTAGCTTGCCAACAAGGGTCTTCAAGGTAATTGAAGTGTTATTGTTTTATTATCCACCAAATGAATAATTGACAAAGCTGTGATGAGAATTGGGGTTCATTAAAATATATGCAGATAGATAGAAAACACTGTAGGTGCAAATTCAGTTAAGCAAAAGTTTATTAGGTGTCTGCTGTCTACAAGGCATTGCACTTTCCATAATTAATCCAAGAACCCCAGAAAAATGAAACAATTTCTGCCCTCAAGGAGTTTATAGTCTGTATCTGGGGGTGGTGGTGGTAGATACAAACAGGTACACAGGTGAAAAAACACAAGATAATTTGAGAGTAGTAACAGCTGGAGGAGATCAGACATATCTCCGTATAGGAGGTGGCACCCCAGCTGAGCCTTGAATTCTGAAAGGTAGAAGTGAAGGAGTACTTTGGGGGAAGAATGCATGGTGGCAGATGATGGAAAAGTATTATCCCACCTGTTAGTTTTGACTAGTTATATTTAATTTGGGACTGTGACTATCTAGTCTGTGGCCATTATGACAAGCCTCCTTGGGATTCTGGGTCCCCATACCCGTGAGAATGTGTGAGAATGGGGCTTTCCCTTTTCTCAGTATAATTTTGTTGTAGTTAGTCTTGTGTGTTATCCAATGGCTGGAGGTTTCCTTTCTTAGGTTGAGTTCGTTAAACATTCTTCCTGGTGAAGGTTATCTAGCCTTTATACCTGCTGTCAAGTTCAATATGGTATCTTATCCAAATAGTTGATGGAGGACATGCTATCTCAGTCTTTCCTGGCTTCTGGGTTTGTTTGAATGGGGAAGGAATGGGGAGGATAAAATCTTGTTACTAAATCCGAATCTCCTGCTTGCATTTTGCCTCTTTAGGAATCTCATAGGATTGTAGCTCTAGAGCTGGAAGAGACCTTAAAAGCCAGCCTCCTCATTTTACAGATGAGGAAACTGAGGTTCAGGGGGGTTAAATAATTTGCCCAAGGTTACATTTGGTAAAAGTGGCAGAGCAGTGATTTGAACCCAGGTCCTCTGACCTCAAATCCAACACATGCTGCCTCATAGGTTTTGCTCTTATCCATAATCTTGAATGGCGCTTCTCAACCTGTGGGTTATGTTCAATTTGTAACAATGAAAATACATCCTGCATATCAGATATTTATATTACGATTCATAACAGTAGCAAAATTACAGTTATGAAGTAGTAATGAAAATAATTTTATGGTTGGGGGGGGTTACCACAACATGAGGAACTGTATTAAAGGGTTGTGGCATTAGGAAGGTTGAGAACCACTGTTCTAGAATGATCTAGAATCATCTACCAGTTAGAGCTAAAATAAATCTTAGCTAGAGAGCAGAAGGGAGGAAGAAGACTTTGTAGGACTTTTCTTCCTTTTCCCACAAGTTCTTCAGATGACATAGTTAAAATACAGAGTGAGAAGAAATTAATTTCTTTGGGGCAGGTTATTTTCTGGCTCAGTGTTTCTTAAACTTTTCTTATTTAAGACTGACCTTATTTCTGACTTCTTTTCATGTTTGTATGCCATGGAAATGAATCATCTCTGTCTTTCTGTCTTTTTCTCTTTGGCTATCTTTTTCTCCCTTTCTTTCTTCTCCATTTCTTCTTTCCTCCCTTTCCTTTTCCTTCTCCCTCCTTCCCTCCTTCTCTCTCCCTCCCTGTCTACTTTCATTTTTTCCTCCTCTTCTTTCTCTTTCCACCTCCCTCCCTTTCTCCTTACCTCTCTTTCTCTCTGCCTTCCTCTCTCATTCTCTCCTTCCTTCTCTCTGTCTCCTCCTTTCTCTCCTTCCCTACTTCTCTCTCTCTCCCTATTTCTCTCTCTCTCTTTTTCTTTCTCTTTCTCTGTCTCTCTTTCCCCCCTCCTCCCTCCCCCTCTCCCCTTTTCCCCCTTTCTTCTTTTCTCTCTTTCTTCCCCTGCTTTCCTCCCTCCCTTTTTGTCTCTCCTAGGAGGTAAACAGTACAGTTTATTTAGTTCTGCCTCACTTAGGCAAGGCCTACCTGGCTTGCCTATGTCACACCTGCTGTATTGAACTTCTGCTGGCTTTTGTTACAGAGGTCACCGTCATTAAGTACTTATAGTCATTAGTTTGTGTTCAGATGGCTGCCTCTAAGGCTTTGCACTATCACCCTGAAGTTCTTTTCCCCCTCTATTACAGATGCTTTACCCAAGATGTGTGAATTTGTGTACATGGTTTTTGTGTTTACTGACAGTATTAAATAACCCAACAACTTTCTACTTAAGCTTCCTGCCCAAGGGGGAAGGGGATAGCAGTGGTAGGAGAGGAAAAACTAGCATCTGTGCTTATTAAGGAGGTCTTCAAAGGAGATTTGCTTATGGCAGCCAGACAGTTAGGACTGCCTTACCTGGGCAGATGCCATAGCCTTATCTGCTTCTCTTTGCTGGAAACTCCTGCCCTAAAACCTTGCTTATTTACATCCCATTGATTGGGAACTCACACTCTCATTTGAACAAGTCCAGATTTATGGCTGAGGTTTTTTTCAGTAAAAAGGAAAAAGAATCTTGCTAAATAAATTGTGTAATTAAAATTGCAGGGAGCAATGTTTAATCTACTTTGGGAACCACCTGTTTTCAAGCCTTTGGCAGATACTTGCATGTAATAGTGCCAATTACATGCATCCATCTTTGAGTGCTATAATAATAGCTCAAGTTTATATAGCATTTTAAAGTTTGTAAAGTTCTTTACATACACTATCCCATTAGGCCCTCACAACAATCCTTATACAGATGATAAAACAGGCACAGAGAAATAAGTGACCAAGCCAGCTATTAAGTGTGTGAGGCTGAATTTGAACCCAGGCCTTCTTGACTTCAGATAGAACACACACAGTGCTGCTGATCCATTTTCAGGGTGTTGTGTTAGACTGTGAGGTTGTGATGCAGAAGAGCACAGCATAAGAGTGCACAGAAAGCATCAGAAAGCTTGAGTTTTGCTAATGATTGTGCGACCTTTGACGTGTCGTTTAATTTCTTAATTAATAAAACCGAGTTAAAAATTCTACCTTATAGGGCTGTCGAGACGATCAAATACAATAATATATAGGAAAGTATGTTGAAAACCGTAAGGCTGCCTATTAGCTGTGTAACCTTAAGCAAAGTCAGTTAGCCTCTGGGAAGGGTGGATTAGATGGGCTCTGAGGTTCATTTTGGTGCCAAAACTCTGGTCCTGAGCCCTGTACTAATATCAGTACTTATGTTTTTATTACAGTAATTATTTTATCACATTTATAACATTGTCCCCCAACCCCTCGGGTACGTAGTCTGTTCAACTTTAGAATTCCTTTGGTGGGGCTGAAGTATTCTGTTCCTGGGCACCTTGGGCCATCTTGCCGTCTCTTTCTCTCCCTGCTCCCTCTCCTATTGCCTTTTCTGAATCCTCTTCTGGGTAGTGTAATCAAATCAAAGCTACCTTTGCATCTGGAAAGTGAGTATCAATTGGCCGCCCTGTGAATCAGCAAAGCACCTTGGGCCGTCTCCTTTTCTTCCTACTCCCTCTCCTGTTGACTTTTCTGAATCCTCTTTTGGGTAATATAATCAAATTAAAACTCATCCTTATACTAACCACCCTCTGCCCCCTCCTCCCTCTCCCTCCCTCCCCATGGTGGGGTGTGTATCCAGACGTGTGCAATGTAGCATATGCTATCAATTAAAAAAGAAATAGCCATCATTTTGCTTTTTTTCCCCCTTTATCTTGTTTTCTTTTTTTTCTCTGTTATAAAGGACAGCTCTCTGAAAGGGGGAGGGCTAAAGAGGAGAAACTGAGGTGATATTAAAAACAATATATCAATAAAATTTTATTTAAAAAAAAAAGAGTGTAAGCTTCCACAGGCTGGTACTGCCCTACCTTCTGTATTTACATTCCTAGAATTTAACAGTGCCTGCCACGTGGGAAGAGCTTAATAAATACTTTTTTGTTCATTCATTTTTTTATGGAGCCTTATAGCAAGTTATTTAACCTTTGTAAGTAAATCTCAGTTAACTGAAATAACTTAAGAAAACCTGTTTATTAATTGACTTAATTTGTTAATTAACTTAAATTGGAGAAAACCCCAGTCTCTTAATTTGTAAAATGAAAGGGTGTACTTGGTGACTTTTAAAGTAGCTTCCAGCTCTAAATTGTAGAATAATCCCCGATTATAACAGAGAAGATAATATTGATGGCAACAACTGTAATTCAAGACAGATTTTGAAAATGCAACAAAGGGAGAACTAGGATGAGATAGATGGCCTTGTCCCATTTGGGGTTTTCTTGGCAAAGATCCTAGAGTGGTTTGCCATTTCCTTCTCTAGATCATTTTGCAGATGAGGAAATTGAGGCAAAGAGGGTTAAGTGACTTGCCCAGGATCACACAGCTACTAAATGTCTAAGGCTGGATTTGAACTCAGGAAGATAAGTCTTCCTGATTTGAGGCCATGTACTCTATCCTCTGTACCACCTAGCTGCCCTTCAGCAGTAGTAATAATATCATTTTAAGGTTCATATTGTGCTATACAGACAAGATGTCCCCAAAGTCTTAGGATAGTAAACTTTAATAGCTTAAAACTATGCTAAGACTTTTGGGACACCCTATACCTTATTTCATATGGTCCTTACAGAAACCCTGTGAGGTAAGTACTATAGATACTGTTACTTTCATTTTATGGCTTTTTAAACAGAGGCACAGAAAAGAAAAATGACTTGCCCAGATTTATACAACCAGTAAGGATCGGAGGTAGAATTTGAATGCAGCTCTTTGCTTACTGGAAGATCAGTACTCTTTTTTCCTACAACACAATGCTCAGAGCAAGTGTAATTTCCTTAATAAATTTTTTTTAAAGCTAAGTTGTTTTTTGTTTTGATTTTCTTTTAAATGAACTTGGACAATTTCTTTTTTCTTTTTCTTTTTTAATAAACAGGATCTTTTTTTTCAAAAAATAGCCAGAATTATGGAAGTTTTGCTACATTTTGTGTCTTCGAGACCACAATATAAAACCTAGAAAGGAGTACCTCTTCTTAAGATTTTAGTTTAATGGAATTTGATGTGGATGCTATTACTTTAAGGGCAACTAGGCGGCACAGTGGATACAATGCCTGGCCTGGAGTCCGGAAGACTCATTTTCCAGAGTTCAGATCTGGCTGCAGGTGCCCCCTCTCCCAAGGGGGCATTGTAATTCTAGAAATAAACAAGTAGACGTGTTTTATAGAAATAAGTGGGTTTTGGAAGATCTAGGCAAATGGCCGTCCAGCTTGGCAGGTGACATATTGATATAGGCTTAAAATAACTACTCACATTGGTTGAGGACCCCACCCTTTTTTTTTTTTAAATCAAAGGAGACTCAGTCACTTGAATGTGAAAGCCAGGATCTCATTGGCGACTGACATTGTACCTAACTCTAGGTGAAGTTGTTCTAGTGTTTCCCCCTTCATGCCCCAAATTTCATACTCTTACTTCATAACTGTAATTTTGCTACTGTTATGAAGCTATCTGATATGCAGGATTATTTTCATTGCTACAAATTGAACATAACCCACAGGTTGAGCACTGCTGCATTAGAATGTAAGATTCTTGTAACTATGGATTATTTTATTCTTTGATTCTCAATAGCTAACACAATGTCTAGCCCATAGTAGGGGCTTAATAAATGTTTGTTGATTGATTGAAACATTATTTACCTCCTCAATAATACTGAAGTAATTCATCCCTGGCACATTTTCATGAATATTTAAGCACCTACTTGGGGTCAGACAGAGTGAGAATCACTCTACAAATATGATCTCATTTGATTCTTACATCAACTCTCCAAAGTAGGTGCTGTTATTCCCTTTTTTACATTTGAGTAAATTGAGGCAGGCAGAAGCTAAGTGACTTGTCTGGAGTCACACAGCTAGGAAGTGTCTGAGGCTGGATTTGAACTCAGGCCTTTATTAGTCTAGGTTTGAAGGGCCTGGCTTTGGTTTAAAATGCAAAGCTCTTTTTATGGCTCTTGTGGCTTAGCAATTTTTTTTCTTTTAGTCTTAAATACTACAACTTAAGTATATAATAAGAAAGAAAAAATAAACATCATAAAATTAAATATTAAAACAAATATAAATTAAGAAAAGAGAAAAGTGTTGTATGCACAGTGGAATGTAAGACAGGATTCAAAATACATAGCAATAAATTTCCATTGTGGCTTTTCATTTTGATGGCATCAGCTAGATTTGTACTCAGGCCTAGCACTATTTGCCAGATCTTTAAGAGCCTGATATCGTTTTAAAAATCGGAAATGTAGACCCTGCCCAGGGAGGGGAAGTCCTCTTTCCTTACCACTGAGGGTTGGGGAGGGGTGGGCTGGTTGGGAGAAGGTGCTATTGATTTTTGGTTTATGTTAGAGTTAATGGTCGTTTCATTTTTCCTCACCTTGCTTACAGTATTTTAAACGTGAAACCTTTCCTTATCTGCCCAATTGCTACCAAGCCCTTTATGTCACCAGATTGTATATATTTGTATTTATTCTCTTCATATTTACTCTGTACATGTTTATATATGTTCCTGTTGTCACTCAGTTGCTACTTCATAACTGTAATTTTGCTACTGTTATGAATCTATCTGATATGCAGGATTATTTTCATTGTTACAAATTGAACATAACCCACAGGTTGAGAACTACTGCATTAGAATGTAAGATTCTTGTGACTATGGATTATTTTATTCTTCAATTCTCAACAGCTAACACAATGCCTAGCCCATAGTAGGGGCTTAATGTTTGTTAATTGATTGAAACATTATTTACCTCCTCAATAATACTGAAGTAATTCATCCGTATCACATTTTCATGACTTTTTAAAATTGTAACCCAAGTGAAAATTGGTAAGTAATTCAAAAATGCATCTGATATTTAGCTATATTGCTGGTTATAGGATCCTAAGATTAGTCCATTCCTTGCAGATTTTCATCTAAAAGCCATCTAGATGAATAGTTATCCATTTTCTTCTTAAAACCTATCCAGGAAAGAAAAGTTTATAACTAAATGGAGGTTTAAAAAAAGGAATAATATCAAGGTTTTCAGGGTTTAAACTATATTTTAAAAAGTAATTGTGTTATCTTATGTTTTTATATCACCTACATTTCTCACTGTATTCCCCCTTCATTCCCTTATAATAAGCCTTCTCTTATAATTAAGAAGAAAAAGACTGAGCAAAATAACCCAGATAAAAACAAAACCTTAGAGACTTCTTTGACATTTTCTTCTTTTTCATGTTCTTACCTATAGGAAAGGGGAATAAGAATTTTCTATAACACCTACTGTGTGCCAGGTACCATACTAAGTTCTTTACAAATATTATTTCATTTTTTTCCCCCACAACTCTATTAAAGTAAGGGTTTGTTATTATCCTTATTTTTACAGTTAGGAAACTGTGGCAAGTTGAGGTTAAGTGACATGTTTGGGGCCACACAATTAGGAAGTATCTGAGGCTAGATTTGAACCCAGGTCTTTCTGACTCCAGGCCCAGTGCTCTGTTTACTGCACCATCTTGCCGCATCTATCGCTAATCAGTCGTCAAATCTTGTTAATTTTAACTTCATAAGCCTTCCTGAATCCATTCCACTGCCCTCCTCATCACCTCTTTCCTGAACTCTTATAATAGCTTTCTCATTGATTTCCCTGTTTCCAATCCCCCTCCTTTCCAATCCATTTTCCGCCCAACTATCAAAATAATATTCCTAAAGCAGGGATTTAACTGTGCTTCTCCCCTGCTGAAAATCTTGCAGTAATTCCCTGTTGCCCCTAAGATAAAATATGAACTCTTTAGCTCAATGTTTAAAACTCTCCAAAATTTGGACTTGACCCTACTTTTATGTTATTAGGCTTCTTCATGTATACTGCCATCCTACCAAATAGAATTACTGATTATTTCCAAAATACAGCATTACTGTTTCTTTTCTTTTTTCTTTTTGCTATGGCACACATACTAGGCATTCACACAAGCTATATTTCTTACCTAGAATGCATTCTTATCCTCAGTTTTCAGAATTTTAAGTTTCCCTCCATCCTTGGCTCAGCTTACTGAGCCAAGTAACTTACTCAGTTACTTACTCCGTGAAGCTTTTCTTGGTCCCAAAGGTATTAGAGTTCTTTCCTCCAAATTTTCCTTGAGCACTGTCTAATTCTTCTCCTGGCACCTTCACTCAGTGTACCTCATATTACATTTACCTGTGTACGTATTGAATTTTCTGCTGGGATATTGTTCTTGTCTTTTTATCTGCAGGGTTCGGCACGTAGTAGGCACTTGATACATTTTTTTGTGAATTAAAGTGCCCGTCTCCTCTTTTATATGATAAACCATTTGAAGGCTGTATCTATCCTTCAGCATATACCCTTTAAGTATATATGTTATTGAGTGTTTATGAGTGCCTCTGTGTTAACAAGTATTTGGCTTGATGGATGTCATTTCCTGTCCCTTTTGTTTGTGAGGGGAAGCTGCAGTTCTGTCTAATTAGCTTTCTTGGCAAGATTCTCAAAGCCACCTTCTAAATGTTGTAGACTCCAAAGCTTCATCCCTTCCTGTCCCTCATCTCTAGCCAGGCCTCAGGAAAGACCCATGTTATGACTCTGTTAAGGCAACGGCTTTCTTTTGCCATCATTACCAGATTCTCTCATTTGAAACTGGTGTTTTCCTTTTAAGGGAGAAGGTGTGGAGGGTGGAGATGAGAATTCCCATAGTAAAGCCAATGACCATCAGATTTGAAACGGAATTGGATTGTAGAAGGGGTGATTTTTGGTTCCAACTTCTAGTGGACTTAAAAGGACCAATGCAATTTCAACCATCATTTGTAAAGTGCTGACGGTGGTAGGTGTTAGACAAAGATAAAAACGAAGCAGAACTTACCTTCCAGAAACTTACAAAGTATAGCGATGTAGTAGAAAGGAAGGGAGATTTTGCTGCATTCATTTACATGTGACGTGAGTGAACGAGGCGCAGAGACTGCTTCTCTGTTTCTCTCTGCCACTGACCAAACCACTGACCAAACCATGTCTCTTCTTTTCTTTCCCTATTTTTTTTTTCCATTCTTGTGTTTCATTTTTCAAAATGCCTGCTGCATGGAGATTCAGTGGGATCTGGAAGAGGAACTGATTTGTTATTGAGATTTGGTTTACCACATTGGCCAAGTGCTAAACTTCCAAGGACTTGCTATTGGGAAAAGGGAGTTGAAGTGAACCTCAGATCCCTTTCTGAAATAGTACTGAACACTATTGTCCCTAGTGATAAACCACAAGTCCAGAGGGCTGAAGATAGAACATACCATCCACCTGCTGCCGAAGACTTAGGATACAGAATAATTTTTAGACATGGCTAATGTGGGAATTTGTTTTGTTGGGCTATATGTATTTGTTCTGAGGATTTTTCCTTTTCTTTTATTATTTAATTGGGAGGAGGGCAAGAGGAGGGAGAAATAATAAATGCTTTTAAAAATAAATAAATAGCACTACGGCCCTCAGTTCCTATGTATACTTAGAAAAATAATTTTAAGAGTAGATATAATGAAAAACGTTATATTTAGGAACATGCATTTTCTTTTTTTTAATTTTATTTTTATTCTGAACTTAATCACTAAATTATTTCTATAAACATAGTAGACCAGGAAAAGAAGATTACACCTGACAATAGGCTGTTTTGAAGCAGAGGCATTTTAATATGATAGAGCTCCAATTTTTTTTCAGCGCTGTATAGATGCTTTATTATGCATCTGCCTAGCCACATTATGGGAAAAAAATTGTAGAAATAAACAGCAGTGGGTGCTGCTTGAAAAAGATGATTAATATAGAATGTAGGTTTAAAAAACATCTAGAAAGATGTAAAGAAACATCTAAAAAACATCTAGAAAGATCTAAAGAAACATCTAAAAAACATCTAGAAAGATCTAACCTTTCCATCTTTTTCACTGTTTCATTTACGTAAATGCTAAAGACCCCTGTTGAGATGTGGGGGTGATGGGGAGACTCTTAACATTTTTCTCTTTTAACTAGGAAGCTCCTCAGAGTTCTCCCTCTGCCAAGTGAAAGCTGGAATGCCTTAGTTGAAGAATGGTGTTGCCACCCAGATCCCTTTGCTAATAAGCCACTTAATCCTGGAGAGAACGACTGTTTCATTGGAGACACTCACTTGCTGGTGAATTTAAGAAGTGACTCATGTGCGCTGGGACCTGAAATAGCCCAAGTAGAGACTCCCCAGGCTTCAGAGAGCCATTTGGAATCGGTAAACTCTTGTCTCAAAAAGAAATGCTAATTTAAATGTTGCCTTTGACACTGGCTTCTCCAACCTTTCTTAATTCAAGGCTTGTTAGGGAGGTCGTCCTATCAAGTGAAATCCTTTATTTTTAGCTGCTTTTGTTCTTCTAGACTATGTTTAAATGCTGCAGAATGCATATATGGTCTTTAAAAGCTAAAACTGCTTTGGAGGTAGGAGGAAGAGGAAGAGATGGTGAATGCAGATGTCATCTCCTAATGCAGGGGTGGGGAGCCTGTAGCCTTGAGGCCACATGTGGCCTTCTAGGTCCTTGGGTGCGACCTTTTGACTGAGTTCAAGTTTTACAGAATGTTTTATTTGTTCTGTGAAGTTTGGATTCAGTCAGAGGGCCACACTTGAGGACCTAGAGGGCCACATGTGACCTTGAGGCTGCAGGTTCCTCACCCCTGTTCTAATGGATAGGCCTAGACTGAGTATTCTCTGTGACTCGGCTATGTAATATGGGTCAAATAATGCAGACTGCATTAGGGAGGCATGCAATCTGGGGACCAGGAGTTGATACTCTCACTGTATTTTGCCCATCAGACCACAGCATTCAGTCAAGAAGCATTTATTAAGTGTTTTCTATATGGCAGTCACTCTGCTGAGGGCTGAGAATACAAAGAAACCAAAACAGTTCCTACCCTCGATGAGCTTAAATTCTATTGGGGGAGATATTTTATACACACACAGACACAGACACAGACACAGACACACACACACACACACACTATAAATATGTAATTATACGATGTAATATTTTTGTAGTATTAATATAATACAATAATATATTTCATAAATTTAGCAATATAACATTTATAAATTACACACATTATATAAAATATAGGTTTATATGTGTATCTATAGCATAGTATATGTGCACATACACACGTTTGTACACACTGCACATGTCTCTAAACAGATATAACATGTATACCACACATGTACTATATATGCAGTAGATCAATATATTTGCTTATGTAGACATCATGCCTATACATACATGTATGTGTAAATATATGTACATATATAACTCGTATATAAATATACATATGTATGTAAATAGATATAAATATATATGCATATATAACTATAGTATAGAAAGTTATATATATTTAGATAACTATATATATATATAAATTATGTGTGTGTATAGACTCATACCGAGTTGTTCTAAGGTAGCCTTTGAAAGGAAGGCTGCAGTATCTATGGGGAACGGGACAGGCCTCTTGCAGAAGATGGCTTTTCAGCTGAGGAGGGGTCAGAGGAAACAAAGGGTTTCTAAGAGGTACAGGTGAGGATGGGAAGGGAAAGCATTCCAGGAATAGAGACTAACCCCTGGGAGGGGAGTACCACAAGCAGACCAGGGTGGCTAGGCTGGAGAAGAAGAGGAGGAGAAGAAGAATGTGTAAGAAAACCAGGCTCTTGTATTCAGTTTGGAGGAAGGACAGTGATCGAGCTGCGGAGCATCATGGTTGGCATGATGAAAAGACTTTAGTTACTGATAAGAACTAATGTTTGTATAATGCTATAAGGTGTACAAAGTGCTTTCCAAATGGTACCTCATTTGATCCTCAACAACAACAATCCTGGAAGGTAGGTGCTGTTATTATCTCTGTTTTACAGATGAGGAAACTGAGGCAGACAGGTTAAGTGACTTGCCCAGAGGTAAGTGTCTGAGGCTGGATTTGAACTCAGGTCTTCCAGACTCCAGATCTAGCTCTCTATCCACCACTCTACCTAGTTGTGATATTATATGTGTCACATATAGCCTCTTTTTGCCTCATTTTCCTTATCTGTAAAATGAGGGAGTTGTTCTTAATGATTTTTAAGGTACCTTCTGGATCCAAATCTATCATCCTAGGACTCTTTGACTTGGTGTATGGTCTCTCCAATCCAAACAGGAGTTTCCTGTACTTGAAAAATCAGGTTTAGTTGTTTGGTTTTTTTGAAACTGTAGAACAGGATTAAATGTTAGTGTTTCCAAAAAACCGACTCCTAAAACACATTCTGATTCTAACTTGTAGCATTTTGCATCTGTTGATCAAGTGCTAAGCAACTTGTTCTACTCCTTCCCTCCTTCCCTACTCCTTCCTTTATTAAGTAAACACTTAATAACTTTTTTGGATTCCCAAAATCCAAAAACAAAACCAAAACTTTCTAGAGAGGTAACAAATTTGCAAAGAAAGAAATTTAGGCCTTGATATGAAGAAAAATTTCCTAATGACCTGTCCAAAAAGTACTGTTGAGTCACTGGAGGTTGTCACACACAGATAAATAATAACTTTGAGATATGTTACAGAAGGGGGATTCCTTTTCAGGTACAGGTTAGACAAGATGGCCACTGGGGCCCATTCCAACTCTGAAATTCCATGGTCCATTTTTAAAACCACAGAAAGTCATGCTTTCTCATTTTTTCACATCAGTTGGTTGTCCAGGTGTGTGTTACATTTTACCCACAGGGTCTGATTTAAATTAAGGTAGTGTTTCGTTGCTCTAGGATATATATTATATGAGTAGGCTTGGGTAATTTCCTCTGTCTGCCCAACGTCTAGACTTTTGATGTGATAAAGACAGATGCCATTTAAGGAACAAGCAAAGGAAGTCCCAAAATAGAAGGCTCTAACATGCAAAATTTCTATTTTTTAAAAATTTCATTTCTGGACTGTGTTAGGCTAAGTTGGTTGTTGCTTGAAGCTCTTTAAGAGAAAGGGGGTAACTTCCTCCTCTCCCGAGAAAGTAGCTGATTTTATTTTGATTGGATTAACACTTAAATCATATTATCACAGATAGTTAGAAAGGGATTTTAAAGGTTATTCTAGTCCAATACCCTCATTTTACAGGTGAAGAAACTGAAGCCCTGACGAGGGTGAAGTGACTTCCCCAGCTCCACAGGTAATAAATGCTAATGTTAGGATTTGAACCCAGATACTCTGTCTCCAAATTAGACTGTGAGCTCCTGGAGAATAAGGAATTTTTTTTGGCCTTTCTTTGTATCCTCAATACTTAGCACAGTGCCTGACACATAGTAGGCCCTTAATAAATGCCTTGCTGATCCTTGTTCACTCCAGTTCAACATTCTACATTCTGCCAGTCCATGAAACTAAACTGTTATAGATATAGCTAAAATGGTAGCTAAGAATTATTGCTAAAATTATCCTAAGTTCTAAAGCATAGTTGTCAATAGAAATAAAAAGTAATTTGACTGTGTAATTTTTTTTTTAAAGTAAGGACTAATATTAATGTTCAGTAAATATCAGTCAATCAGCAGTTGTTTATCAAGCCCCTGCTATGTACCTGTAGTGCCAACACAATATTCATGGTGCCAATGGCCACTATAAATATGCCAGCATAGTGGTCGATTGCAAAATACAACAGACTTTCCATATAGAAGACAGAAGGAAAACATTTATTCAGACACCAGAAAACCAAATCCCCAAACTGGTAAATCGATTCCGTTATAGTAGCAGAGAAGTTAAACCATAATAGCGCAGAGAGCCACAACATCCTTTAACGTTCCTACAAACCAACATTTACTCACAAGCCTAACTGTTTCCCTTGATGTATCCTCTCCTCCCTCCAGTCTAGCTGCCCTGACTCCCAGCTTCCTGTCAGCTCTGTTCCACCCTTCATCAAACTCCACCCACCACAGGCTCCTTGTGATTATTCAGCCTATTAGGGGCAGGGTATATCTTCAAAGCAGGGAAGGTCTTCAAATTCTCTTCAGCTTATTAAGGGGCAGAGAAGATCTTCAGATTCTCATTACCATTACAGTACCAGGCACTCTGTCTGCTAGGTGCTGGGGACCCCACACCTAAAATCAAACTGTTCTTTGCCCTCAAGGAATTTATATTCTATCAGGGGAGATGAGATATACCTACAGCACATATAGAATAAATGCAGAATTAGTACAAGGTAGTTTTGGGGGGATTGCTCTAGCACCTCTTTGGGGCATGGCTAGATAAGATATATAGGGATTAGGAAGTAGGGAGGAGCAAGCATTTATTAAGTGCTTACTTAATACCCCTCAGGCACTATGCTAAATGCTTTACAGATTTCATCTCTGTTGATCCTCATAATAGTCCTGGGAGGTAGGCTTTTATTATTATTATTGTTGTTGTTATTGTTGTTGTTCCCATTTTACAGTTGTGGAAACTGAGGCAGACAGAAGTTAAGTAACTTGCCCATGGTCACAAAGTTAGTAAGTGTCTGAGGTCACATTCGAACTCAGTTCTTCCTGAGTCTAGGCCCTGGTTTCTATCCACTTTTCCATTTAGCTCCCTCCAAGAAAGGCTTCATGTAGAAGGTGGTGCTTTTGAAGCAAGGCAGGCATTCATGGTGGGGAGGAGAAGGTGCATTCCAGGTAAGGGGGTGGAGACAGAGTGTTGAAAGTGTGAAGAGCAATTGGGGGAGGACAGTAGAGCCCAGAAAGGTCAATAATATATAATGGGTCAGAGAAGTGGGTTGAGGAGATAATGTGCTGGACTTCTTACTTAGTAAATAGGTTTATGAAATTTCTTTATGTGTAGAAAGAGATTTCAGAATAATTTGTGAGAGTATCAGTCAAATTGTTGTCAGTGAGAATTATTTAGGTACTCCATCCATCATGCTGGGCCTAAATTACCCAGATAGAATACATTATCAGTGATGGTACTTCAGTAGCTTGCTTTGGTTAGAGATAAAGGTTAGGATCCAGCCCAAGGCTATTGACAATAACTTTGAGGTTGTTTCAAATACTTTGTCTTTTCATTATTGTAACTGGATTTTAAATTAATTCAATTAATTTAAATATCTTTATTGTGCTGGTGGTAGGGGTTAGTGTCAAGGCAGGGGAAAGGTTGTTTTAAGTAAAGAGGAGTTGTGGCAAGTGCCCTATTTAAAAAAGGAAAAAAATTATAGACAGGCCGAGACTTAAAATAACTGATCCTCTTCCTTCTACCTAAACTTCCAGAGGTCCCATGTAACTTCCCTGGGAGATCTTGCGAAAAACCTCCGGACCTTTTAGAAGCTCAGTGAGTTCAGAAGCTGAAGAAGGGAGTGAGCTGTGAAAAGCAGCAGTGACAGAGGGGATCTGACCCAGGGTTACAATTCCAGGCAGGATTACACTGTATATGGCCTCCCTCCCCAAATATGTCTCCCTCCCTTTACCTCTGATGCTACCAGTTTAAATTCTTTTCTCATCTTCTAATTGAGGATTCATTGGGATTACCAATTATCCTCTTTTAAAAATAATTTTAATAATGTATGCCTTTTATTTTAACATCACCTCCATTTCCAAATGCATTGTTCTTTTTTCTCCTACCCAGTGAGCTATCCCTTGACACAGAAGTTAGAGAGAGAAAAAAAAGGCATTTCAGCAAAACTAACCAACACCTCAGTCGGGTCTAATAGATTATGTAATATTTCATACCCGAAGGCCTCCACCTCTTACAAGAAGAGATAGAGGTACATTTTCTCATCACTTTTTTGGAGTCAAGCTTAGTCTCTATTGTTGGAAAGTGTTTAATATCAGAGTTTTTCTTTTTTTTTGATGAAGGTAAGGTTTTTTTTTTAAATTTATGTTGTTGTCCTTTCTACAAATTGTTTTTCTATTCATTCATGGAATTGAAAAGTCACTCAATTTTCAAAGGTCCTAGAGTTTGAGGGAGATTGGGAAGGTAGGTAGGTAGTTTATGAGCATTTGGAAGGTAGGCCGAGTTTGAGTGTAGAGAAGGAATGATTAGAGGTAGATAAAGATATGTAGAAAAGGACGTTGGACAAACTTCATATGTTTCAAGTTTTTATCTAGGACTATAGCTTTAGCCAACAGAGGAGGAAAAGCTAAATGTCTCAGTGTGTAGTTAGTCAACAAACATTTGTTAAGTGCTTTTTGTGCCAGTCAGTGTGCTGAGGGCTGGATGGCTTTCCCAGGCAGGATTGGGGTTACCATGTCAATTGTGGAAGACCTGAGTTCAGTCCTGCCTTAGTTAAGGCACTACTTGTGTGACCCTGGTTTCCCTCAAGTTCTTCATCTCTAAAAATTAGGACAATGATAGCACCTACCTTTAAGGGTTGTTGTGAGGATAAGTACCTTGCAAACCTTAAAAATGGGATAATGATATTTTTAAAGGGTATTTAAAAAATACCCTTCTATTCTTTTCCCCTCACCCCCTTCCTTCCCTATACCACATGACTCATTGGTTTTAGAGTCACGGACTCAACATTCCAGCTACAGTTGGGACTTTTGGAAGCCTAATCTGAGAACCCAACCCCTCATTTATAACTTTCTTCCTATGGGGAAATGTCCCCCAAGTTCTAAGCATTCGGTGTCTAACAAAACTTTTAGAATGGAAGCAACCCATCTGCAAATTGGAGACTAGCACCGCTTTGTCTTCTGAAAACCATGCTTTATTTGTGACTCTAGTAACGATGGCATGTCACTGCCGTAGGGTCCCATTGATTTTAAAGCTCTTCCCTGCCATACCATTAAAGAAAAGAGCCTGCATTTAGGCAGGATCTTTTATCGTAGCAAGCAGAATATTGGAAGCTAGAAGCATGACAAACCAATATTGGCAACGCCATTTCTGAAGTTTTGAAGTCTGCCTTGATCAGTTTCCCCTCTAATTACATAGTATAACTGTTGTAAGACTGGGCTTGTGACCAAAATAGTAACATAAATTTAGGAGGGACATGCTTAAACACTGATCTTGCGGCTCCTAGGGGAACCAGGCAGCTCTCTGCTATTGAAAACCTATTTCTCATCTCACCTCGTTTAGCCATATAGCTGTACTTTGAAATGTCACATGGTGACATAGCATCCTAATGGTATCTCTTGGGAAACATTTTCTCGGCGAGATGATATCAAGGGTCCTTTGGAGCTGAAATGGAACAAAGGAAAATAAAAATGAAGACAGGAAGGTAATCCACCTTTGTGTGCAGAGCCCTGGCAGCAGTGTTTCCTCTCAGATATATTGATTTAATTAGTCCCTGCAAAGGTGTCATTCTCAGAGGTTGGCTCCAGAAAGTTCCCGGAATGTTCAGCCGCTTCCTTACACAGCTTGTTTTTAGAATTTTCTTTAAGTTGTAGGTCAAGAAAGAGAAGTTTGGAAGGACTGTTTCTCATTAAACATGATTGCAATCTATAAGACCCTTCTTATTAAAACGTGTCTCTGGCCAAAGTACCAGAAGTCCTTGCCCCTTTAGTCCCACTGTCCGTTTAGTCCCTCTGTCTGCTTGATGTACGCGATCTTGCTTTTTATTCTGAAGAGGTGCCCACTTAGCTTTTCCTTATGCTTGAATCCATTTTTCCTTCTCTTGATGATGGTGGCAGTCACCAAAAATAGGACAAGGCTCTGTGTCTTGTACAAGGACAGCAGAGAGAGGACCTCGACCTCTGTAAGACTCATAAATATTCATGTAGACACAGTCCATCCAGACACAGAAGTGGCTTTATTCCACCTCAGTGAGAGCAAATGAAATCAAACACATTGAATTTACATGATCCCATTATAAGTAAACATAACCGGAATGGTTGTTTTGCTGCCTCTTTCTTTTCTAAGGGATGGGGATGGGACATCCATTTGGTTTGGTTATTTGCAGTTTAAGTTATGAGATATTATAGTTCAGATAAGAGACAGTGGTTTATCCCTATACCAAACATATTGGTGACTTCATTAAAAGAGAAACAATCTTTGAGCGTGATTATGATTGAAAAAAATCATAGAAAGACAGCATGATGTAGTTGATAAAATGCTGAGCTTGGCATCTGAAAGATCTGGTTTCAAGCCTTGTTCCTTGTACTAGCTGTGAAGACTCTAAGCAAGTCATTTAGTTTCTTGGAGCCTTAGCTTCCTTGTCTGGAAAATGAGAGGGGAAATAAAAAAATTAGAGAAATATGAATAAAATATGAATAAAACATAAAAAATATGTTTTGAGAAGATATATTGCTTTACCTTTTTGCAAAGGAGAGGGGCTGGGTTTCAGAGGGTCTGATGGGTGTGACATGTTGCATGTATAATCAGAATGTTTTAGTCTGATAATATAAATATAATAAATATACTTGTTTTAATGTACTGATTAGTTTTTCTGATTTTAATTTAAATTCAGAATTTTAAATTAAAAATCTTTGTTATATGAGATGGCTCTCTGGGAATTGGTAGGGACAAGTATACATGGGGTACTCTAAGTGATGTAAAAACAGAAGCTATCAGTAGTTGCTTATATTTTTAAAAATCATATGAAGGACCTAGCTCTGGTGAAATCGAATAAATAAATTGAACAATCCTGTCCAGGATTGCTAGTCTAACCCCATGATTTTAGGTCAGATTTTATTAATGAAATTTTCAGTCTTCAGTAGGCACATCGAGGAGTAAGTTTGTGTGGTTAGCTTAAACTCATACTTACTGGGATCTTTATCTTTACCCAGGCTTGAACCCATGCAGCTGTATCCCACTGTAAGAGATGCAATACTATTAAAAATGTATTTTTAAGAAAAATTTATCAGGTATGCCTAGTTCTTGCAAAGAGATTCCCTCTCTAATTCTCTATGCTTTCATGTCTGGACCGAGGACCGAGGACTGAGGTCTTTAGCTTACCCCAGACCAGCTGTAGGTACTTGATCTAATCTGCAAGGATCATTTGCCTTGGCCAACCTGTGAGCTTCAGTGATTGGCTGCGGCTAATCACTCTAGGTAGCTCCAGGGCTCAGGGAGTTTAGGAACTCCTGTCTCTGATGTCCCTATTCATGCAAGTTCCTGAAGCTTATATCTAGAGTTGGCTGTGCCGAGCTTTTTATCTGGCATTTGGTGCTGGTCTGATCTGACTTTCTGATGGTGTTTGATTTCCCTGAGAGAGGAGGTCTAAGGAAAGCCTTTCTGCAACCATGACCCAAAGGACAGATGTGGAAGCACTGATTGTATTACCAAGGGGCACTTTGATTTTTCAGAGATTTACTTTGGGAGACCCTTAAAGGAATAAGGTTCATTGAAGCATTTATTTCCAAGTCACTATTTAACAGATACTCAGTGTGTTATCATCAAAATCATCATCATCATCATCATCATCATCATCATCATCATCATCATCATCATTATCATCATCATCATCATTTCTGTAGTACTCTAAGGTTTGCAAAGCACTTTACAAATATAATTTCACTTTACCCTAACAACACTGGAAGGTAGTTGCTGTTATTATATTCATCTCACAGATGAGGAAATTAAGGAATTAAGGCAGAGAGAAGTGAATCCCCCAGGGTCACGTAACTGGTAAAGTGTTTGACATTGTATTTGAACTTAGATCTTTTTGACTGCAGATCTAGAATTCTACTTCATGGGACACCTTTTAGGTGTTTCAGAGTCAGGAAGACCTGGGTTCAAATTCTACTTCTTACACATTACTGGCTGTGTGATCCTGGGAAGTTTACTTATGCAGCTAGGTGGGACAGTGGAGTAGAATGGTAGACTTGGGGTTGGGAAGAACTGAATTCAAATCCTACTGTAGATACTTCTAGACTCTGTAACCCTAGGCAAATCATTTGACCTCTCTCACCCTCAGTTTTCCTTATCTGTAAAATAGGAGTATAAAAGTACCTGCCTCACAGGATTATTATGAGGTTGAAATGTGATAATACATGTAAAGAAATTGGGAAATTCAGAATAGGATTGTTTTCGTAAGGGGAGGAAGAGAGATAGTGAGTTCTGTTTTGGATATGATGAGTGAGATTTTTATGGGATCTCTAGTTTGAAATGT
>CM053593.1:246510891-246542635 GCA_028646575.1 Pseudocheirus occidentalis | reverse complement strand
TCAGTCTGCCTGATTCTGCACGTAGTTCAAATTTACTAGAATTCTCTTTTCGAACAATCAAAAATGAAAGCAGGAGTAAGGAAAAGGAAAATCTTTAAATTTTTCATAGTAAAGATGATGGCCTCTATAAACCTGCCACCTGCAGATTCTTTCTAAGGTATTCTACTAGAGTGTCATAGATTCACAAAACAATGCAGTAATTATTATAGTTGGTTGTATTTTAAAGCACAGACTGTCCAAAAACAAATGTCTTCTTTACATTCGTCATTTTTTCCAAGTTAAATTAAGAACCATTAATTCCATTATCATCAAAAATATCAGTACATAAGCTGCGCTTTTATAAACAGTGTAATAAGTTTACAACATTGTAATCATGAGCCTTAATAAAAAAAAACCCTATAGTTTCATTTTTAAACAATAAAGTACTGCATATAAAGCAAACTACTTTGGAGCAGAAGGAAAGAATGTGACAAAGAGACACATTACATATAACCATTATAGACACTTCTGAAACTTTAGACTCAGTATAAATAACTTGGAATTACACATGCCTAGACCATAAGCCTTTTAGAATCTGTAGCATGCATAACATGTCTGAGGGAAAATATAATCCTAATATTCTGCATTTCATATCTAAGGATATACATGATTGTAGGGCACACAAGTTTCCCTAGGACAGAGCATGGATTTGTGTTAATCCAGCATCATTTTCTCACTCACTGTTACGGCCAGCAGTGTACATGTGGCTGATTGGATTAGGAGTGAAGTGGAGATACACAAAACTAACTGAATCATACGAACCCAGGAGAATGTAAGCTCTACAAGGCAGACAGTTTCATTTTTGTCTTTGTATCCCTAGCATACAGTAGGCACTTAATAAGTGCACCTTGAATTTAATTGAAATGGGAATTGAACATGACCTCATTAACTCTCTAACCACCTGAGCTACCTAGTCTCCTAGATGGGTTTAAATCAGTCTATATAAATTTCAAGAGTTTAATTCTTCTTTCCATAAGATCTAACTTTTATTTATTTATTTATTCTACAGGAAGGATTTCACATTACATGCACTAGAAAATCTAAGATACAAAATCACCAAATATTTGATTAACATGACACTGAGTAAACACAACTTCTTGAAAGTATTAATGCTGTCAAGAAAATAACCAAAAACATTTTAAGTGCACTCGGTGGCCCGCAAATAATCATCTTAATATTTGTGGTTTAAAATAAGATATAAATATGCCTAAACCCTGTATTACTAATGGAATAACTAACAAATTCCTTCTTCCCATTAGATATGACAGTCTCTACCTTTGGCAGTTAAGAGTCAGTAGAAAGAGAGCTGAAATAAGAATCAAAAGACTTCAGGTATAAAATAAGGAGTCTGGGTAACATAACCTCAAAGGTCTCTATCACCATTATTTATCACGATTATCTCAGTTATATAGACCCAGTTTTGCCACAGACTAGCTCAGTTATTTGGGTTATTGCAAAATGCCTGCTTCAGGTTTCAGTTTTCACATTTAAAAAATAAGAGGACTGACTGGCCAAGAGGACCTTTAAGATCCCTTACAGCCAAAACATTTATGAATTTTGTTCCCTGTCAAGCCTGTGTAAATGTGTGAAAAATAGAAATGAACGTATTATATGATTAGACCATGCCAAAGATAAAAATATTCAAACATTCAAACTAAAACACTATAGAAGCTAGTTTAATTTCTTTTGTAACAAAAATCTGCAATGCAAGAATAGAAAATTAACTGTATACAGTAGATAAAAAGAGCTATTTGTCCTCTACACAGAGGTGAAAGGATCTCATGCACACTACAGGGAGCATATTATCTTAAACCAATTATTTCTAGTGTATCAATCAAGTGTACTGTGACCAGTGTTGCTGACAGATTTTAAAAGAAGGCTGTCAAGGTATTTTTCCTACATTACTTAGAAATGTAATTCCCTCCCTTCCATAATGCTCTTAAAGAAACCATAATCTGATTCTTACCTAATTTCTTTCTTTTTTTTATTGTATAATGTTGTTCTGAAAACTGGAAGAGGCTTAATACTTTTGGAGGAATGAAGAAATCCTAAATCATCTGGCTTTTTATTTCTACAAATATGAATGCTGTCTCTTAATATGAACTCATAGATTATGAATTAATATGACAAGCTAAATAATAAGGAGGACATATAAACTAGAATTTATCTGTTAACAGCCACAGTGTATGGGATAAAGTTAAGTTTTATAAATAATAGCAACATTGGACTAAAGGGTTTACTTCATGAAAGGATTCAGAATACCCAAGGACATGATTTACCCCAATCTTCCTTTTAAACCTATGTTGACAAAAAAAAGAAAGAGAACAAAAATATTACTTCTAATTAAATTTTCAGTAATTACGATTTTGGAACAATGAAGAACTTTAAGTATCATGGGTTTTTTTTGCTCTCATGATTTACACCAACTTTTTTTTGGTAGCTAGTTTATTTTCATTTACAAAATCAGGTCAAAAATGTTTAAACTCCCCCTTGAAAGACCTCAACTGCTATTAGTTACTCAATGCTCTATGTAGCTACCATTTATTTATCCTTCTGGTAGCAAAATTATGACAAAGTAGTAAGTGGAAATGCCAAAGGAAATGAGAAAATGAAGTTATTTCATTATTCTAAAAGTTGTGCCATTTATAATGGAGACATATTGGATATTTGATGGCATTTAAATTGAGGCAATTACCAAGTACTTAAATATGTAAGTATCTCAATAATTTCATATAAAGGAACTTTATAAAGAATGAGTTTTTCACTTTTGCCTCTGCAAACTGTTACTCTTAGAAGTGTTCTATAAACAGTGTTTACAAAAATCAAATGTCTATAAATTGTTCCAAATGCTTATATGTGGATATCAATTGAACATGAAACTTAGAGAATAGCATCTATACACATTACAAATATACATTATAAATATAAAAGCTTTTCATTTAATTTTATCATGTATTTCTTCACATGTATTGGATTTATATAGCTGCTATCTTCCAAAGAGCTCAGGGGACTGTATTTATTGTAGGTTTTACATTGTGCCGTATTAACTTTGGGATCAAATACTATTAATATTTCTAATATGATACTATTAACTTTCAGTTAATATGTACTATTGAATGTCAAACATTATCAGAGACCATGCATGTGGTAGGAAAGAAAAGTGGGGGGGGAGGGACAGAAAATGTATACAGGGGAAGAAATGATCATGTGAAAAGGAAGCAAGTAATGTTAACTTCTAACAGGGCTAAGGTCTTGCTTTATAGACTCTGGTTCTTATACAAACAGTCCTACAGATAATACCAGGTGTGCTGTCCACTATCCAGCATCACTTTCTCACTGTTATAGCCAGCAATGTATGTGTGGCTGGCTGGAGGTTAGAAGTGAAGTGGGGATATACAAAGCTAACTGAATCATAGGAATCCAGGGGAATGTAAACTCTACAAGACAGATGGTTCTATTGTATTCCTAGTATACTGTAGGCACTTAATAAGTGCTTCTTGAATTAACTGAAATGGGAATTGACCATGACCTTAACTCTAACCACCTGAGCTACCTTGTCTCCTAGATGAGATTACATCAATCAGTACAAATTTCAAGAGTTTAATCTCCTGCAACCTTTTGGTCCACACCCGTGGAACCCTTAGTGAGCAAATTTACCCCCTCTTCCCCCATCAATGCAGCTCAGCAACTGTTAGGCTACTTAGTTTAAGAAAGTTGCTCAGGGCATTGAAAGATTAAGTGATTTCCTCAGTGATTTCCACAGCTAATATATGTTGGAAGGTGGAACTTGAACCCAGACCTTCCTAACTCAAGACTAGTCCTTTTTCCACTATGCCACTTCTAGACTTCTGTTATTTCCACATAACAATATGGCACAGATTAAACCATTCTTTCTGACAGATGCTACAACAGACAGTTCTGGCATTTCTTTTCCATACAATTTCAGATTTGTTGCTTTCCTGAACAGCTCAGTAGACTTAGTGATTTACCTAAGGTCTCTCCCAGAAATTTGTCTTTTAAGTTTAGCTTTATAAAACTATACTATGTTGTAATTAATGAGATGTCAATAATTCAGGCAGGCCAAGTATTTCTTTCTTTCTTAGTGAATAAGGGTTCACTGGCCAAGGACATGAATTTCTAGTGAAAATGAATGGCAAAAAAAAACAAACCACATTTTGCTTTTTTCAAAAGTAATCATTGCTCTGAGATATAGCTTAAAAATAATGAATAAACTGATATTTCATAAAAAAATAAGTGTCATTATAAGTGTCATTATTAAACCATTTGAGGTAGTTTGAAATGTTTTACTGTGTCTATATCATTATAAACAATAAATTGGAACTAATCTTACATGGCCCTATTTTGAGAATTACAACTCATTTTAACTCTAAGAAGTAAGCCGATGATCTTCTGAAACATAGGCTTGCATAAAACACTAAGTCTCAACTTCTGTCTAGTTTATGAAAACACAAAATCTATAGTTACTCCATATGTAACACATTAATGAAAATGACCACTTTAAAGCATTGGGAGAAAAAAAAGAACCCTGAGACTAATACAAGCTAGTTTAATTAACTAAATTTAATGATAGCTTGTAAATTAAATTGGAAAAACTTTATATAATAATTGAGAGATTAATTAAGAGGATTCCCTTTAGGGCTTAAATTCTCATGGTAGATATAGAACAGTGACAACTACCTGGTCTTTTGTGAACAGGCCAAAGATTGTAAACAATGAAGCCATACTAAATTATTTTAATAAACTATCAATGTTTAGCATAGAATAAAAACCAAAGATGATCTTAAACACTAAGTTACAATAGTAAGGTTTTTTTTATTCTTCCAAAATTAGAATGTTAAATTTAATACTAATAGGAAAATCTCATCTGTTCCTGATGATTCCAAATGATAAAGGATTTGCTTTTGTCGTCTGCATTATCTAAATCAAATTCTAGATGCTCCTGTCCTTCACAAAGTAGTCTCTTCAAATATCGACTTATTTAGGATTTACACCCCAACTCTTTCCAACAAAGATTTTAGGAAGGTCATATTTTCAAATGCATACTTGGCTAAAGTCAATAAGGGGAACAAAGAATCCAAGCACCAAATAGACTTACCTGAGTGTCACTTAATCTTTCCAGACCTCAGTTTCCTCATCTGTAAAATGAGGGAGTTGAACTAAATTGCTTCCAAGGTCCCTTCAAACAATTAATCAACAAGCATGTATTAAGTGCCTACTATATACCAGGCATTTGATAGATACTAGAGATATTAACAAAAAAAAAACAGGTGAAATGGCAAGTTTCTAAATGTACCTGGGCCTCCCACAACATTTTACCTTATTGCTCCAGTCTAAATTAAAATTTCTATTAAAAAATGAAAACAAAAACAAGAGGAATACCTATTTAGTTTATTTTGTGATATTGGAAAATGTAAAAAAAATTATATTTTTTAAAATACTCCATCCCATAATGTTAAGATCTACTTTAAAGCTGTTCCACATTTACAATTTAACTTTTTTTTAGTCTTTTTGAATGTTTCACATCCTGCTCTGAGACCCCAAGGAGTGATTTCCCTGAAAGAACTTTATTTATAGTTAAGCTCTAAAAGCAACTTTATTAACATTTGGAGAGCAGCAAATTCAATTTGGCTTACTGTAGAGAAATTATTATCCAGCCCTACTTTATATTGCTCTTGAAAATCTAGCTGTGGGTTAGTAGACACCAACTTTTAGGCCAAGAGAAGGCAGTTTCATATAAATATTCACAGTCAATACATCTAGAATCTCTTAAATCTAACCAGATCAATATTTCAAAAGGAATCTCTAACTTCAGTCTATACAATAATTTTTCAGGCTATGCAATAAAGATGGCAACATGAATAATGATTAGGAACTAAAGGAACTAAAACTAGTCAAGCTATTTTTCCCTTGCAAAGTCTAATAACAACAGCATACATAACGTTGACACTGCTGTAGTTCTTTTAAGAACCTTTATTGAATTTTTTTTTAAAACAATTCATTCTGTTGAATCTAGATGCAGTTTACATTATTTAAAAACTTGATGTAGCTTCATGTAAACTGCAGACAAAAGCAACTTAATTTTTTTTTTCAGAGAAGCTTCCTTTTTCAAAGAATCTGTCTGAGACTAGGAGTTATCTTTTATAATATGCAGAACAGTTACTGTAGGCATGCATGCTCTCTAATTGTTTGCTCCTCAGTGCACTACTGAAGGAAAATAAAAGCTTTCTAGACTCTGCAGGCAGTTTATGGAATAAAACTGTTTTCTCTGCAATGTAGGTAACACAAGAATAAAACCAGCATTGACAAATAAAATATGTTCTCAAAAAAGTTGAGGCAGCTTTTGTTGAATGGTATGTACAATTGCTACACCTTGTACTGTACTGTGAGAAAACCAAACTGCAAGAAGTCCTCAGTCATGATGAAACTTGAAAAATCCGTCCAAACAAGTTCGAACAAAGTTCCAAGAACAGGTGGAGAGTGGGTAGGAGGAGGGAGGACAGTATGTCTCTTTCTGTACAGCCAAACACTATGTGTAATTGTCCAGTGTCTTAAGTCAAGAGAAAACACCAGAGAACTCTACATTATAACATGGAGGCATAGCTTCTGCATGGCTTTCCATCTGTCTGTGGTTTCTGTAGAGAAGAGTGGAGGGTGAGCAAGCCTAGGGTGTTGTAAAGCTTAAGTCTACATCTCATGCATAGCTGTTGTCAATGTTCTGCTTTCTTCATGTTTCTTAGACATCTGAATTGGAGCTGAGGTTTGTTAACCTGGGGTCTGCATTAATTTCATATCTGTAGTGATAACCTTCCATGTGATCCCTGCAGGCATCTCTGATATTATATAGCCACTTTTTAATGCCTTTGCGGTTCAAATACAAAACCAGTAAGAAAATGGCTCCAATGAGGGCTAAAACTATCCCTAGAAAGACATAAGAAGTCTGCAAAGGGTCTAGAGGGGGTGGGCCACAGTCCAGGTCAGAGCTGTTGAGTTTCACCAAGGGACGGTTCCTCATTTTCTCTGGGAAGAAGCAGGAGAGGGTGGTTTTGCCCTCTACTACATTAGTTTCTTTGAGCCAGGCCACCATATCAGCCAAATTACAGTCACAGAGCCAGGGGTTGCTGTCTAGGTTGACCCGCAGGCTGGGCAGAGCCTGCAGCTGGGCCAAGGTAGCATTATACAAGGCCTTGAGTGCGTTGTTCTCCAAGTGGAGGGTTTCCAGTTGCGTTAGGTTACCTAAGGCCACATTATCCAGACTCACCAACGAGTTGTTGTGAAGGTCCAGGTGCTTGAGCTTAGGCAGGCCGGAGAACATATCCCGGGGCAGGTAAATGAAGTTGTTACCGGACAGCTCTAGACGGAGCAGGTTGCCCAGAGCGCCTCCACTTTGCAGCGCCACTGCCACCATGCCCACAAAGCTTCGGTTTCGAAGATCCGAGTCCCCGGGTGGCAAGATATCGTTCAGAAACAGCTCGGCGATGGGACCCCGACCCAAGCCGCTGGCATTGCTGCCGCCACCAGAAAAGGCGACGGGGCTGAGGACTGCCAGCGGGTTGTGGCTGAGGTCCAGCTGGCGCAGGCTGGGCAGGTGCTCGAAGGCGCCAGCACTCACTTCTGTCAGGCGGTTGCCGCTGAGGTTCAGGGCGGCTAAGTCGGCCAGGGGCGGCCGCGAGGCGAAGGCACCAGCGGGTAGTACTGCCAGCTGGTTGCCTGTGAAAAAGAGGGTGCGCACGTAGCGGGGAAGATCCCCCGGCACCTCAGTCAGGTTCCTGTTGACACACTTGACCGTCCGGGCCGCCTCGGAGCACTCGCAGGGTGCAGGGCAGTGGCCAGGGGGCGGTGGAGGTGGCGGGGGCGGGGGCTGAGCGGACACTGACGAAGATGGAGAAGATGAGGAAGTCGAGGAAGAAGAAGGAGACGACGAGGAGGTGCTGGTGGACGAGGAGACCCAACCCAGGAGAACAAGCAACAGCCTGGCCAGCCGCAGTCTCCGGTCCCCGGCAGAGGCGGCGGCAGCGGAGCCCCGGGCGCACCCTCCAGGCATCGCGCTTAGCTGTCTATCCGGGGCTGGGCTGGGGGGCGCTCCCTACTAGGAAAGCGGGGCGCCGGGGGCTGGTGTTCGAGGCAGAAAGGGGCTTCTGGGAAGTGGGGACAACTTGCCTTTCAAGAGTGCAACAGCTCCCAGGGAGACCGGAGGGACACCACAACCTAGACGCCTAAAGCTGCGCTTATAGCCCCACCCCGCCCACCCCAGCCCCCCGCCTCCAGAGAGCGGGCGCACGGTGCAGCCGGCCGGTCTATCCGTCCCAGTACTTTCCTTATCCCTCCTTCTCTTCCCGCCGCCGCGGGTGGCGCTTCTTTGGCTTTATTGTGGCCGCTGCTCCCGGCCAGTATCCACAGCTCGACCTGGGACAAGAAGAGAAGGATGAGGAAGTGGTGGTAGCGGCACAATCCAAGGACTGACACTGAACACGGGAGGTGATAGACTCGTCACTGCCTACTCACCCCTGGAAGCCACCCTCCTACAACTCAAACCTGGAGACAGGGTGTTTCACCTCCCCCAGCCCCAACGCACACCTCTTCTCTCTCCCTTCCGCCTTCCTCTCCACTGGTTACCCAGCCTATAGGATTTGGGACTCGAATTCCCAGATGATAGTCTGCCTTCCTCTTCCACTTTGGACCAGACTCGTCCCCTTGGGTCTAACTTCATTAGAAGTCCCTCGGCCCCTCTTCTTCCAAATTTCCCGGACCTCTAGGCTCTACTTTCCCCCCAGCCGGCAACCTGCTTGCCTTCTGGGGGTCTCCACTACGGCCCCTGGCTCCTCAGGATCCCTAGTCGCGAGTGAGGGAAGTTTCAGATTACAAGAACCTTTTGATCTCTCGCGCTCCCTCAGCTTTGCCGGGTTTGTGGAAAAGGGATAGGGAGAATGGGGGGCGGGGTAAGGGGGTTAAGTTCTGGTGCAGCTGTCTCCCTTCCCGCTCCCTCCTACCCCTCCCCTCCCCCGGTTTCCCCCTTAGGTCCCAGCCCCTCCTGAGCGAGGCTGGAGAACAAAGCTGCAAAAAGGGGCTGGGCAGGGAGAATCCGGAGAGCCACCCCCACCTTCAGCCGGTCCCAGGATGGAGAGGATGAAAGGGCCGCCTCCTTTCGCTGATCTGGCCCTATTCACGGCGCACCGGCTCCGTTCCCGCTACTCACCACCTTCCAGGTTTGCCCCTGCGCCTCCCCGTCAAACTCAGCCTGAGTCCCGCCTGAGTCAGAGTGACTTCCCCCGCACAGCCGGCGCCGACTCTCCGCACACCCCAGCCCCTGGCCCAGCCTCCGCAGCAGGGAAAAACCAATGGCAAAGGGGTATGGGGGGGAGAGAGGTCGGGGTTCATTTGAATAGACTTCTCTCGCCTCCCCAGCTGCCTGGGGACGTCGCGCTTAGGCGGGTATACGGAGGTGACATTTGGGAAAGGGGGTCCTTGGGATGTGCGCCCTCCTTTCCATGGAAGTTAACCATGGATTTGCGGAGAAAGGTGAGATAACTCCTTTCCCGGTCTCCCCCTCCCGGGCATTCTTTCGTTGTTCCTCATTTTGCATACTGTACTTAACCGTGAAATGGAACCAAACCTCTGCATTTGCGTGTGTGCCTCACACTAAGTCTTCCACTTATAAAGGAGCAACTGACTGTAGATCCCAGCAGCTCAGAAAGAGAAGACTAAAGGAGAAAAAGGAAAGAGAAAGAAGGAAATAACCTGGACAAATACACAGAGAGCCACACAACATGGAGCACGGTGAGAGACTGAGACCGTCTCCCGATCCGTGTGGGACTTTAAGGTTGCAAACTATGGGGAAGGAGAAGTTTTTGTAAGGATTGCTCCTCCCTCTGCCCCCTTCTTCATGTACCCCCTTTCCCCCCTCCCCTTCGAAGGTAACCACGGAACTATGTGAAGAAGAGGCAGAATGTCCTTTAAAAGGAAAGTTAGGGAAGGAAAGTCTATTCTCGATTCATTCGTTTTCCTCTTTCCGGAATTAAAAGCCGAGGGAAGAAAGCTGTAGCCAAAGCATCTTAGAAACAAAGGTCAGTCAGAATAGCAACACGGTGTGTCACGGTAAATTTGTCCCCACCTTTCTCACCAGATGTGGAGTGGAGTAACTGGGGAATAGTTGCGGGCAGGATGAAAGTTCTGGGTAGAAAAAAAAAACCTGGTGAAAAAATCTCTCATAGGCATGAGGAACTCGCTTTTGTGCTATTAGTATAAAGAGGACTTAATATTTAATTAGGAAAAAAAAGTCTTTGCTACTTTTCTACTCCCTCCCCCCCCCCCCATTCTTTACACCAACATGCAGAGTAAATGCTGGAAGGTACGGATTTCTTTGGGTTTAGTACTGAAATAGAAACTGGGAAAGACTAGTAGAAATCTTAACATCTGGGCACTAAATGAAGTACTATTATTCTCCAAAATGACTATGAGGACTCCGGTAAAAAAAAAAATGAGAGAGAAATAGGGTTCTTAAGAGGGGACAGCATGTGTTACTGAAGTAATTGCCAGGTAATTCCAGGGGAAAGTACCGAAGCACTATAGAAAATTAGACAATACCGTGGTGTGGTGGATAAATTGCTAGATTTGGAGTGACAAAGACTGTGGTTCAAATCTCAGTTCAGACACTTAGCTGTCTGATAATGGACAAATTAACTAATCTTTGTGCCTCTGTTTCCTCATCTGTAGGAGAGAGTTGGATTCCATACAGCCTTTAAGGTCCCTTGTAACTCTAAATTTATGACGAACTTCTTGAAGGCTAGCAGTAACATATGAAACTCCTATATTTTAATGCTTTCTTTAGCCTGAACTTTTCATTGGTATGGGGAAATTCCAATAAGGAAATTCCTTCTCCCAATACAGATTAGCACCTGAGCTCCAATTTATAGTCTTAGAGAACTATGTGCCTGGCAAAAACTGATGTATCAGAGGCAATACTTGAACCCAGGTCTTCTTGACTCTGGAAAAAAATACTCAGAGTCAGTTTTTCATTAAGCCAGGCTACTTCTTGTTTTGAAAATTAGTTCAGTATAAATAGTTATTCTTACTTTTTACTAAAAGCTTGTGGCATTTCCACATAAGATGACAGAGTTCCAGAGCAGGTGATCCCAGAAGTTCATTCTCAAATGAAATTCTAAAAAGAGTCTAACTGTCTAGATATTCAAGAATGCATTCTATAAATTTCAATAGGTTAGTTTATAGCCTCCAGGATTTTTTTTAAAGCCTTCCCCTTGTATCATCTATTTAACACAATGATTCTACAGAAAGCACTTCTTTTCCAATAACTTATGATCAAGTCAGCTCTTAGAACAATGCTGCTAGTTTCCAGGGAAAGCAGGAAGGAGTAAAGGAGTTTTTATTTATAGTACATTATTTTGGCTAACCTGATGATAGTTGGCAGAAAGTAGTGTTTTTATCTACTTTAGGAGAAACAAACACTAGTTTTCTAAAAGCAATTAGTTTGGTTATCTACAAGAGGGTAAAAAAAAACACTTTTCTATCTTAGTCTAAAGTCAGAAGAAGTTGTCTTAGTCAAAGAAGCTGACAAAAGAGAATATCCTTTTAGTTAAGAGAATACCTACCAGGGAGACTGGTAGCAAGGGATATAAATCAAGTATGTCTTAAACTAAGAGGCAAATGGCTAACCTCAAATAAAGGAAACCAAGTAATCCAAGAGATGAAATTATCTGCCACTTTCAAGTACCACCTTGGTTATATAAGTTTGTTATAGAAAACAATAAGCTAAAAGTCTTAACACTTAAGTACTTAAGTAGGAAGTAGTATTCTGTAAATTTAATAGGGATATTAAAAATTGTCTTAAAAAATTAGATCATGGCTACTATCACTAAACTGGAATTTCTAAAATGCAAGTTAGTGAACAGACCAAAAATAGAACCTTGTTATTACATTATACATAATAAACATAATGTGAATTTAGATAGCCAGATAAAAGTACATCCTAAAATATTTAGAAAGGTCAAATGAATTTCAATTAAAAATCAGTCCAGAAGAAGAGTGATGGGGAAAAAAAATTAAATTGAATGAAAAAAAGTGATGCTGAGGGAATGTTAAGTTTTTGAGGTTGGAAAAATGACTGAAATTGCTAAAAGATTAAGTAGAAAGTTGAGAAATTCTCCAGAGAGAATTACACAATGTAACAATGGTTACATAATCCATCTGAAAGAAATCTAATGTGATCACTATGAATAAGGGTGGTCAGAATATGCTTTAAAGCAGCAGTTGTTCTGGAAACCAAAAATTTATAAATATGGTTTTTACATTTTAAGAAATCAACTATAAATGATCCCAAGAATTATAAGCTTATTTATGAGTTGTGACATTTTTTTCCCCCAAAGATGCTAATTGACAGGTGAAAGCTATAACTGGAGCTGGATTTGAAGAAGAGCCTGAGAAATAAAAACTTTCTGATTCATTGGGAAAAAAAAAGTTAAAATCCACATTTTGTATGCAGTCTTCCTATGGCGTAAGTCAGAATTACAAGCTTACAAAATTTTGGTTTCAAAAGATCAGTCAGTAAGCATTTATTGTGTCTACTATCAGGTTAAGTGCTGGGAATACCTTCCCCTAAACTCTCTGAGAGGGGCAGCTTAAGGTTGTGGGTAGAAAGGCAGGAAGACCTGAGTTTTTGTCTCACATGTGACTAATTGTGAGACCCTAGACAAGTGAATTAGCCTTTTAGTGTTCTGGGCACCTCTCTAAGACTAATTAGTTACAGAATAATCACAAATCTACATTTGTATAGGGAGTTGCTTACAACCATTGAAATCACAGGTTGGCTCTAAAGTTATCCCTAAGAGAGAGTAGTCAATTACTTAAGGTTTCTTTTTAAAGGAACTTTTTTTCCTACTTCTTTCTCCTTCCTTTCTATATACTATTATATATTAATGAAGATGCTCACCTCAAGAACAATTTCATAATAGGTGTGTAGGCATGTATGAGAGAGAGAGACAGAGAGAGAGAGAGAGAGAGAGAGAGAGAGAGAGAGAGAAAGAAAGAGAGAGAGAAAGAGTATTCTAGCATTCTCAGTCAGAGAAAATGCCCAGAGCTGAACAGGTCTTCTTTGTGGAACATCAAGGAGGCCAGTATCACTGAATCAAAGAGTACATGGCAGGGAATAAGGTGTAAGAAGACTAGAAAGATGGGGAGTAGGAGGTGGAGATAGGTTATGAAAGGCTTTCCAGTGCCAAACGATCCTAGAGTCAATAGGGAGCCACTGGAGTTTACTGAGTAGAGAAGCAACATGGTTGAACTTTTGCTTTAAGAAAATCACTTTGGTGGCTGAATGGAGGTTAGAGTATAGTGGTGAGTGACTTGAGGCAGGAAAATCTACCAGTAGGCTATTACAATTGTCCAAGTGTGAGGTGACAAGGGTATGCAATAAAGTGGTAGTACCATCAGAGAAGAAAAAGGGGCTTGTCCCAGAGATAAAAGGGATGTTTAGCAGTCATTTATTTAGTTCTACTCAATAGCCAAAGGAAATCTCCACTATAACAAACTTAACAAGTAGCCATTTAGTCTCTGCCTAAAGACCTCCTATGAGATAGAATCCCAATACTTCCCTTTATAGCTGATTCTTCCCTTAGAAGGTTCTAACTGTAAGGAAGTTCTTTTTCACATCAAACATAATTTTGTCTCTTTTCAACTTCTACCCATTGTTCTGAGCCCTAAAGAAAACTTAGCATTCAGTTAGGAAATGGAAGCTGGTAAAATTCTAGTAACTACCTAGGCATTGGGGCAGCGAGGTGGCACAGTGGATTGAAAGCTGGTTCTTGAGTCAGGAAGACCTGAGTTCAAATTTGCCTCAGACATTTACTGTGTACTCCTGGGCAAATCACTTAGTCCTTTAGCCTCAGTTTCCTCATCTGTAAAATGAACTGGAGAAGGGAATGATAAATCACTTTAATGTCTTTACCAAGAAAACCTTCAAATACAGTCAGACATCACTGAAAGGACTAAGCTACAATGAATATTTAAACATTACTTTCTTGTGCCACACATCCTAACTTTTAAATAAATATGGCCAGAAAGGCAATAGAATGATCATTTCTACATTTCTAGATCTATGATTATGTTAAACAGTCTCTAAACTGTCCATGGCGCAGATACGCATCAAACTTTTGGTTTCTTTGATCCAATTTCTCTCACTCATTTCATGAGTCTTGTCCAGTGACCTTTGAAAAATGGGTCAATATGTTGCTTTTTCATGCTGCCTAAAGCATTCAAAATCAATTGGTGAATTTTTGTCATATTTGTTCTAGAAGACTATGTGTAAAAAAATATTCAGACTTGGAAATTTCAAAGGATTTACCTCCACAAACCCTAAACAGAAGACATTATGTGTTAACTTAGCAACACTTTGGAAATGAATGTGGTGAGACAATGATATTATTAGGGGGACTCATTTTATGCAGTTTTCTGGGGTGAGAGCAGTAAATGTGTGGGAGAGGGACATGGAATAAAGTGACATATAGGAGAACCCAGATCAAGTGGTGCTTACCCTATCACCTTTTAAAGGATCAAAATATTTCTGGGCAAATCAGGTTATGCATTGATCCAAGAAGTATTTACAGGTAAATGTACCCCCTGAGGAATGCTGAATATGCTTCATTAAATGTCTCTGCATCCTCCCACTATGGGGTGCACAGTCAATCCAAACTGAAGTTTTTAGTCTTTTTTTTTTCTCTTTCTATTTCAAAAAGTATTTGTAAAGTGCTTAGAATGTGAAAGACAGTATTAAACAAAGAGCATATGAAAACAAAAACAACACTCCCTGCTCTTGAGGAGCTTACATTCTATTGGGAAGACATAACAGATGATTTTTAATAGTGTAAGCCTTTTACATTTAAAGTAGGAATGAAGCAGAGTGGAAGGGAGAATGGATTTGGAGTCAGAGGACCTGAATTCAAATACTGCCACTTACTAGCTTTGTGACTCAGGCTAATCACTTAACCTCTGCCTCAGGTTCCTCATCTGTAGAACAGGAAGATTGAAATCGATGGTCTTTAAGGTTCCTTGTAGCTCTAAAAATAGTATCAGAAAATCTATACCATATCTCCTCCTTGAACTCCCTATACTACGCATCTATTTATCAGTTCTTTCTCTGGAGGTAGATAGAATTTTCCTTCATGGGTCCTTTGTAGTTGATTTAAGCATTTATGATGCTCAGAACAATTTAATTGTTCACAGTTGTTTTTCAAACAATATTGCTATTACTGTATACAACATTCTCTTGGTTCTGCTCATTTCACTTAAGTGAGATTTCATGCAAGTCTTTTCATGTTTTTCTAAAATCAACTAGCTCATCATTTCTTACAGCACAATTATGCTTTCAAAATTAATTCATTTCTTTAAAGTGAATTTATTTAAGGTGAATATCCAGGCCAAGAGCATGGGGATGCTAAAACACATGTAAAAGTTTTCAGTTTTGCACTACTAGCCAGTCCCCAAATGTAGCACAGAGTCGATCAAGGTGCTCTCTATTCCTGGAATGTGCTACTCGCTCACCTGTCTTCCAGAATCCTTATCTTCCTTCAGGGTTCAGCTTACTATTAAAAATCATCTGTTACTTTCAAAGAAAGGACATTAAGAACAAAAAAGTTGGAAATTTCACCTTGAGTATAAAAAGGAAGGGAAAAGAACAAAGAGAAGAAGAAAGGATGAAAGAAAAGAAGAGACAAAGAAAAAGGTGATGGAGAAGAAATGAAAAGGAGAGAAGAGAGGCAGAAAAAGAAAACTAAATGGGTGTGAAACAAGAAATAATTAGTCGTGATATAAGGGGGAAGGGATGAAAAAGAGGCAAAAACAGGAGGGAAGAAGAGGAGAAAAAGAAGAAAAGACCCTTTCATTACTTAGACTGGCACCTCTCGCATCACAAATCCTTCCATATGGTACCTAATGATTATCATTGCCCCTGTATAGCATCTATTAAAATTCATTTTCGTCATTATCTTGTAAAAATTACTATTTAAAGCATGAAATCTATTGGATTTTTAAAAAGATTTTCAAAATAAAGAGAGATATCAAAAGGAGCCTAGAGGAATTTAGCAGCATACTGTTAATACAAGGCAGCAGTTCTCAGTGTTGATGATTGCAGAACCCCATTTACGTTCTTAAAAATTATTAAATAACAGTAAAAGAAATTTCTTTATGTAGTTAAGATTGATTGATATTTTTCATATTAAAAATTAAATATATTAGTATTATTATAAAAATGGTTTTGACTTTTCAGATCCCCTAAAAATGTCATGGGGACCCCAGAACACACTTGAATACCACTAACATGAAGAATACTATTATTTAATGTGGGTTATTATTATTATTGCTCTTTCTGTTTGAGCACCCAAACCAATGAAATCCTTTTCAAATGCCTCATTGCTGTGTGGTGATGGCTTTGGGTTTTTCAAAGTGATGCCAGTGGAAAATCATTCAGTTGTTAAGCTGTGAAAGATCCCAACAGGTTGAGTGTGGTGTCCCTTATCCAAGGACCAGTATACTTAAGTATAGAGGGGTTCATTATCAATTTGACCATAAGGTAATTGAATTTTTGACTGCAGAAGTTTCTATGACTTTTTAAGTCATAGAAGAATTGTGACCAGCTTCAGTTGTGGAAAGAATATCCATACTGATGAAATAATAGGTCAATGAAAAATTGAATTAAACCAAGGAAAGATCTCAACCAGCATCATATGAAGAGAATAGACAACATAAAGCCAATTAGCAGTTTTTGACAGTGAACAAAAAAACCCATCACCTAAAATTAGTGTGTAAACTACACAACTCATCACTGTGAGTAAAATTTTTAAAGCCTGAACTTACTTCAGACATAGAATGAAAACCCTCCCAAATTCAATAGAAAATTTAAAAAACTTTTTAAAAATCCCAAAGTATTTGGAAGTTACTAGTACTAGAAGGACTGGAGCTATTTGTAAACAGCTTTCTGAAGAAGGCATCAGAATGAGATAGTGCTGTGATAAACTCGGCTTGACAAAATTATTTAGTGTCTATTATGTGCAAAGTCCTTTGCTAGATATTGTTATAATAACCTCAAGTGATAAAATGTATCTTCTTCCTCACTGCAGAGAGGTGAAGGACTAGCAGGACATAATATTGTATATCTTGTCTGATTCTGTCCCTGAACTGAATGTTTTCAGTTAATAGTTTTTCTTTGTCACAAGGGAGGATTTCTTTGGAAGCAGAAGTTGAAAGGACTATAACTAAAAGACAAAAGGCATCAATACACATTTTACAAACAAATTAATAAAAGGTACCCGCAGCTGTATTTGATACAACTTTATTCAGAATGAGTAGAAGCTTTTTTCAATAATTTCGTCAATAATCTCCTCTAATTTGAGGGTCTTAAATTCAAACAAGGTTGTGTGATATATAAAGAATTCAAGAGATATATTTCTTGGGTAATTAGTCATTTTATTAATCATGCTGGCAATAATAAATGTAGAGGGTCAGTGACACTCTCAAATGCCAAAGATCTGTCATGAAACCCACTCAACACTTATATGCCCTTAGAAGAATGGGTGTTCCTGAGGGTGGCAATTGACTGATTCATTAACAAGTAAGAAGAAAGAATAAATATTATAATGAGAGGTGGACCTGTTCTAATGAGGGACTGGAGGACCTGACTTTGATCATTCAAACCTCTCTGATTAGAACACAATGAATCTGATTTCACCAGATTAGATTAAATTCTTTGTCAGATTCTCTAGTTGGATGAGGTCTCCCCCACTCAGGATCAAAAGGCAGTTCCGCCCCACCCATCCCCAACCATGAGTAATCCCATACATCAAAAATGTCCTTCAGAGACTGAACAACCTACAGGCTTCCGAGAAAATTCTGGTCCTATTCAATAATTAATTATTAATATGAGGGAAGTAGTAATTTCTTTCAGTTATTAAAATTCAAGTAGTTTGCCATCTAGTTAGCAGACACTGTATCCCAGCAATTTATTGTCAATTTCACAATTATAGAGGATAAGTGGGGTTATAAGGACTGAAGTGATGAACCCAAATCAGATAATGGCACTCAGGGATAGTTTTCTGGAATAGGTATGTTGAGATCTAATGTTTTGTTTTAGATCAAATGTTTTAAAAGGAAGTGATATGAACATGGATAAATGAAGTGCAGTAGGGAAGATTTTCTAATTCAAAAAATATATTAATTTTCTATAAGGTCTTGATGAATTCATTTTATCTTTCTGCAGTTTTGGATAATTGAACTAGTTATATTTGATGCCTTTCTAGATAATAGGATTTTAATGAGAGTGATTTTTGAGCTCATCAGAAGAAAAAACTAGAAATTTATAGTTCAAAATTTACTTATAGAAATTGATGAGGCTCTTCTTACTCCATCTCCAAAGGATTAAAATAAAGCTAAAAATAAAGACGGTGAGGAAAGGAGAAAAAGGACAGGGAAGAGGGAGGAAAAGAGGGAGAGAGAGAATATGGGAAGGGAAAGGGAGAGAAGAAGTGTGTGGGAGAGGAGTAGAGGAAGGAAGATAAAGAGAGATAGAGGAAAGGAAGAAGAATGAGGAGAGGAAGTTGTTGATGCAGAGTGGATAGAGTGCTGAGCCCAGAGTAAGGGAGACATCTCAGATAATAGCTGTATGACCTTGGACAAATCACAACCCCTCAGCCTGGATTTTCTCAAATATGGATGATAATAATATCACCTGCCTTACATATTTGGTGTGAAAATCAAATGAGATAATATTTGTGAATGCCACACAGTAGGTACTTAATGAATTCTTGTTGGGTTTAATTGTATATAGAAGGCACTATCTTTAACTTGGACAGAAAAAGCATAAACAAATTTTGGTTAAAATGATGATAGAAGAATTAAACATCAAAACAAAAACTATCATGGAGAAACATGAAGGCAAATGACTGTTACATGTAAGAGTTATAAAGAAGAGTTAACTCCTGCATTGTCTATCATTTTGTTCTTGAAGTTATCGTCTGTTTGTCAGTACATGTATAAATAAAATAGAGGCATAGAATTAAAACAAAGTAAGAAAAATATAAACTGCCACGAGTTTTGAGAAGGGGGGAATTACTTTGACCATAACAAAAGGTGTGGGACTCATTTTCAGTCCTCCTGACTTATGTCTTGTCACTGGACTCAGATGACCCTAGAGGAGATAGTGACACTGATGACTTTGCACAGTCCTGTTTCACTTAAATCCAATTCACTTGCAAGTTAAGATATTACCCTCTTGATGTCAATGGTCCTCTTTGAGAATGAAGGATAAACAACAACAAGAAAAAGTTTAATGGAGAGGTTGAACTTGATCTTGGCTATGAAGGATCAATAAATAGGTTATGGAAACTCAGAAAAGAAAGGGAAAGATACTTTAGGCAGAGGGATTGGTTTGAGTAAAGATATGGAAGTGGCAAATGTGTCTGATGTGTTTGGGGTGCAGCAAGTATATCAATGTATAGTTGGAGAAAAGTATTTATGTGGGGGATTAGCCTGAGATGTTTCTAAGGAAAGCCTATCTCCAAATAAGGATGCTAAGCTAAGGAATTTTCGCTTTATCATAAAGGTAATGGGGAACCTCTTTATGGAAGGTATAGACAGAGAGCCATTTCACCTAGCCCAGGCTTCCCTGTATCAACCATGCCTGGGAATATGTCCTGGGAATTAATACCAAGATATAAAAAAAACACTTGATAGTTAAAGCCTCTTTTGCAAGAGGCTGAGCTCAATTCTAGACTTCTTTGGTCTAGGGTAATTATTTAGGCATACAACTCTACCCCATTGTAATGGTTATGGGATTTGGAGATCTTCCATGCCCCTTGAACTTGCTGATGTAGCAGGAAGGGGTGGGGCAGGAAGGAACTGGAGTTGAGTAGGAGCCCAGCTGGAAACAGCAAGGTGACTGGAAGTGGTGGCAGTGTGAACTCATTTTTTTTGAGCTAGCCAGAACTTCTACTAAGGACTCCTGCTGAGGACTGGGGGGAGGGGAGTGGGAGAGGTAGAAGGGAGGGAACAGGCACTGGTGAGGGGAGAAAGGGTGGGAACAAGAACTGAGTGGGGGAAGAGGAAGAGAACAGGAACTGTGGGGGCAGGGGACAGAGCTGCTGGGAGTGAGCTGTGTGGAGGCTGGGTAGTTACCATGAGGAAAGGAGGATCTTTGCCTGAGGTAGCCTATTCTGTTTTGAAGGTTTGAGAATGTAGGTGTTTACTGAATTAACTACATGTGCCAACTCTATGGCTACTGTGATGGCTTTGACTTTTTGGTTTGGGGACTCAGTTTTCTGGTATTTGAATAAATGTTCTAGCTATGTTCCCCCTGTAGATAGCCTGTTACATTTTGTGATTAATAACCACATCAGCATATTTATAGTTACCATAGGCATTGTGAATATTGTTGATACACCTATCCTCAGATTGGATAAGTTGTTCAGTTTTAACTGAAACTCTCATCTATGTGGAGAAAACTCATAACACTGACTGCTACATCCCGTGATGCAGGATACTCCCAGGACCAGGAAACTATGCTAAGCAGCTCCTATTGCTTAGTGCCATCTATAGACTGCTAACCTCTCTATGTCCTTCCTGATACCTCTCTATTATCTTCACTAAGCCTACATGATAAACTAACCATGAGTATCTCCCAAATATCAGAACACAAGAATACATTGAAACCCCTAGCTTAGACCAAGATAGTTGGCAGTAGCAGTGGGGTTCATGACTGTCTGCTGGGACACAGTGATCAAAGTTTTGTAAGTAAAGCATGTAGCATATAAAAAATGGCATTCGGGATATATAAATGCCATGTAGTTGATTTGAAAGGCAAGTATGCTATTTGGTAGGCTCATACAATTGTAGTAACTGTGGCACCTCTACTCATATATAGGCTCCCCATGATCAAGGAATTTGGTGAGTTAATACCCATTTTACATCATAGCTCATGAGCCCCTTATGGTATATTCATTTTTACCAGTCAACCAGAGAATAAATTAGTTCAATACACAAGATATATAATAAAATAACATAGAAAATAAAGCGGTAGGATAAGCCTCTCCACACCCATCACCAAGCACCCATGTACACTTGGGGTATATTCTTGCACAGATTACATAGGAGGGTACTCAACGGGTTGAATTCCCCATGCCTTGTATTGTCCACATCACTGGACAGACAACCATTAGCAGAAAACATATCCATTGAAGAGAAGAAAAAAAAGACACTAAGGACAAACATAAATATAAAGAGAGAAAAACAGTCACCTGAAGGAAAAAGCAGCTTCAAAAAAAATGACCCCTTATACAAGACAGGAATGCCAGTCAAGGATTCAAAAAAGGATGGTCAAAAGCTATGAACAGGCAGTTTTTAAATGAGGAAGTCAAAACAATTTAGTCATATGAAAGAAGTGCTCTAAGTCATCCTTGATTAGAGAAATACAAATTAAAACAGCCTTGGGATACCATTTTACATCTACCAGATTGGCTAAGATGATTGAAGGGGAAAGCAACAAATGTTGAAGGGGAGGTGGAAAAAACTCATTGTTGGTGGAATTGTGGACTGATCCAACCATTTTGGAGAGCAATCTGAAATTATATCCAAAGAGTTATTAAACTGCCTTTACCCTAGGACTCAGCAATACCATTGTCAGGTCTGTTTTCAAATATGATTAAGGAAAAAAGAAAAGAGCCTGTATGTGCTAAAATGTTTGTAGCACCTTCCATTTGCAGTTGCAAAGAAACTGGGAATTGTAGGGATACCTATTAACTGGAAAATGGATGAATAAGTTGTAGTTTATGATTGTGATGGAATACTACTGTGCTATAAGAAATGATGAGCTCAACGATCTCAGAAAGACATGGAAAAACTTGCAGAAAATGATGAAGAGAGAAATAAGCAGAACCGAGAGAACACTGTATACAGTAATAATAATATTGTTTTAAGAATGACTTTGAGCAAATAAGCCATTTTGACTTACAAATACCAAAATGAATTGTACAGGACATATGAAGGAAGATACTCCTTGGATTCAGAGAAAGAACTGATACATAGAAGTATGTACAGAGCAATTTCATATTTATATACATATTTGTGTCATCTTTGGGGGGAGGAGAGAAAAAAGGGAAAAAAATTAATGGTAACTATTACGTGTTTAAAAGGAACAAGATGTACATAATAGATTCACAGTTTCACGTGCAATCATCTTTTTTATTGAACTATGTTATGGAAATGCTTGCTTTACTTGACAAATTAAAAATAAAAGAAATTTAATAAAAAAGAAAGTATTTCTAGTAACTGGGAGTTATGAGTTTTTTGACATACGTGTTTTCTACAGTTATTGCCCATTCTCCCCTAGATTTGTTTGCACTTTTGGGACAGTGTACCCCAGACTCTTAAGAGGATGTTTTACATCAATCCAGGCCCTCTATGAGCCAGGGAGCACCTTGACCTTCTTCACCAGCCACCTGGGAGGTAGAATAGATGCACACCTGACTCTGCCTCCTTTATAATATCCCTTTGGAGACTGGAAGTTTCACTAGCCATCTGCCACCCATTATTATCCCCATGGCTTTGACTGTTTCTCTCTAACCTTAAACTAATCAATCACTGTCCATTTAGGAGAAAACTATCCATTTTCATAGTTTCCCCTATTCTCTCATCTTCATTGTCCTCAATCTTATTTCATCCTTGTCCCACTCCATAGAAATGCCATACATTCTCTCCTCTAGAATTCTTCATTCTAGACATCTTTCTCTCACGTTATTTTAATCTAATAGCCTTCATAGGAACTTGGCTACCCTCGAACAACATTGCATCTTGGATTATTTTCTCCAGCACTGGCTGTACATCTGACCCACCAGTTTGTAATACTCCTTGCTAACACTTAAAATGCCCCTTCTGCCTCTTTTACTCGGCAGTCTTTCCTTCTTTGAAGCCAATACCATCAAAATCTTCTACTCAATCCAAATTATGTTTACTGTACTATAATGGCCCTCAAGTCATTCCTTCTCCTTTCTCAAGGAATTTAGTGCCTGGCTCACTAGCCAGGCACTCTGTCCTTATATTAGAGTACTTTATTATCCACAAGGATGCTATCTCACACTCCATGATCTATTTCCTTGATCCTCTAAATTTTATAATCTATTCCATCATCCCACGTCAGTTACATATAATTATGGTGACATACGAGATATTAGATGACACCATTCCCCAATTTGGAGATTTTAGTTAACTGATTCATCTCTATAATATTCTAATCTCCTCCTTAGATGATTTCCATAAATGCTTTGCCAAACGCCAGCCCCAGATTGCCCCACCATTTGCCCCTTATAGACCTATTCATATGCTGCTAGATAGAGGTGGAGGAAGTCATACAACTATGCTGCCTACCATATCTGTAGCAAGGTCAAGACTTTGATTCTTTCTTAATTGATTCCCTAATTTGCTCCCTACAGAAGTTAAATGAAATATTTTTGTCTTTCCTCAAAACTCCCACGTTGCCCTCCATCAGCTGAAATTTTTGTCTCTTACTTTACTGAAAAAATTGAGACCATTCTCTGCCATAGGAAGTAAAGATTTCATTGTTTAGCTAAAGGGAACAAAAATCCCCAAACATCATTTAATGGAACATTTGGTCCTCTTGCCTTGAAATATTCATAATTAGTATATCAGACAGGCCGCTCTGAAGATACTTTATACTATTGTGATGGATTAAGTAGTGCAGAAGTTGTATAAACAGCTTGATACAATTCTACAAACTAAATTGGAATATACTTTGATACTTGGTGACTTCAATATGAAATCTGGTTTGGGATCAAGTAATGAAACGATCAGAAGCATCCTACTAGCGTACTATGAACACTTTCTTTGAGAAGTAAGAAGGTGCTGCACACAGGAGGTGCTAAATGACATAAGAAATCTTGAGCCAGTAAACAACTGGTTCTGGGTATGGACGTGATTTCAGAGTCAGATCTATGTGAGGTATCATAATGTCATAAATTTAGAACCAGAGGGACCTTAAAGATCATTTAGTTCAACCCCTTCATGTAGTCAGATTATCAACTAATCAAAGCAAATGTCAGAGTAAATACCAAGCTGAAAGAAAGAAAAAAGATGAGAAGGGAGTTCTGTGTGTGCTGACAGCAGCTCCTGCCTGATGTGTTTAAACGAGTTGCCAACTTCCCTAAACGGAAAAAGAAGATAGAAGCTTTATGTAAGGGAAAACTTTCTTGAAATCAAAGCCGTACAAAAGTAGGATGGAATAGATGCTTCAGGAGGTGGTAGGCTCCCCTCTTGGAAGTCCTCCTGGAAAGGTTGGATAGCCATGTGTTCAGGATGTCAGAGAAGGGATCTTGGTCAGGTACACTTTTCACCGGCTGACCTCTGAAGGTCTCATCTGATGCTGGAACTGTGATTCTGGAAATGAACCAAAGTAAAGGCATTGACTCTATCAACATTTCTTAGAGAAGTTTAACCGATGCAAAACCGTCACTGAAATGAGGTCAGAAGGATGGAGAAACTGCCTCAGACTTAAATAGACTTAATCCAGCACAGGGATGTAGCAGCCAAGGATGACACTGGTTCAGAATGAAAGCTCATTTGTTCACTCCCCCAGAGGATTATGATAAAAGATTACAAGGAATTTTGCCTTATAAGGTAGTGAAAAGCAGTTGAACAGACACCAAGTCTAAGGAGAATTTTCCATGAGATCTTGATAAACAATATTTTATTTCACAAGAATTTAAAAATAAAAAAGGAGAGTAACAAACAGCTACAACATGGAACAGATTGGGAAGAGGATAGAAAAGCAACATGGCCTAGTGGGGAGAGCATTGGAACTGGAGACGGGGAACCCAGGTTAAAATCCTGGTTCTTCTGTTTGCCACCCATGCTGCCTTGAACAAGTCGTTCAACCTCACTGGGCTTTAGATTACTCATCTGTAAAGTGAGTAGGCTGGACATGGTGATCTCTAACCTTAGATCTTTGGTCCTGACACCATAGAGACAGCTGGATAATCCAGGGGATAGGATATTGGGCCTAGAGTTAGTAAAACCTGAATTTGAATCCAACCTCAGATAATTACTGGCTGTGTGACTCTAGGCAAGTTACTTAACCATTATTTGCCTCAGTTTCTCTAACTGTATCCTCAACCATAAAATGGGGATAATAATAGTACCTACCTGTGATGTAAATCAAATGATATAATATTTGTAAAAGCACTTAACACAGGGTCTAGCACAGAATAAGTGCTATCTAAATACTTATTACCTTCTCCTATGACATGCCTATATTTTTGTTTATGATGATTTATTTTCAATAGCAATAATAGTGGGACATTAGTGGCTACACATGAATAATGACTCACATGTATTTTGTGCTGTTCTTTGCATAAGAACCTAGAGGGGTAGAAGATACAAGTATTATAATCCCAATTTTAGAGATGAATGAACTGAGGCTCAGTAGAGTTAAGTGATTTGACCAGGGTCACACATCTAGGAAGTGCTGAAGCTAGGTTTCAAAACCAACACTGCCTAGCTAGCTTCCTAATATATCATGTAAAAGAATAGGATGATGATGTCAGAAATAGCAGCTGAACCTGAACAAGTCCATTCTCAAAAACATGAGTGAGACTTCTAGGGCTGTATCCCAAAGAGATCATACAAGTGGGAAAAGGACCAGTATGTACAAAAATATTTATAGCAGCTCTTTTTGTGGTGGCAAAGAACTGGAAATCAAGGGGATGCCCATCAGTTGGGGAATGGCCAAACAAGTTGTGGTATATGAAGGTAATGGAATATTATTGTGCTATAAGAAAGGAGGAACAGACGGACTTCATATTTACCTGGAGATACTTATACAAACTGATGCTGAGTGAGAAGAGCAGAACCAGGAGAAATCAGTACCCAACTACAGACACAACACATGTGTGATGACTAACTTTGATAGACTGGACTCTTCTCAGCAATGTAAGGTTATAAGACAACTCCAAAAGACTCATGATGGAAAGAGATGTCTACATTCAGAGAAAGAACAGAGTTTGAATGCAGACTGAAGCAAACTACCTGCTCTCTTTCTTTTTCTTGTTTGGTTCTTTTTCCTCTTTCCCATTGTTCATTCCATCTGTTACAATCCTTCTTTACAATCTGACTAATGTCTAATGTGAAAGTATTTGCAGATCCTATTTGTATATTTGCATGCCCCCATGGGGGGGGTGGGGAGGAGAGGGAAGATGAGAAAATTTGAAACTCCAGGGAACGTGGAACCAAATCTTGTAAACTAATAGTAAACAAACAAATTAATAAAGACAGGGGAAACAAAAGAAAAAAAAACATGAGTGAGAGGTGGAAGAATTTTAAAAACACTCAAAATCCCATGATATTTCAAACAAGATTCCAATTGTATGGAAAAGATCTCAAATAATGCTTTTTACTGGAAGAGGGTGGGGAAGGGCAACTGAAAATACGGAAACAGGTACTGACCCATATACCTGCTTCCCCATCTCTATAAAATCTTTATGAGAATGGTCATATCAAGATCATCCTTATCAGATGATTTTCGTTTCAGGTGATTTTCTATAATAGAACACCTTCACAGTCACCAGGTTTAATGAGAGGTATAGAGAACATAAGAGTCTTCAGTGTTTTCTGTTTACTGATGGCAAGAAATCAGTGTTCTTTCTTTCAAGAGAGCAAAATACAGTCTTGAAATCTGTCCTCAGACAAGGTATCTCTTATGTATGTCAGAATTATACAAGACTCCATGACAGAGGCAATTACAGAGATTTTTGTGTTAACCATCCACTGAAACATCAATCAAAACTTTCAACAGGGAAGCAGATGTTTGCCAAAGGTGTTCACGAGAGTCATTGATTGAAGAGATGTTATGTGAAGTCCAAATAAAAGTAGAATTTCAAATGAATGGCAAAGTTATGTAGTAGTGGTTAGAACACTGGATCTGGACTCCATTTCTGGCTAATAGGCTGACTAAGCAAGACATTTAGCAACACTGAGATTCACTTTCCTCATCTGTAGACGGTAGATAAAAAATATCTGGAGTACTTACCTCACAGGGTCGTTGTGAGGACTGAATGATAAAATGTAAACCAGAGGTTCTTAACCTTAAAAAAAATGCCATGGATCCCCTTAGCAGTCTGTTAAAATTTGACCTCTGAATAATGCTTTAAATGCATAAAATAAAATATATAGGATTACAAGAAAACAATTATACTGAAATACAGTTAGAACATTTTAAAAAGAAGTTTACATTGTGCTATAAGAAATGATGAGCAGGTTAATTTTAGAAAAACTTGGAAAGACTTGCATGAAATAAAAAGTGAATGAGCAGAATCAAGAGAATGTTATATATAATAACAATATTGTTTGAAGAATAACTGTGAATGACTAAACTATTCTGAGTATTATAAATACTCAGTTCAACAAAGGGCCTATGAAGGAAAATGGTCTCCACCTCCAAAGAAAGAACTGATAAATATAAGTCTAGATAGTATGGTTTTGCATATATTAAATATATATACACACACACATACTCATATATATATACAGATATATACATGTGTATGAAGTGGTGGCCTTCTCTAGTGCTTTCCTCTATGCATGCATATGTATATATAATATTTAATGCAGATAGATAATGAGCCAAACCTTACTTTATTTATTTCAGCCTCCTCCCACACCCTCAGTTACCAACATGACAATCACATCCCTCCTGTCTTCCTTTCCCCTTATATTTTATCCAAGCCACCTGTTACTGAGCCAGAGGGTCCCATTTAAACTGTTATTTGTTAGACTTAAAATGAAACCCTACTGTTTTCTTGTTTAACAAGATCTGGACAAACAACGTCTCCATCCAGAATTTGATAAGAACTAGAAATCAAAAGACTAGCACTGTCTTGACTACCCTGATTCAAAACCATCAAGAGAACAGTCAGCCACTAACTATTGCATCTACTGCCTTTTTCTTCCAGCCCTTGTTTTAATTCTGTCTTCCATTCCATGTTGTTTTCTCAATTCCCTTCCTTTTCTTTCAGTTCAGTTTCACATTCAGGACTCTCAAATGTCAAAAGAAGTGACATCCGCCTTTCTTGTTGAAATATGTGGCAGGACTAACATCTATCAGAATTCCTCTGCCCCTGTTTCCTACCTAGTCCACCTCCACCCGATTTGGTTAGATCAGATTTTCCCTAAAAGGTGACAAATGCAGGACTTGATAGGCCTGGGGGAGGGGTCAGGCTCAAACTGTGCTGCCTTTGACACAGTTTCTTAGTAGTCTTTGGAAGTATTCATGTGGCTTTCTGGTCACCTAAGAACATCAAAGTCCCCTCCACAGGGAATCTGCACCCTTCAGTCTTGGTAAATATATTGAGATTATGTGAGTTACCACACCTTGTCTTGCTGACAGGACTCATTTACATGTGCAGATGGGGGAGGAGAGAGATGTAACTATGGAATTTAAATACTACTGCATCCTTGCTGTATATCCTTGCTATATTCAGGCTAAGTAAACCTCCTTTAGTTAACTACTAAATGACCTTCAGGACCTCATTTTATTTCAAAACCAAATCTGAATTTGCAAGTTGCTGGTACCACGCCTGCCCATAACAATCTGCTATGCCATGGCAAATATGTCTAGGCACTGTTCATGGTCAAGCAAAAGAGTAATCAAGATTCAGGATTAGGTTATTAGCTTGGAATCGGGAACAAAAAGATTAGGAGCTTTAGTGGAAGACATATCAAACAGGAACAAAAGAAGTAAGACTGTTCATCAAACCAGCACCAGGAATCATAAAACCTGAGAGTTGGACTCCAAGCTATAGTAAAAAAGGGATACCCCACCACCACCACAACATCTGTAATAAGTTGCCATCCAGCGTCTGCTTAAAGTCTTCTAATTACAGCAAATTTACTGTCTTCTAAAGCAGCCCATTCCACTTTAGGACAGCTCATTCTAACACTTTTTTTTTATCCTTTGGTTCCTTGTATGAGCCTAAGATGATCAGTTTCTCTCTCTCTCTCTCTCTCTCTCTCTCTCTCTCTCTCTCTCTCTCTCTCTCTCTCTCTCTCTCTCTCTCTCTCTCTCTCCCTCTTTCTCTCTCCCCCTGCCCCGTCCCCCCTGCCACTTATTGCTGCTAGTCTGCTCCATGGAGCAAAGAAAAATAGTTTAATTCTTCTCTTCTATCATAATTCTTCAAATACTTAAATACTACTATAATGACTTACCTAAGTATTCTCTTCTTTGAGGTGACCATTCCTAGTTTCTTCAACCATTCCTTATATGGAATGATTTTTCATACTCTAACCATCCTATCTGCCTTTTGTCTAGATGCTCTACAGCTTTGCAATTTTTTCCTAAAAAGTAGAGTCTGAAACTGACCGTGGTTACATTCTGACTATCACAACTCATGTTTCCCTTGTTCAGGACACTATATTAATGAAGTCTAAATAGGATTAGCTTTTTTTGGCTGCCTTCGCATAGACTATAGTTTAATATTGAGCTTGTAAATCAACTGAAACCTTATATCTACCCATGATTCCTTACTGCTATACTTGTATGACTCATTTTTTTAATTCATAAGGTTTTATAATTATCCCTGTTTAGATTTAGCTAATTTTTTCCTAGTCTGTTGAAATTGTTTTGGTTCCCAGTTCTATAATACAAAAAGTAAGTTAATTCTTCCATTTTATACCCCTCTAGTTTTATATATATATATATATATATATATATATATATATATATATATATACTTTGCCTTCATTTGGGTCAATGATGAAAATGGTAAAAAAAAACAAACAAGCAAACAGTTGGTCTGTGAACACATACTCTATAGGTTCTACATAGGACCTTGTCCTGCATCATATTCCATATGCTCCAAAAGACTCCAAATGGAAACAAAATTTTAATAAGGGAGGCAGTGTTTTTCATTTAAAAAGGGAAAAAAAAGCTCTAGACTAAGGGTTGCAGGAACTAAGTCCAAATCTGAGCTCCAGTATATCCTACCAGTGAGACCTTAGGTAATCATTTACACTTTCTCTCTCTCTCTCTCTCTCTCTCTCTCTCTCTCTCTCTCTCTTTCAGTTTCCACCCACAAACTGAAAATTAAAATGAAAGGTGGGACTAAATTCTTTCTAGTCCTAGATCTATGATCTTAAAGCACTATATAAAAGGTTTCATTAATAAAAATAAGATTAAGTAGAGAATATTTAACTTTAGAAGGGATAGCAGAAATCATAAAATATAAAATATGCCATTTCTTTTCAACAAAATTAAGAAGTTTTGTGCAAACAAAATCATTGAAGATAGAATAAGAGAAATGGTTGGAACATGAGTCTTTCCATAAAATCTGGGAGGAAATAAAAGTCTGATATTCAAAACATATATGGAAATGACACAAATAAAGTAATTTTTCTAATAGGTATGTCATTGACGAATATGAACATTTTTCAAAAGAAGAATCACAAACTATGAAAGCTCACTTGAAAATATTCTAAATTACTAGAAAAAAGGTAGAAATTAAAACAACTCAAAAGTTTTACATCACACTGTGCAAAAATGGGAAGAATTTTGAAGGAGCTAATTATTATTGGTGAGGTGAATTAGTTCAACCATTGTGAATATTAATTTGGAATTATGCAAGAAAAGTGACTGTTCTTTGACCCAGAAATCCCACTACTGGACATATATGCCAAGGAGTTCAAAGATAGAAGTAAAGGACCAAACCATTCAGGGTAATACTCTTTGTGCTAGCAGAGAACTGGAATTAATAAGTGCCCATAAGTTGGGAAATGTCTAAAAACAAAACAAAACAACCCTGAGGCATATGAATGTAATGAAATATTATTCTTCAGTAAGAAATGAAGAAAATGAAGAATTCAGAATATATGGATGGATTTTATAAATTGATAGAGTAAAATATGCAGAACCAAAAGAACACTATATACAATAACTGCAAAAAAACATAAAATGAAAGGATCACTAAAGGGACACCAATGTCTAAGATTATCAAAATCCAAAAATGGTCCCAGAGAATACTACAGATAATGCAGCATATCTTCCTCTTCCGAGGGAATTACTAGGGGGAAATGCTATATACATTGTAAGAGGTCATTCCACTGGGTATTTTGGAATAGTTGGATTAATTCTTTGTTAGAACAGTAGATTTGGTCTGGGCTAGAGTTGGGTTGGTATTTCTAGAATTGGTTTAATGTAAAAACCAAAGGCAACAATGAAATTTATTTTGAAAGTAGGCTCTATCTTCCTCAGAATCCATTAACTACTATTTTAAGGGTCCCATAATTCAAGTAGTCCTAACTCAATTACAATCTAGTGCGCATTTCTTCATTTTACATACTAGGATAATATAAGAGACTGTCAAATGCCTTCCTGAAATCTAGATATATCTTCTCTATGGAATTTCCTTCTTTGTTAGTCAAATATTGCACTCAATGATAGAAGTGAGATATCTTATATTGTTGTACTTGGCCTCGCTTGGCTCCCTTGATCCTTTCCCCTCCCCCCATTCTGCCCCAGCCAGTCATCTTCTTCCTGTTTCATCAAGGAAGTTGGCTGCAGGGCCCCCCAAGGTTTCCCTGCACGTGAGACTTAAAATGTGTACTAGCCAATCCCTGCTGTAAACCTCTTTTTATG
>CM053593.1:246480286-246510391 GCA_028646575.1 Pseudocheirus occidentalis | reverse complement strand
AAACAGTTCCTATTCTAATAATTGCTTTTACTGGTTGTGGATTCACCTTTCTTAATTTTTTAATATTGATAAGTTTGTTTTTGTGAAGATGCCATGCACAATTGAGAAGTAGGGACACTACTTTTTATTTCCATTCAGTCATTTATAGAAGTCTATCATATCTAACTTTTGTAAAATTCTTATTTATTTTTCTTCTTATTTATTTTATGGTTAGATTTATCTAGGCCAGAGAAAGGTAATGAGGTCCCCTACTATTATAATTGTATTGTCTATTTCCTCTTACAAATCATTTAACTTTTACTTTAATAATTAAAATACTGTACTCTTTGGTACACAAAGATATTTGTGTGTATGTATATATGTGTATATATGTTACATATGTGTGTCTAGATATATACATATATACATGTTCAGTATTGGTATTACTTCATTGATTATGATACTTTTTTTTAGCAAAATGCATTTTCCATATTTATCTCTTTCAAATAGGTTTGTTTTTACTTTTGCTTTGTCTGAGATCATGAGTGTCACCTCTGCCTTTTAAAAAATTTTAACAAAAGTATAATAGATTCTCCTCTAGCTCCTTATTTTAACTCTATATGTATCTTTCTGTTTTAAGTTTGTTTCTTGTAAACAATGTATTGTTGGATCCTGGTTTCTAATCCATTTTTCTCTCATTTCATTTTGTGGATGAGTTCATCCCATTTACATTCACAGTTTGGCTTCATTTAAGTGATCTCTTCACTTTCATTCTATGTACATTATTATTTTGGTTCTACCTATTTTGTTCTGTGTCAATTCATGCAAATCATCCCATGTTTCTCTGAATCCTTCATAGTCATTATTTCTTGATGTACATTTATACACTACATCTCAGTCAACCATTTCTCAATTGATAGACACTCATTTTCCCCACTATTCCACTACTATACAAAAAATATGATTGTGGATAGTTTTATATATGTCAGGACTTTAGCTACCTGAAAGCATTTGTCCAACACAAAGATCTCTGTGAAAAAGTACAAACAGGTTAGTCACTATTCTAGAATAATTCTAAATTACTTCCCATGAGAGTTGGACTAATACACCAGCTCTTTTGACCATTTAGCTACTCAGTCAACTTTTATTTTCTTACTTTTTATTTTAGCCTAGAAATATTGACACTAATCTGAAAAAAATTAACCTGCTAAGCCAGAATCCGTGTCTCTCAGCAGGAATCTCTTAGGTCAAAGAAAGTCTATTAAGTAAGAAATAGCAGAGTCATTGAAATGCAAACAGTAAGAGTAAAATTTGATTTAAAAATTAGCCTCCTAATTTTTAAAAAAAATGGCAATAACTGTACAACATATTTCTCTACAATCCATAACTTAAAAACTGTGGATATCATCTGCAATACTTCTTATTCATAACAGAGTCTGCTAGGTAGTGCAGTGGATAGAGGTGCATCTGGAGTCAGGAAGATGAGTTAAAATATGGCCTTACTAGTTGTGTGACCCTGGGCAAAGTCACTTAACCCTATTTATCTCAGTTTCCTCATCTACAAAATGAGCTGGAGAAGGAAATGGCAAACCATCCTAACATCTTTGTCAAGAAAATCCCAAATGGGGTCCCAAAAAGTTGGACATGACTGAAATGACTCAACAACAACAATAATACTAGAAGCATTTTTATTTGAAAAGAGTGGACTATTACTCTCACATACTTCATCAATGAAAAGTCTTGCTAAAAAGGACAGCCTGTTCTTGTGTCAAAAGTGAATGAGAAGATTCTCTTAATAAGGAAAAAAAGAATCAACTCTAGAATGCTGAATTTTACAGATTAGTGGGTTGTATTTCTATCCATAATAAAATGAATGAGTATTGCATCAGAAAGTGTCCCTGGTTCATTTATTTTGATAAAAAGTAGTTGTAATAAGTTAGTATTCTTGGTAAATGGGCTGTAGTCTATTTAAAATATAACCATTCAAAACATTATTAATGTGAATTCTCCCAACACATCTCATAATTTTGCTGAGAAATGAGATGTGAACACTGGATACATGTTGGGCATGGAGGAAAGAAGCAAGAACAGGAGAGACCAGATTGAGTTATGGGATTTATGGGTAATAAAACTAAGAAGCAGAGAAGTTTATATGTGAACAGTAAAAAGAAATATTGAAATTTGGAGTTTATTAGCAGTGATCTTGCCATTTAATGTTGTATCATGACAAACTTAAAAATAAACTCATATCAATGTACAATTTGGATAGTCTAAAGGCTATATGACTAAACATTAATTCATTGTGAAATGTCTTATATTTAGTAAATTATACAAATTACACATTTTTTTCTGGAGACTCAGTTGGACTTTTAAACTCATTAGTGAGAGTAGAGACTCACAGTGGAGTAGTTAGAGGGTTGGTCTTAGAGTCGGGAGGACATAGGTTCAAGATACTTGGCACTCATATGACCCTGGACAAATTACTTAATTTCTTAGTCTCCTGGGTAGCTAATACAATAAATTACAGAGGAATTGCTCATCTATATCAGTGGAAGGAGTTTCCATTTCCATACACTTATGAAATCACAGGGCCAAATTGGAGAGAAAAAATAGTAGCCAAGGTCGAACTGGCTTTACCTGGATACATTTTCACAGTATTATAGGATTAGAGATGAGGTTATGAGAGATTTCAAAGATTATTGTTATTTGTACAGTACCTGGCACTTAGTAGACACAATAAATTCTTATGAAATTTAATTTAGTCAGACTCTCTCATTTTAGACATGAAACTCAGACCCATGGAGGAAAAAGCTGTCCAAAGTCATACCATTAATAAGTAGCATAGCTGGGATTCAAATCATGGTACTGTCTTTATGATAGATTCTTCATGCAGAAATTTTGAGCATGGTATAACAAAATAAAGGGAAGTATAGGGATTTGGTGGGATGAGGAAATGGTCCATTTTGCTATGCCATTCCAATGGGCCTGGTAGCCAGCTCCTCAGTTACAGTCCAAGACTCTCAGATAAATGAGATTCAGGGGTAGTAATGTGAAAAATTAGTATTCCTTTTCTATTCCACTTTCTTCCCATTCTCTTCATGCTCCTTACTTCACTTTATTCTTCTTCTACTGTTATCTAGTTAAAATAATCACCACGAGTGATATAAACTGATCCAAGATAGAATTTTGGAATAATGCCACGTATATTTATAGCACTTTAAGGTTTACAAAGAAAGTAGAACCATATTCATTAGTGCATGCCATATCCAAATACAGTTTGAAAACATTTTGGTTTATCTGTTTTCCTCCTTTAATTTGGATTCGGGAGTTGAGTGTACTGGTATTAACTCTATAAGGTAATCAATTCAAGAACAAAAAATAATCCAGCTTACTCCAAGTTTTTCATTTTGCACTAACCATGTCCATAATATAGATATTCTGTATTCTAAGTTTTACAGTTAGAAGGTCTTAGTAATACTGAAGAATACATGTATCCTTCTTTTGTTTAGATTGAATCTGCCTGCATGAACTAGAAATGAAAAAGAATTAACAGCCTTCTTAGGTTTTTCTGGTAAAACAAGACAATTTGCTCTATGCCTGTTGCATTGATGACTAGGTGTTTATGTATCTGTCTCTCCTGTATGTGTGATTATCTTTATGGGTAATGTAAGCAATATATGGGTAATGTAGGTCAATTATCAATTATAGATGAGGTAGTGTCTGAAAATCTCGTAATGTAATCTAACTTTTGGAATAGAAAATTAAAGTTTGAATAAGGATTCTGGATTATAAGTTGAATGAATTTGCCCCCTCTTCCCCACACACTAAAAAGTGCATATATAAAGTACATACAGGATGTCTTCTTAACCAAACCAAAACTTAGTTTGGGAAAAAGAAGAATAGGTCATTTGCTTGAAAAGGACCTGAAAAATTGTCAGGTATTAAAATTGCCAACTGATTGAAGAGAGAGAGAGAGGAAATTAAGTTGGGATTTCCCACAGAAAAAATAAATTAAATGTTAGATCTTTATTTGGGAGGCCATCTCCTGACTTTATCTTAAAAATACAGAAGCTGAAGCAATCTATCAGTTTTGTTTCCATTTCGGTGAAATGTGCTCAAGGGGTTTTTTTCTGTTTGAATGTTACTCAAAGGTATATTAAATGCTATATTTCCTTCCCTGAAATTTTATGTATACTTCTGTTATTGGATTGACTTTTTTTGTAATGCTCCATATTACAGGCTTTCTGTCCTTTGACAGACTAAAATCTTTCCTTCAGCAGCAATTTCATCTGCAGTTAGTTTTGGGTTAGGCATTTAGGCTATGTGAGGGTATATGTCTTCAGACCAATCATTTCAGATGAGATTCATTAGTTTCAATGTCAGGGTAAGCATGAGGTTCATGTCTGGGGCTAAAATAGTGGTTTGGGAAAATGCAAAAATCTTTGAAAAGAGAAGTAGGACACAGCAGAAGGATGGAATGAAGAGAGGGAAAATGGTAGCAGGACTGATGGAAAGACAGGTTTAGTCAGCATAGTAATCTTCTGCAAAGAGTTTGAGGAACATGGAAATTATGAACCTTAATCCAGAGACACTTATAGGGGCATAGACCTAGAGCTGGAAGAAGCCATTTAGTCCAATCTCATCATTTTACAGATAAGGAAACCAAAGCCTGGGGAGACTAAGTGTTGACTCCAAGGACATAAAGACAGTAAGAAGCAGAGTGTGGATTTTAATTCAGGTCATCTGGCTTCAGAAACAATTTTTTTCTCATTGTGCCTGCAAAGTTTCTTTTTAATTCCCTACTTCCCCCTGGTCCTAATCACATCAAGAGAACCACTAATATGAGCTGTTGTGGGGGTCTTTGCATTTTCTAGAGATAGCTTCAAGGTCATAAGATTTTGGTTTGGGGGAAAGGAGGAGATTTAGACATTTAACCTGAATTAAATTTATAAAATTTCATTGAGTTTTTATAGTTTTTATGTTTTTGATTGTTTTAAATTAGTTATTGAGTTGTGTGCATGCTGTAGATACCCTCCCCCAGTAAAATGTAAGCTCCTTGAGGATAGGAATTGTTTCATTTTTGTTTTAATAAATTTACTTTCTATTTCCCGTGACCAGATTTGTTTCTGGAAGTTAGACATTCAGTTTTCTGAAAACTAGATAGTAGTTTAGGGTTTCAATTTCTGGGATATGAAGATCATTTATGAATTATTCTATGAAGAGAAACTTATTTTCCTTTGGTGTCTCATATATCCTCTCCCCTTTATAGTACATTATTTATACTATATCATCATATTATACTATGTCATATTACATTGTACTATATTATGTCATATCCTGTCCTATCATGTCATGTTATGTTATATTAATTAGTATGCATACACACACATACACAACTCTATATACATATCTATCAATGTTAGTGGACTGAAGAAGCTGAAGGAAAAGTTCCTATTTTTTTCCAAAATCATTTTCGGTTCATCACTTGATATGTAGTGAACACTCACTTTCAGAAATTGCTAAGGTCCTTTCTCCATATTTTTTTAGTTTTCCAAGTATTAATCATTCTCCATTTATTACATTAGATACATCTTAGGAAAAGGACAAGGAGAAAAAACAGTTTTATGATGTCCATAGCATGTGACAAAAGAAAAGTCTAATTACTTGGGAAATGTTAGAGAATCCATGGAAGGCATGAGTATAATTGGGTGTCCAGAGCTATGAGAGTAAGTTTAAACACCTTAAAATACTTTCCTTCTAGTATAGAATCTAATAGCTAGCACAGTGGTTTCTGTATGGTATACCTTTAATAAATGAATGGTATGGCTGGTCCTGAACAAAACACTGAAGAAAGGACTTATTTTTAGTACTTTCTTCACCCCCTCCAAGTCCCAGGGTCCTTATGCTGACCCCTTGACTATCTAGAGCATTCACCTCACTACCTCACCTGTCGTACACAAAACTTAATGCTCTCAAATATCTCTCCCTCAGCAACACATACATTTGCTACTTCCCATTCCTTAGGGTCCTGTTCTCATTTCCGAATAAACTAATCCATGCTAATGTGTGAGCTAGCTCATATATTATACTCCTCAAATATCATAAAGCCTTAAACCAGTTAAGACACATAGCATTAAGAATGTGTTCATGAGGGAAACAGGCAACTGGGAAAAAATGAGTTCCTCTGGTAAAGGTCTCATATTCAAGAAATATAATTCAAATTTATAAGGCTAAGAGCCATTCCCCAATAGACAGATGGTCAAAGGATATGAAGTCAGTTTTCAGAGGAAGAAAGATAGCAACAATCATATGAAAAAATGTTCTGAATCACTAAGAGAAATGCAAATTAAAGCAAATTTGAGGTTACACTTCATATCTATAAGACTGGCAAAAATGACAAAAGAGAAAAATGACAAATAGAATGGTTGTGATAAAAACACATATACCAGAATACAATGAGTAGAGCTGTGAACTGTCCAGTTATTGTGTAAGACAATTTGGAACAGCTCATAAAGTTAACAAACCGTGACTAACTTTTGACCCAGGTACATCATTATGGTGCATACCCCAAAGAGATCAAAGAAAGAAGAAAAGAACCTATATGTATAGAACATTTTATAGCAGCTGTTTTCATGGCAGCCTCAGATTTGGAAGTTAAGAGGTTCTCTTTCTATTGGGTAATGGCTAAACAAATTGTAGTATGTGAACATAATGGTATATTGTTGGGCTTTAAGAAATGACAAAGTGGACAATTTCAGAGAAAATTGGGAAGACATTGTGAAAATGGCACAGAGCAAAATGAATAGAATAAGGAGAATTTTATATATATAATATATGTATATAATTTATATACAAATATATGTTTATAACAAATATATTATATATATAATATATGTATATAATTTATATACAAATATATGTTTATAACAAATATATTATATATATAATATATATTTATATAAATATTAATTTATATATAATATATAATTCTCCTTATTCTATTCCATATATATATTCCATATATATATATTATATATATATATATATATATATACATAGTGACAATAGTGTTATCAGAGAAAAATAACTTTGAAAGACTGGAACTCTGATCAATGACGTGAAAAACCATACATCCAAAAGAATGAAGATGAAACATGGCACTCACTTCCTGCCAGAGGTGATAAACTTAAAATGCAAAAAAAAGATATACAACTATGGACATGATTAATGTGAAATTTCTTTTACTAGACTATGAAATTGTATATTGAGGACTTTGTTTTTTAAATTTTTAAATTTTTAAATTTTTAAATTTTTTAAATTTTCTCAGTGGGGAGATAGTAGGAAGAATGAATTAATAAAAATATGTGTTATTTGAAAAATAAAAACAATAAACTACTTTTAAAAGGCTTAGTTTCTTCCCTGTATCTAATCATATTTCCCACTACTTAATCAATGTGTACACTCCATCTTGGACTGGGTTTGTTCCCACATCATAAACCATATAGGTTTCCTCTTGCCTCTACATCTTCACCCAGTGTGTTTTCCTACCCAAATGCCTTTCTCTATGCCTGTCCAAATTTTACTTTTCTTTCAGAGCCTAGCTCAATGGTAAAGACACTGGACTGGAAGCCAGGAAACATGGATTCTGATGTTGGCTTATATTATTATTATATTATTGGCTTATATTATATTAGAAGCTATGGGAAGGGCAAAGAGATGTACACACTGACATATTTTAGGGAGGGCACTAACAAATTGGAATGGATACATAAGAAGGTGAATGGAATATTGAGGGGACTTGAAACCATTCCTGAGAGGATCATTTGAAGAGAATGGAGGTGTTTATACTACAGAAGAAAAAATTAAGTGGGTACATTACCATTGTCTTACAGGAGCCAAAGGCTTATCATTGGGGAGAGACTGTATTTGTTTTATGTAGCCCCAGAAGATAAAACTAGGAAAATTAGGGGAATGCTCTGGGGGAGACATTTCCATTTAATCTAAGGAAGAATGTTAACAAAATCAGAATAATCTCACAAAGCAATGGGTTGCCTTAGGATATGGTTCAATTTTTCCATCACTGAGTGTTTTCAAAGAAAAGTGGAATGACCACATAATGAATATATTGTAAAGGGGGTCCTTTACTGGGAAGAAAGTTGGATGGGATGATGTGGTCTTGAAATCAAGAGACCTAAGTTTATATTTTGACTGTGCTACTTATTAGCTTAAGCAAGTCACATAAACTTCATTGACTTTCTGCCTCTTCCTTTGCCTTCCCATACCAACCCCTATTCTCTCCATCCATCCTTGGCCTCCAATCCCTGGACTCCTCAGTTCTCTGCCAGGTCATCACCCCTACACTAGCCACTCTCTCCTATTTTCCTCATCTTCACCTCTTGGTGAATCAGTTCAAGTCTACACTGTCTTCTTCTCTTGAATCCCTGACCCCCTTATTGCAACTGTCAAGCCTCAGCCTTGGATCACTCCCACCATTTGCCACCTTTGCATCTAAACATGTGCTGCTAAACAAACATGGAGAAAATCACACAAACACTCTGACTGGGTCCAATACCAGTATATGTTACATAACCCCAACTGGACCCTCACTGATCTTAGACAATCTTACTATACTTCCCTTATCTCACTATCCTAACCTCCATAGCAACTCTTCCAAATATTTTCACACCTCCTCAAACTTCCCATGTTTCCCCTTCCCCCAACCATCCCAGTCAAAAACCTTGCCTCCTATTTTACACGAAAAAATTGAGGCCATTCAACTGTGAGCTCCTTATTCTCCACTTTTCTTCTTCTTGTATCATTCAGACACCTTCTGCCTTTTTCTCCTCCTTCACACATATAGGTGGCCCTACTCCTTACCAAAGCAAACTCCTCTACCCACACAAGCAATCTCATTCCATCCCATCTCCTACAACACATTGCCTCCTCTGTCATCCCCATTCTGCCACTTTTTTTTCTGTCTTTCCCTTTCCTTTGGTTCCTTCCCTACTTCCCACAAATATGCCTGTTTCCCCATCTCCTCAGACAAAAACGCCACTGAATCCTTCCATCCCCACTAATTTTCATCCTATATCTCTTCTTCTCTTTGTGACCAAACTCCTTGAAAAGGCCATCTACAATAAGTGCTTCTACTTTCTCTCCTCTTGCTCTCTTTTTAATCCCTTATAATTCAGTTTCTTGTCTCATTCAACATGCTTTCCTGTCTCTGAATCTCATCTTTTACTTTAGAAAGTAAGATAACTTCATTTAAAAAAAAAAGCATAAATGTCTTCAGAGCTTCCTTCCAGGTCTAATATATTCTATGTTTTAAGGCCCCTCTTGACTCTGACGTTATATGTTCTATATTCCAAGATCCCTTCCTGCTGGAGTTAACCAGTCAGTTAGTTAGCAATCTTGGTGGGGAGGTGGAGAGTAAGGGTAGAGGGAGAGGTGAAGGCGTTTCACAATTAATGATTCATTACTATCTAATAGTGGCCCAAACTCCTATTGTTAACTGGACTTTGGTCTAAGTCAGTGGGAATCAATCCTCTGAGAGGGAAGTAGAAGTCTATGAATCTCATACTGGTCCAGGAATTCCAGGAGTTCCTCTGTCTACTCAGCAAAATCTGGGGGATTCCAGACGCTGTCAAGGGCCATGGCAACTAATCCCAGCTGCCACTTCGGCAAGCAATTTGCTATGCAGAATAGTGAATGCAGCTCCTAGGGCTGCCATTGCCTCAAGGGTCTTCTCTAGCTGTCACTGGAGCTCTGAAGTTGCTGGACTCCCCAGCCATGGAGTTTACAGTACTGACTCACCATTGTCAGTCAAGGGCAATTTATTTCATTGGAGTCCGGCATTATTGCAGTGAATGTTATGTGTCGGTGATAAATACAATTACTTGGGCTGAACTGAGGGGGAGAAATCTGTACTTGGAGAAAGAAGGAAAGGGCCCAAATCAGTATCTGCATGACTGTAAGTGAAATATCAGGCCAGGCTAGGTACCTAGGCTAGGAACCTAGGCTTCTCTGGAGTGCTAAACTGCAAAGTTTGAGATGAGCGTGAAGCCAGGTGAAGAAACTGAAATAAGAGACACAGATGTTCATATTGTTAGGAGGTATGAAGGAGAGAATATCAATGAGTTTCTTTTCTAAACTAACCTCCTTCCCCCAAGTTTTGGTCTTTTATGTTTCTGTCATTCACTGCTCTACCCCATACTTAAATATTATTTTTGTCATGGGTCAGATTTGCAGAACCCCAATTTATCTGTGCTGGTAAGGGGCCACAAGCTCAGAAACTGGTCATCTGCTTACCATCTATGAAGTAAATAACTGTTCTGTATTAAGATTAGTTTCTAATTCTCCATGGTTCATACAAATATGGTGAGGGAAGTTACCCTAATAATCAAAGGGAAAGAATTAAATGACTTAGTGGATAAAGTTCTGGACTTAGAGTCAAGAAGAACTGATTTGGAATCCTGCCTCAGACTACTTATTAGCTGTGTGACGTTGGGCAAGTCACTTAACCTCTCTTAGCCTCAGACTCCTCATCTATAAAACGGGGATATATGAGATAAATGAGATAAAATATATAACTTATTTTGCAAATCTTAAAGTACCACATAACTTCTAGCTTTTATTGTTGTTATTAACCTAGAGTTGGTTTGGGTTTTTTGTTAAAACTCAAATAATTAAGTTTCTTCAAACCTACTCCTAGAATTCTGTTCCAGCTTCCCTCTACCCTGTCTATATCTTGTTTACATCTAATTATTTGCAAGTTGTCTCCCTCATAAGACTGCAAAATTTTGGAGAATAGAAACTGTTTTTCTTTGCCTTTTTTTTTTAAGCACAATGCCTGGCACCCTGGGGACTTAATAAATGCTTCTTAAACTGACTCGACCTGACCACTATTACTCATGCTTTGGACACCTGCTAATTTTTTATGAAATGAGTTTCATCTTAGCCTGACTTGGACTTTAGTTCTGCCCACAGAAGGTGCAGCCCTGTAACTGAATTTCAGTGGAAAGAAGTAAATCTTTCTACCCTTATCAGTGAGGAATCTATTGCTTTATTGAACTTTCTTCTCTTTATCTTACTCTTTTTGAATCGGCTCTTTATGGCTGTGAAAGTTATCCTAAAACAAAGAACTCAACACTTAAAAAAACAAATAATCTCACTCTACAACCAAGCCATCACATTGTTGCATTTTTGTAATGCATTCCATCATGAACAAGCTTTTAACATCAGTTATAAAGCATGCCTCTCGCTCTTTTCTTTCTGCTGGCTTGGCATTCTAGCCAAAGTTTACTTACAGCACCTCAGCATGAGCTTCTTTAATTTAAAGTGTGAAATTGTAGTTGTGACTACCTTTTGTGTTTCAGATTCACACACTGGGCAGTCACTACCTACACCAATACTCCAATGGATTTATGATCTCATTTGTGATTTGGGATATTCTCACTAATGGTACAAATCACAACCTGTTGATACCCACTGTCCAATAGAATTTTTGTTCACATCCTCCTGTAGATCTGCTAAAGATAGTCCTCCCAGCATATTGGAGGCCTTCCTCTATTTAGATCTTAACTGGGTTTTGTGAACTTTTTAAAAAAATGTTTCCACAACTGTTCTTCAATATCAGTGATTTCCTTTGTAATCCTTATATCTTTTATTATATGAATATAAAAACATTTTGAGAAGGAATGAATAGGCTTCACTAGGGGCCCACGATACAATTAAAGTTGAGTCTCTGCTTTAAATCTATCAATATTTTCACAGGGATGGCTAGATGGCACAGTGAATAGAGCACCGGCCATGGAGTCAGAAGGACCTGAGTTCAAATTCGGCCTCAGACACTTGACACACTTACTAGCTGTGTGACTTTGGGCAAGTCACTTAGCCCCAACTGCCCTCCAAAAAGCAAAAAAAAAGAGAGATTTTCATGAATACCAATGAAGTACACACCCTTATCCCTTGCTGTTATCATATGATTGACCCTTCTCCATTTCTGGAATATTACCCTAGTGAGATTCTTTCCATGGCTTCTCTCCTATAATATTTGTTCATAATTTATTTGAGCTTACTTATACCCACCATACATCTCTCAGTTTTGTGTGACTCAGATTTAGACCACATTATTTGAAGAAAATGAATGCTAAAAAGATGGCCCTTTCTTTCAGGGAGAAGTCAGGATATCACCTGTACAATTATTGTCTGCTTTGAGCCAAGATGCAGTCAATAAACATTTGTTTGCTCACTCTACTGTGATGCCTTCCCCCATCTGATTTTTTTCTCACTTATGACCTGATCTTGTTTGTTTGTTTTGTTTTGTTTTGTTTTTAACATTTAATCTGGGAAAATTGGAAAACAAATGGAAACCAAGGTTACAGGGTAGATGGCCCCATTCAACACACAGTTCATATGAGCTTTTTGTTGTTGTTGTATTTTTTTCTCCAAGATAGACAATGTGTTTACCAGAATGTGTTTCCTCACGTTCTTGCAGATCTATTTTTATAGTATAGTGATATTAACTAAATGAATTTGGGACCTCTTTTTCAGCCATGACTAATTAAGAACATTTGTTACTTTTTTTAAAAATGAAAACAGGGCTGAATAAATTGCATTGGGAATCAGTGGTTATAATTAGTCTAATGGTGGTATTTTGAAAAAATTTCTATAATTAGCTCATGGTATAATAGAATCATATGACCAGAACTTTCTAGTTTTGGACCTTTGAGGCTATCTAGTTCAGCTCCCTCATTTTACAGATGAGGAAACTAAGGCTGAGAAAGGTGATACATTCATTCATTCATTCATTCAATAAACACTTATTAAGCAACTACTATGTTCCAGAAACTAAGATCTGAAGATACAAAGAAAGGCAAAAGACAGCTCCTGCCTTCAAGGAACTTACAATCTAATGGGTGAGAATAATGTACAAACAAGTACATGTAATGCACGCTATACAAGATAAATAGGAAATAATAGGTAATGTTATTTGACCAAGGTCACACAGGGAAGAAGTGGCAGAGCCAGGATTGCAGTCTTACCCAATCACTTGTTTTCTCATTCTGGAGTTCTCTTACTAGTACCTTCTTCCTTCAGTTTTCTGCTAAGCATGGAATGTTTCTTGTTCTCCTTCCTCATGATCATTACTGATCCTACAAATTCCTTGAAACTATATTACATATGATTTTGTATACTTGTACATTGTTTTAGAAAAATTTTTACTGATGCTTTTATTTTTTTAATCATTTCCTAATAACCACTCTATCATAGAATCCTCCCTTTCAATAAATGGAAATCATTAAGAACAACTAACATGTCAACCATGTCAAACAATGGTCAGAACTTTCTGCATCCACAGTCAATTATTGTTCTATTGAGAGGGGAAAAATACCCATCTTCCCACACCATCCCAAGAGCTTATAACAGCCTCTTGGAGCCCTTAGCACCAGGTCTTTATTTAGGGTGGGAGCCAGGTGGAAAGGGAGCTGATGGTCTTGACCTTTGTTCTTTGGGGCTTTTTTCCCCATGGATTTTACAGTGATTTCTTTTCCTTGTTGACTTCTTGCATCATTTGATTCATTTATCACTGTTTTTGAGGTGAAGATATAGAGGATTGGCTTTGGATACCTTTCACTCTGCTCTATTACTATAAGCTAATGTGCCTTTGTTTTTTCTTAAAGAAATTTATATATTTTCTCTTGTTTTGTATAGATGTATTTTACATCCCCTTCATTTCCAGAAACATCTATTTCCCTCTTTCTTCCCCCAAAACTCATTCCTTGTTACAAATCAATGAATCAACTAGATGAAAATTTATTAAGTACCTACTATCTTCCTTGTGTATGGACTGTTGAAGGAGGACTAGCACCTCTAGCGCAAGGGCTTTTTGAGCCCTTTTCAGAGCTGTTCATCCACCTTTGGTATTTGCTTGTCAACCAACTCTCACCTGGGGCTCCCAGAAGCTAGTATGCATAGCAGCTACAACCCAGTAAAACTGTCTTGTCAAATGGGCTAAACCAGGCTGAGGATAAATGATAGGCCTCAAACACATGAGTAAGTTAGGAGGATATCTACCCCAGGCATGCAAAGACTGCCCCTGTCAGAATGATTTTGTTCCAATAGCCATGAAGGCATGCGGAGTGCTTAGAGCTTGGTCAGACATGGAAGACAGCAAGGTCAAATGCTGCATTCCAGACCCTTGCCAGTCCTCTTGACTTTTGTCTTGCCACTGGACTTTGATGACTCTGGAAGACAGAGTGAGGCTGACAACTTTGTATAACTCTGCCTCACTTTAATCCAAATCACTTGCAAGTCAAGGTATTACTCCATGATGTCACTGGTCTTTTTCAAAAACAAAGGATGAGCAACAGTTATGTTTCAGACACTGTGAAGTAGATAGATAGATAGATAAAATATAAAGAAAAGAGGCAGGACAGATTAATAGAAAGACAGAGACAGAGAGTGAGACAGCTGAATTCTCCCCTCAAGAGTTCAGCAAGCTATAGAGAGAATAAATGAATGATGCCCTTTGTCAAGCCTTCATGCCCTGCTTTAATTTTCTTTTCTATTAGAACTGTGTCTTAATGGAAGGTAGAATGCCAAGATAATTTTATCAGCACTTATGCTGAACTTAGCACAGATTTTTCCCAATACAACCCAAACTGTTGCAGTTATGTGAAACTGGCCCTTGGGACTAATCTGAGAAGGCATTGGATATATTGCTATCATGTATAGGTGAAGCATCTACATGATGAAAGAGGTGGACAAATGCTCCTAAATTATGGAGTAGTAATGTTTTTTTTAGTTCCATGTCCTCTGTACGTGGCTGAAAATTTTTTGTTTAAAACGATGTGAGGAATAAAACTTGTTAAAATCCTCCAGGCATTTCAGAGACTCTTGAGATTTTATCTTTGATTTCTCAGGAAATGACTTGGATTCCCTTAGGTTATCTTAGGATAACCTACTCATCTTGATGAAATTAGTTCACCCAGGATTTTTCTGCCCAGCTCTGACCTCCATCCTCTTATGACAGTGGTTCTCAACCTGTGGGTCACCCCTTTGGGAGTTGAACGACCCTTTCACAGGAGTCACAAGGGGCACCTAAGACCATCGGAAAACACATATTTCCGATGGTTTTAGGAACTGAGACACCGCTCCTCTATCTGTCTCTAGGCGGGTCCACCCACGTGCAGATATGCCCACATACAAGTATCACAGCATTAGGAAGATTGAGAACCACTGTCTCATGATTTCTCTTAGTCTCAGATTTTGACAAATGTCTCTTTAAAGTGGCCAGTACCTTATCCATTAGGCCATTGGGGCAATTTTTTAAGAAATGAAAGGGGATGTGGCCAACACAAACTAGACTGAGCAATAGAGTGTCATTCACTTTGTAATTCTTCTTGAGGCCAGCCTTGGTTTTCTTTGGCTTTCCTGATCCTTTGAGGCTCATTCAGATTTTTTTTAAATCCCAGATTCTGATCTCATCTATTATGTATTTCATTTTACTTGCACTCCTAACTCCCATTTGTTATTCCCACTGGCCCTGCAATTCTCTCCAACTGATTGGTTTCCACCTTTGATATTCTAAACTGACCATCTTTTTGCTACAATCACTTCTATACCTACTGCCTGTTGTCTAGCTCACTTGCCTATTCGAGGACCAGCTTTCCTTGGCTTCTAGAAACCTGTTAAATCCTACCTTGCCATTACAAGTCCCCATTTCCTCTCCATTTCTCTATTCTCCACTCTCTTGTTCTTTCCCTAACCTGTCCAAGAGTGACCTTGAACTTTCATCCACATATAATTAGATCTGAGATTCCACTATACCACCATGCTTGCCAAAGAGTTGTAGCCTAGTGGGAGCAGTGCTGTATTTGGAACCAGAGAACTTGGGTTCAAATCTCAGTTCTACTACTTGGCCATTGTAATCATAGGCAAGTCACTTAACCTTAATGGACTCCAGTTCCAGCTCCACATCTGAGAAATGGATCTCTAAAGGTACTTCCAGTTCTAAGTCTATGATTCTATGAACTATACTTTTGTTATCTGTACTTGTGTTAGTTCCTAGGAAGAGCCACATATCTTAGAGTGAAAAGAGTAATGGATCTGGAATGGAAAGACCTGGGCTTGAAGCCTGGGTCTGATACACATTAGCTGTGTGTTGTCCTTGTTCAGTCATTTCAGTTTTGTCTGACTCTTTGTGACCCCATTAGAGGTTTTCTTAGAAAAAAAAAACCCTGGGGTGGTTTTCCATTTCCTTCTCCAGCTCATTCTATAGATGAGGAAACTGGGGCAAAGAGGATTAAGTGACTTACTCAAGGTCACACAGCTAGTAAGTGTCCTGAGGCCAGATTTGTACTCAGGAAGATGAGCCTTCTTGACTCCAGGCAGGGCACTCTATCCCCTGTACCACTTTGCTACATGACCTTGGGTAAATTACTTAACCTTTCTTCACCTATTTTCTCATCCATACAATGAGGATAATAATATTACTTGCACCATTTTATCACAAGATTATTGTGAGAATCAAATGATATGTCACATATAACATTTGGCTCCCTGGTTCCTACCATAGAGCATCGTCATAGAGATATCAGGCTCTGGAAATGGCACATAGTCTATTCCAGAGGTCACCAGCCTGGAGATGTTTTTTGGAACTTGGCGTTGGAGTTTTATAGGAGTGAGAAACCAGAAGAGATTATTCCTCTTGTGCACTGTCTGGGAGGAAGTATACCAGGCACGGCTGAGCAATACATGTGAATTTTGGATTCTGCCCCCTGTTCCCTGCCCTTGGGACTCTGAAATTGTAAGACTTTGGTGCTTTGTTTTCTACCATTCTCAGTTATAAGAGGAAGAGAGAGGGTGAGAAGGGGGTCTGATGCTCTCAGTTGCTAGCCAGAAGCCACTGGTCTCATTTATAAATAAGTCTTCCTTTTACTGGACTCTAGATCTGGTCTGACACTCTATCCACTCCACCACCTAGTCCTTTATGATAATAACCAACAATTCTGGCAGCCACCCACATTCATTGTCCTATCTTTCTTAGTAGAGATTAGGGGAGAGGCATTAATCCCTTTAGGACAGCCAGGTGGCACAGTGGATAGAGTGCCTAGCCTAGAGTCAGGAAGACTCGTCTTCCTGTGTTCAAATCTGACCCCAGACACTTACTAGTTGTGTGACCCTGGACAAGTCACTTAGACTTTTTTGTCTCAGCTTCCTCATCTGTAAAATGAGCTGGAGAAGGAAATGGCAAATCATTCCAATATCTTTGCCATTTGGGATCACAAAGAGTCAGACGTGACTGAAAAATAAAAAAAATATTGTTGATCCTATTACAGCAGGAGTTTTTAACTTTTTTGTGTGGCACGGACTCTTCTAACAATTCAGCGAAACCTATGAACCCCTTCTCTGAATAATGTTTTTAAATCCAGATGTAAGTAATTACTCTGCCTTCACTTTTCTCTGGGTTCTCTAGTGCCCTTAGGAAGGTCTGTGGGTGTTTAAGCTTTCTGCCATTGGCTCAAGCTCTCACCGATGGGGTTCTCCCAATTATAGAGGTCTCTTGAGCTCCAATTTTATTTAACCACATTGTTAGATAAGCTGAGAGATACAAAGGAATATTTACTTCAAGTATAGCAAGGACAAATGCACAAACATCCTCTCTGATACATGGTAGTGGGGGGGGGCAGATAATCACCCCCTAAACCACCCCAGTGTCTACAGCAGGGAAGGAGATTCAGGTTTACAGCTTAGCTCAGTTCCTATATAGTATAGTCCCACTAAGCTCCAAATTCAAATCTTTGGGCTCGAATTTCAGGCACCCTGGCTTCTCAGGTACTCCTTGCTGGGCTGGTAGCAATATACAGCCTGAAATACTGTCTCCAAGTCTTCTTGGTCAGGGATTCCATCGCCTGCATCTGAAACAGAAAATGACAAATGAAACCCCAAGCCCATTCTCAGGGCCATGGTGCCTAAGGGTTGGAGACACAAGGAGAAGGCCGAGAAAGCCCTTACTCGGATCATTTTATAGTATCCCTGCTATGGTTGAGCAGAACTTTTACTGCCTCTGGATACCACTGGAAAAAGGAGATGGTCCCAGTCCACTTGTTGTCTTCAAAAGAAACTATTTCCATCCATATGGTAGGAAAAATATCTTCTCCCAGAAACTGGCTTCTCCCATGTGGGACCTCCATTTTACCTGATCTGGGAGTGCACAAAGTACAACCTTGTTACATATAAAACACATAGGGTTACAGAAGAAACTAATTTTATTGAAATATACTTTTAAAGAAGTTCCTTAACCCCAAGTTAAGAACTTGCAGATAACTCTAATACAGTTTGCTTTAAAGAGGCAGGAGAGGTATCCCTTCTTCAGTGTGAGGTGGGGGAGGCAGCAGGTTGGGGAAGAGAAGACTGATCCTGTCTGGATTTCCCATGAACAAGTGAGGCATACTATTATGTTACTCTTAGGCAAATGCAACCTTTCCTCAAACCAGAAGAGGTTATGTCATAATTTATATAACCTGAGACATAACATAGAGAAACCCTTGATCCAAACAAGACCTGGACAGGCTAAATTTCATGTGGGGAGCATTTTGAACCAGCTTCTGCTTGAACCATTTCATGTTGAGAGGCATTGTAGAAACAGGGGGCTGCTTCACTTGGGAATCACCTTCCTGTCAAAGAATATCTCAGTCCTGTTTATTGCTATTGTGAGCTTAAGCTCTCCTAGACACACAGGAACTCCAGGCATCATCTATTATATGTGGGAAGCACTTTGTAAACCTCAAATCTCTATACAAACATGAGTTTCTGCTTTTCCTCCCAGTTACGGGTGGTGCAAGAAGTAAATGCTTTTCAGAGGCCATAGAAGGATGCACTAACAGAAATTATAAGTCTCAAGAAACATAATTATCTATCATATTCTCAAGCAGTTGGGGCATGAAAGAGCATCATAAATAAACTTGAGTATCTGGTGGTGCCTCAACTGAGGATGTTCCTGCATTGGATTCTCTGGTTTTAAAGCCCATTTATGATTCATATAAAGTGAAACGAGCTTCAGAGTTGTTTCTATTGTTTTCTCAGCCATGTAGCTGCATTTTAATTTAAAACAATTTGTCAAAGGAACAAAAGGTTTTTTTTTTCACACAAGCAGAAAGTTAAAAGGGAAATACAGCAGGTAGAAGATCTAAAGAAGATGATCATGTTTTAAACATCATTAATTAAAGCCTTCTTTGGTCTTTTTATGATTATAATATATTTGCAACTTATTAGGCTTTATTTATTCCATTTTCTTTCTTGTTTTCCATATGGGGATATCTCTTCTCTTCAGCATTTTAGAATAATGTCAAGAAGGTTGTTTGGGAACTAAATATATGTATATATTTGCTTTTTGGAGGGCAGTTGGGGTTAAGTGACTTGCCCAAGGTCACACAGCTAGTAATTGTTAAGTGTCTGAAGCCACATTTGAACTCAGGTCCTCCTGACTCCAGGGCTGGTACTCTATTCACTGAGCCACCTAGCCACCCCCAAAATGTATTTTTATATGCATTATAAACTGTCCCTATCTCATTCCCCCTTCCCATTGCTGCTTAGTCATTTCAGTTGTGCCTAACTTTTCATGACCCTATCTGGGGTTTTCCTGGCAAGAATATTGGAATGGTTTACTATTTCCTTCTCCTGCTCATTTTACAGAGGAGGAGACTGAGGCAAACAGGGTTAAGTGACTTGCCCAGGGTCACATAGCTAGTAAGTGTCTAAGACTGGATTTGAACTCAGGAAGATGAGTCTTCCTGATTCCAAGCCCAGTTCTCTATCCACTGTGCCACCTCCCTCCCCTTAGCTCTTCTCCCTCCTTTCCCACAGTTAAACAACAACAATTAAACAAAAATGAATGCTAAAACTTTCATCATAAAGAATAGTCCAGTTAAACAAATACCCATATTGGTCATGCCCCAAAATCTTTCTCTCTGTCTGAATTTTAAGTCTATCACTCCTCTGCCAGGAGGCAAATAGCATAATTGATCTACAGCCTACTGGACTTCTGTTTTATTTTTTGTTTTTGTTTTTTTCATTGCATTGATCAATGTTGTAAAGTCTTTCAAAGATTTTTTTTCCTACTATAATGCTGTTGTAACTTCATTGTTTTTCTAGTTCGACTTGTTTTTCTCTGCATGAGTTCATAAATGTCTTTCAAGTTTCCTCTGAAACTGTCCATTTTGTCATGTCTCAGGACACAATAATATTCTTTTTTTTTTTTTTTTGCTTTTTGGAGGGCGGTTGGGGTTAAGTGACTTGCCCAAGGTCACACGGCTAGTTTTGTGTGTGTGTGTGTGTGTGTGTGTGTGTGTGTGTGTGTTAAGTGTCTGAGGCCGGATTTGAACTCAGGTACTCCTGACTCCAGGGCCGGTGTTCTATTCACTGCGCCACCTAGCGGCCCCTGACACAATAATATTCTACTACATTGATATACTATAATTTGTTTAACTACTCCACAATAGCAATATAACCTTAGTTTCCAATTTTTAGCTACTATGAAAATGATTGCTATAAATAGTTTTGTGTTTATAAGTACTTTTCCTCTTTTTAAAAAATCGCTTTGGGGTACAGGCCTACTGGTGGCATAGAAGGGTCAAAAGGACATGAGTGACTTTTGGGGTGTAGTTCTAAATTGTTTTCCAGAATGACTGGACCAATTAACAACACTACCAACAGTAGACTTTATGGTCTCTGGACACCACTGGAAAAGGAGATGGCACTAGTGTGACTATTTTTGGAAGGCTTTTCAAATGCTTCTAGGACACAAAGTTCTTCATCTTTTTTTTCTTCTTAATTTCAATAGACTCTTTTGACAGTTTGGTGAAACCTAATGACCCCTTCTCTCAATAACATTTTTAAATGCATGAAATAAAATACATGGGCTTACAAAGGAAAGCAATTATATTGAAATACAATTATCAAAACATCATTTTAAAGTTCACAGACTGAAGTAGAACCCCTTTTCTAGGATTTTTCTTATTTGATTAATAAACCGAGCAGGGCTAGCCCTAATTCTGAGTGAAAGACACAAAATTGGTTCTCTTTGCTCCAGTACTCTCCCTTCCTGTTCCTCTCTTCCACTATCCCTGGGACCTTCTTTTCATTACTTTCCTTGAAGCTCTCAATTATTCCTTTCCAGTCACCTAAAACACTGGCTCCCAGGAAAGGGACTGATAAATTCATTCGCACCAAAGGTGTAAATGACTGTGTTAATTTATTAAAATAATGTGTTAATTGGTGCCTAGGAGGAGCAGAGGGGTAGTGGTAGAGATGCTTACTCTTTAATAGTAGACATATGAATCTATGGAATTTAGAGAGTTGACTCTAAATAGAGGGCCTAACCTGGACTCAGGAAGACTTGAGTTCATATTTGACCTCAGACGCTTGCTAGCTCTGTAACCTTGGGCAAGTCACTTAACATCCGTTCCCTTCAGTTTTCTCATCTATGAAATGGGGAAAATAATAAAACCTATCTCCCAAGACTGTTGTGAGGAACAATATATAATAGTTGTAATCATGTAATGTAGCACCTGGCACATAGTAAGTGCTACTAGTAAATGTTAACTATTATTAGTAGACACAATGATAATAACATTTGTACAAGTTTATAGTTTACAATATCAATTCCATTGCTATTCTATGGAATAAGTAGAGAAATTATTATTGTCCTCCATTTGTGCATGAGGAAGTGTAAACTCAGGGGAGTTAAGTGACTTGGCCAGAATCACAAAGCAAGTGAGAGGCACAAGGGGCAGAGTCAGATTTTGAACCCAAGTTTTCTGCAACAAAGGATTTTTACAACTACACTGAGCCGTCATTTCCAACATTTTCAGTTTTCCGGGAATAATTTAAAATTCTGTTTACATTTCTCAAAGCAAGAGCTCATTGTTTTGAATTTTTACTTTTTGCTTGCTATTATAATTAATGCAATGAATCACCAACACCTACTAGTAAGCTATTCCACACTAGCTAAAATTATCACGCCTGTCTACATTTATAAATATTGTGTCAACATTCAAAATGTGCATCCTTATTTTTTTTAGTGCACAGAAGATAGATTTCCATTCAATTATTCTGATGAATTAACTTTCTTGCTATAATTTTAAACTATAAATTCTTCCCTGTGGAATCATAAAATGTTAGTGATCCTCCTGTCCCAAACTTTCATTTTAATTATGTGGGAACTGAAGTCTGTAGAAGTTAAGTGACATACAGAATATCACACAACAAATAAATGACAGATCTAGGATTCAAGGTAGGAATGTTCTAATAAATGTTTAACAATAGGCTTCAGCAGGGGGTGGGTGGGTGTGAAATGGAGAGATAAGGGATTAGGATGGTGGGGAGTACCCACAACACACTTTTAAGTTTAATCAACATTATTCATTTTCTCAATCACCTACTTAAACCAAGAGAGTCAACAAAACAATAAATCAAGCATTGATTTTTAGAGTTTGCTGATTTCTGAGGTGTAAACGTTCACACAGAAAATTTAACAGTCTTCTCTCAGCCCCTGATTTAAGGGCAACCCATATGACTCTAAATCCCATGCTGTGACCACTACAAAGCAGTTGCCTTCCCTTGGGAACTAACTTTAGTGCAGATCACAGAATTTCAGATTTAGAGGTGATCTATCTGTCTTGATAACTGGAACTGAGTGTTTAATATCAAAACAATTTCTCCTCTAGCCGGTGCTAAAGGCTCAGTGACAAATCTTACTCTCCAACTTGCTCCTACACTTTTTGTAAACTCAATTTTCACCCACTTTTTATGGTTTCTATTTTTCTATGTTATTGCAAAAGCTTCTTGGCATCTTTAGGGATTCAGTCTACTAAAGCACAGCTTAGGTGGAAAGAACACTGGCCTGGAAGTCAGAAGCCTGGATTCAAATGTCTATTCTGACACTTTCTAGCTTTGTGACACTGGGGATGTTACTATAGAAATGTGAATTATTGCTTATTTTACATTGAGCACTTTTTCAATAGGAAGGCCTTTCTGTTAAAAGGAAAATTCTTTGTTCTGGCTTCCACCTTGATCAACGAAGCAAAACTCAAAAGAAAAAGAATTAAAAGGAGCGTGTTAATAGATACATCAAGGTAGCAACATATTGATGGGTTGATCACTGGAGATCATCAAAGGATTTAAGATGGAACTCCCTTTTATTGATAACCTTCACAATGACATAAAGACAATTCAGATAGGTCAAGGCCAATAAAAGAGAATGGGTGCTTATATCTTAGTTCCTCCCCAATTGTCTGTTTGTGATGTTTAACAGGAACAAACAGGTAAAGAGGTGACTTGCTGTGTGATGTGAGGGATTACAAAAGCTGCAGACTGGGTGATACCTCCTCCAACACTAATTGACAGGTAGGTTTGGGAATAATGGGTAATTCAATATTTCTGTTCCAGGCAACTAATCTCTTCCATGGGATATAATGATTGCACAGAACTTATGATCTCATTGGATCAGGGAAATCCATCTATTAACGGAGGTCAGTTCCTTTTCGAATCCAATTCAATCCAATAACTATTTATTAAGCATCTGTTATGTACCTGGCACCATGTTAAGCACTGGGAATACAAGTAATAAAAAGAAACAATCCCTTCCCTCAAGGAACTTAAGTTCTAGACAGGGACACAAAACATGAAAGGAAGCAAGAAAAGTGGGGTGGAGATGGGATGCCAGCTGGTAACTATATGATAGCATCTTATTCTGAGAAATTGAAACCAGGCAGAAGCAGAAGCAACTGGAGTGAACTGATCTGTCCTCTATAAAGGAAGGCATTGAAAGAAGTTTGGCTTTCTTCTAGTTCTCCAATCAGGGGGCAGTAGAGACTGAGAGGCATGTGGTATCAATCAAGGTTTGAATGATAAGCTTATCCTGGGAGGGCCACGAAGGCAGTAGATTCAAAATGTCCCTCTTTGCAATATAGAGTTCCCCCAGAACACTAGCAGGATGGGTAGCTAGGTGGTACAGTGGAGAGAGTGCCAGGCCTGGAGTCAGGAAGACCTGAGTCCAAATCCCGCTTCAGACACTTACTAGCTGTGTGACTCTGGGCAAGTCATTTTCATCTTGTTTGCTTCTTCCTTTTCCTCATCTATAAAATGAACTGGAGAAGGAAATGGCAAACCACTCCTTTGCCAAAAAAAAAAGCCAAATCCACTCCAAAAAGAGCTGGACATTATTGAAAACAACTAAACTGTAACTGACAGGTGTAGTGATTTGTCCAGGGTCTCAACCAGAATATATCATTCAGCAGGACTTTCTTGGCTTTCAGGACAGTTCTCTATCCATTTACGGCACACTGCCCCACACTGCCTCTCTTCCCTAGTATGTCTAATTTCTGGTTTGTGAATTCCTATTAGCCTCACAGAGTGTTTTTTCAAAAACAAAAGGGTTTTTTTCCCAAACTTTTCCTGACGCATCTTTTACTTAAGTCCTGAAATAGGGTGTTCAGTGCAGATTGAAGTTAATAATGTTGATCTAAGGTTCATTTAGAGTCATGGAATCTTAAAGATGTGAAGAGCCTGATAGTGTTGGTTCAACCTCAAACTCTACAATATTCCTGGCAGAGCTGTTTTCTTCCGGATTAGTTTCTGATTCAGCACTTCTAGTGATGGAGAGAATTCGCTACCTCAAGAATACCCATTCTATTTTGGGATGGCCCTAATTGTTAGAAAATTCCTCCTTATTGGAGAGGGTGGGATGGGCGCCATATTTGTGATTTCATGGGTAAAAGATCTAATACTGCTTTGTGTTCTCTGGTCATCCTAACTGCTCTCTTCTCAACGTGCTCCAATAAAAATGGAACACACTGAATTAAACAGTTTTCCAGATTTGTGGGGGGTGTTTATGTCCTCATTTTTTTTAGAGATAAGGGAACTGAGACAGCCAAGAGCCAAATGATTTGCCCAGAGTCACATAGCTAGTAAGTATCTGAGGCTGAATTCGAACTCAGGTCTTTCTCACTCCAGGGCCAGTGCCAATGAGCTGTCTCCCTAGATGCCTACATGTTGTGTTTTAATCCACACAAAGTGCTACGGGATCATTAATTGTTTTGTCCTGGATATTGTACTTCTATCAGGAAGGTATCTTGATATAGGGAAAATGGCAGTGACTAGATGGCATAAGACTTGGGTCTAGTCTCCACTTGAATTTGCATGAGTTATTTTTAGCAGACACTTCACACTGGGAGGTTTGTGATGAGGACGCAGTCAATTGAAGCATTGACTTTTTTCTTTTCAGGTGAACTATGGATAAATCAGAACTTGCCCCCCTTATATCTGATTTTTGAGGCAAAATGCAATACCTGATATTTTATCTTGTTAGTTTTAGGGTGGTTGAATTTCATTTGAAAAGCCTTTTAAGAACTTTTGAAATTTTTGCTTTGATATTCATTATATTAGTTCTCTCTCCCATCGAGGGATCATGGATTGGTTGAATGAATTTTTGATATCTTTTAAAGTTCTGTGATTTAGGTACAGTAATAGGCAGGTAGGGCACCTAGGTGGCACCATGGATAGAGCCCCAGGCCTGGAGTCAGGAAGCCCTGAAGTCAAATGTGGCCTCAGACACTTACTGTTTGTGAGACTCTGGGCAAGTCATTTAACCCTGTTTGCCTCAGTTTCCTCATCTGTAAAATGAGCATGAGAAGGAAATGGCAAACCATTCCAGTATCTTGGCCCAAACAAAGCAAAAAAACCTCTAAAGAACAAAAATGAAGAGTTGGACATGACTAAAATGCCTGAACAACAATAATAAACAGGCAGGAAGACAGGCAGAATTTGCAGGGGTGTGGGGGCGGATCTGGCAATAGCACTGGAGGACTAGGCTTAGAGGCCTAACAGGAGTCTTTCCTAATCCACCCAACCATTACTTGACCTTACATTAACTTCCTATTGAGAGGCCTCATGGTGTTTTGAATATAAAGTTAAAAAGACCCAAGTTCAAATCCTGCCACTGATGCATACTAACTGTGATCCCAGGCAAGTCACTTAACTTTTCAGTGCCGTCAGGTATATCTCTAAAGAAGATAAGTTGAAGATCTGTTGCTGATCTCTTTTTGTAAAGCACATTTCCTCTTTGGAACATCTCTATGCCAATAAACTTTCTGGTCCAGTTCAAATCCAAATACACATTTATATTTCCATAGATGTGCACACAATACTGACTCAATAGGATGTAAACTCTTTTAGAATAGTGTTTTGTTTTTGTCCTCATATTCCCAGTCCCTAGAAAAACACCTGGTGCAGACTAGGTATTTAAATGTTCATTGAATTAATACACACTGGTAAGATCAAATCAAATTCCCAGACCCAGAGGGGTTGAGTTGGTTCCATGTTAGGGTACAAGAACAGCAAGAGAGAGGCTCAACTACTATACCCAGAATACAAGATGAAGACTTGATTACCAGGATTAAGGCAAGAGTCCAGTTACCAAAACCAGGGTAAAAGTTCAAAGAGGGACCAGAAGCAAGGCTAAATTTCTATTGAACCATTTGAGTGCTTATATTTCCTCTACCTGTGGGCTAGACCAGTATATTGATCTTGGGCCCTGTTACAGGGGAACAACCTCCCAAATGGCCACCCTGACTACGTTTGAGGACCAAACAGATATAGAGTCAAGGGCCTCGGTCAGTCATTAAACCTCCTGATCTGGATCTTCAGCGGTCTTACCCTTGGATAAGAAAGCCTGACTTTGATCTTCCTATTAAGGGGAAAGAAGAGAAAGGTAAAGCTGAGAAATGAGTGAATATTGGATTTCTCCTAAAAGAACAGCCAAGTGCAGCTACTGTTTATTTTAAATCACCCACAGGGATCCTGGGTCTGATGCCCCTGAGCCAGGTAGGATCACAGAGCACAAGAACATGTAGGGAAAACTCATAAAAAGGCAGGGAAGCACTTTGAAAATGGAGCCTTCCTCAGGAACCTCCAGTGAGTGCCTAAGCCTGTAGCAAGATGACTCAGTGCAATAACATCTACAGCAAACAGGCTGCTCAGTGACAGGAGTTAATGGTGAGCATGACCCAGGACCGAAGACCCTTCTTTCAGGAAGTATCAGCGACCTGAAAAGATTGTTCTATTTGTACCTGTGCCCTCTGAGCAGCTGAATGACTCTGATACTTGCAGAGGCATCATGTAGATACCAGAGACATAACAGGATGTAAAGACAATGAAATACTGAGACAATAATGCAATTATGTGATATACTATATATATATATATATATATATACTGTGATATATATTATATATGTGATATACTATATATATATATATATATATATATACACAAAAATACTATATGTGATATACTATAACAGCTCAGTAAATAGAGCACTTGGTTAAGAATCAGGAAGACCTGAGTTAAAATCCAACCTCAAACATTTACTAGTTGTGTGACCCTGGGCAAGTCATTTAACCCTCTTTGCCTCAGTTTCCTCATCTATAAAATTAATTGGAGAAGGAAATGGCAAATCACTCCAGTATGTTTGCCAAGCAAATTCAAATAAGGTCATGAAGAGCCAGACATGCCTGAAAAATGACTGTATAATACAGGTATGGTATTATATGATGAACAATGTATTATATATCAATAATAATAAAATTAAAAATATTTTCAAACACTATAAGATCTGCAAGATACTTTCCATATTAACTCATTTGACCTGCACAACAACCCTGTGAGAGAGTAATGCCCAGAATAGGCTGATATCACCTTGATGAGTTTCCCAGGATAAGGGTCCTCTGATCTGGAAAGTTGTCTAAGGTGTTTCTCCTGCAAACGTATTTAAAGCCCATCACAAAAACAATGCTTTTTTGGTCTCATTTCCATTTCCCAGGCAATTGGAGGACAGTGGTACCCAATACATTAATAGGAAAGTTGGGAAGAGGGCGAGGTTTTCTGGGGGAAATCATGCGGTCTGTTTTTGACATGTTAAGTTTAAGATGCTCTGAGGACATCCAGCTTGAAATATCCCAAAGGCAGTTGTTGATTTGGGAACAGAGTTTGGGAGAGCTACTAAGTTTGGGTACATTGACCTGAGAATCATCTGCATAGAGGTTATAATTGAACCCTTGGGAGCTTGTGAGATTAACAATGAGATAGTTTAGAGGAAGAGAAGAGGACCCACAACTAAGACCTGGGAGACACCGCATTTAGGGGGCATGATCTTGATGACGATTTGGCAAAGGAGTCTGAGAAGGATAGAAAAAAAGAAAAGAACCAAAAGAGAGCAATGCCATGAAAATTTACAATGTCAAAGGCAGCAGAAAGGTCAAGAAGGATGAAGATTCAGGATGTGACAATTAAGGGGGTTTAATGGACTTCATACCTAATTTGATTCAAAGTAAGACGTGACAGCAAAAAAAAAAAAAGAATCAAAATCAAAACCAAAAATAAACTTGCATCTCAGGTGTCATTAACAAAGTCATATTGTTTAGGACAAGAGAGGTGATTCATCCAGAGAAAGATCTGATAGAGTCTGAATGCAGATTGAAGCATGCTATTTTCACGTGTGTGTGTGTGTGTGTGTTTTGCCCTTTTGTTCTACTTCTTCTCTCACAATATAACTAATGTGGAAATATATTTTACATGATTGCCCATGTTTAACTTATATCAGATTGTTTGCCATATTGGAGAGGGGGAAAAATTTGGAACTCAAAATATTTCAAAAAGTGAATGTTGAAAATTGTCTTTACCTGTAATTGGAAAAAAATATTACTAAATTTTTACAAAAGAGAGAGGTGATAGTCTCAATTCTGTCATGGTCACAGTTCTAGAATCTGATTTTCTGCTCATGGTGCCACATTTTAGAGAAGACTTTGAAAAGATAAACCAGAGGCTATTCAAAGAAGGTCAGAGATGGCACCTAGAATGGTGAAGGACATTGAGAGAGACTATTTGAGGAATATGTGAATTAATAATGTTTAGACTAGCAGTGTTAAACTCAAAGAGAAATAAGGGACACTAATCTGCACATAAGTGACTCTAAGGCACCATAGTGACTTAGAAAACCACATATTAACATTATCTTATATTCTATTCTATTTTTATTTATTTTAAAAAATATATCCCAATTACATTTTAACATGATTCCAGATCACTCAAGTGTGTTGTAGGCCAAGTGTGACCCATCATGTGTTTGACAGCTTTGGTGTGGACTATACAGGAGAAGACTTAGGAGGGACATGATGGATGTCTCCAAGTGTTTGAAGGACTATCACAAGAAAAAGGAATTTGGCTCATTTTGCCTGATTTCAGAGGGTGAAGTCAAGTGTAATGAGTAGAGGCTGGACAGATAAATTTAGATTTGACATCAGGAAAACCCTCCTAACAATTAGAGCTACTGTGCAATGGAATGGGCTGCCCTGAGGTCTTCAAACAAAAGTTGGGTGACCATTTGTCAAGTATATATAAGCAGCTTAGTGGTACGAAGGATAGAAGGCTGAACCTGGAGTCTAGAAATTGTCGTTCAATCATTTTTCAGTTGTGTCTGACTCTTCATGTCTCCATTTGGGATTTTCTTGGCAAAGATATTGGAGTGGTTTACCATTTCCTTCTCCAGCTCATATTACAGATGGGGAAACTGAAGCAAACAGGGTTAAGTGACTCACCTAGGGGCACACAGCTAGTAAGTATCTGAGGCCAAATTTACTTAGACAGATGAGTCTTTCAGGTTCCAAGCTCAGCATTCTATCCACTGTGTACCTAGTTGCCCTTAGATGAATTCACGAAGATCTGAGTTCAAACAGGGCCTCAAACATATATCAGTTGTATGACCCTGGCGAAGGTACTTAATCTGTATCTGCTTCAGTTCCTTTATTTCTAAAATGAGAGTAATAGTGGCTCCTGCCTCCCAGGGTTCTTGTGAGGATCTTGTGAGATAATATTTGTAAAGTGCCTTGAAAACCTCAGTGTTATACATGAATGTTAGTTCTTTTTGTTGTTACTGTTACAGTGTAGAGAAGAATGACTATTCAAATATGGGTGAGATTAACTGATGTCTCTTCTAACACGGAGATTTTACCCTTGAATTTTTTTTTCTTCTTGATGCCAGAAAGCAGAGCTATTGAACAATGTATA
>CM053593.1:246459036-246479786 GCA_028646575.1 Pseudocheirus occidentalis | reverse complement strand
ACACACACACACACACACACACACACACACACACACACACACACACACACCATAAGGATTATCGTGTAGACAAGACTGAACAAAATACTTATTTCAACTCCAAGATATTTTTCATTTGTCTTAATTTCCATTTTTAGGTATCTGTTATTTGCAAACCTATTGAAGGTGGTATATTAGATCAAACATCTTGAACTGGAAGGGACCATCAGAGGTCATCTAGTTCAAACCCTTCACTTCATAGATGAAGAAATTGAGGCTGACAGATTAAGTGACTTGGCAGCTAAGTAGCACAGTAGATAGACCACTGGCCCTGAAGTCAGAAAGTCCTGAATTCAAATATGGCATCAGACACTTACTGGCTATATAACTTTGGGAGAGTCACTTAAATGCTGTATGCATCAGTTTCCTCATCTGTAAAATGGGAATAATAATGATAATTGCACTTACCTCCCAGGGGATTGTTAGGATTAAACAAGATGGCATTTGTAAGATGCTTAGTATAGAGTCTGGCACATAGTAGACACCAAATTAATGGTTGTTTCCTCCCCACATTTCCCTTGTATGAAGTCACAGGAAATAAGTATCAGAGATAGAATTTGTACTGAGATCTCTGACTGAAGAACTAATATTCTTTCTACTCCACCAGTGGACCTCCACAATCAAAATGCATTTTAAGGGGCCCGAGAATAACACTTTCCCCAAAGCTGGTTTGGAAGAAGAGGAGAGTGTAAGTCACTCAAAGAGTTGTCAAACTAACTGGTTTTTAGACTGAATTAAACTAATTATTATTTTTTTATTTTTAGCCTTTACTTATGTTAGTGTTCTTAGATTGAATTTATATTTAATGCAAGTGGTTTTCTTATGTTAATCTTAAATTTTAAATATAAAGTCCATCGTGTTATCATGACCCTTTGTATATTGTTGGTAGGTCACTGATTTAACAAATAAAAATTCCCCCCAATTCCTTGCAGTCAGTCAGTTAAAATTGACTAAGTACCTCCTATGAGCCAGGCTTTGTGCTAAGTGAAGTTACAAATAAAAGGATAAAAAAAAGCCCTGCTCTCAAAAAACTCCCAGTCTAACACATGCAGAGGGACTGGGAGAGGGGGAAAGCCGTTGCAAGCTTCAGACCTTTAAGTAAACTCCTAAATCTAAGCTACTAAACCGAATCAGCTTGTCAGTCTACCAAATGAAGGCAGATGTCAGGTGTATCTGAGAGAAAGAAGGATAAATACTTCATTTCCTTCCTTCTAAACTCATCCTTTGATGATGGTTCTAATGAGAAAGGAGTTGGCCAAGAGTGGTCAGAAGGGAATAAAAGGCAGAGTAAATAGCTGGAATAATCTTCAGAACGGATAATTCCCTACCAGCCTAATCAATTTAAAACAATGCGATTCTAAGTTCAAGTAGCCATTACGGTAAATTGATCATATCTAAAGAGCATAGCTTAAACTGAAGTGGTGTACTAGATGCTACCAAGCTTTTATTTTGAATGGTTTCCCTTGAAAACATTTTCACTTAAAAAAATAATTCAGTGCTTCTTTTTTTTTTTTAAATTTAGCAGGTGTGTAGTGTGAGAGAAGAGGAGCAAAAGGGAGTATTAAGTTTCAATGTGTTTTTGTTTTATTTTAAGGGGTATTTTGCATTTTATTACTTGATAATAGGTTTTAAAATAAAATGACCTTCATTAAAGCACTTAAAATTTATAAGAAATGCTGCACCATTTTGATTAAAAGGGCCTTGAATAAAAGATATAAAAATGTACAGAACAAGGTAGGAAGCTGTGGTTACAGAACACTGCATATACTGTAGAACTTATTTGATGAATTACTTGATTTTCCCAGTTTTTTTAACCTTTCTTTTTTTACTCTTCACACATAGTAGACACCAAATGGCATGACTTTCTGAGTTAGAGGAGGAATATTTTGAAAAAGTGCTGGTGATATAAAAATGAAGCATGTCAATTTTTTTTTAAGTTTACTATATAAAAGGCTTCCACAATAGTGCCCTTTTAAATTGTGAGATAACATGCCATAATAGCTAAAACACATTTTTGTTTTTGTTTCTGTTTTATTAAATAACAACTAATAACTTAGTCATCCGTCTTTTTAAATTTGTGTCCTGAAATCATTCAGTTATTTATACTTAGCCAGTTTTTCAGTCTCTGAAGTAAAGGCTTTAAGGAAGCATTCCATAAGGTTTAGATGGGGAGAAATATCTGGATAATTTGATCAATACAGAGAAATGAGGTATTTCAGGCCCTACTTAAACATTTTGGCTTCAGTTATCTGGTTTGACTGTCTACATTAATCACCAGAATCAGATAATTGCTAAATCCTCCCCTTCACTTTCAGTGCCAGCAGAGATTTGGGTCATTTGTCACGTCTTTTCAGCTTAATCTCTGCTGGACCATTGCCTCTGTAGAGCTGAGGTACTGAAAACAAGAGCACTTACTCTTTTGGTTAGCCAGGGATGTTAATCCCTCTCTATTGCACACACACACACACACACACACACACACACACACACATGCCCTGGTGTGACTATGTAAACTGTTCCAACAGTAGAGTAACTCCTTCCCATACGTGGTTCTCCAAGGACAAACCAACTTATTGTTCCAACTGTCTTGCTAGTTCACATCAGTTAAAAGATAAGCAGTTTTTGACTAATAACCTTTTCAATAAAATACTAGAAATTCTTTTTGACCTTTTCCCCCTGACAGCTTCTTACTTATATATTTAGTACCACCTTTACTCCCCAAATAGCAATGCACATGATAGAGTATCCCCAAGGTAACTCTAGGATTATAAAATTGTAGGTGCTTTCAAGCTCTAAATCTGTAGTCCTGTTATAGGATCATAGAAGAGAACTTTGATGCCATCAAATCTAGACCACTGTATTTTAAAGATGAAGAGACTGAAGCATAAAGAAAGTCACTGACTTCTTTTTGGGACACACAACTTGTAAGTATATGAAGCATCTGAACCCAGGTCTATCCTAACTCTAAGACTGGTGCTCTATCCACTACTCTGTCCCAATGTATCAGTATGGAGAATTTCCACATTGGGAACCAAATACCCTAAACTGATTAAATCAAACACGCAGGGTAATAATAATAATCCATTTGAACTTAGACAAATCATTTAAGTTCTCCTTAGGACTTCAGTTATCTCATTTATAAAATAAGAAAGTGGGGATAAACAACTTCTACATTTCCTTTCAGTTCTAATATTCTATGATTTTGTGAGGTGTCCATTTCATGAATTATGTCATTGAACTTTGAGCTAGATTTTCATTGTTACTTGGTTACTTCTAGATCTAAATCAAGTTGGAATGGTCCAGATCAGGAAAAATTAGATTATTATAGAATTTTAGAATTGTGAGATACCTTAATGGTGATCTAGACCAGCAGTTTTCAAAGTATGATTGAAGTATATCTGGTGGGTCCCTATGGCCCTTTCAGTGCATCTTTGAAGCCACAGTTATTTTTATCATATACTAAGATTTTAAAATGTCTAGTGCAGTAAAAATTGATAGCTATAATACAATAAATAAAAGCTCTTTGCAGAGTCTTAAATAATTTTGTTGAGTGTTAAAGGATTCTGAGATAAAAAAGTTTGAGAACCACTTATTTAGAGATGAAGAAGAGGTCTAAATTTGTTCATTAGATTATAGATTTAAAGCTGAAAGGAACCTTAGAAGTCATCAAGGTTAACCCTTCATTTTACCCATGAGAAAACTGAAGCACATAAAGGTTATGTGACTTTCCCAAGGTCACAAAACTAGCCAGTGGAAAAACTAGTAGTAATAGCTCATATTCACCACAACTTACATTTATGTTCAGTTTCAACCAGCCAAACAATTCAATTCAATCCAATTAGACAAACATTCATTCAGTGCCTACTATGCAACAAGGTGCTAGCCACCCACTGAGGATATGAAGAAAATAAAAGAGAACCAAACAAAATAGCTACTGATCTCAAAAAGGTCAAGGATTACAAAACATATTCCTCACAACCTTGTAGAGTACATTTTATAAATAGTATTATCCCCTTTTTAATCAAGTGAATTTGTGATTTCATGATTTAGAAGCTGGTGATTCTTCCAGTGTTTCCTACAGTGATGCAGATCTCGGCACATTGATACTTGCCCATTCTGGGGACTCTTGTTCATGCTTTCCCATAAGTTTATCACTGGGGGTCCTGCCAATGTACTAGGGGCCTTATTCAATTTCTCTTGAGGATACCAGTAAATCATTATTACTGATTCCTGCCATCCTTTGTTTATTATCAGATGAATAACCCATCCCCCTTTTCCAGATGAGGACACTGAGACTTAGAAAGGTCTTTTGACTCCAAAAGTCAGAAATCTAATGAGTGTCAAGATCCAGGATTCAAACCTAGGTCTTCTGACTCTGAGTTCAATGTGATTGTCAGTAAACCTTACTTAGTGAATTTAGTTAGGTGAAATGGGCACAATTTGGATTCAGAATGTTTGGATTTGGAATGCACAGTGCCTGGCACATAGCAAGCATTTTATAAATGTTGATTGACTGGTTAAGTCCTAATGGTATGCTGACTGACACAGTTGAATGTTGTTCATTCATTTTCAGTTGTGCCCAACTCTTTGTCACCCCATTTGGGGTTTTCTTGGCAAAGACATGGGAGTGTGCGTTTTCTTCTCCAGCTCATTTTAAAGATGAGAAACTGAAGCAAACAGGGTTAAGTGACTTGCCTAGGATGACATAGCTAACAAGTGTCTGTGGTTGGATTTGAACTCAGGACTATGAGTCTTTCTAACTCCAGGACCCGTCCACAGGGTTGAATATCATGAATCAAATACATATCCCTCCACTTAACCCCAATTGCCCTACCTTCGCCCCTCCAAAAAGGAAAAAAAAACCCTGCGCCTTCTCTTGACTTTCCTATTTTTGTCAATGGTTGCTATCATCTTCCTGTCATTCAGGCTCAAAATCCCAGAGTCAACTGATTTATCCTCCTCTTTTATCCCCTAGAGTCAATCAGTCACCTCACCATATCTTGTCAATTGTTCCTTTGTAATGTCTCCTATCCATGTTGTTCCTTTGTAAGATTTCATGTGAACATCTCTATCTCATGCTTCAGTTATTACAGTAGATTCCTGATAGCTCTCTCCCTCCCTTCCTCCTTCTCTTCCTCTCTCTCTCTCTCTTTCTCTCTCTCTCTCTCTCTCTCTCTCTCTCTTTCTCTCTCTCTCTCTATTCCTGCCTTTCTCTAACTGTCGGTCTCTCCCCTAGTTCATTCTTCACAGTACTGAGTAATCATTCCAAATTGCTGATCTCCTTGTATTATTTTCTTGTACAAAAGTTTCCAGAGATAAACTTTAAACTCTTTAGCTTGCTATTGAAGTTCCTTTCTCTCCCCTACACCCTCTAATTGGCTGTACCATATCTGTCCATTTTTTTCCCCTTCTACCACTTGCTAATATAAACCTCTCTAGCAGCCCTGTTTCTTTGCTCTCTTTTACATATATCATCATGCCCACTTTCATCTTCAAACCTTTTTTCCTGCTGGTTCCCTTTCCTGAAATCCTCCCTTTGCTAGTCTCTAACTACCTAAATTCTACACATAGCATGTAATTTAGCTCAACAAACATACTTTGTACAAGGTACCACACTGGGTCCTAGAGATAAAAAGATATAAATGACTCCTACCCTTAAGGAACTTTTATTCTACTGGAGATGCATCACAAACACATACATATATGTAAATACAAGGTAATTTGATATAAGAGAAAAAACACTAAGCAGAGGATCTTGGAATCTTAAAAATGATACATGAAAGGAAGAAAGGTAGGCTTCTGATGGGCTGAGTTAAGGAAGGACTGTATTTCAGGCAAGGGGAACTACCTGAACAAATATAGGAAGGTGAAAAATGTCATGTAAAGTTCAGAGAGCAGTTAGTGATCCATTTTTTTTCCTGGAACATAGAGTGTGGATAGGGGAATACTATGAAATAAGGTTAAAAAATAAGTTGGCTTCAGACTGTGGAGGATCATATGATTATTAGAGTGAGAAGGGACTTTAAAGATCTTTTCATTAAAATATCTCATTTTACCTACAAGGGAAGGGCAGGGATGTTAGAATCTTCTTTCCATCTCTAGCTCAGTTGATGAAGTCACAGAATATAGTTGCATTAGAAAAGCCTTAATGTTTAATAAGGTGTGGCCCCCTGTGGTCCCTTATGAGGTGAAAAGACCTCTCTGAGTCAAGAGCAAACAAATTTACCATGCCTCTGGGGGCTTTAAATAGCTAAATCCTGGACAAATTGCACAAGTTCAAGAGTAGGAAAAATTTCGAGCTGGAAGCTGCTTGTAGTAAAAGATACTTGTGGGGAAAGGAAAGGATTTCTCTCCCCTGCCCCAGCCCCTACCCTTCATCTCCCATATGAGCCATGTAGCTTTGAAGAGGAACACGTAGCTAAGAACAGAGACATATACATAATACAGACACAGCTATGGTGTCAATTATGCAAATTAAGAAGTCATTTCAAAAAGTGTGACCCCTGGTAGCAAAGAGAGTCAGACAATGGAGATGAGTAGATCCGAGGAACCCCACAAAGCAAGCTGCCCAGCAGAGATAACTAGTCACCTCATTTCTTCAAGCTTCAGCTAAAATTCTGACTTCTGTAAGAAGTTTTTCCTAGTCTTCCTAAATGCTGGTGACTTCTTTCAAAGATTATCTCCAATTTATCCTGTATAGATCTCGATTTGCTTTTTAAATTTATTTTTATTTTTTCAGTGGGCAAAAATCTACCCTTTTTCCTTCTCATCCTACCCATCCTTAATTGAAAATGAAAAAAAAAAAACCTACCTGTTACAAACATGTATAGTGAAGCAAAACAAATTTCCACATTAGCCATGTCTAAAAGAAAAAAATATAAAAATATGTACATACACACATGTATATGTCTATATACAATTGACATGTGTATGCACATATATAAAACAATAATATTATACACATCTATATAAACATTTGTACAGATACATTTGCTTGTATGCATGTAAGCGCAGATGTATGTTTCATTCTACAGTCTAAGTTTCTTTTCTAAAAGGAAGGTATAGCATGTTTCATCAGTCTAGAATCATGTTTGATCATTACACTGATCAGAATTCCTAATTCTTTCAAAGCTATTTGTCTCTATAATATTGTCATCACTGCACAAATTGTTCTCCTGGTTCTATTCACTTTACCTGATATCCAGTGCATATATGTTTCCCAAATTTCTCTGAGACCATTCCCTTCATCATTTCTAATAGCACAACAGCAATCCATCACATCTAAGTACCACAACCCATTCATTCATTTCTTCTTTGATGAGTGTAACCTCAAATTCTAATTCTTTGATATCCAAAAAGAGTTATTAATGTCTTTGTACATCCTCAGAGATTGTTTTGCTTAGTACTGATTCTTCCTCTAATTTACCTTCCCTCCAATTCTCCTTTTTCTCTTCTCTCTTTTCCTTCCTATTTTTCTGTTGAGGGAAATGTACTTTTGTGACCAACAGCATGTGTTCATCCCTCCTTTGGCCAGTTTGTGTAAGAGTTCAAGTGTCAGCCATCCTCCCACCCCTTCGTCCTTATTTGGATAGCCTTCTACTTGCATATTCTTATTATGTGAAATGATTTTCCCTAACTTTTCTTTCTGTCTTCCTTTCTCCCTCCCCACCCCACTACAGTGTATTCCTCTTCCCTTATTCTTTTAAGATCATTAAGATGTAACAGAACCACCCCCAGGCCTTCTGTCTAATTGTTGCGAAGAACAGCAGGTATGTGAATGTAGATGAATCATAGCATGTGTGGAAAAGAATAAAGTATAAGAAGCTTAGAAAGGTAGGAAGGGCCACATTATATATGGAATTTTAACTGCTAAAGGGGCGAGCAGATATTTGATCCTGGATATAATAGGGAGGTCACTGTAGTTTAGTGAGTATAGGGAGGTGATAAGGCCTTAGAAAAATCATTTTGATAACTGAATGGAGCATATATTTGACTGGGGAGAGATGACAACATGGTCAATTAGAGGGCTATTTAATAGTGATGATGGCCTTAATATATATAGTAAGCGATGTGAATGGAAAGAAGTGTATATACAGTGTATGTATGGAAGGAAGTGTGTATACAAGTAATGTTGTGAATGTAGAAACCAACAAGGTTTAGCAATGAATTTGCTATGTGGATTAAACAATATTGACGAGTCAAGGATAGGCATGAGGAAGGATGGTGGTGACTGAGCAACCACTTCTTACATATGTGGAAACTTGAAATACAGCATCACAGTACAATAGAAAAAACCCTTAGATCTGGAATCATAGGACTTAGCTCCAATACTTGCTCTCTGTATAACCCTGGGAAAAACACTTCACCTTTCTGGACATAGTTTCCTGGTTTATATGCAGTACCCACTCTGGGATATTCCCTCAGCTTTCAGGCTGCAGTTTGCACAGCTCCCATTTATAGGTTGGTTCTCCCAAAGGTGGCTGTTACCACTTATTCTAAGGTTGGCCCTGTATGTCTACACTCCTAGCATAACACTCTTGAAAACAGCACGAAGACAACCAACAGTGTACTTCCTACTATCAGCCTGTAGATTCAATTGTTGTTGTTCAGTTGTGTTCAATCCTTCATGACCCTATTTGAGGTTTGCCTAGCAAAGTGGTTCGCTGTTTCCTTCACCAGCTTATTTTACAGATGAGGAGTCAGAAGTGCTATGTTTCCTTCATTTCTACATTTTTTTCCATTATTTGCCTAGATATTCCAGATCTTTATTCATTCAAATGATTTAACATTATTTCATCTAGCTCTATAAAGTATCTTCATAGTTTGGCTAGAATAGCCAGAATTCTAGAAATTGATTTTAGCAGTATTGTCATTTTTGTTACATTGGCATGACCTAGCCATGAGCACTGAATATTCCTCCAACTATTGGTAGGATACTGGTGAAACTAGCAAGGCATATGTTAACCCCCAACAACATCAATTTGGATTGTTGTGAACAAAGAAGTGCTGCACAGCTGGGGGGGGGGGGGTTGGATTAACTTTGGCCCAGAAAGATTATTCTGGGACCACGGACCCTGTAGACAAAAAGAATATAGAAACAGCTTTTGGGACTTTGGTAAAAAGCTCGTGACACCTTAGGGAACTTCTACATATTCTGCTTATCTCCTTGTAGGAGGCTTTTATTTGATTTTGTTTTTCTGAATCGCTCTTAACAACCTTGGGAACTGTTTCTACCTGAATGTAGTGGAATATATTTTTATGCAAGGACTATTTGTTCAAACACTTGGACTCATAGGGATCCATCATACCAGATATGAAAGTCGTCAGTACAGAGCATTTTATAATTGAATTTATGCAAATAATTGAATATACATTGGCAGATTTACTTTTAAATATTTAATGTCTTTGGTATTATTTTGAATGTGATGTTCATTCTTCTAATGCCGCATGAAATTTCTTATTTATTCTGTTGATTTGTAATGGGGTATTGTGTAACTTATAAATTTACTGAAGTTATTGTCTCAATTCATTTCAGATTTACTGAATTTCATGTCATTAACATGTAAGGGTATTTTTAAATTCTCTTTGCCCATCCCTTTATCTTCAATTTGATTCTCTTGTCTTATGGTCATTACCAGCATTTCTAGAACTGCTACTATTGTAGCAGAGCAAATAAGCAAACTTATTTTCCTCTAGTGATTACTGGGAAACCTTCTAGTATATCCCCATTGCTCATAATACTTGTGTTTTTTTTTTTAATTTTAGTTAGTTTAGACCCTATTTTAGTTATCTGAAAAAATGCTCTAAATCACTATTGATTAGAGAAATAAATATTAAAAACAACTCTGAGGTACCATCTAAAATCTATGAAATTGACTAATGTGACAGAAAAGGAAAGTGACAAATATTGGAGGGAATGTGGAGAAATTGGGACACTGGTGCACTGTTAGTAGAGTTGTGAACTGTTCCAACCATTCTGAAGAAACATTTGGAACTATGTCCAAAGGGCAATAAAACTGTGCATACTCTTTTATCCAGAAATAGCCCTGTGTCCCAAAGAGAATAAAGAAAAAAAGGAAAAGGACCTACATGTACAAAAATATTTATAGCAATTCTTTCTTAGTGGCAAAAAAAGTGGAAATCAAGGGGATGTCCATCAATTGGGAAATGGCTGAACAAGTTGTGGTATATGATCAGGATATAAGAAATGATGAGCAGGATACTCTCAGAAAAACCTGGGAATATTCATATGAACTGCTGCAAAAATGAAGTGAGCAGAACTAGGAAAGCAATGTATACACTAACAGTAATATTGTACAATGATCAACTGTGAATAACTTAGCTATTCTGATAAATACAATGATACAAGACAATCTTGAAGGGTGTATGATGAAAAATGCTATCCACCTCCAGAGAGAGAACTGATATTCTGAGTACAGATCGAAACATATTTTTCTTGCCTTTTTTGTGCAACATGGCTATTATGAAAATATGTTTTGCATGATATGTATATATATATACATATATATAATTAATATTGTATTTCTTGCCTTCTCAAGGGATGGATAGAGGGAAAGAATAAATGCTAAAATTAAGTAAATAATAAGTTTATTTTTAAAATAAACTTAAAATGATTCTATTTATGCTTATACTTTATAAGAATTTTTTTTTAGCATAAATAATTGTTGTACTTTAACATAGAGACAATTATGTAGTTGGGGGAGTTTTTGTTTCTAATAACAATTATGTTTATTTTTCAAATGTTGAACCATCTTTGTATCCTTAGTATAAATTTAATTTGTTCATCATGAAATTTTTAGGATAAATTGCCAACATCTGGATTTTGGATTTTGTTGTCTGGATGTATGGATGTCTGGATTTTATTTAATGTTTTTTCATTGCTTTATTAGTTATACTGGTAAACTGTACTCTTACCCTGCCTATTCTTTCTTAGTTTAGGTATTGGCACTATATTGTCTCATAAAAGAGTTTCATAGAGTGCTTTTTCAATTTTTGAGAATAATTTATATAATTGGGGCTTTAAGTATACTTAAAATTTTTACTAAAATTATTTTATAAATCTATCAGATTTATCAGAAGTTAGACTGATAAGTCTGACTTATCAAGAAGCCAGAAGTTTTTTTAAATAGTTCTTTTATAACTAGTTCTGTTTTGTTTTGTGAATTTGCATTATTTAAGATCTCTTATCGGTGTTCTGGTGAGTATTTTTTTTATTTTTTGAAAGTAACACACTATTCCTTTTGAGTTCTTAGTTTTCTTGGAATGTAACTATGCATAGTAGATTATTAAAATCCTTTTTTCCCTCTGGTTTTGTTGTGATTTTGCCTTTTTGTTTTTATTTTGCTTATTCAATTTCCTAGTCTCATTTAAAAACATGTTGGGTAAATGTTTATCCATTTTGTTAATCATTTCAGAGAATCAGCTTTTTATTTTTAATTATCCATTCTCTAATCTTTTTGTTTCCAATTTTCTCATTTCTCCGAATATTTTAGTGTTGCTTTTTAGTGCTTATTTTGGGATTTACTTGTTGGTCTCTATTTTTTTTTAAATGCATATTCAGTTGTTCCTTTCCCCCCATTATTTTGTTAGCATAGGATTATTGGGTTATAATTTTTCCTCTGAATGTTCTTTTAGCTACATTCCATCAATTTCATGTTGTCTCAAGATTATCATTGCCTTTAATCTAATTGTTATTTTTATGATTTATTTTTCTACTCGTTTATTATTTAGGACTTCATTATTAAACCTCCATTTGGTCCTATAGATTTTTATTCTGCTTCTTGAATTGATAACTCTTTATTATGTTATGATATCTTAAGGATATATTTAGTATTTCTTTCCTTTTAGGGTTATTTGCAATTTGTGCTCAAATGGTCAGATTTTTTTAAAAGTAATGTGTGTTGCTTAAAAATATGTATATTCTGGGGGTGGAGCCAAGATGGCAGAGTAAAAGCAGGAGTTTGCTTGAATTTGTCCCCCCAGTCACCTGCAATACCTGTATAAAATGACTCTGAACTAATTTCAGAGCTACAGAACCCACAAAATGACAGAGTGAAACAAATCTCCAGCTGAAGTCAGCCTGGCAACCTGAAAGGAAAGGTCTATTGCACAGAGCTGGGAGGGGAGTTAGGTCCATGTGGGCTGTGCCAGCACAAACCAGTGGCACAAACTGGGTCAGAAAAGACTTCAGGGGACTGAATCACTGGCAGCTGTTGCAGTTTCCAGACTTCTCAACCCACAAATGCCAAAGAGAAAGTAAAAGGTCAGTGGGGAAACCCTGTTGCACCAGGGTGAGAGAAGAGCATAGTCCAGCCCTGGGGTGGTAGACGTGGTGGTGGCTGCAGCAGCAGCAACAGCAGCTGCTTCCAGAGCTCCAGGCCTGCAGATGGTGGGGGCATCATGCAGATGATCAGAAGGCAATTGCAGGAATCTCTTTGTGACACTGAGGCAGGATTCTCTTGCTTTGCCCTGCTTGGATCTGGGTTGTAGTCTTGGGTGGCAGTCCTGGGATGAGGAGGAGCACAGGCGTGGCAGAACTTGTGGAGGCTGTGGAGAGAGAGTCCTCCTCACAGTTCTGAAGCAAGTGCCTAGAAGTAGCTCTGACTACAGATGCACAAAACCCCATCAATTTGGGACATAGCACCCTCTACTCTGGAAGCAGAGTTCTGCCATGGCAAAGAGCTCAAAAGTCAAGTAATTGACTGGGAAAATGAGCAAACAGAGGAAGAGAAATCAGACTATATAATTTTTCTCTGGTGACAAAGAAGATCAAAACATAGAACCAGAAGACAACAAAGTCAAAACTCCTGCATCAAAAGACTCCAAGAAAAATGTGAATTGGTTACTGGTCATGGAGAAGCTCAAACAGGATTGTGAAAATTAAGTAAGCGAAGTAGAGGAAAAATTGGGAAAAGAAATGAGAGTGATGCAAGAAAATCATAAAAAATGGGTCAACAGCTTGCTAAAGGAGAACCAAAAAATACTGAAGAAAATAACACCTTAAAAACTAAACTAACTCAAATGGCAAAAGAGGTCCTATTGCCAATAATGTTTTAAAAAGCAGAATTGACCAAATAGAAAAAGAAGTATGAAAGCTCACCGAAGAAAATAATTCCTTTAAAATCAGAATAGAGCAAATGGAAGCTAATGACTTTATGAGAAATCAAGATATTATAAAACAGATACAAAAAGAATGAAAAAAATAGAAGGCAATGTGAAATATAAATCATCTTTCAAGAAATTATTGAGGAAAACTGCCCTGATATTCTAGAACCAGAGGGTAAAATAGAAATTGAAAGAATCCACCAATCACCTCTTGAAAAAGATCTCCAAAAGAAAACTCCTAGGAATGTTATAGCCAAATTCCAGAGTTTGCAGGTCAAGGAGAAAACATTACAAACAGTCAGAAAGAAGCAATTAGAGTACTGTGGAAACATAATCAGGATAACATAAGATCTAGCATCTTCTACATTAAGGGATAAAAGGGCTTGGAATATGATATTCTGGAGGTCAAAGGAGCTGCGATTTAAAACCAAGAATCACCTACCCAGCAAAACTGAGTATAATACTTCGGGGGAAAATATGGTCATTCAATGAAATAGGGGACTTTCAAGCATTCTTGATGAAAAGACCAGAGTTGAACAGAAAATTTGACTTTCAAATGCAAGAATCAAGAGAAGTATGAAAAGGTAAGCAAGAAAAAGAAATCATAAGGAACTTATTAAAGTTGAACTGTATACATTCCTACATGGAAAGATGATATTTTTAACTCCTGAGACTTTTCTCAATATTAGGATAGTTGAAGGGATATACATACATACATATACACTCACACACACACACATACACACATACATACACATAAATATATATATAGTATGCATGTATATATATACATACCTGTGTATAAATGCATGTGTATATGTATGGATATATATATGTGCATATGTGTGTATATGTATACATAGACAGAGGACACAGAGTGAGTTGAATATGAAGGTATGATATCTAAAAAATAAAATTAGGAGGTGAAAGAGGACTATATTGTGAGAAAGAGAAAGGGAGAATCAGAATAGGGTAAATTATCTCACATAAAAGAGACAAGAGAAAGCTGTTACAATGGAGGGGAAGAGCAAGGAGATGAAAGGGACTGAGTTTATCTTAATCTCTTTGGATTTGGCTTGAGGAGGGAATAACATACACACTCAATAGAGTATCTTACCCTACAGGAAAGTAGGGGGGAAGGAGATAAGAGGGGGAGATGCTAGAAGGAAGGGCAGATTGGATGAGAGGGTAATTAGAAGCAAACAATTTTGAAAACAGACAGGGTCAAAGGAGAAAATAGAATAAATGGGGGGTGGGATAGGATGAAGAGAAATATAATTAGTCTTTCACAACATGACTACTATGGAAATGTTTTGCATAACTACACATGTATAACCTATATTGAATTGCTTGTCCTCTCAATGTGGGTGGTTTAGGAGGGAAGAGGGGAAAGAATCTGGAATTCAAAGTTTAAAAAAACAAATTTTAAAAAATTGTTTTTACATGCAACTGTGAAATAATATATACAGGCAATGAGGTATAGAAATCTGTCTTGCCCTACAAGAAAGTAAGGAGTAAGTAGGTAAGGGGGAGAAGTAGGGAGGGATAGAAGAGAGGGCAGACTGGGGAAAGAACTGATCTGTATATTTGCCATCAAGAGGAGAGATGGGGAGAAAAAAAGATATAAAAAAAAGAAATATGTATATTCTTTGGTTGTTCCATTCAGAAGGTGGCATGTCTTTTAACTTTTTTTTTTTGCTTTTTGGAGGGAAATTGGGTTTAAGTGACTTGCCCAGAGTCACATGGCTAGAAAGTGTGTCAAATGTCTGAGGGTGGATTTGAACTCAGGTCCTCCTGACTCCAGGGCCAGTACTCTATTCACTGGACAACCTAGCCATCCCAAATCTTTTAGCTTTAAAAACTCACTTTGTTCAACTCTATATTTCTCCCTTTATTTGTGTTTCTAGTTTTTAAAAAATTGTATTTTTTAAACATGCCACTTCCTTTTAAGCCAGTACTTTCTCCCATGATTACCTTTTCTTAATGTACATTAGGGAAACTTTTTCCTAGGAAATTATGACATTTCTTTTTTCTTTTTTCTTAACTATTTTTATATAACTCTTCCTTCTTTCCTTTCTTATCTCCCTCCCCACACACACTCTCAGCTAAGTCATTAGTTCAATCACCTCTCCTACCTTCTCCTCCAACCTTTTTAGTAGTTTTTTTCTGTACATTAAAAAAAATCCAGTTCCCCTCATTAAGGCTTTCTCTTTTTCATCTATTTAGAACTTTTATTCTTTGATTAATCATATGCATGTCTATAGATTTCATATATATGTATATGAATTTCTTTATATTCTTCATAGAATTAAAGCTTCTGAATTTCCAAGTTTGAGCTCCCACTTCTAACTAATTTTTATTATTGCCTTTTTTTTCTTGCTGCATCATCTCTGTTTTCTATTGTGCCTCTTTATTTTAGATGTATTAATTCATTAATTCATGAAAGAAGTAATAAGGAAAAAAATCTTGCTCTGGGACATAGTTTACCCTTGGTCCCAAATTGTATGGTATAATTCAACCCCCAGCCCAACTCATGGTCATTTCCCTTTCTATTTCCCATGAAATCTCTCTGGGTCCATGTCCTCCCACTCTCCTGGATCCTAGTTTCCCCCAGGAGCTCCAGTTTTTCCTTCTTCTAAGTCAGTATAGTATGAAGGTATTTTAAGATCCCCATCCCCCATTACAGACATAAATCTTTTCCCCTTTGGCAGTCCTTTTGTATGGAATCCCATTCCCCCTGAGATTGAGACATGAGTCTTTCTTTTTTCATGTTTTCATCTTTTCCTTTTGCCACCTCTCTTGTTTTCCCCTAGCTTTTTCTTGTTGAGTAACTAGGGAATTTATCTTTCCTTTCTTACTGATCCATAGACTTGGTTAAGGTATATCACAATTCCCCTCTGTTCTCCACTCACCTCTCCCCATTTGTGCACCCCCTCATTCTGTGATTTAGTTTTATAAAATACACTGATTCACCTGTAGGGGGGCTATTAGCTTTAGTCTATGGAGTTTCAAGTCTGCTCCTCTACCTTTACTTCTATTTCTTTCAATTCTGCTTTCATTTTTATCTTTTTGTATGCTTTAAAAAATGTTCAAGTATTTCTTTTTTCTGTACGTATTTTTCCTTGTTAGTTAAATTTCTTTAACTTTCCTGTTTCTGTGTGAAGTATTTGCAAGTTGAAAAATATGTTCATATCTGTTGATTTTTTTCAGGAATGATTCAAATGCATCTCTAGTATCGAATATACCTTTTCTTATATTGATGATCAGGATCAGGTTTTCAGGGTATTTCATTTAGGCTGTATTTTGACTTATTTGCTTTTCTTAAAAGCTATTGTTATTCTATTCCCTTCTGTGGTTTTTGATGGCCACAGAATAGTCTTGTTATTCTAATTGTTTTCCGTTCATATTTGAAGGTCTTTTTCCTGGTCATTTGCAGAATTTGGTGTTTGTTGTGTTTGTCGTCAGAATTGTTCAGTTTAACCACTGCATGTCTTAGGATTTTAAGCATAAGGTTTTCTCTTCTTTTCCTGGAGGGAATCTTTGGATTCTTTCAATGCGTACTTTGTTTTCTGAATTCAGAAGTTCTGGGGCAACTTTCTGTTTTCTTGTATTATGTATTGTCTTATGTAGGGGTTTTTGGTTAATCATTTTCTTCTGGGAGATCCATGATCCATGAGCCATCTCTGGCCATCCTATCTTTGAGATCAATGGCTTTTCTTTATATAAAGATTACATATTCTCTAACTGTTATTACCTTCACCCTGATCCTACTTCCTCTAGATTGTCTTCTACTTCAGTATCTTTGTATTCTAACACATTTTCTTTCACTCTTTTTTGGAGAGACATCACTGTAGATTTCATTTCTATTCTGCTAATTATTAATTGTGCAAATTCTCTTATGGTTTCAATTTTTCTCATCATTTCTAGGACATTTTGTTGTGGTTCCATGACTTCTTGGTATCCCACAGGGTTCCATTTCAGGCATTGTTTTATTTTCCTTTGTCTTATAATATTTATTTAGGGAAGTCAGTAATTTTTTGCAGTTAGCTACTCATAACGCCTTCTAATTTTAGTATCCTCTCAGTTGATTTATCTATGTGTGTTCTGGGTTTTTAATGAAATTTACTTCACCTTGAAATCTTTTGTGGTTTTAAACCTTTCCCCATGCATTCCTACTTATATTTATACTCCCTTCTAATGGTATTTCCAAGGTGCTGGACAATAACACTCATTTTCCTCCTATGTTGAGGAATTTGCTTAGTCTCTACCCCAGGAAGGAAAGGACTGGTCTCTGTTGTATTTCCATTCCTTTTCATTCAGGCCCAGTGTGGCCTTCTATGTTGGGCCTCTGTTCTAGCTACTTCTGTTCTTCCATTCCTGAACTAAATATGGTCCTGCTGCTTTTATCAGCATTGAGAGAGGGCAAGATGAGTGATCTGACAAAATCTTTGTAGCCTTGGGGTTCCCTAACCTAAGAACTACTGAAGTCAGAATCTGAAAGCCCATTTATCTCTTCATTCTCTGCTATGGAACTTTATATATCCATCCTCTTCATATAGTTGAGTAAAATCAGTGTCTACTACACTGGCTTCCTATTGCCTCCAGGAACAAATACAAAAAACTCTGGTATACAAAGCCCTTCATAAGGCAGCCTCCTCTTACCTTCCCAGTCTTCTTATAACTTACTTTCTGGCAAGTACTCTTCAGTCCAGTGACACTGGTCTCCTGGCTGTTTCATGAACACGAATAATCCATCTCTTGGCTCCAGGCATTTTCTCTGGATGTCTCCCATGCCTAGAACTCACTCTCTCTCTCCTGAGCTCAGACTACTGACCTCACTGGCTTCTTTTAAGTCCCATCTAAAATCTTGCCTTGTATAAGAAGCTTTCCCTAAACCTCTCAATCCCAGCAATTTTTCTTTTTTAATTATTTCTTATTTATTCAGTATATAGCTTACTTTGTATATATTTTGTTTGCTTGTTGTCTGCCTCATTAGATTGTAAGCTGCTTGGAGAATGACTGAACAAGTTGTGGTATGTGAATGTGATGGAATATTATTGTTCCATAAGAAATGATGGGCAGGAGGACTTCAGAAAAACCTGGAAAGACTCAAATGAACTGATGTTGAGTGAAAGGAGCAGAATTGGGAGAACATTGCACACACTAACAGCCACATTGTGAGATAACTACCTTTGATAGACTTAACTCTTCCCAACAATGCAAGGATCTAAGACAACTCTGAAAGACTCATGATGGAAAATGCTGTCCACATCCAGAGAAAGAATCACGGAGTCTGAATGCAGATCAGAGCATACTATTTGCTTTCTTTTATTGGTTGCTGTTTCTTCTTTCTCGTGATTTCTCCCATTGGTTCCATTTCTTCTTTACAACATGACTAAAGTGATAATATCTTTAAAATGAATGTAAATATGTAGCCTATATCAGAGTATATACTGTCTTGAGAAGAAGGGAGGGAAGGGATGGGGAGAAAATTTAGAATTCAAAATCTTATGTAAGTGAATGTTGGAAACTATAAACAAGCAAACAAACAAACAAATAGATAAAAGGAAAAAAATGACCAAAAAGGAAAAAAAATTCTAAGCTGCTTGGAGGCACTGCTTTTTGACTGCTTTTGTATTTCCAGTGCTTAGCACAATGCCTGGCATGGAGCAGACATTTAATCAATGTTTATTGAATGAATGAATGAATGAATGAATGAATATATATTTGCTATTTATTGTAATAGGGCTGAGCTTCACCAGAACTCTGTAGCAGGAGGAGAATCTTTCTGTGTATGAAAGCACAAAATCCTGGGTTGGTGTGTGGGCCCTTCTAGAGGGTGGAGACTGGTGGAGCAGGTAAATAAATGAGTAAGTGTCTGAAGAATTAGAGATTTATCCAGTGTTAATTCATAAGACTGTTATATTGTTGGTAGACATCTTGATTTCTTGTCCTGTAAATTGGATTATATTTCCTTTACCTCTAGATGAAGGTTGCCACTTATTTAGCTTGCTTCCCCCTAAAAAAATTACTCAGCAGCCCCTGGAAATCTACTTTCTTTAACCCTTTAATGGTCATTTCAAAAAATGTTTTATATATAAATAAATGACAAATTTAATACTTTATATACATTTGTGGGATTTTTCTTATATTGGCATTTTGATGATGAAATATTACATCACATAACCATATAGTATCATAGTGTAAACAAGTCACTACTCACACCTATTCCTATCAATGCATGCTGGACTTCCCAACAACATGTGATGTAAGCTTGCCTGTTGACACTTGCTTATTAAGATTTATCAGGGTAGGGTGGCTAGGTGGCGCAGTGAAGACAGCACCGGCCCTGGAGTCAGGAGTACCTGAATTCAAATCCGGCCTCAGACACTTAACACAAAAAACTAGCTGTGTGACCTTGGGCAAGTCACTTAACCCCAACTGCCCTCCAAAAAAGCAAAAAAAAAAGACTTATCAGGGGATGTGACCATTGATTGCTTATAACTTGCATTTTGTGTGTTTATTTGGAAAATAATGTAATCACTATGACTTTAATCTGTTTCACAACAGACTAAACATGTACAGTTTTTCAAAATTTTCTTATCTTTTCTTCTTTCCTTATGCTTCCACCACCCCCTTATTTTTATTCAACTCCCCACAATTGCACCTGAAGCTACTTCTGCCCCCCCAGGATCATTTAAGCACCCCCCAAGGGGACAGTATTGTCCACTTTGGGAATCTGCTTCTAGAACATAATTCTTTGTCTTTTTTTGTTTTGCTTTTGAGAGTTAGTGGTGGCTAAAGAAGATATCTAATCTGCTACTTTGTTGGTCTGGTCACTGAATGAGCACAATTTTGAGATGGAGATAAGAGAAAGATGGTATTCCAGGTGGAGGCAGTGACATAAACAAAGATTGAGATAGAACATTGTTGGATATTTTGTGAAGAACCACTATAAGTACAATTTCTCTAGAGAGCAGGATTAAGAAGCATGAACAGTAGAAAAGGTAGATTGAGCTTTTTTGTTATGCAAGGAGTTTGGATTTTATTAAGAAATCATGGATACTTTTTGAAGATGTGAGTTATAATAGTGCGGTAGATAGAGTACTAGGTTTCTTGGAATAAAGACGATCTTAATTCAAATTCTGACTCAGAACTTTTTATAGGTGTGTGACCTTGGGAAGTTATTTGTCCTCTCTGTCCCTCTAGTTCCTCAAATGTAACTATGATTTTATGATATGAACAGGGTTCTGTTTGAGGAAGATTAATCTAGCAGAATAAATTGTGGTAAATAAACATGCTGGAATACTATTGTAATATAGAAAATTACAAAAGGGACATCTGAGAGAAATCTGGAAAGAACTGTAAAAATTGATTGTTGCAGAGTCAAATGAGCATGAGGGCCACGAGAAAAGTTATACAACAATAACATCAATGTGAAAACAAACAACTTTGAAAAGACTCAAGCACTATAAGCAGTGTAATAGCAACCATAATTCCAGTGGACTATTCTGAAGCATGCTACCACTCTCTTGATAAAGAAATGATGAACTCAAGACGTAGAATGAAACATGTATTTTTGAACA
>CM053593.1:246428941-246458536 GCA_028646575.1 Pseudocheirus occidentalis | reverse complement strand
TCCTTCCTTCCTTCCTTCCTTCCTTCCCTCCTTCCTTCCTTCCCTCCTTCCTTCCTTCCTTCCTTGACCCATTTTAAAAATAATATATCCAGCCAAACCAGATGTTACTGTTGTATTTGTAATCTATGGCTACTCATTTACCTCATAGCTCATCACTTGTGATTAAATTCTTACAGAGAAAATTGTCCAAAAAAAGGTTGGGTTTTTATTCTGAAAAGTTGTTTTAAAAATTAACCAAAAAAGAAAGGCTATTAAAACATTGGACTGGGTAAAAGATAATGAAATTTCCAAATTAGGATAATTTTGGTTTAAGCTTTAATATGAATGCTAATTCCTAGATTAATTCTATTAGGTACGATTTTCTGGAAAATTTCTCTATTGAGAAATATGCCCCTACATATAGACATACACACATACATGCATATATGTGTATATATAATATTCCCCAAACCCAAAAGAGACATATCATTATATATGCATATGCACATTAAGTATGCTAAATAATTATACATATAAAATTATATGTGTATATATATGTATATATATATATATATATATATATTTACTAGTCTTGAAATCCTTTATCAATGATAAAGTAAGGTTTTGGTATTTGTGTAAAACAGCATCTCATAGAGTGCCTTGCACATAGTAGGCAATTAATAAATATTTGCTCAATTAAACTCAATACACGTATAATTATATGTTTGTGTGTGTGGCAGCTTTTGTGTATATAAGTATTTGTGAAATAAATGACCATGTTGGATCTAGACACTTTCTCATGTTCTAGTATAAAAGGATGAATTTTGAAAAACAGCAAAACCATATATCAGTGCCTAAAATATCATTCAAATCCCACACAATAGGTTTCAAAACTATTGTAATTGTGAGAGATGACCTTTCAGTTCAGAACAACTCAGATCTGTACAGTGTCTGAGACTTTAATGTAATTGTATTTTGTAACAAATTTTTCTTGTACATACTTCATAATTTCATAGCCCAGTTCTTTTCACCCAATGCTTTTAAATTAGAAACTAGTCTGAGGGCACTGACCACTAAATATAAATTAGCCTCGTGTATTTATGTCTTCTGGGAAAATCACATTAAACTTTATCCACATCTTCGAAGATGTCTAACATGAGTTTGTATTTATTAATTATTGTTAATGAATCACTGATGTTTTGCTTCAATCAAAGTATACAAGTTTCATAGGCTGAATTTGTATGGTTGAAGGTTTTTTACAGAAATCCATACTAGTCAAGAGCATTTTTAATACTACTTTTCACAAATTATGTATTCCTTAAGGAAAATGTTAGCATAATTTCATTTGTAGCTGTTGGGAGATAATATATACTGCATATATTTCTCCAGTAAGGATTCTTATTTTGTTTTGCTTTGTTTTGGTGTGTGGGTGTATGTGTGCATATATACATGTGCATTTGCCCACATGTTTGTGCACTTGTATGCATATGTGTATGTGTATTCACTGCCAAACAGTTTTGGCTTAAGATCTGTGACTTTGTTTCAAAAAGTATTTTTATAATTGTATTTTAATCTTTTTTTGGTAATCCTATATATTTTATTTATGCTTTTAAAAACATCTTGGAAAAGGATCCATAGGCTTTATGAGACTGACAAAGGGATTCATGATGTAAAAGTTAAGAACCCCTGGTCTATGGGCATTTGACAGAGTTCTTCAGGATATTTCTGCAAAGAAGACTTTATTCCCCCTTCCTTCCTGAGTAAAAACATCCTATACAAGTAAAGGTTAGTAGAAGTAAATATTTATTCCATTGGTTACAACAGAGCATTTTAACAAGTTAAAACTAAATTCCTCTTTGGCCCAATTTGTGCTGGCTCCATACAGATCACATTCAGGCTCTGGCCTGGAACTCCTGGGATGTAGGCACATCATGGAAATAGGCCTGGAGCCCTGGAGGCAGCTTTTCAAGGGTTACAGTGCTGGATGTAAATTGAACTTTCAGAGAACTAGGAGTTTTTTCTCTAACCTGTGGATGTCAGCAAACTAGTCATTAAATATTTGTCTGTCAGAGTGCATTTGTCATATTGCAAGCAGTCTAAGGATTAAGTTTTAGGTTCACCAATGAGAGCCAAAAGTCTCAACTGGGAGTGATACCTTTATCAGAAGCTACCAGGATGTTAGACTCTAGTTATTCCATTATAAACCTGTATCATTCAGTTTAAATTTTTCAGTACTTAATAAGTTTTAATAATGTATGGAATAATTGTTTCTTTAAGTTTCTTTTATTTGAAAACTCCGATCTTTTAAAAAAAAGTAATTATTAAAATAAAATTTCCCACTAAAAATGACAGGGAATAACTATGCAATTAGCTCCATATTGCTCAGCAAAGAAAACACCACCATTGTTGTGTATAATATTAAACCCAGTTCAGAGTTCAATGAAGGTGAGAAGCAGTATGGTCTATCACACTGGCAAGAGTGCTGACCTTGGATTCAGGGGATCTCTAGGGTCAAATTGTGCCTCTAATGCTTATTAGCTGTGTTACCAGGGATTCTACATTTAGAGCTGGATGAGACTTCAGAGGCTGTCCAGTCCAGCCCCTTCTTTTTACAAATGAGGAAATTGAGGTCCAGGAATTTTAAGTGAGGGGAAAATCACAACCTCTCAGAGCCTCAGTTTTCCCTATCTGTAGAAAAGAACTGACAACTATCTTTAGTATCTACCTCAGAGGGTTGTTGGCTCTGTCATTATATTTGCCCTCAGACAAGCCCTTCAATTTCAACCTTAGTTTCTTCAACCATAAAATGTGGGGTTTGGACCAAATGATCTCTGATGTCTCTCCTAGTTCTACATTAAAATGCTTCACATGCCTTGGGTCACCATACAAATGTTGGTTATTAGAAAGGAATGAAAAGCTAAACGAGAGTGAGATCACCATTTTGAATCTTTGAATGGCTTAGGAGCCATGCTTCAAATATATTTCTGATGGAGTATGGGACCTGGACCCCAAAAATGCAGTCCAGCTCCTGAACTTTCCCACACATCCCCATCTAGATACTCAATAATCCTTTCAACTATCCTTTTATTGTGCTGTCCCCAGCCCAATCCTCAATTCTCTGTTACCTTAGATCCAGCCCAACTCTTCTTTGTTACCTCTGGACCACTTCAGGCTACTTCCCACCCCTTAATCCCATCTATACCCCTTCTCTGTTACCTCTGGATCATCTCAGGCTATTTTCCACTATTTGCTCTCATCCAAATCTTCCCACAATCTTCCCCCCTACCCCCCACCAAAAAATAAAAGTCAGTCTTGTCCCTACCAAATGCTCAGATTCTTAAAATCTCAACCACTCCCATTGGCGACACAACAAACCCTTTCTCTGGTTAAAAGAAGGCTTAAGCCGTCAAATTTTTTCAAAGCAGACCTGTGACCTTTGCCCTTGCACTTTGGGGTTCCCAAGGCCCCTAGACTGCAACATTTTCTCATTTGTCCATCTAATAGCCTTGAGGACCTTTATCAATAATAAAGTAAAGCTTTGGTCCCAGTATTTTACAGTATTTTGCACATAGTATGATTTTTAATAATAATAATCTTAGAGATTCAGAGCTTTCTCCAGACCCCTTCTTCAAACTTCAGTTTCTTTTTCAAATTGGATGCTATGCATTATCACATTACTGATAATGAGATTGCATTGAGACACCTTATTCTGGTCAAACCCCTAACCAAGCTCGGGGAAGTAACTTAATCTAAGGCTTAGGTGGAGATAAATTCTTGTTTTTCTTCTTTTATACTTACATAGCTAGAAAGGACCAGGGTGAGAAATCTTTCTAAAGATTTACCTACACCGAGGTCTAATCAGACAGTAAAAGAAACTGGGTTTGAGCTAATGGGTGTATTCTTGCTCACCGAGTTTGCTCAGGTCGAGAAAATGTTGATTGACCCTACTGTCTAGATAGATAATTTGGGAACTGATGTCTCATTGACCAAGATTTGGGTGACCTAAGTCACAAAGACCCTCATTTTAATACAGCCCACCTTCCAGTGTGTTAACCAATCAGAGCTGATTGGGACCCCTTGGGAACATCTACTCTTTGAAGGACAAATAAACTGTGTACCCTAACCCCCAAAAGAGCTCTCAGTTCCAAACTGTTAGCTCCCGTGCATATGCATGCCACCTACTTTGAGAGAAATAAAACATGGATTCGGGCAACCTAATTCTGTTTGTCTTTCTTGGACCAAACTCTCAGAGGTTAGCAACTTGAATCAGCGATCAATTTCAGTGCAGTCTCTGCTCTAGAACACTTTTCTACCCCATCACTGCTTACTTCCCTCACCTTTTTAGCATCTACAATTTATTTTATGATGAAATAACAGTCTTAGTTCAGCAAGGAAGACATGGTCCTTAATTACAAGTGTATGCATGGAACATGCAAAGATGAAGCCATAATTCCTGCCCAATGGGGTAATAGAGAAGTCAGGGTGTGATTAGTATTTAATGACTGATCATAAGGAATGTAGCCCTACCTAATAAATGCTTCATTACATCTGGGCAACTGGTCCAAGAACTACAATGGTAATTGCATTTTTTCGTTTTTGTAAAGAGACAAAAACAAAAAATAAAACTCCCTTTGTGGAGTTGCCTCAGGATAAAAGTGCAAAACTTAAAACATTAATTAAAATACATAAAACAGCAGTGGTAATTAAAACAGCATCAAACCCCCTTAGAGGAAGCTGATATAGAAAGAAAACAATTAGGGATGCTCATTTTGTGAATGGATTTTTATTTGTTGGAAGTTTTAAACTGCCTTATGCCAAAAAGCCTTAGAGGCACACTTAGGATGAAATTTAGCCCTGGGTGTTCTGTTTAATTTATTATTTAATATTTACTATATTGATCAAGGAACTGAGTTTGTATTGAGTATTATAGAACACAGGGAAGATGGCCTCTGTCCAGGGGCTTTCCATTCTAGATGCCTCTTATAGTCTTCATTACCCGCATTATATCTAGACAACCTTATAAACCATTTGAAGGTATGAGCTTATGCATATTATGTAAAACATAGCAAATGTGCTTATTAGGCAGGAGGATGTAATCCACTGGTACTCACACCAGGTCACAAGAAATAAAGAAAGTATCCTCCTCTGCCCCTGGTAAATTCTGTGTATCCCCTGTGACACTTTGGGAAGAACAAACAGTGGTCACTCAGGAGAACCAGGCATAAGTGGTTTGTGACTGGCATTGTGGGAGGATAATTGAGGAACTGTACACAAATCACATCTCTATTAAGAGCACTAAGACAGAACATCAATGCTAGACTCCAGTGAACAGGGGTCTAAGCAGACCTTTCATTCTGTCTCCACACTATAGAGCTAAAGAATTTGGGACCAATTTGAGGAAGTTACAGAATTTCAAAGAAAGCCCGATGATAAGAAGGGATAGTCCTTGAGAGTACAATGAATAGAGCTTCTTTCACCTTTGTGTTCTGAATCTTGAGGACACAAAGAAGGATTTCTAGTTTTTTCCTACTCTTGAAGACAGCCCAGGGACTCAGTTCCTTGCCTAGTAAAATGTCTGCCATTTGTGTCCAATTCTTATTTTTTATTTCCTCTTCCCTCACCTCCCTCCTCATGCACTGTAGTTAGAAGCTTCTCAAAGGCAAGGACTGTCATGATTCCATTCTTGCCTCCCCAATTCTAGCCTACCACCTTCCACAGAGTAGACGCTAAATATATGTTTGTTCAAACCATGTCTCCTCTGCTACCAGACTCCTGAACAACTTCCATTCCCCTTGGATCACTAGACAATCACCCTTTCAGCAGACACTTAGAACAAAATTCAACATGAAAAGATTAATCCTTGTCTGTCAAATACATTTTGCCAGCATGTTATCAAGAAACACCAACAACAAACAACAAAAACCAAAGTGATTTCTTGCCTTCTATTTGTTTTTCTTTTGCTGTCAGTTGTAGGTTGAGATGTAATGCAGTAACAAGAATTAATTTAATGAAAAGGAATGGCTGCTTTTGTAAGGCTCCATTTCTTTTACAGCATTTTCTCCAGCTACAGAATACAAAGTATAAACTTTGGTAGCTATCTTACGAATGAATGAGAAACTTACAGACAAACCAGTAGGAGACTTAATACATCTGTGAATTCTTCTGTGCTCTTGAAATATCACTGTTAACTGAAATAAGAGGAGGAAAAACCATCTGGTGGACTGGAAAATACTGCTTTCAGGATCTTGGTTTTATGTAGGAGTGAAACATTAATGTGGCACTTTTACGTGCCAATGTTTGTGAATATGTGTGTGTTTGAAAAATAATAGAATACATACATGTTGATTAAGAGTCTCTTCTAGTAAGAACAATTAATTGGTTGTGCATTTTGCATTTGTATTTGGTACTGGAAAAAATTATGACCCCAGGAAGAAAAGCATTAACAACAATCAATGGTATATGTCTGCATTTATATTGTTCAAAAATAAATTCTCATTTAGATGAAGTTTGTACCTAAGATCATTGTTTCTGTCTAATTTGGTTTCCTCCCTGGTGTTTAAGCAGCTCTCTGTTCTGAACTTTCCCAAGACTTTTGAAAGCCATCTGTGTAGATAGTGAAACTCTAGTGTTTACATATTCAGAAAAATAAAACTGAACTAGCCATCTCTAAGAAACGTTAAGACTTAAACACATCACAAACTCATGCGGTCTTCATTATTGATATACTTTAAAAATTCCTCCTCCTTGATCCAATTTCAATATCTATGTGCATCTTGTATGTGTGTGAATGTATAAAATATCTATATGTACACACACTTTCAAGAAACAAAATTTCTTGTGTCCTATAAGTAAATGTTATAGTTATTCCAATCATATATAATTTTTCCTGGTGTTGAGAAATGATGTTTGTCGTCATTTCTCCAAAAAACGGTCTATTGCATGTGCTAGCATAGTAGGTAGAATGCTGGACTTGGAATCCAGAAGTCATGGTTTTACATCCTACCTCTGACAACCTTGGATAAGTCACTTAACCCCTCTGAGCCTCAGTTTCCTCAAGAGTAATTGAGATTCATACCTTCTAACATCGTGGGGTGTTTTAAAGTGCTATATTAATATCAGTTATTATTGTAATTATTATTTTTGTCATATATAAAAGTCTAGCAAACACCAGTAATTTTTCAAGTCAAATAAAATGTATTTTTAGTGTCTACTGTATATTCACAAATGTGGGAGAATATATGAAAGGGGAAGGGAAAGGAAAAGAATAAGCATTTTTGTAGTATGTGTCAGGCTCTAGACTAAAAGCTTTTTTTTTCTTTTTTTTTTTTACAAATATTATCTCATCTAATCCTTACAAGAACCCTGTGAGGTAGATGTTATTACTTTCCCCATTTTACAATTGAGGAAACTGAGGCAAACAGGACTTAGGTGACTTGCCCAGGTTCACACAGTGAGTGAACACATTTGAGGACAGATTTGAAATCAGGTCTTCCTGACTCCATATCTAATACTCTATCCATTATGCCATCAGCTGTGGTCAAGGAACATAGTTGGAACATTCCTCTTGTATGTAGTCAATCACGGTCACCCAAAAAAGACGCCATTACTAAACTCAAACCTTTTTATTTTTAAAGGAAAAGGGGGTTTGGGTCACCTCATTTTATTGAGGGATCAGAATCTTCTTGTTTTTATTTATTTCTCTTATTTTAAAAACAGTTTAGTAGAGCTCGAGTTTATATATACATTTTGAGTTGATATATGTTAATAATTTTACTCTATGGAAGTGACCAATGCTTCAAAAACACTTACTAAAACATTCATAAATTGGAAAACACAGATTTTAATCACTTCATCAAAGAAATTCACTTTCTTGTTATGCTGATTTTAAACCAAAAAGAAAAAAAAAGATTAACAGCAGGCCCTGACATTGTTGTCTTTCTAGTTAATTATTTTATTGAAAAATATGCTCTGAGGTTTTGGTTACATTTGTTTCTTTTAAATGGATCATCAGAGGGCATGAGCTTCAGAATGAAGCTTTATATAGGTCACTGAGGTTTCCAAAATTATTAATTGAATCCAGTTGTGGTGAAATTCATTATTTGGAAAACAATGTAAACAAATGATTTAGTGAAGTTTTAGCCTGATTACATTCCTTTCTTCCTTAGTCACCTGATATGTAATTAGTAGTAATTTCTGCTCTAAATGTTATACCTCATACTTCAGTTTTCTCCGTCTAGAAGTAATTGATTTTTTTAATGATAATATTTTTAAATGTAGGTAGCTTAAGTTTATAGATCACTTTTTTCACAATGCACAAATTATTTCATCTAGTATGTTTACTTCATGCTTCATAATTTTCAAAAAATCTTCTATAAGTGGCTCTGTGTTATGAGTTCCATTTTTCAGATGAGGATTAATCATAACTCATAACATTTCTCTCTTCTTCCTAACAGAGCTAATTAGGTGTCAAAGTTCTCACAGAAGGAGAGAATAAAAACCAGTTACGTAAAATAGTTTCTTCCAGTGAGAGAAGTTGATGTACCTTTGGCATTAGTCTCTAGCATAGCAGTTTTGTGCCCTTCTATTTAATTATCTTAATCAAAATTATTTTGCCAGTTCTCAGTTTCTTTTGTCTCTTTTAAGTGTATAGCACTGGTTGGGGTTGCTGTGGAGGATAGAACTGGACAGCTAGTACTCCATTCTCCCTACTTCCTTACCCCGTTGGATAGTGGTAGAGTTGACTGGGAACAGGTCTTTCCTATCTCCAGTTTAGGGAGTAGTTTAGTGTGTAATCTTTTCTCTGGTCACTGCCTTCTCTCTATACCCTTTCTCAGAGATGATTTTAATCAACCATATCCTCTCACTACATTTAGTGTGCTAATTTTCCTAGGGTTAACATAATGGCTCTTAGGTCCTCATGGCCCATTTTTATATTTTATGGAGTTTATGTCAAGTGGAAAGTTATTAACATAATCACAGTACCTCAGAGCCCCCAGTTGGGAAAATTTCAAAGAATTAGAGTTGGTTTTCTGCCCTAATTTAATTTTTTTTATATCTCTAGCAAAGACGAAAAGACAAAAATCAAGGTATAGGAAGTATTTAAGTACAAGTTAAGCAGAGTATAGTAGAGGGTCTGATAATGGACCAGCAGAGAGAGGTGAAGTTAGGAAAAGAACAGACTTTGGGGATGGGGGAGTGGGGTTGTAACTTTCCTCAATCTTTGAAGAAGTAAGTACAACTTATAGCTTCAGTTTGAGTCCTCTATTTTGAAGGACTTGCAAGGCCTTATCTCTTTTCTTAGATGAAGTTAAGTACACCTTTTGGTCTCAACTTTTCAGTGTCTCTTTTTGATTGCTGCCTCTGTGATATTAATTCTTTGTAGCTTGGTTCATTAAGTGCCATGTGGGGTTGAGGGCACTTTCTATACACTGCTGCTCATTGCTTACAAGCCCCACTCCTTCCTTTCAGCCTGGCTCCCTCAGATTGTGGGAGTACCTCTAAGAACTGGCACATGACTTAAGTTAGATCATAGGTCAAGATAGTTCCAAATTGCTCTCAGACTGAAAGAGAATGCTTGTACCTCTGAAATATAAATCCCAGGATGCCAGTCAGTTTTCAAACCCCTATTGCAAGTTGATTACCAAGGAGGTGATTATGTCTTTTATCTAGACTGTAATGCCTTCCAATTCCTCATTGGGTTCACTGTAATACTTCATAAAGTCCAAAATATAACAATGGAATACCTGGTGAAATGCTGAAATAGGAATTCTTGAGCATCTAAATTTGGATTTGTAATCCCGTGGTACGGAGGGAGAAGAAAGAAAGCTCCATCTTGACAATTATGCAATTCAGTAAGGAGAGCTTTCAACTTCTGTCTGGAAAGCATGGGTGGCCTTTTCTCTATGCTAATAACAGCAGCCAACTTTTTAGTACATGTTAACCATATTAAAATTGAACTCTAGAAGATTTACAGAGAAAACTTGTGTTTGAGTGATTGAAAACAAATACAAAGTCTTTCAAAAATGTTAGGCAAAGAAAAAAAATTACCCTTCTTTGATATCCTGGGATGTTTAGCTCTGTTTATGCTGTTTCTTTAGTAAATCTTGAATATTTTGATAGGAATGGCCCTTTTATTGGGTGTAAAAAATCATATCATATGTTTACCATATAGTTGAAGCTTTCTTATGTACAATCCATGCATTATATGTGTATAGAAAGGTAGTCTAGACCTGTGAATTCATCAACGTAGGGAACTCCAAGTATAAAAATCCCACCACCAATGTAGATCAGCAGCTCATCTGTAATTTAGATGTACTTAGAGTTCCTTAAGGCCCTGAGAATTTAAATAATTTATCCATGGTTACAACCAATATGTGTCAAAGACAGGTTTTCCTGACACCAAAGCTAGCTTTCTATCTACTATCCATCCTGCCTCTCCTGTATTAGTCTTAAATTCAGACTTTGTTCCTGCTATTCCATCTAAATATATGTCTCAGGATAACCAAGTAGCTCTATGGTCAATAAAATATTTGGTTGATTTCAATACATGCACAAAGTTGACAAACAATTTATCCTTTGTTCAGAGATCATTTTCATTAGCGTAAAGATTTTAGCATATCTGTGAGAATAGAGGATAAAATTTCATTTCTGTTTTTTTAAGGTTCAAAAATGAATAATTGCCCATCTCATAAAAATCATTTTTAGGATTTTGAGGGGGTAGAGTTGCCAATAGAAATTCATAAAAACAGCCAACTTAATTGAGTTATTTGTGTGTTAGCCTGTATTTGACTCTTTTTAAATGTGTCATTACAAACTTGTAAATCATGCAAAGAAAGGGAGAGAAATAAGTCCATCATTTAAACCATGTGCCATCCAAGAAATAAACACTGTTTAATAAATTTTAATCCAGTTTAATAAATTTTATGTAATATATTTAACAAATACAATTAGTGATCTACCAAGAAACAATGATCCTGAATGGGCACTTCTTTGTCCTCGCTCTATCCCTAGTGAACCACAGCTCATTAAGTTCAGGCATGTTTGGGCATCCTTCCCCCTCCATGACAAGGAAAAGGGTCACCAGAAGGAGAAACTCAAAACTGCCAGTTGTCTTTATCTCCCACCAGAAAGCTTGCTTAATGAGTGAGTTTTCTCTTCTCGGGGCAATCCTCATGCTCTCGCTTGCTCTCGGCAAGAACACCTGGGAATCTTTAGCCTTGCCATGTGTTGAGAACAGCCCAAAAATAGGCCCGTTAAGACTTCCAAGATGGATTGCTAGACTTTGTGAGTCACCTCTGAAACTTAGAAAAGTGTTCTTTGTGATTTGTGTTTGCATCATTGGGATGAGGAAGTTCAGGAAGCCAACCACATATATTTGTGGCTAATCTAAGGAGATACAAAAGCAAACTCTTTTCTCTTTTAGTCCCAAATCTAACACAGACAAAAGGCAAATAAAACCTTTGTTTCAACTCTAAACCTTTCACAATAAGTTTCTCCCAACAAAACACACTTAAAAAAAAAACTCTTCAAGTATGAATGCAGTACTTAAGAGGAAAAATAGGTTTCCTTGATTAAATATTGTTTTGTAATTAACGAAAATAATAATACTAATAGCTGACATTTATATAGTGCTTTAAGATATGCAAAACATATCACAAATATCTGAATTGATAATAATATGGCTTTAGTCTGAGCAGAATTACTCAGTATTAGAGTCTGAGCACACAAGCTTTCTTGTTCAGTTAGATGTCCTGACATGTGGGTGACCATGTGGGCCCCAACCTTTACCAAAAGGATAATCTTGGTCAGGTCCACTCTAGATCAGCATGAATCCCATAGACCAGAGCTGTGTGGCCATATTATATATATCCAGTGTAGCAGAGAGTGATGAAGATATGGATTGAAATCTTGCCTCAGATATCTACCAGCTATATGACTCTGGGCAAGTCATGTTACCTCTCTGAGCCTGGCTTTCCCCCATCTGTAAGATGGGGAAGGAGAGTCAGAACTTGACTTTTTGTTCACAGATGACTGAAGTTGAGATGCAACAAAGTATGACTCAGACTTCCCACTTGTGCTAATTTTGGCCTAACAATTAACACCAAAAAACCCCAGAGGTTCTCCACTAGTCAGCACCACACCATCCACATATGGAACCATCAGTTACAGCAATTAGAGACATTTTGGAGGTTTTGGATGAGTTCACTTACCTTCACTGTATACTTTCCAGGGAGATGGTTGATCAGGTTGGCACACACATTTACCAGAGCTAACTCAGTGCTTAGGAGACTAAAATGGAAAGTGTGGGAGAAAAGAGGTATTAAGCTGCCCACCAAACTGAAGGTCTACAAGAGCCATTGTGCTGACCTCATTGCTGTATGCCTGTGAAACCAGCACCATGCCAGGAAACTGAATTGCTCCCATCTGAGTTGTCTTAGGATGATTCTGAAGATTACCTGGCAAGTTAAGGTACTGGACACCGAGGTTCTTTCTCAAGCTGAAATGCCAAACATTCAAACTCTACTGCAAAGAGCACAACTCTGATGGGCTGGCCACATTGTTCAAAAGTCAAACATACATTTACCTAAAGGCCTATTTTATGGAGGGCTCACACAAGGCATAGAGGCCAGAAGACATGATATAAGAACAATTTCAAGGTCTATCTGAAGAACTTTGGGATCAGCTATGAGGAATGGGAGACACTAGCATAGGATCAGTCAACATAGCATACCTAAATCAAAGGAGTCATTGTGCTTTGTGCAAAGCAGAATTGCAGTAGCTCAAAAGAAGCATGAAATGTACAACTTAGAGGCATCTCCACTCCCAATGTTCACATAGACTATTTGTGTCCAATCTTTGGTAGAGACTTCTGAGTTCATATTGGTCAGATAAGTCATAGTCGGACATACTGTCCCCTGACCCCAACATGCCAATGTTATTTTGGTCCGCTGAGAGCAAAAGACAACAACCAACCAACCATACAACCAAAATGGGCTCATGGGGCTGTTGTAAATATCAAATGGAATAATGTACATGAAGTGCTTCATAAACCTTCCAATACTAAATAAATACATGCTTTTATTATAGTCTACTAATATTTTCTTATCCCTACTAGAATGATTAAAGAAGCACTTTAATGTTAGTAGGTCAGCCAAATAAGATACACAAACTTTTGGTGGTGTAGAGAGGGAAATAATGATAAAACATTTCAAGGAAAAGTTAGAATTAACTTTTCCCTGAGAGTAAAGAGAGGCTAATGAAGATAACATCAGTGGATCACAGGGTCATAGAGTTAGAGCTGGGAAGGGAGCTCATAGGTCATGTGCTCTAACCCTCTCACTGCACAGATGAGGAAACTAGGGTCTCAGGAAGTTGAATGACTTGTCTATGATAGCACTGGTAGCTTAAAAGTATCAGAGGTTGATATGATGGTAAATGCTATAAATAAGGATGCAGAGTTTTTGAAGAGCAGTTTATCTCATATTTAGAATAAGTTCAATAGAATGAGTCTAAGAACTATATGCCTGAATTTGCTCAGTGTTGCCCAATTTTGCTTCAGCATTCAGAACCAACTAATCTAAAAGTCATGGACCAATTTGAGTTGCCTGTTCTAATTGCCAAGGTTGGGGTGGGGTCAGAGAGAGAGAGAGAGAAACAGAGAGAGAGAGAGAGAGAGAGAGAGAGAGAGAGAGAGAGAAGAGTGAGTATGGGAAAATAGGAAGGGAGAAGAAGAAGAAAAAAGGGTACATCAAAGCTATTCTATGTTGGTGTCTGTGTCTGAATAATACCTATAGCAAATGAAGACAGGAAGGGAACACACGCATATACACATACACACACACAAACACAAAGAAAGAGAATGTCAAAAATATTTTTAAAAAACCTTTTATTTCAAAAGCCAGTATTTTCAAACCTCTTTAGCAATTTAAGGACATATGCAACCAAAAGAAACAAAACCAAAGATTTACAATCCATTTTCCCCACTGTATGAGCTTCCTGTTGTCATATCATGAATGTCCACATGACAAATGATACTCTACATTTTTAAAATCCAAGTCTTCTACTATCCAAAGCTCTTAAAGCATGTTAGAAGCATTGTCCTTGACAAATTTTCTTGAGTGGCAAGTATTATCATTCTCTTCAGTTAGATGGAAGGAAGTTGAACTTTAGATAAATGATGTCAATTGTCCAAAGTCACACCTTGAATAGTAGAGATGAGCTACATAATTCATACTTCATTCATGTAAATTATCTTTATCTCATCTTGTTTTCCAGGGCAACTAGGTGGTCCAGTGCATAGAACACTGAGCTGGGAATCAGGAAGACTCATCTTCATAAATTCAAATCCAGCCTCAGACACTTGTTAGATATATGACCCTGGACAAAGGGTCCACTTAACCCTGTGTGCCTTGGTTTCCTCATCTGTAAAATGAGCTGGAGAAGGAAATGGCAAACAACACCAGTAACTTTTCCAAGAAAATCCTGAATGAGTTCATGGAGAATCAGACATGACTGAAACAAATGAACAACAACATCTTGTTTTTCTACTGTATATTAATCATTCCCAGCCTGGGTAATGTGGAACTTCAGGAATTTTTAGTAAGTATAACAAAGGCGCTGGTGACCAAATGTGACTCATAATATAATCCTTTGCTTCTTGTTTAGTTCTGAATGTTCCAAGAGTGTCATTTTGAACAGAAATGTGATTGCCTTGGGAACATATAGCTGTTTCTTAAAAGCTCTTTTATAGAAAACGGCAAAAGTTTTTTGTTTGCTTTTTAGTGATGACCCAGAAACAATACTCTTGGTGTACGTAAGAGGTGAAGATGGTGGAAGCAGATACCTCAAGTTAAAGGATGGGCAGATTTGTGGGTACTTTGCCAGGGCTTACCTTGGATTTCTTGTGCTCAAAAAGGTGACAATCTGGGGTAGCAAAATGTATCCTGCACATCCCAATTCTGACAGTAGCTAGTTATGTGACCTGGGGAAATTCACTTAACTTCTCTGAACTCAGTTTTCTTCATTTTCATAACATTAGGGTATTGGAGTAGATCAATATTTTCAAACTATGTTCCACAGAACTCTAGCATTCGTGAAAAATTGCCTCAGTGGTATTGTTCTATTATATATATTAATTAGGAAATTAAAGACACATCAAAAAAGTAACTTGATACTTGCAAAAAAAAAATTGGCTTGAACCTAGCCTTGATTTCCTCTATTTTGATCCAGAATTTCTCTGACTCTTTTTTTTTTGTCTTAGAGGAGACCTATACCCCCCAGGGACCAATATTCATCAACTCTGCCCTTATTCAAGGCCCAAAACATTCTTTGACCAAATTAGCTTAAGAAACCCTGGAATAGATTAGGACACAGCAAACCATGACCAAATCCATAGCACTCTTGTTTTTGTATAATCTATGAGCTAAGAAAAGATTTCACATTATCACAAAATTTTTTAAAATTTTTACAAAATGGAAAAATAGTTCTTGACTTTTGGAAGGTAGGTGGTACAGTAGATAGAGTACCAGTATTGGAGGCAGGAAGACTCATCTTTGTGAGTTCAAATCTGACCTCACGTTTACTAGTTGTATGACCTTAGGCAAGTCACTTAACCTGTTTGTTTCAGTTTCCTCATCTGTAAAATAAACTGGAGAAGGAAATGGCAAACCACTCCAGTGCCATTGCCAATAAAACCCCAAATGGGATCACAAAGAGTTATATATGACTGAAAACAATCCAATAACAACAAAAATTAGCTTTCAGGTCATACAAATAGGCAATGTGCCACATTTAACTCAACGAGAGTAATTTCCAGCTCCTGGACTAGAAGATCTAATGGTCCCTTCTAGTTCTTAAATTCTATAATTCGACTTTTATTCAAAATGGTAGTGAACTTTTTAAATAAGTCCCTTCCAAATATCATTGTGTTTGTATTTAGTTGGACTAATTCACCTTATATTTATGCAGTTTGTACTTGTAAGTATGTATGTATGTATATGTGTGTACATGCATCTAATACAGTGCCTAGTACATAGTAGACACTTAGTAAGTTGCTGATTAATTGATGACCATGTAATGCTCACTATTATGCTTCAAGTAGAAACATTTCTTAGCATCTCTATCTTACCACTTTTCTATGCTATCTGAATAGAACAACTATCTCTTGATGATCTCTCTCCTCTCTTCCCCTTTTGCTCCCAAGACACTTGAAAGTTTGATGATTCCACCCTACCACTCTATCCTTTTTTCTCTTTTTCTAGCATCTAGAAAATCTTCTCCTGCATCTGAAACATTGATATCCTCCAAGGTTCTGTCTTTGGCATTCTTCTTTCTTGTTGATTTCATTCATAGGGTCATAGATTTGGAACTGGAAGGAATCTCAGAGATCATGTAATCCAAATTCCTCATTTTATGAACGAAGAAACAATTCCAGAGAGGGAGAGTGTCTTGCATTTGAACCTAAGTCCTCTGACTTCTAACACTTTTCCCATGAACTGAACTGCAATGGCTTCCATTATTACTTCTATGCCAATAATTTTAAATCATTATCTCCACTTCCAGTCTCTCCCCAGAGACTGGAATACAGTCCTATATTTCCAACTGATACACACACATCTATATATGTAGATCTATAGATTTAGATACATCTAGGTAGTTATAGATCTAGATATATCTAGATATAGATCTATCTATCCATATCTGTCACTAGAGATCTATATGTAATATATAGATTTATCTAATTGTCTAACCTGGATATTTCACTGACACCTGAAATTCAAGATACTTCAAATCAAGCTTGTGTTCTTTTTCAAACTGGTACCTTCCAGTAGTCTTTCAATTTCTGTTACTGGTATGACCATTCTCCCAGGTACCTGATCTCAAAACCTTGAAGTCACCTTGGACTTTTCTCTTTCTCATGCCACATCAGGCAATATAAATTATCAAAGTCTTGTCAATTATACTATCACAGCATCCTTTCATCCACTAATCCTCCTTATTTTCATCAAAACATTTTTATTTAGTTCTTCTTCACTTTTGACATGGGCTATAATGATTTCCATTGGTTTTCCTCCTTCTGTTCTATCTTGTCTCCAACGCATCTTTCCAACCACTATTCATACAATGTTCTTAATGCTTCTGTCTGATCATGTCACATATCTCCTTAACCTTAAGCAGCTCCCAATTACCTACTGAATAAAGTATAGACTCTTACTACCAGCATTCAGGACCTTTTATAATTAGACTCCAACCTACCTTTCCAGTCTTGTATCATGTTGTTGTTTGTTTAATGAATCACTAATACAACTCTTCATGACCCCATGGACCATCACACACCAGTACTGTCCATATGGTTTTCTTGGCAAAGATATTGGAGTGATTTACAATTTCACTCCCCAGTGAATTATGGCAAACAGAGGTTAAGCGACTTGCCCAGGGTCACATAGCTGGTAATCTGAGGCCAGATTTAAACTCAGATCTTCCCAACTCTCAAGTCTACTGTTCTATCCACTGAGACATCTAGCTGCTTATTCCATCATCCTACGTCCCTTTATTTACTCTACATTCCATCCAAAGTCAGCAACTCACTTTCTTTCATACTCTACTGGCTTTATCTCATCTTTGTGCTTTTGCTCATTCTACTGACCCTCCCTAGAATTGACCTCCCTTTCCTCATCTCTTTCAAAACTCTTGCTTCAAAATATGCCTCCTCTGTGAATCATTCTTTGATCTCCTTTCCCTCCAGAGGAAAGCAATTTCTCTCCACTTAAAATTTCTCGTAACACTTTTGCTTATCCCCATTTGTCTTGTTATCATAGTTATGTGGGTATGTCTAAATTCTCCTGGATTTTAAGTTTCTTGAGGACTGTCTGTGTCTCATCTTTCTTTCCAGAAATGCCTAGCATTTTGTCTTTGAACACAGTGAGATCTCAAAAATATCTGATTTGAATTGCCTCAGATTCAATGAGCTTTCACCTGGATAAAGTTGAGAGGTTTTGAGCTCTTTTTAAAGCCATTGCCATGTTTCATATTCCAATAAGCCTTCTGTTCTCTCCTAGGCGATTTTGGATTCACCCTTCTTTTTCCCCCTCATAAATCCATGTGAGATTTTCAGCATCTTTGTGTTTAAGGCCACTTGGTCACTTATTCCCACTTGTTTTATGGTATTATCAAGTAATTATGCTTAATAGCAAAAAGAGGCTCTGGATCCCTTTTATAGAATCCTTCCTTTCTACTCTATTAGATAGGCTACAGGTCTATGATTTATTCTTCTTTATCTGTACTGTCTTACATCAGAGGATTCATTTTCTTTTCTGGCCTGAGGTTTGCTTTACCTTCCTATTGCCAGGATTTCATTTTGGCTCTATTTCTGGCGTAGGTGAGAATAACTTTCCCAGTTTTGGCTTGTAGTTCTCCTTTGCCAGGGATTACCTATTGGTAGGGATTTCCAGACTCTCCCCTCCCTCGTGGATTTACCTGAGTCCAATGTTTATATGTCTGATGTGTGTGTGTATTAGGGGACAGGGAAGAGGCCTAAAAATTCTATTTCATTTTACTGCACCACTTATCCTCTGAATCTTTCAGGGTTTAAAATATGAAAAGTCTCACTAAGTCTTTAGATAAGTTCATAACTGAAATTGTCTTCTGTGGGTTTGTAAACAGAGAACTAGAAATGCAATATGAGGAAAAGAAATGGTAAATTTTATTATAATGAGATTTTGTCTTAGTCCCATACTTCAAAGTGATTATATGCTTCTTGAAGGCAGGGACAGTATTTTTTTTCATCTTTATATCTCCATCACATAGCAGAATTCCTTGCTTATAGGAAATAACACATTTAGTGTAATTATAAATCTCTAATCTATCCTATAGTTGACAAAGAAAATATTTTAGGGAAGCAGTCATAATAACAACCCCTCAAAGTTCAATCCATTGCCCATGCCATGGGTAAGGGGCAATAACAAAGTAGGGAATGACATCCAGGGTAATGTAAAGCATGTATTTTCTGTGCCTGAAATTATTATGGTAACTATAAAGGCCTGGAAAGAACCCTAAAATTGGACTCTGGCAATACTTCTAATCAAAGTAATTGCACCTATGAACTGATGAACTAGAGAAGGTGGTATAAAGTTGTAGGATGACCTTTCTTCAAACCATCATGATAACTGACTTGATACAGAGATCTGTGAAGCAGGTGGAGTTCCTTTGTGTTTTCATACAAGAGAGCACAGTTTCAGGCATGCTATGCTGGGCAATCCCATGACAATGTTTCCCATTTTTCATAATCTGTTCCAAAGTTTTTCAGAGAGACCTTGAAAATATTCTTGTGTTGCTTCTTCTGACTTTTACGTGAGCACTTGTCTTGTGTAAGTTCTCCATAAAATAGTCTTTTAGGTATCAGAATAAATCAGAAATACCTGCATTCCGATGCTAGAAATGCTTTTGGTTATGATGGCACTGCTATTAAAGCAGGAGAACCAAGAGTGCATATGAACTAGAATGAAGCTATAAATGCTTTTATTATATGCCATTGCTATATAATAACAAAATTAAAACATATTACCAGTTAGAGGCAAAGACTCCATGCTGTTAAATGACCCTATATCCTTAATTCCAAGTTACACAGCAATATATTACTGATCAATGCAGAGTTATTATAAAAATAGCTTTGTCCTTAAACTAACATCAAATAAAAGCAAAGATTGAGGAATTAGTTGAATCTGAAGAGGGAAAAGCTAGATAACACAAAGACAAAGCAAATATACATTTAACAAAAACTCCAGAATTACTGCCTAATAATCACATGGATCACAAAAATAATCACAATGTTTTGTAAGATTTGGAGACAGGAATAGTTAGAAAAGAATTTTGAAAATTGCTTACTGAGTTGATAGAATGAATCCAATTAACAAATCAACTATATCAAAAGAATATTTTTAAAAAGCTGATATCTGCTATAACCATCATGAATAAATTCATGCTTCCATAATATCTAGCAGATCATAATAACATTTTAGGCCCTGCACACAAAATCTGCTGTGATCATTACCAGGGTAAGAACCATTCCCTCAGTAAGGAGCTATCTAGGAATCCTGAGGGCAGCTATTAAATATCACCATGGTAGAAGTAGCTCAAGAAAACTACTGAAGATCTAAAGAAAGATATTGAATGATTATTATAAATATCTGGCTATTACATCCAGTAAAAATTGAAACACTATGTATCCCTAAGGCAAAAATAAAATATGTGAAATATGTATCAGATATGTTTGATGTCCTTGGTTGTTGTCCTTTGTGCTCAAAGAAGACCAAAATAACATCACTCTACTGGTGTCAAGGTATAGTGTGTCCGACTGTGGTTGATCAAATCAATATAACCTCAGAAGCCTTGACCACAGGTCAAGCACAAATAATCCATGTGAACATTTGGAGTAGAGATATCTCTAAATTTACACATATTTATTTTGTTTCTTTTTGAGCTATTGCAATTTTGTTTTGCTTATAGAACACAATTCCTTCCTTGATTTGAAAATACCATGTAGCTGGGCAGTCCTGTGCCAATGTCTCCCATATCTCACAATCAATTCCAAAGTTCTTCAGAGACACCTTGCAAGTTCCCTTGTATCACTTCTTCTGACTTCCACATGAGCACTTGTCCCAAGTTCTCCATAAAATACTCTTTTAGGTAAACCAAAGTTTGGCTTTTGAACAATGCAGCCAGCCCATCAGAGTTGTACTCTCTGCAGTAGAGTTTTAATGATTGGTAGTTCAGACCAAGAGAAGATGTCAGTATCCAGTACCTTATCTTATCAAGTGATTTTCAGAATCTTCATAAGACAATTCAAATGGAAGCAATTCAGTGTCCTGGCATGACACTGGTAGACTGTCCAGGTTTCACAGGCATACAACAAGGTTAGCACAATGTCTCTGCAGACCTTCACTTTGGTAAACTAATACTTGTCTTCCGTACTTTGCTTTGTAGCCTCCCAAACACTGAACTAGCCCTGGCAATGCATGTGTCAACCTTGTCATCTATGTCTTTGTCCTTGGAAAGTATAGAGCTAAGGTAAGTACACTTACCCACAGCATTCAAACTTTCTCCCTTAGTGTTCTTTTTGTTTGTTTGTTTTTTTGTTTTTGCTTTTTTTTTTTTTTGGAGGCAGTTGGGGTTAAGTGACTTTCCCAAAGTCACACGGCTAGTTAGTGTGTCAAGTGTCTGAGGCCGGATTTGAACTCAGGTCCTCCTGACTCCAGGGCCGGTGCTCTACTCACTGCGCAACCTAGCCACCCCTCCCTTAGTGTTCTTAATCATAATGTCCTTAATCACAAATTCAAAGTAAAAACCAAAAATGAAGTGTCAAAGAAGGGCAAAAGCAAAATAAGCAATTCGACATCAATAAGTAATTAGAAGAGAGAAATGCAAATTTGATCAGAAGTGAAATGAATAATAGCTTTATCTCTTATTAATATAATGATATTCTGTAATATAATACAGAATGGTTACATGAAGGAGGTGAACTGTAGCTTTCTTGGAAAAAATGAGAAGTGGGAAGTCTGGAAAAGATCTATAATTTTTTCCATTGTGTCCCAGTGGCACATAATTAAAAGATCTCTACCATAGTGTTTCCAGGGGTGAATAGGCTAAGTCCTAAAGGTGTGACAAGACAGGAAGACGATCATTGAGTTAAGGCAGTATTTCTATACTTTATACAAAGCATTATCAACTTAGATTACTCAAAAAAAAACCTACAAGAAAATTGAGGAGAAAAACACATATACCATAAAGTCATTAGGATGTAAAAGGAAATTCATCCATTATAGTATTTCCAAATGACTTATTCAATAATTGCTTAACATTTCTATCACCTTTATTAATTATCAAAAAACCTTTGACTCACTTCAATACTCATGGCTTATTCACACCCTACAAATATGTGAAATGGATGAAAGTATAGTAAGAATGCTGAAGTATTTGATATTCACATAGAAAACTATTAAACTGATTTTTAAAATGAAATCTTCTGTAAAGACAGCTTAAACCTGCTATGGTTCTGTCTAACTTTAAACCCATTTTCATCATTCCTGAATAAAACAGAGCATAACTCAAAGAGGGAGGTATACTAAAACATTGCTTTAATCATTTGCTCTATATTAGGGGTGATAATCAAGTTATACATGGAAATAAAATATTAGCAGGAAAAAATGCATTTCAGGTAATTAATTAAGCAAATGCTAATCTTGCCAGATACTTTAGGCATAGCAAAATGGCTAGTCATAGAAACAAAATTTACCCAATCAAAAACCTGTATGATGTTAACAAAATATAAGGCTCTTCATTCTAAAACAGTTAAAGAAAAATGGACATTTCATCACATATTCTCAGGGTATATGATTAACAGGTTTAAAATGTACAGAAATACTTTTGAAACAAATAAACCTCTCAGAAACAATGGTAAAGTATATGCCATTGGATTTGTTGAATATGACTGTAAGTAATTTATTTCTAGAGACTATGGAATAGTTAAGATCCCTAGACTACAAAGGCCTGAGTCCTATGACACCCCCCCCCACCATATTGTTCATGAATTCGTCTATGCCATCCATAGCATTCTCTGGTCTCACAGACTTCTAGCTCCTTCCTCATCTCCTGCCCTGGCTACAGACTTTGGTTTTTAGCTTTCTTATTCTTGTTATTTACAGAGTGATAAAGAAAGGGCTTTGAATTCTCTCCATTACCTCACTGAGTGACTATGAGAAGGGCTTTCACTTATCTAGGTCTCAGTTTCCTGTGGTTAAATGAAAAAAAAATTTGCGTGTGCAAAGTTATTAAAATGGCATTAAAATGTAAGATTCAACCAAAGTTTTGGACACATGTCTGTCATTCCTTGTTTATTGAAATAGGAAGGATTTGTAATAATAATTCAGGATTAGGCCATTACCACTAGAAATTACAGAAAGTTTATCCTCAGAGGATCTGAACTCACTGCAGAAACCATATAAAACATATCATTGCAGGTTGTAAAATTTTAGTGTCTACAAGATTCCTAGAAAGGCATGATTAAGTGGCCAGGGTAATATAGCAGAAACTCGGCATACTTTGTAAACTAAGAGGAAGCTAGCATTTATAAAGTTTGCAAAACACTTTGTAAAATTTGTCTCATCTTCTTTGTCTCATCTTCTTTCAATAACTCATTGAGGTACATCTCTGTCTTATGGAAAATGAAACCCAAGCAGCAGAGAGCAATTAAGTGGCTTGCCTAGGATCACGCAACTAATAAATGCCTGAGGCTGGATTTGAACTCAGATCTTTCTCACTCTAAGTTCAATGTTCTATCCATTGCACCATCTAGATATGTATCTGTAGGGGTGACCACACTGGCATAACTTGGATGGTTGCTAGCACAGGTTATTAGATCTGCTTCACTAGGAAAGATAGCTATTCAACGGGTCAACAATCTTGAAGTCAGCACTCTGAACTTCAGAGAAAATACAAGCAGAGAAATAAAGACCAGCAGACAGGGCTCTGACTGCCTGAATCAAAACAATGTTGCTATACATTTTACATACATCCTTGGATGGAGAGAGCCTTTACATGTGAGCAGTCAGGGAGCTCTATACATATAGTCACTCAGAATCTCCACCAGGGAATCACAAGATCCTTCTCATAAGTGAGTCCCAGAGTAAAATATCAGCTCATATATATATGTGTGTGTGTGTGTGTGTGTGTGTGTGTGTGTGTGTGTGTATACACACACACACACATACACACTTCTCAGAGCCAGAAGGTGTCACAACCCTCTGTGACTCAGTGCCTAATTAGAAATTAGCAAAAGGTATAAAAGTCTTCCTATGAACAAGCCTCCCTTAGGCAAGCCTCCCTTAATGGGTGCCACATGAGACCTATTAATGGACAGGGAAGATCTTATATTCCATTAACATTACAATACCACAAATACAAATCTCAGCACTACAACCATGAATCCCAAAATATCCTTAAAAGTTCAATAAATAAATTTTATTGAATTGGGTCATCACCACAGACAAAACTGTTGCTCCAGTCTGCTGTAAGAAGTACCACAGATCCATAAAAACTTAAGAACGATGTTTTAAACAGATGTGGTCATAACAAATATTTATCATCTCCAAACTAGAAAGACTATAAATATTTCCGAATATAGAGACCTAGGAGAAGACATTAAAACCATGTGGGAACACAACAAGAGACTGGCTATTGCTATCACCCTTTCTGCTATTAGAATGGTCCCAAAGCTATAGTAAGTGAGCCTGCAGAAGATGAGTTTCCATCCCAATACTGTTATTCAATTGCAAAGAGTCATTTTATTCACCTGTGTAATGGTCTGCAGATCATTAAACGCAAAAGAATAATAATAGAAGAGTGATTTGTCCAGGGTCATATAGCTGGAATGTGTCAGACAGAACTTGAACCCAGATCTTCCTGGCTCTGAAAGCTAGCTCTTTATTCATTATATCACATTACCTCTCACCACAGGTCTTATTCCCAATTTTGTGGAAGAAATTGATAGTCAGAGAAGTTAAATGACTTGACTAGGGCTACAAATAAGTACTAGAAATAGAATCAAACTTAGATATCTCCTGATTCCAAGTTAATCAATCATAAAAAGTATTTTTTTTAGATTTTCTGATTCATAAGTATCTCTTATGTGCCAAGCACCGTGTCAAGGATATACATCCACAAGTGAGGCAATCACTCTTCTCTCAAGGAGCTTCAGTTGTACAAATCCAGGCCTCTTTCTACCAAAATCATGGTAAACCAGCAGGTTTACTTTTATAAAAATGTTTAACAGAAGTCTTGTTCCACAAACAACTAATCAGAAATTGGTCCTTTAATCAGCTTTATTAACCTGAACCCTCTGAGTAAGTGGGTTTATATTGGGACTCTTCCCATTTATGTAGTACTCTTCTTAAGAGAAAAGCTAAAATTGTTGACTACATTCACCTTTAAGCTTTATTGTAAATGATGCTGGTTTGTATCAGCATTAATAACATTTATAATTTGTATCATCATTAATAACATTTACGCTGGGGTAAGTTTACATTCAGTGCTTTATCCAAGCACAGTATTAGAGAGGCAGTATGTTGTAATAATAGAAGAACTGGTCTTCTTGTGGTCAAGAAGACCTGGGCTCAGATCTATCCTTGATACCAGATGAGGCAAATAATAGCTCAAAGAAGACCAAGGCAGACAGCAGTTAAGTGACTTGCCCAGGGTAACACAGCTAGTAAATTTCTGAGGCTGGATTTGAACACAGATCTTTCTGACTCCAAGTCTAGTTCTCTGTCTACTACATCATCTAAATGCACACTACATAAACAATTCTCAACTCTACAGCAATGAATCCCAAAACATCCTTGAGAATTTAATAAATACACTCTATTGGAACTGGATCTTCACCAAAGATAAAACTTTCCCCATTTTTGATTAAGATTACAGATAAGTCACAAATGAGTTGCAGATATACACTAGTAGAAGGAGTTTTCATGTTGGGAATTCCCTATGAAAATGAAATCATGGATCCAGCAAAGAAAAAAAAAAGAGATGTTAGAATAGGAACTATTGTTTCCATTTTAAACATAGTGTGAGACCTAATTTCAGAGAAATGAATTGAGTTCCTGCCTTGCCTACAGCAAAGCTCTTATGAGTAGATAGGGCATGGGAGCTAAGATCCAAGACCTGGTGCTTTAGATGAGGCTAAGTACAGACCAGTAGAGCTGGGTCCCAATGCCACATACTTTCTGAAAGGAAAGTAACCAGGCCACATAAAGAAACAAACCTGATAGCCAGGACAAACTCAGGTTACAGGATGGTTTAACTCAAATGGGGATGAGAATCCTCTTCATTTTGAAAAGTATGTCAGAAAGAAGCCTGCTAAATCCGAATCAGAACATTAATCTCCTCTGACACCTTCCACCGAAGTACACATACAGATGATTGTCCGGTCTCTTTGTAAAGGTTTCTAACGGGTAACTCAATAGAAAGGATTTAAAGAGAAAGAAACTGGAAAATGGAGAGTAAGAAACTGGATTGGGTGATGTCATCATTACAGAAGTAGTGTCCTTTGGTCATGAGGACCCATGACTAAATAAACTCCTTCGCTTCCTTCTCCAGATGTGCCAGTGTTTGTTGTTGGTGCTTTTTCTTCATTCTTGAAGAGGCCCAAGGGCAGGGCTGTGCAAAGTCACCATTTGGTCCAGTGGCAAGATACAGATCAGGACGAGTGAAGATGTCACCCAATGCAGAAGGAGACCTTGGACTTCTTAAGCGAGGGTCTTTCCCAGGTCTCAGTTTGTCTGAGGCAACACCCATTCAGTACATAACTAGCTGTGAAAGTCAGCTTTAACATCATCTACTATGGACAAATGGGCAGATAGGTGGTGAAGTGGATAGACTGTTGGTCTTGGAGTCCACGAGACTCATCTTCGTGAGTTCAAATCTAGCCTCAGACACTTATTAGCTGTGTGACCCTAGACAAGTCACTTAGGCCTGGTTACCTTAGTTTCCTTATCTGTAAAACTAGCTGGAAAAGGGAACAGCAGACCACTCCAGTATCTTTGTCTAAAAAACCTCAGATGGGGTCATGAAGAGTCAGACATAATGCAACAATAACTAGGACAAAGCATATATCAGAGACTATTACGAGATTGTGCTGTAAAGGTAGTGTAGTGGCATAGCGGATAGAGTGCCAGGCCTGAAGTCAGAAGGATTCGACTTCATGAGTTCAAATCTGGCCTTGGATACTTTATAAAAAGCATCTGTGTGTGACACTGGTCAAATCACTCAATCCTTTTTGCCTCAGTTTTCTCATCTCTAAAATGAACTGGGGAAGGAAATGGCAAATCACTCCAGTATCTCTGACAAGAAAACCCTAATTGGGGTTATGAAGAATTGGACACAACTAAAACAACTTAACAACAATGAAAGGTTAAGAATGTGAAAGGCTTTAAATCCCAGCAAAAGTTGAAAATTTACTTAGTGGACGACTGGAAAACACTGAAGATTTTTGACCAGAAGACTAACTCTATGCATAAAGAAAATGATTCTGAAAGTAGTATGGTGGATAGATTGGGGGGGAGGGGGGAAGATTGGATATAGAAGACATAAGATCAATCCCCCTCCTTATTTTACAAATTTGAAAACTGATGATCAGAGAGACTTATGAATTTGCCAAGATCACAGTAAGTAGGAGGCAAAGGCTGCATTTGAACCCAGCCCCTCTGACTACAGATCATGAGCTCTTAACTACCTATATGTTAGGATGCTATTCGGAATCAGAGAACCCCAGAATTTAATAGTTGGAAAGGACTTCACAAAGGACCCTGTGAACCCATGGTGTCAAACTCAAATTGAAATGGGAACCATTGAACAGTACATGAGGACCCCTGTGGTCTGGACATTGACTTAGAAAAGCACGTATGACCATTATCTATGTTCTATTGTATTTTTATTTATTTTGTTAAATGTTTCCCAATTACATTTTAATCTGGTTCAGGCTATACTCAGAAATGTTGCATGTTTGTTACCTCTTCTCTTGGTCAATTCATACTTGAACAAAAGCCCTCTGTACCACATATCCTCAAAGTGGTCATCTGCCATGTGCTTGATGAATTCAGGGGAGGGGACCCTACAACAACACCCTGCGACAGCATGTTTCAGATTCTATTTTTAGGAAATTTGTCCTTTTAGTTGGCCTAAATGTTCCACTTTGCAATTCCTCTGCATTGGTTCTAGTTTTGATCACTGGGCCAAATAGAACAAACCTAATCCATCTTCTAAACGGCAGTCCTTCAAATACTTGAAGACAGCTGTTGTGTCGTGACTAAACTTTTTCTTCTCCAGCCTAAATGTCCCCCTTTCATTCAACTCATTCTTATATAGAGTCCACTTGAGTTCATTCACCACCTTGGCTGTCTTTTTTCTACTTCTCTCCAATTTATCACTGTCCTTCCTAGGAAATGACCCTCAGACTCAGACATAACAATCCAGAAGGGGCCTAAGGAGGACAGATTACCAGGCTACTATGTCTCACTTCATGTGGTTTAAGGCTGCATTAGTTTTTTTGGCTACCGTATCAGTTTACTCATAGCAAACTTGCAGTCCACTAAAACCCTGAAGTCTTTTCTCAGATGAACTGTTGTCTGTCTAAGCTTGCCCATCCTGTACTTGTGAAATTGATCATTTTTTTGTACCCAAGACTTTGTAATTACTATAAAATCTCAACTGCTTAGATTCAATCCAATGTTTTGACCTGTCAGGATCTGTTTTTCATCCTAACTGTCATGCAGCATGTTAACAAACCCACCAAAATTTGTATATGCTGTACATCTGATAAAAGATCCCTTCTCTAGTCCTCTTCCAAACTATCATTGAATCATTAATGACTACTCTCATGTGATCCAAGAATTTACCAGTTCCAAATAACCTTAATTATATGTTAGCCTAGTCCACATTTTCTTCTTTGTTTACCACAAAAATAGCCTGAGAAGCCAGGCATGGTGGCTTATGCCTACATCCCTGCTCCCAGGGATTCTGAAGCGATGTCTCCTGAGCTCTAGACTTCCGAGCTAGAGTGGGCTAAGTAGATTAGGTGTCCAAACTAAGTCCAGCACCAGTATGGTTAGCCTCTCAGAGTGAAGGAATCACCCAGCTCCCTAAAGAGAGGACAACTAGCTCAGATCGGAAACAGAGTGGATCAAAACTTCCACATCCAGCAACCCTAGTAAGGGACCTCTGCACTTCTAGCTTAGATGAAATAGGGAAAACTAAAATAAAAAATATTCCTGAGAGATTTTATCAAATGTTTAGGTAAAATCTGGGCAAACTATAAAACTCTCCTGATCGTCAAGTCTAAGAACTGTTAAAAAATTTATATTAGGAAGAGATCTTAGAGGACATCTAATCCAACCTCTTGATTTTATAGACGAGAAAACCTGAGGCCTAGAGAGGTAAAGCAATTTGTCCAAAGTCAGAGAGGGACTATGTGACAGAACCAGGATTCAAACCCAGGTACTCTGACCCCAAATAAAGTGCTTTTCCTCCTCTAACATTGTGTTTTGCATGGCATCTTAATGAAGCCATACTAATTTTTTATGGTCACTGTTTTCTTTCTCAGATGTTCATTAACCATTTCTTTAATAATATATTATAGACTTGCCAGACATTAAAGTCAAATTTACTTCCCTATAATTTGTACTTCCCATTCTCTTCCCTTTTTGGAAAATTAGGACAAGATTCACCCTTCCTAACATCCTTATTTCTTTTGAGGGCCCCCAAATTTTCAACCTTGACTTTGTCCTTGGTTCTTACCTTTTTTCTCACACTTTACATCTAATCATTTTCTGAGACTTTTTGATACTACATTTACATGTCTTGTATTCATCTCTTTCTCTAATCATATAGCTACCACCCTAGTATAGTTCTTTTTCTTTTTTTTTTGTTTTCTTGTTTACATCATTCATTTTCATTACATTTTTGAATTACAAATTTTCTCCCCGTCTTGCCCCTGCCCCAACCTTATAGCAGCAGTCCCACTGTAAAGCCCCTTCCCTGCTCTGCTCTTTTACTTTCTGGTAGGGCACGGAG
>CM053593.1:246395502-246428441 GCA_028646575.1 Pseudocheirus occidentalis | reverse complement strand
TTTTTTTTTTAGCTCTGTGAAACTCTGCTTCCAAGGGGGGAAGCTCTGTTCCAAATCGCTGGGGTTTTCCCAACTGCCGGAGCTATTAGGGGGGTGTTGCAAGTCCCCCCAGCTTTGGCTTGCTGAAAGTGCACCCCAGGACCACCACCCAAGACCACAATCCAGATCTAGGTCGCTCAACCCAAGAGTACTTGGCCCTGATCAATCGATTCAGCCTCCCTGCGGAGTCTGCAGGCCAGGGACTCTGAAGCAGTCTGGTGGGGGCCACCGCAGGTTCCAGCAGTTCCCTTCCCCCACTGCTTCCTTGCCCTGGTGGCAGATTGGCAGAACTGCTTTCTTCCCCCAAATTAATTTTCAAAATTTCACTTTCACTAACCATCTGGATTTGAAGCTCCCTTAAGCTCTGGATTTTAAGCACCTTTGAAGGCTCAAAGGTGCTTTAGATCTTCTCTGAAGTAGACTCAAGCTGCAGGTTGGGAGACTCAAGTCCTCCTGGCTGCCCTGGGGCCTTGCCTGGCTGCAGCTGCAGTTTTGGGCTGGCCGGGTCTTTGCTCTGGTGCAAGCTGCCCCTCTTCCGTCCCATTCCTCATGCCTTGACTGATGTGGAGGTGCTGGAGGCTGTAGAACCTCTGAAGACTGGCTGCGGGGCTCGGCTCCAGCTCCTATTCACCTTCCCAGGCTTGGCCTAGGTCTTGGCTTCAGGCTATTCCAGCCTTCGCTCCTGGTGGCCACACTGAGCCCCTGCTGCTGAGCTGCCTTCAGCGAGAGGTATGTTCTCTGTATTTTTGTGAGACTGAGAGTCCTGGACTTTCCTAGACTTTGTCTGGGCTCATATTTTATGGTCGTTTAGGGTGGCGGTGTGGGAGCTGCGGGACCTTGCTGCTTCTACACCACCATCTTGGCTCCGCCTCCCCTAGTATAGCTCTTTATCACCTTTCATCTACACTATTTCAATAACCTTGGAATTGGTCTCCATATGCCCAGGCTCTTCTTTTTCCCCTTTCCTTTCCACTGAGTTGCTGATTTGATATTCCTGAAGGAAAGTTCTGATGCTTTGCTGCTCAAGAAACTACAAGGTCTTCTCAACTCCAGGATTAAATACAAACTTTTCTGTTTGGCTTTTAGAGTCCCGTATCCCATCTGGCTCTAGTCTATCTCTCTTGAATCTCTACTTTTTAGGCAAGTACCTAACACTGAATGGTGGTGCCACTTGTATAAATGATGACGTGAGGAGGAAGAGCAGAATTTAAATAAAAATAATTAGCTTTATCTTATAAATATTATAAATTTAAAGTGATAGTGTGAAGCCTCCAGGTGAATGTAGCAGTTGAAGATGTGAGTTGGACATTCAGTAGGGAAGTTAGGCCTAGAGATAAATATTTGATAATTTTCTGCATAGAGATGATAGCAAAAGATGTGAGATTTAGTAGGACTGGAAAAAAGGGGGGAGTATAGGAAGAAGAAAGGATTGCAAATAGACTGTTGAGGGCTTGGGAAGAGGATAAGGAGCCATCATAGGAGATAAAAGAATGATTAGAAATGAAGGATAATGCGGCATCTCTGAGTCCAAGGGATTATAAAATGATGGGAGTTAGAACTGAAAAGGACTTTTTTATCTACTGCAGACTTCATTCTACAGATGCCAGAAAGATTAAATGAAGGATAAACAAATACAAAATAACAGAATCTCAATTTTGGAATGGACCTCAGATGTTAAGCAGTCCAACACTCACCTAGTAAGAATAGGTCGCTTTTCCATGGTTCCGTCCCTGCGAAGATACCGGCTTCAGGAGGTCGATTTGACGGGCGACATGTACTACAAATTCAGCGGCTTCACCCAGAAGCTGGCTGGGTCATGGGCCTCGGCCGCCTACAGCCCGCAGGGTTTAAAGCCTGTGGCATCTTCAGAATTACCACCTATCATATTTGCCACACCAACGAAATTTGCCTCAGAACCAGCTCCCAGATTATGCTGGGAAAAACAAAGTTCCAGAGCTGCAGAAATTTTTTCAGAAATCTGATAGTTTACCTGTCCACTTGAAACATGGTCTACCTGATCAGATGCTCTATCGGACCACCATGGCTTTGACACTGGAAGGGACCATCTACTGCCTGATAGCTCTCTACATAGCTTTACAACCCAGAAATAAATAGGATGGCATTCATAAGACTGAGTGATTCATTAACAAGAGTTTTGGCATAAAACCGTTTGAGTTGTCTATTTTCCCAATTGCCAGTGAATTTTCTGACCTTTGTAAGTTTATGTTGTTTTTCAGATAGAATTAGAAAACTTATCAATAAGGAACAGTTCTGGTTGTTTTATTTTAGAAAATAAGTAGGTTATCAAAACATATTGAAGAGATAGTTATTATTTAAGCAATGGTAATGATGCCCTTCTAATTTGGGCTCTCTCATATCTCCAGAGGTTGGCAGGCCAGCTCATCTCTGATGGGGCCACCAGGGATTTTTGAGTGAGCCTATTAGAGGCCGAGAGAGTGAGAGAGAGAGAGACTGAGACTGAAGGTGGGGGAAGTTTTTCTGTAACCAGATGTGCTGGCTAAAGGAGGATTCGTTGAAGCCACACAAGGGACAGGAAGTTCTTGATCTTCCTGGTGCCAAAAATCTGTTCTTTCTGACACCATAAATTTCACTGGGAATTAATTGGCTGTTAATTGGGAATTTTTCCATCTTGCAGCGTGGTGTTAATAAAAAATTATTTTCTGTTAACTATCCATATACCCATAACTTTGTCCTATAATTTCAAAAGGGTTTTATGCCTGATCTCTGACCTCTTTAAATATTCCAGAGATGACGATTCGGTATTTATTCCACCATGAGAACAGAACAACTCTTAATATAAGTTTTGCACTTTGGACTGGACTGTTGTACAGTACGTCCCTGCTGGTGCTTCTTCTTACTCTTGTTAAATGCCATAGCTTGAAGGCATAATTTAGTTTTGCTTGTGGAATAAATACGGGAATGAGAAAAAAAAAAAGAATAGGTCTACAACACATCCAATAAGTAGTCATTTGGCCTTTGTTTGAAAGCCTCTGATGAGAAAGAACTGATCGCCACCTGAGGTAGCCCATAGTTCAGGTTATTAGTAATAATTTTCTTAGACTTTTTCCAGTTTGTATTTGCAGCTCTGCTTGACTTCAACCAGGGAACAAGATGCCCTTCACAGGATAGGCTGATCATTTTTTTTCTTCGTTGATTTGTTTATTTACTTTTAGTTCACAAAATTCAGTTCCACAATCCCTTGAGTTTCAAATTTTCTCCCTTCCCTGCCTCTCCCCCACTGTGGTGGTGTGCAATCATGTATAGGATCTGCAAATACTTTCACATTGTACAACAGTCTGGTTATATTGAAGGGTTGTAACCAATGGAGTGAACAATAGGAAAAAAAGAAACAAATCCAAACATGAAAAAGAACAATAGCATGTAGATTTCTTCAGTCTCCATTTAAACTCTGGTCTTTCTAGATTTTTCTCTGACTTTAGATATCTCCTTCCATCCTGAGACTTTTAGAGTTGTCTTATAACTGTGCATTGCTGAGAAGAGTCCATTTTATCAAAGTTGGTTGTCACACATAGGATGTATCTGTGATTGTGTACAAATTTTTCCTGGTTCTGCCTCTCCATGTAATTATGAAGTCCATTTCCTCCCCATTTCTTATAGCACAATGGTATTCCATTACATTCATATGCCACAACATGTTCAGATCACTTTTGATCTCATCACCATGCTGCTAACTCAAACTATGGATACTCAACACTTACCCCATTCACTGGATATCCTCCCCCTCCTTTCTGGAATCCTGGTGGGTTGGTTGGTTGATTGGTTGGTTGGTTGGTTGTTGTCCTTCATTTTCAAAGAGGACCAAAATGACACCACAATGCTAGAGTCAAGTTTCAATGTGTCTAACTGTGGCTAATCAGACCAATTCAAACCTGAATTCTCTACCACAGGTTGGGCACAAATAGTCCATATGAACATTTGGGATGGATGCTCTAAATTTACACATCCCATATTTCCTTTGAGCACTTTCAGTTCTGCTTTGCTCATAGAGCACAGCACCTTCTCTCATGTTGGCATGCCATGCTGAGTGGTCCTGTGCCAGTATCTCCCATGTCACACAATCAATTCCAAAAATTCTTGAGAGAGACCTTGAGAGTATCTTTGTGTCACTTCTTCTGACTACTTGCCCTGTGTGAGTTCTCCATAAAACAGTCTTTTTGGCAAGTGTGCATTCTGCTTCCAACAACATGACCAGCCCATCAGAGTTGTGCTCTCTCAAATTCCTTCCAAAGTCTTCCTTTATGGAGAGCAGGAACTGAACTTCCCTTCACTCCACTTTGCATCTGCTACTCTGCTTGTTTTCATCTCCATGGAAAAAGCTCCCCTCTCTTATATCCCTGCCCATTCAGCTTCTTTTTGTGTGTTGTCTTCCGCCATTACACTTATCCTTTATACATTTTCAGGGCTCTGCCTGAAAAATCTGCATATTTTATCTTCCCTTCATGCCAGAGAAAAAAAATCTGAATTTTTTTATTTTTCTTTTATGGGGTATTTACAGTGCCTTGTAATAAAATGTGGGTTGATATTATACAATACTATATGTTATTTTATGCATTTCTGAGCTCGTAAGCTTTTTTTGTGTCATCTGCTGCTTCCTCAAAACTCCCATTTAAATTTTTATGCCAACCTGTGATATATTGAAACCATGATGGTCATGATGTGGAAGGGAAAACTGTAGATTGTAAGCTGAGACTGTCTTGAAGGCAAAGACTGTCTTTTTCTTATTTATATCCCTAGTGTTTAGCACAATGCCTGGCACTTAGTAGGTGCTTAATAAAAGTTTATTATTTGAACTGAATTATGTAAATCTATAATCAGTTTCACTGAAATTTCTACCCATTGCTCCTAGGGTTTTCCTCCTGAGGCCAAGAAAAATGGGACAAATTTGTCTTCCGCATGACAGCCATGGAAATATTTGAAAAAAGTAGGTAGAGTTTTTGACAAAGTCATACTGTCATCATGGATCAAATGGAGAGGTAGGGTCAAGGCAATAGGATGGTTTTGTTAACTCAGAATTGATTAAATGACTGAATCCAAAGATGAGTTTTTAATGGTTTCATCTCAATTTAGGAAGAGGTGCCTAGTGGAGACACCCACAATCTCTCCCTAGACCTATGCTTTTTCACATTTTTATCAATTTTGCTTAAAGTGTAGACTACATATTTATCAAACCTTTAGATTATGCAAAATAAAACATAAAATAGAGGGTGGCAGAATTAGGATCCCAAAATACCTTGTTAATCTAAAACTCTGTTAATCTAAGTACCTTGTTTAAAGCTAATTAAAGTTAAATACTTTGTTAATGTAAAATGTATGAAAGAGGCAATTAGGCGGCAGGGTGGATTGAGCACTGGGTCATGTGTCAGGAAGACCTGAGTTCAAATCTAGCTTTAGACATTTACTAGTTGTGTAACCCTGGGTAAGTCAGTTAACCTATGTTTAACTCACTTTCCTCATCTGTAAATTGAGAATTAGGAAGCATTGCTAACAATAAGGTTAGTGGAAATGATGGAGTTCCAACTGAACTATTTAAAACCCTAAAAAATGAAACTGTTAAAAGTGCTGTAATCCATATACCAGCAAATTTGGAAAACACAACATTGGTCTACTGAATTGGAAAAGATTAGTTTATGTTCCAGTCTTAAAGAAGGGCCATGCCAAGGAATGTTCAAATTATAGAACAATTGTGCTCATTTCACATACCAGTGAGGTTGTACTTGAGACTTTGCAGGCTAGAGTTCAATAATATGTGAACTGAGAAGTACCAGGAGAGCAGGCTGATTTTCAAAGAGGCAGAGGAACTGGAGACCAAATTGCCAACAACAATAGCAAAATCGGCCATAATAATAGCACCTACCTCACAAAGTTGTGATGAGGGTCATATGAGATAATAATTGTAAGTGCTCTAAAAATGCTAGGCATTTTCATTTTTTTTCCTCCAGGCTCAACATTCCAAATTGCTTCAATTGATGATTTCTAAGGTTTCAATTAGCTCTATATATTATAATGAGAGGTGTTTATATACTATCTTTTAGTAACATGTCAAGAATTTTGCTAGGAAATAAAATGCAATTCATGGGTAGTTCAGTAGAATCAGTACCTGACTTCATGTCCATTTCTCTTTCCCATACATCACACCACAGGAGAAATTGTCCAACAAGAGGCACTTGATCAGCTAGGTCAAAGACTTTAGAAAGATTGAGGAGGAGAAAGAACATAAGGAACCCACTGGATTTGGAAGTTATTGTTTGGGTATGTGTGAAGTAAAGCTACAGGAATGGAAGCTAGATAGAAAGGAACTAAGGAGGAAGTAGATAAAGAGGAGTCATCAAATATAGATATATAGATATAGATGATATAGATGATATAGATGATATAGATATAGATATAGATATAGATATAGATATAGATATAGATATAGACATATCTCCTATACCTGAGATGAGCAGCACAACTAAACTGTGATGCTCTGGGCTAGAGTATGTATGCTTATATGTGTCTGTGTCTGTGTGTCTGTGTATACATAGAGAGAGAGACATATATAGACATACATATATACACACACAAACATGTGTGTATGTGTGTATTTCCCTATACTTGAGATAAGTGGCTCAATTAAATGGTGATGCTCTGGTTTCCTTGTTTGTATCCAAATCACAGAAGGTGGGAAGACACCTTATGAAGCAATCAATAAAATTATCTCTAAAATTGGAAGCATTCCAATCTGAGTATAGTGGTGGCTCCTGAGAGCATGTTGCCCCTAGTAGAAGACTGCATTTCTCTGTCAGCAGGAAATGTCTCAGGAGAAGTTTCTTGTTAGCCTGTGTCTTTTCAGTTGGCTAACCTCTACGACTTGCTGACTTAAGCCTGACAAACAATGATAAGTGATAGTGAAAAACTGTCATTACCAACTATCTCAGAGACAGCCCAAAAGGACAAAGAGTAAACACGTAACATTTTTTTGGTCCAAGAATAGCCATACTCAAGTCTCTATTCTACTCTTACTTTTTTTAAGAAAACAAAATTAAGCAAATGAAAAGGATGAATTTAATTTAGATCTCCAAAAATGGATATCAGAACCTGAAAGACAGAACTCTGGTTAAAGAAATGACCAACCTTGATTCCAGAGAACCAACAATGAACTTTACTATCTACTTCTTGCTGGAGATGTGATGGACTTAAAATTCAGGACACAATACATTTTTGGACTTGGCCAACTCTTCTTGAATATGAATATTTATTATGACAGTTTTCCTTTCCTTTTTTTTTGTTTCAATGGGTTGGGGCTATAGGAGAGTGAGGGAGAAGAAGAGAGAGAGAATAAATATTAATCAGAAAAATTAAATTAATGAAACATGACAATGATAAAAGAAAATAAATATCAGGAAGGAAAAGTACCTTCATGCTCATGACAGGTATGGAAGAAGGAGACATCATTAATATACTAGGTGCTGAAAGTTATTAGACTGCAAAATCACTGAATTTCAGGATTTACCTAACTAGCCTTTTTACGGAGCTTGCTATTCGTGTTTCACTAACCAATTGTTTTAAATTATATTAGTAGACAGATAAAATAGAATGTTTGTTGTAACACTTTCTACAACAATACAGATCTATCTTGGATACTGTCCAAAGAATTTTATTATTGAAAGAACAATCAAGGAATCATAGAATATCAGTACTGGGAAGAACCTTAAAACTTTGGACATTACCAGTTAGAGATGGCACTTAGAATACAAGATGTCAGAACTAGAAGGGTCCTTAGGAATAATGTAGATCAATATTGTTCATTTTGTAGACAGGAAAATTCAAGCCAAAAGAAGTCAAATGACTTTGACAAAGTGTTACTGTACTGCATTAAACACATTAAAACTGTAAGATAATTATGTGGTATGGAATTGCCCTGAAGGCAGACCTATAGCAAGCCTTTGGATTTGTCATATGCATAGTAAGATCACTGTTCACTCTCACTTACTTACATGGTCCCCTTTCCAGGATTCAAAAATATAGGGGAAAGTAGCCAAAGTCTGACTTATTACCATGAACACAGCAAATGATCAAAGAGTCTCCATGATCCCAATCCTTGCCATTCTCTACTATCTGTCTCCTCCATTCAATTCGCACCATTAAAATGTAATGGGAAGTGTGGAGAAATTTATCTCCCTGCCTTGTAGCATCTCGTATATTTGTCTGAGCACTTTGGCATTATAATGATAGAACTTCCAAAGCACACAGAGATAAAAGGAAACATCTAAATCAATGTCTAGAACACCACAGAAGTTATTACTAAATGTGAGACAAGGAGGCAGGTTAGAGTTTCAAACATTTTTCTTGAGAACAAAATGAATAATGGAAAGGGGAAAACAATCCTTATGCTTTTACATAGAAGGAGAAAATAGTCACCAGTTTGGAGGCTTCAGGATATTTTTAGGACATAGGACTACTATCTAAGTATTTAAAAAATCTTCAAGTTGACAAGGGGTAAATGGCTTACAAGGAGTAATACACAATGTGCAGAACAAGACATTAGGGGGATTTATAAATATTTAATAATTTAATGAAGTGTCAACTGACATAATTCTGAGAATAAATAGTCTATATTAAAAGAATACTAAGTTAACAAATGTGATGTTGTGGTAGAAGAAGTAGAAGTGAGGGTGTCTTTTAATGTTGATTTGAAACTTATTGTTCACAACCAGATATAACAACTATTAAATCATATCCAGTTTTGCTGGAGAATGCATTTGTGTTCACCAAGTAAATACACAGAACAAGATTCCTTCCACAGTAGAACACATCTTTGCCATCACATGATGGCAAAGAAAGATGTAGAGAATACAAGATCCCACTGAGCTTATTATTTGTTGACTCTAGCAAAGATTCATTCTTCTTAACGGAAGAACAGACTGTACCAGTATTTCAAATGTCTCCATTTGAAAATGTCCTTCTTTGTCTAATATCTAGAATAAAGTGTTTAGAGTTTTTATGTGCTATTCATTTGAATTCAATCCAATCCAACAAATACTTATTAAGTAACTACTATTTGCAAAGAAGCATCATTAGTTGAGATAGTAAAGTAGGATCTTGAGATGACCGATATTCACAGACCCTTAGCATTTAAAGGGAGAAATGTACTGAGCATCTAGTCCAAAGCCTCTCTTACCCCTACTTCTGCACAACCCTACCCCAGGAATCAATTAATGATTAAGCACTTACTATGTGTCAGGGACTGCTAGAATTTGAGGGAATAAATACAAAAACAAAACAGGTTCTGCCCTCAATGATTTTGCTCTTTATTTTTACTGAGAAAATCCAGACCATCTGCCCTAAAGTTCCTCTTTTCTCCTACTGCATACTATAAAATTCCTCAACAGCTCTGTCTACACTTTCCTCCTTTGAGCCAGTCTCTCAAGAAGTAATCCTCTTTGCCTGGGTCAAGCCCTTTGGGTATAAAAAGATAATAATGAATCAGCCCCTAACTTCAAAGAGCTTACGTTCTAGGTCAATGGTTCTCAAAGTGTGGTCCAGGGACTCCCGAGGGTCCCCAAGACCTTTTCAGGGGGTCTTCAAGGACAGAGCTACTTTGATAATAATACCAAGGCATTTTAATTTAAAAAAACAATAAATATTACCCACATAAACAAAAGCTCTTTGGGGAGGCCCTTGATAATCTTAAAGAACACAAAAGAGGTCTGAGGCCAAAAAGTTTGAGAGTCACTCTTTTAGGTAATGCAAGCTCTGATAGGTTTTGCCAAGACTGAAAGGTTTGTGTGGGATCAGGTCCCAGTGACAGATTCTGTGTCTGTTGGACAAGGACCAACCTAACTAAATGCTGAGTGCAGGATAACGTATATTTCATCTACAGCAACTCTCCCAGACCATCCACCGAGTTAGAAGGACTGTTATCTGTATTGGTAGAAAAAAGAACCCACACCAATAAAATCATAGTTTCATTAAGTATTGAAATACATTTTGCAAACAAAATACAGAAAAATCGTCCTGTGAAACTGTAACTCTGAGTATGCACTAAAAATTTTTAATGTGCTTTACTCATCTTGCCATTAAAATAGCAATAACAAAAGGCTATTTTTACACTCTCATTTGTTTTCTTTGCTTGAGGAAACAGCAGAAGTATGATAAATTCTAAATATATTCTTTTAAAATTTTTATTCATTTTAAATTTCAATACAAAAAGATGAAATATGTACATAGTAAATCACAAAAAGAAGATTCAATAGTAAAGCATGGATTTCCATTTCACACCATTAAAAAAAAGCCTCTATAATAAATACTACACATCATTTTCAAAGCTACTCTTCTTTTCTGTGCCTCCTTCTAAGCTTTCTTTTGTTCTCTGTTGTACACTTTTTTTTCTCCTTCCCTCTCCACTTCACCCTGGGGAAGGCTACCATTAGACACAGATATGTATTATATATGTATATGTGTTTATATATACACACATATATACCTTTGTGTATATATATGTATATATACACGCACATGCACACACACATACATATAATCATACTATGCCTACTTTTATTTATCAGTTCCTTATCTAGATATGGATAGTATCTTTCTTCATAGGTCCTTTGTAGATTATTTAAGCATTTATAATACTCAAAACGGCTTAGTCATTCAAAGTGTTCTTGGAATAATACTGCTATTACTGTATACAATATTCTTTTGGTTCTGCTCATTTCATTCTTCATTATTTTATGTTAGTCTTTCCATGTTTTTCTAAAAGCAACCAGCTAATTATTTCTTATAACAAAGTAGTATGCCATCACAATCATATACCACAACTTGTTTAGTCATTCCCTAATTAATGAGTATCTCTTTAATTTCCAGTTATTTGCCACTACAAAGAGAGCTGCTATAAATATTTTAGAACATGTAAGTTCTTTTCTTTTTCCTTATCACATGGCAAAACAGACTTAAGAGCAGTATTGCTGGGTCAAAGGTTATATACAAGCAGTTCTCAACCTGTGGGTTGTGTTCAATTCGTAACAATGAAAATACATCCAGCATATCGGATAGATTCATAACAGTAGCAAAATTACAGTTATGAAGTAGCAACAAAAAATAATTTTAGGGTTGGGGGTCAACATGACATGAGGAACTGTATTAAAGGGTCACGGCATTAGGAAGGTTGAGAACCACTGTCATATACAATTTTATAGCCCTTTGGGCATAATTCCAGATTGCTCTCCAAAATGGTTGGATAAGGTTACAGTTCCACTAGTAGTAATGAATTAGTGTCCCAATTTTTCTACATCTCCTCCAGCATCTGTCACTTTCCCCTTCAATCATTTTAGTCAATCTGATAAGTATAAGATGATATCTCAGAGCTGTTTTAATTTGCATTTCTCTAATCAATAATGATTTAGAGCATTTTTATTTATATATAGTTTTTATTTTTTCATTGAAAAACTGCTTGCTTATATCTTTTGACCACTTATAAAGTGAGGAATGACTCATATTTTTATAAATTTGACTGAGTTCTCCATACATTTGAGATATGAGATCTTTTTCTAAGAAACTGTATATAAAAATTTTCTCCTAATTTTCTGTTTTCCTTTTAACCTTGGCTATATTGGTTTATTTATACAGATCTTTTAAAATTTAATATAATCAAAATGATCCATTTTATACCTCACAACACTCTCTATCTCTTGTTTATTCATAAATTGTCCTCCTACCTATAAGTTTGATATTTTTCTAATTTTCTTACGTTATCTCCCTTTATATCTGGGTCATATATTCATTTTGTCCTTATCTTGATAAATGGTATAAATATTGGGCTATGCCCAATTTCTGCCAAACTGTTCTCAAGCTTTCCTAACAATTTTTACCAAATAATGAATTCTTATCCCAAAAGTTTATATCTTTGCATTTGTCAAACACAGGGTTACTATAATAATTTACTACTATATATTGTATATCTACTCTGTTCTCTGATCTATCTTTCTATTTCTTAGGTTTAGCCAGTACTAGATTTGATCATTTACTGCTTTATACTATAGTTTAAGATCTGGTACTGTGAAATCTCCTTCCTTTACATTTGTTTTTATTTATTCCTCTGATATTCTTGACCTTTTGTTCTTCCAAATGAATTTTTTTCATTACTTTTTGTAATTCAGTGAAATAATTTTTTGGTAATTTAAGTGGGATGGCATTGAATATATAAATTAGTTTAGGTAAAATTGTCTTTTTTAACATTGCCCTGCCTACCTATGAACAATTAATATTTTCCCATTATTTAAATCTGATTTCATTTGTATAAGTGTTTTTTTTTTAAATTTTGTTTATATAGCTTCTTCATTGCCTTTGGCAGGCATACTCCCAGGTATTTTAGACTGTCTAGAGTTATTATAAATGTGGCATCTTTTACTAGTTCTCCTTGCAGGGTTTTGTTTGTGATATATAGGAATGCTGATGATTTATGTGGGCTTGTTTTAAATCCTGCTACTTTGCTAAAATTGTTGCTTTCACTAACTTTTTAGTTGAATCTTTAGGATTTTTCAAGTATATTATCATTTCATCTGCAAAAAAGAAATAGTTTTATTATTTCATTTACCCTTCTGATACCATTAATTTCTTTTTTCTCTTATTGCTATAGCTAGCATTTCTAAAAATAATATTGAATAATACAAGTGTTAATATACATCCTTGTTTCACTCTTGATCTTCTTTGGAAAACATGTAGCCTATTCTTATTACAAATAATGCTTGCTGGTTTTTTTAGGTAGATACTTATCATTTTAAGGGAAAATCCCTCTATAACTATGCTTTCAAGTGTTTTTTTATAAGAATAAGGGTTTTTTTTAAATCATTTTATCAAAAGCTTTTCCTGCATCTATTGATATATGATTTTTGTTACTTTTGCTGTTGATATAAACAATTACGTTAATAGATTTATGTTACACTGTCACTGCATTCTGGTTATAAATCTCACTTGGTCACAATGTATAAGTTTTGTAATCTACTATTGTAGTCTCATAACCAATATTTTATTTAGGATTTTTGAATTAATGAAATTGGTCTATAATTTTCTTTCTCTGTTCTTGCTCTTCCTGGTTTAGGTATCAGTACCATATTTATTTCCTAAAAAGAGTTTGATAGAGCTCCTTCTTTACCTATTATTCCAAATAATTTATTTAATATTGCAATTAGTTGATCTTTAAATGTTTGGTAGGATTCACTTGTGAATCCATCTGGTCTTGATTTTTTTTTTTTTTTTGCTTTTTGGAGGGCAGTTGGGGTTAAGTGACTTGCCCAAGGTCACACGGCTAGTTTTTTGTGTAAAGTGTCTGAGGCCGGATTTGAACTCAGGTACTCCTGACTCCAGGGCCGGTGCTCTATTCACTGCGCCACCTACCCGCTCCTTGATGTTTTTTTTATAGGAAGCTCATTTATGGCCTGTTCAATTTATTTTTCTAAAATAAATTTATTTAGCTATTCTATTCCCTCTTTGGTTAATCTAGGAGGTTTATATTTTTGTAAATATTCTTCCATTTCACTTAAATTGTTAAATTTATTGGCATATGATTGGGCAAAATAACTCATTTTGCTTTGATTTCATTTTCATTAGTGGTATTATTCACCCTTTTAATTTTTAATACTAGTGATTTGGATTTTTTTCTCTTTCTTTGTAAAGATCACATCAACCAATTGTTTTATCTTTTTAATTTGTTGTTGTGTTTTTTTTTATAAAACCACTTCCTAGTTTTATTTATCAATTCAGTGATTTTCTTCACTCGATTTTCTTAATCTCACCTTTAAGATTTCCAATTTGGTGTTTAATTGGGAATTTTTTGTTTGTTCTTTTCCTAGCTTTCTTGATTGCATACCCTATTCATTCATCTGCTCTTTCTCTATTTTACTGATATAAGCATTTAGAGATAAACATTACCTTCTGATTACTGCTTTTGCTGCATCCCATAGGTTTTGATATGTTTTCTCATTATCGTAATTCTTTTTAATGAAATTACTGATTGTTTCTATAATTTGTTCTTTAACTCATTCTTTAAGATTAGATTGTTTAATTTCTAATTAGTTCTTAATCTGTGCTTCCATGGTCCCTTAATGAATATGATTTTTTTTATTGCATTGTGACCTGAACAAGATGCATTTAATATTTCTGCTTTTCTGCATTTAATTGTAAAGTTTTTATGTCTTAATATGTAAAGGCACAATGCACCACTGAGAAAAAGAAGCATTCCTTTCTATTCCCATTCAGTTCTCTCCAGCTATCTATCATATCTAGCTTATCTATGATTCTATTCACCTCCTCAATTTCTTTCATATTTATTTTTTATTAGATTCACCTAATTTTGAGAGGGGAAGATTCACTATCATAGTATTACCATCTATCTCTACCTGTAATTCATTTCACTTTTCCTTTAAACATGTAGATGGTATAGCATTTGGTGCATATAGGGTTAGTACTGATATTGCTTCACTCTCTATGGTACCTTTTATCATAATATAGTCCTGTTTAGCTCTTAACTAAATCTATTTTAGCTTTAACTTTGTCTGAAATCATGATTACTACCTCTGCTTTCTTTTAACCTCAGTTCAAATATAATACATTTTACTCCAGTCCTTTATTTTAATTCTGTATCTTTTATTTTTGTTTCTTTCAAACAATATAGTCAGATTCTGACTTTTAATCCATTTTGCCATCGGTTTCCATTTTATAGATGAGTTAATCCTATTCACATTCAAAGTTATGATTACTGTATATTTATGTCCTTCCATTCTATTTTTCCTCGCTATTATCCTTCTCACTGTTTCCTAATCCTCCTCACATCACTACTTCCTAAATTCATACCTTTTTAAAGAATTCCTTCCTCATCCTCTCCTTACCCTCCTATTCCTTAACTCAACCAACTCTCTAAGAATTCCTCTCACTCTTCTCCTTCTTCAACTACACACCCTTCCAAAAGTCCCTCTCTTTCTGTCCCCCTGCCCTCCTATTTCTTTATAAATTTAGGAGACTCTTTTACCTTTTAGGAGACTCTTATACCCCTTCTTATACTTGTCTACCCTTCTACATTTATATACATTATTCTCTCTTTAACCCAGTTCCAATGAGAATAAGGTTCCAGCACTACCAGACCTCCATGCGCACCTCCTTCTACTGTAACAATTCTTCCATTCATGCCTCATTTGTATGTGATAATTGCTCCATTTTACCTCTCCCAATCCAGTTTCATTTTTAAAATTATCTCATAATACTCAACCCCAAGCCTTCCATCTATATAAGCTCTTTCAAACTACCCAAGTAATGATTATATTCTTTTTTTTTGGAGGGCAATTGAGGTTAAGCGACTTGCCCAAAGTCACACGGCTAGTTTTTGTGTTAAAGTGTCTGAGGCCGAATTTGAACTCAGGTCCTCCTGACTCCAGGGCCGGTGCTGGAGTCTAGCCACCCCATAATGATTATATTCTTAAGAGTACAGATAATATTTCCCATATAAGAAGTAAACAGCTTGACTTTATCGAGTCTCTTATAATTGATCTTTAATTCTTACCTTATTTTTCTCCTGGAGTTTATATGTCAAATTTTCCATTGAGTTCTCAACTTTTGGTCACAAATACCTGAAAGTTTTCCAATTCATTAAATATGTATTTTAAAAACATTCAGGATTATACCAAGCTTTGCTGGGTCAGTTATTCTTGGTTGCTCTATTTTGCTCTTTGAAATATAATGTTCCAAGTCCTTTGGTCTTTTAATGTAGAAGCTGCTAGGTCTTGTGTTATCTTGACTGTAGATCCACAGTATTTAATTTTTCTCTTGTTACTTGTAGCATTTTCTCCTTAACCTGGGAGCTACAATATTTGGATATGATGTTCCTGTGAGTTTTCATCATGGGCTCTCTTTTAGGTGCTAATTGATGAATTTTTTTGCACTTCAATTTTACCCTCTCATTCTAGAACTTCAGGGCAATTTTCTTAATAATTTCTTGTAATATTATGTCTAGACTCTTTTTAAATCATAACTTTCAGGAAGCCCAATAATTCTTATACACTATTTCCTTGATGTATGTATTCTCTTGATCAGTTGTTTTTCTAATGAGAAATTTCATATTCTCCTTTTTGTTATCTTGATTTTGTTTTGTTATTTCTTTTTTGTTTGTTTTATTATTTCTTATGTCTTATAACATCATTAGCTTCCATTTGCCAAATTCAAAAAAATTTTTTTGCTTTTTTTGGAGAGGGAAGGTCAGGGCAATTGAGGTTAAATGACTTGCCCAAGGTCATAGGGCTGGTAAGTGTCAAGTGTCTGAGGCTGGATTTGAATTCAGGTCCTTCTGATTCCAGGGTTGGTGCTCTATTCACTGTACCATGTAGCTGCCCCAAATTCTAATTTTTAAAGAGGTATTTTCTTCCTTAAGTTTTTGAATCTCTTTTTCCAATTGGTTGACTTTCTTTTGATACTTTCCTTGATTTTCTTTGATTGTTCTTATTGTTTTTTCCTCATTTTTATCAGTGTCTCAGATTTTTAAAGTCTTTTTTAAGTTCTTCCAAGAACTCTTTGGGGGCTTGTGTTCATTTGATGTTTTTCTTTGAAGTAGGAATGACTTTTTTTAAACTTCACTACCTTCTTCTGAGTATGAACCCACATCCTCTCTGTCTCCATAGTAACTATCTATGGTCAGGTATTTTCTCCTTTGCTTACTCAGTATTATTAATTTTTTAGCAGCTTATTATTATAGTCATGTTCTAGTCTTGAGGTATGGGGGGATGGTGCTTGAGGCTTTTTATAAGCTTTGTCTGGGGGCCCAGCCTCCAGGCCCTCCTCCCTGCCCTTGACCTATAGCTAGGGTCCCTAGCCACACTGTTACCACAAACTCTCTTGTTCCCTGAAGTCCCTCCTAGGGATGCAAACTTTAGCTCTTCCCTTTTTACTGCAACCAAAACCAGGGACTCTAGTCTCCTGCAAGTGCCCACAGCCAGAAGGGTCCTTACCTCTTTGCTACTACACTCATCAAGCATATGTTTGTTCCTCCTCAGCCATAGCCACAGCCTTGGACCACATCTGGTCAGCACAACTCAGCCTGGCATCCCATGACATCAGAGGTTCTCTCAGTTTTCTACACAGTTGTCTGACCCTCACACTGTCTATGAAGTGAAAGTTCCTGAGCAGCTGTTCCTGGGGCTTATTGATTTGGCTGAGTCTGCCTGAAGGTGTTTGCACTTCAATCAGGTCAAACATCCACCTCTGGAGATTGGGTCTTCCCTAAGATACTCCCAAGTGGTCTTAACAGGACAACTGCTTTACCCCAATTTTGGTAATTTATTTATTTTTAGTTTTCAACATTCACTTCCATAAGTTTTAAATTTTCTCTCTCTCTTTCCCCTCTCCATCCCCAAGAGGGCATGCAATCTGATATAGGCTCTACATTGCTTTACCTCAATTTTTAATTATTTCTGGCAAAATTCACTTTGAAGTGATAGTTTATCTTGTTTGTGGGAGAATTTTGGAGAGCTCAGTATCTTCTGTTTTATTCTGCTGTCTTCCCCAAATCCTCTCCAATTCTAAATATATTCAGTTTACATTATTCAATCAAATAATTGGGCAGCTAGGTGGTGTAACGGATAGAATGCTGAGCCTAGAGGCAGGAATATTCATCTTTGTGAGTTCAAATCTGCTCTTAGCTACTAACTGTGTGACCCTGGGCAAGTCACTTAACCTTGTCTGCTTTAATTCCTCATCTGTAAAATGAGCAAATGGCAAACCCCTCCAGTATCTTTACCAAGAAAACTCCAAATGGAGTTACAAAGAGTCTGACACAGCTAAAAAGTCTGAACAGCAGCAACAACAAAGATTGAAGGACACAGTATTGTTGATTCTGAGAAATCACTGATAGACAGGGTATTGCCTATTAAGTGTGGGACCAGGCTGGAGAAAAGCTAACTTGAAAAGAGGCCAAAGAATGAAATTACCTGGTACTTTTCTATTTTAACTAAGTCTTGCTAACTAGGTATTAAACTCAATTGTTTCTACTGCTGAAGTACTGTTAAGTACCCCGGATGCCTTCCAAATCCTAACAACATGGAACGAAAACCAAATCGTTGGTTTATGTTATGGTTCTAGTGATTTCTAAGGTTCTTCTCACTCTGATTTTCTTTCCTAAACTCTAATTTCCCACCAAAGAATTAGAATTGTGAATAATAATAATAATATAGAATCACAAACCTCAGAAAAATTCCCCCTTTTTACACATATATTCCCTTTCTTTTATATCCTGTTGAGATACAATAAAGTACTCTAAAAGAAATGAACAACCCTTAGGTATTTACTATATAACAAGTCCCAGAGGAGCTTGACTTATGACCTGCTACGCATTTTCATTTCAATCATCCAAATCCTAGAATTGGCAAAAAAAAGAAAAAACCCAACCTAACAACAACAGACCTGATACTTCGTGAAAGGGTGGTATATAAACCATAATATCACCAGAATCTCAGGCTGCACATTGAAATAGGATTTTTCAAATCTATGTTTCAAAGTATCCCTTTCATGCTAGAAGTAACGTACTTTTTTTCCCCTGTAACATGAATGGGAACAATAAAGCCTTTAAAATGAAATGGAAAAAAATACAATAGAAAGATTAATTGCATTTGTAATTTACTCAAAGCTATTAAGCTGCATTCATTCCAACTCACTCATGAAATGATGATAGGATTATATTGCTGAAAATTCTCTGGATGTTGTGACCTGATTAGGAATCCCATACTCATGAATGCATTATGAAATCTGGGGGGACCCGGCAGATGTTTATTTATCATTTCTTTTTAGCAAACTATTATTCTTTTTATTAAGTTGCAATTATAATAAGATATTGACCACTTTTTCTTTGTTGCTATCTTTTGCTTTTCAAGTTGCCAAAGTGCCTCCAAGTAGAAAAGATGTGCACACAAAAATAAAGTTGCAAACACTCCCAAGGGTTGAACATGTTACAAAACAATGTTAGAAAGAGCAGTCAGCGATAGGGAAGTGGCAATAGCCAGAAGAATCACAGAATCTCACAGTATGAAAGGACCTTAGAGACCTTTTGGTCTTAACTGAATGAAAATTATCCCTGCAACACCCCCCCCCCAATAATCAATCAACCAGTGCATGTAGGCCTCTGATAAAGGTGCTGCGCTACCTCTTTTCATCTCTCTCAAAGGATAATAGGAAAACATCTGGAAAGGACTTCAGAGGCCATCTAGTCCAAGGGTTCGTAGACCCCCACCTTTTTTGTTGGTGTCTTGGACCCTTTTGGGAGACTGATTAAATATATAGACTTCTTCTCAGAATCATGTTTGTTGCCTACATTCATAATTGAAGGAAATGCTAAATTTTACTTAAAGGTCAATAATTCGTCCCCCATCCAAGTTCATGCTAAAATCTAGCCATTGACCCCCAGGGTGCTAGGGGAGGTACTGTGGACCTCATGTTAAGAGCTCCTGCGCTAGTCCAATTTCCTCATTTTACAGGGAAGCAAATTAAGACCCAAGAAGATTACAAATCTCAGAGATGGGATTTGAACCTGATTCCACAGATTTCAGAATCAAAGCTCTTTGTGGTCTCCTTTGCTGAAGCCCATTAGGCTTTTGGGTTGTTTTGTTAGAAAGATTTTCATTCTACCAAGATTAAATTTTTCTCTTTGCAAGTTCTACATGTTTCTATTTCCACCCTCTAAAACCAACAAGACACGGTATCATAGATTGAGACAAGTTTATTACATCTTCCACATGACAGAACTTTGAATTCTTGAAAACAGCTAAGTCTTTTCTTCTTCAGGCTAAACATCCCCAGTTCATTTGGACCTACTATATAACGATCTCAAGGCCTTTCACACATCTGGTTGTCCTTTTTGGATGCCCTGCAATTTTATCAATGTCTTAATGAAAATTTGACTCACAGAACTGAACACAGTACTCCTGAGGTGGTCTGACTAGGACAGCATGCCTATCATCTCCTTAATCCTGGACACAATTTTTTTTACCATGATCTAAGATTTCTTTTTAAATTGCCATTTCAATCTACTTGTTGAGAATAAAATCCAAAATGGCAAAATCCTTTAATTGCTTCATATACCCTTTGGAAGATAAAATCTTATCATTAAGGTGTCATATATTTGGGAAATCAAAGATTCTCATCTCTTGTACAACATGCCTCTGTGACAAGTTTGTGATGTTTCCCAAACTCCTCATCTAATTCCCCTTTATATTCAAATGATCTGCTGCATGAACATTGACTATATTTCTTGAGGTTCTACCTCCATTCAACATCACTCCAATGTTCTCCATCATGTTTTCCCTCTGACTTCTGAATTTCTTCGCATCAATAGTATCTTCTTACTATGTACATTGGTCAGGACCACCCTCTAACTTACTCTCTTTCTTTTGAATCAGAATACCTTTCCAGAGCCCTGTGCCCATCATGGGCTCCATTCCACCAAGGCTCAGTGATAGAGATAAGGTCAAATTTGCCTTGTTGCAATAGGATCTCTAATTCACTTCATTTTTACCCGCAGGTTGAGCAGTATTACAATCTGGCTTGAACACTTGTACTACTATCCTTCTTCCTATATTCTATTTGCCCTGAATACTATCCTATACACTTAATGTTGGATGCTATGAAGCTTTTAATATGGCTTAAAATACACACACACATATATACTTATACATTCTTTCTTTCTAGCTACTATGATATCTAGACTATTGCATATGCATATATATACAACATACATGCACACACATATCTATATGTATTTGAATTTTACATATATGTATATGTGTATAAACATACACACATATTTAATGATCTAGATTTTGTGGACAGTAGATTGGAAGAAAGAATATATGTATGTGTGTATGCAAACGTACATACATATACACATACGGGTATGTGCATGTATTCGTGTGAGTGTATAAACACATATCCACTAATCTAGATACCATAGACAGTAACTAGGAAAAATGTAGGAAGAAGAATAGTGGTAGTGGTTATTTCAGTGTATGAATGCTCAGCATATAGGTAAAAATTAAGTAAACTAGAGATCTTAATATAAGAAGGTAAATTACTGACTATATACATATATGTAACATACATGTGTATATATGTAAGTATGTGAGTTTATAGACACAGACATACATTTAAAGGTAATGCCTAGGCCAGCAATCTCTTCATTTCCCACCCAGATGCACTACCCTAGATTTCTCCATTATGCCCCAACATTGAACATTTTCTCTTCCGCTCTCTTGTCCTTTTCAATTTCCCTTTGTGTATTCTCTCCCCTCCCCATCCTTAAGGGCAGGAATTGTTTTTCTTTTTCATATTTGTATTCCCAGTGCTTTGTGCACATGGTAGGTGTTTAATGAATGTTTATTGACTGACTGCTTTGATTACTAAAGCTTAAAACTATAACTTTTGGATAACATGACAAAACAAGAGAGAAAAGTAAATATTTTCTCCAATCCTTACTACCTCTCAAACCTCTCCAAAATTGGAATTAAAGGGGATGGAGCCAAGATGGCAGAGTAAAAGCAGGAACTTGCTTGAGCTCCCACACCAACCACCTCCAATACCTGTAAAATATGACTCTAAACAAAGTGACAGAGAGAAACAAATCTCCCACTGAAGGCAGCCTGGCAGCCTGACAGGAAGGGTCTATTGTATTGTACCACTCTGGGAGCCGAGTGCAATCCCATAGAACCATGCCGGCCCAGACTTGCCATCCAGACTGAACAGAGCAGACTTCAGGAGAGTGAATCACCAGCAGCGGTGGTGGTTTCCAGACTTCTCAACCCATAAAAGCCAAAGAAAAAGTAAAAGGTCAATAGGGAACTCTGCTGAAATTGGGTGACAGAAGAGTGCAGTCTGGTCCCTGCCCCTGGGGCTAGAGGTGGCAGAGCATGGCAGCTGAAGCTGCTGTTGCTTGGCTGCCTCCAAAGCTGCTGGCTTGCATATAGTAGGGGGACCAAGTGACCATTCAGAACATAACCTCTCTTGCTTTTGACCAGCTTTGATCTGGGTCACAGTCTTGGGTGGTGGTCCTGGGGTGAGGAACCCCAATGTGCCATAGCTTGTGGTGGCTGTAGAGAGGGCACCCTCCTCATAGCTTTGACAACATCTTTGAAAACCCCAGCAATTTGGGACACAGCTCTCTCTGCTCTGGAAGCAGAGTTCTACCATAGTAAACAGCTCAAAAGTTAAGTAATTGGCTAGCAAGATGAGCAAGCAGAGGAAGCGCAATCAGACCATAGAATCCTTTTTGGGGGACAAAAAGGATCAAAACATGGAACCAGAAGAAGTCAACAAAGTCAAGCCTCCTACACCAAAAGCTTCCAAGAGAAATATGAACAGGTTGCAGGCCATGGAGGAGCTCAAGAAGAATTTTGAAAATCAAGTAAGAAAAGTGGAGGAAAAATTGGGAAGAGAAATGAGAATGATGCAAGAAAAGCATGAAAAGCCAGTCAACAGCTTGCTAAAGGAGACCCAAAAAATACTGAAGAAAATAATACATTAAAAAATAGACTAACTCAAAGCAAAAGAGGCCCAAAAAACCAATGAGGAGAAGAATGCCTTAAAAAGCCAAATTGCCCAGATGGAAAAGAAATTTCAAAAACTCACTGAAGAGAATGATTCCTTCAAAATTAGATTGGAGCAAATGGAAGCTAATGACTTTATGAGGAATCAAGATACTATAAAATAGATTCAAACAAATGAAAAAAAATAAAAGGCAGTGTGAAACATCTTATTGGAAAACCACAGACCTGGAAAATAGACCCAGGAGAGATAATTTTAAAACTATTGGACTACCTGAAAGCCACGATCAAAAAGAGAGCCTAGACATCATCCTTCAAGAAATTCTCAAGGAAAATTGCCCTGAAATTCTAGAACCAGAGGACAAAGTAGAAATTGAAAGAATTCACCAACTGCCTCTTGAAAAAGAACCCAAAATTGGAATTAGGAATAAGAAATAAAGCTATTTTCATCATCTTCATGGTCTAGGACATCAAGAACTTATACAGGGCAAAAACTTGAATAACAGAGAAGACCAGTCCCTAACCCCTTAACTCCCTCACTCAGTGCTCCCTGACCAGACATTCTTAGCAGCATGGTTATGCAAGATGACCCAACAGTTTGTATTGAACTCAACTGTATACTCTAACCCAGGGGTAGGAAACCTATGCCCTCAAGGCTACATGTAGCCTTCTAGGTTCTTGGGTGCAGCTTTTTGACTGAGTCCAAGTTTTACAGAACAAATCCTTTTATTTAGGGGATTGTTTTCTGTGAAATTTGGATGCAATCAAAGGGCTGCACTTGAGGACCCAGAGGACCACATGTTGCCACAAGACCACAAGTTCCCCACCCCTGCTCTAACTCTATCCTTATCTCTCCAGTTCCATGGGAATCTCAAAAAAGCAGAAATTTGTTTAAGCTGCTATTAAGGAATGGTAGTGCTCTGTGGCACGATAGACCTTGTCCAGAAAGCAGAGAGGGGGGTAATTGGAGCAAGAAACATGTATTGGGCTGTGCAGCATACCACTTAACCTAAAGAAAAGAGCCCAGTATTCAGATGGGGAGAGTTCTGTTACCCCAGAAGTCTTATGGGGCAGAGAACTAGGCTGAAGAACCTTGAATTGCCCGGCATGGGAGAAGATAGAAAGAAGACAGATCTAGCCCCTAAGGAAATCACAATCAGAGTGGAGGGTATCAGAAAGTGAATAATAGGGAAAAATAAAGGGGAAAAAGAGATTGAAATTACTGAAGATCTCAGTAGGGAGAAAACGCAGTTAAAGATCCTGAGCATAAGCAGATAAACCAACAGGGAAGACATTAATAACAAAAAGGAAAATGGCCTCAATATGAATAATAGGAAATAATAGGAAAAAGAGTTCAGTCATCTATAAATAAATATTGCAAGACAAATGGAAATGGATTAACAATGAGACAGAAGACCCTGTGGATTATGAAGAGAGTATGGAATCACAGTAGGATGTTCCTGAATGGTAGGAGAGGAATAAGTATTATGAAAGCAGAATTTATGACCTGTACACCAGAAATAATTGTAACAATAGAAACACTTGAATCTATGGTGACAAGTCTCATCAAAGTAACAAAAGAGAAGATTGGGAATACATGGAATTGAAGAGCAATTGGGAAGAGCAAGAAAAAGTAATAACATTTAAAACGTGACACCCCAAAGTAAAACACATTGATTTTGAAGATATCCTGAAGAAAGAATGCATGGACAAAAATTAAGGATTATAGGTCTCCTAGAAAAACACAAGTCAAAAAACCCAGAAATGAAAAAAAAAGAAAGGAAAACTGCCCAGAACTTCTGTACACAGAAGGCAAAGTGCCAATCAAAAGAATCCACAAGGAAAACAACAACAAACATGACGCAAATTCTAAGACAGATAGTGGTTAAATTTAACAATTCCACTGAAAAACAAATTCTTCAAGCAACCAGGAAAATAATAATGGAAATTCAAATAATAATTCTGCACCCACTAGAACTTAAAACTATACTGAGACCTGTAGCATACATATATTCCATATACATATATAGTTTTATATATCTTTACTTTCTTTATGTGTGTCTATATATACATATACACAGAAATATGTGTGCATGTTTATGAAGGGGGAGAGGGAGAAAGAGAGAGAGAAATAGAGGGGGTTATGAAGAATCTGGTTTTAGAAGACTTACACAAGGGAGAAAACTATTATATCTGTGTTTATGTGTATGTATCTATATATGAAATATGTATATACACACGAAATATACGTGTGTATGTATGCATACATACATGCATGCATGCATACACATACACACATATATATATATATATAAATATATATATATATATATGCATGCATACAAACACAGTCCTGGTATCCCTTTTTAGATGTCCCGCATAATCATTCCATTATTTTGAGATGTAGTCCAGAAATCCTAATCTCAATCTCAGACATCTAATGCAGTTTTTCACTCCTCAAATTTGCTTTTGCCTTCTAAATTTCTTGTCTTTGATGAATAGCAGTAATAAAAACACCAACTGTCCACAAAAAAGTCATTTTCTTTCCAAAGTTTTTATAATCTTTTTGAAATTTTTCTATAAACCTTTGGCAGTCTTGTTTGCACCCAAGTAAATCACTGGAAATGGGCAATAGTCACTTTGTTTGAGTTCTCTGTAATTATTATCAGGCCAGCTAATAGCTCCCTTAGTACCTTTCAGCAGGGATTTAGTAACCACCAACACCATCTCTTCTTCTCCCTTTTTGGATAATATTGCTAGTGCCTGTAGATCCATATCATCCTATGTTGAAGAAAATACAATTGCTTTTTCCTCAGAAGATTCAGTTCCCCACTCTTCCAGAAAAGCCTCATATTTATTGCTTGCTCTAGTTATTCTTGAGAAACAAATAATTCAACAAATACTTAATTGGCACCTGGTATGTAAGAACTTCCTGTAGTAGGCACTGGAAACACAAACACAAGAAAAAGACTATCATTCTACTGGGAGAGATACAACGTGTTCACAAATAAGTAAAAAGATCCATAGAAAGGAGCTTCAAGAGGGAAAGAGTACTAACGACTGAGGGTTACCCAGAAATGTTCTTTTAAGGAAGCTAGGGAGTCTAAGAGGAGAAGTAGGGAGTAAGGGCATTCAAGAAATGAGGGATCACCTTGAAAAAGTAGAAAGACCTTAATATTTTTCTTTACTTTTCTCCAGTGTGACAGTTTTCCATCCTCAAACTGCTTGTAACAGGTAAGGCATCCTTCTAATCTCTTCAGACAATGTTTACCCATCAGTTTTTACATAGAAACCTTTTCTGTTTACCTCTTCGCTTTTTATTGTTTAAAAGTTTACTTCATTCTGCCTGGAGAGAAGAAGAGGTGTTCTCTTGCCTTCTCTTGCAGATGAAATATCAGGGACAACAAGGAAAAGCACAATAATCTCCAGTCTGGTGGTTCTCAATTTTCCTAATGCCATGATCCTTTAATACTCGTATGTGGGCGTATCCGCATGTGGGCAGACCCACCTGGAGACAGATAGAGGAAAGGTGTCTCAGTTCCTAAGACCATCGGAAATATGTGCTTTCCAATGGTCTTAGGCAACCTCTGTGAAAGGGTTGTTTGACCCCCCAAAGGGGTCGCAACCCACAGGTTGAGAACCGCTGCTCCAGTCTGAGACAGAACAGCTGGCTTAAGAGCCATCATTCATGGAACCCAATTAGAAGAAAGGGCCAAGTGCAGTTCTTCTGGGACCCCCACATTTCTTTTTATTTTGGATATCCCATCTCCAAGTGGGATGGGATTGTGCCTACTCCCTCCCCACCGACACACACACATAACACAACCAAGTGAAAATATCCTTCTTTTTTCCTGTCTTCCTTAGAAGGATGATCAATGAAATAAGGAGTTAACTCCTGAAATAAATTTGGTACTTACCAGTTTCAAAATCAACCTGAAAATTGCAGATGTCTGTGGGAGACTATGGATGGATTCATAAATAAGGACTATGAAATGAATTCATTTTCATTCTATTGAATATTTCAAAATACATTTTATAATCAATAGTTTTCAAAAACTGTCTTAATCTGTGAATGGATATGTATAAACGTATTTTTATTTATACTTAACAATTTTAATCATTTGGGCATTGTTTACTATGTTGGTATATGTATGTACTCTCTAGTCCTCTGAAGTCTTTGCCTGCTCTGGATTTAATTCCAGAGAGATCATAATCTAATGGGAGAAACATTGTACCTTAACTAACCAAAGCTACCTAATTGTTGTTCAATTTATTTTCATGTTATACTAGTACACAATTTTGCAAATCAAGTGTAGCACCCACACTACTTAATACTGGATGGAGGGGCGGCTAGGTGGCGCAGTGAATAGAGCACCGGCCCTGGAGTCAGGAGTACCTGAGTTCAAATCCGGCCTCAGACACTTAACACAAAAAAAAAAACTAGCTGTGTGACCTTGGGCAAGTCACTTAACCCCAACTGCCCTCCAAAAAGCAAAAAAAAAAAAATACTGGATGGATATGGATTACTGGATTTAATGTAGGGCACGTGGATGATAAAGTGCATCTCTTTGTTTTGAAATTCTATCCTAGCTTGGCTAGTAATTCCTAAGTCATCTAAACTCTGGTTTGTACCTAGAAAGCAGATCATATAAGACCTATGCCTCTTAAAAAATTTTATTGATGCCTCTGTTTTTTTCATCGCAAATACTTGCCAACATTTTCCTCTTACACCTACTTTGCAACTGTTTCCTGTCAAAAAGAAACAGTTAAAAACTCTACACATTAATGATGTACATATATATACATATATACATATATATGTGTATATAAACATACATGCATATAAATATATACACACACATAATATTAGCTTATACCACAATGGATATTCATGCTCCTGCACCTATCAAATAGAAGGGAAGTATGTTTTGTCATTCTTCTGATATCAATATTGGATATTGCCTTTAATTTGAGTTCAACTATCTTTTAGGTTTTTTTCATTTCTATTACTGTATATGTTGTTACGATAGTTCTGTTTGCTTTGCCTTATGTCGATTCATACAAGTCTTACCATGTTTTTCTGAATACCTCATACTTTTCATTTCTATTTTTTTTTAAACAACCAGCCCTGTGGTTTTATCACAATATAGGGAGCTCCTGGTACAGAGCTTTTTTTTTTCCAATGCAAATCAACATCTGCTGTACAATTTATAATCTTAGAGAGCTGTCTAGGGCCCTGGGAGATCCAGTGACTTGCCTGCAGGTATAGTATTAGGATGACTCAGAGGCAGGATTTGAACTCAGATATTTCTGAATTGGAGGCCAGATCTATAGGCAGTCATACTTTCTCTCATTTCATCTGTTATGGCACTATAATATTTCATTATATTAACAGCAATTTGTTAAGCTGTTTTCTCTATTGGTGGATACTGAGCTGTCTTTTTTGGCTTTATACTTCTACAAAATGTGGTGCTTTGAATATTGCAACATATGTAGTGTCTTTCTAGGAATGTGCATTTTAAAAAGTAAAACATTTAAAATAATTACTAAAAAAAAAAGGAATACTCATACTTCAGAGAACAGGGCTTTATCTCTGAGCAAAGAGTGGGGAAAACACTTCTCTCTGTGGTATATATTAAATTGAGGAAGACATGGCAATAATTTCTTGTGGAGATATACCAAAGGCTAGAAATATCCATATATAATACTATTACACTAATTAGCATGTTAAAGCCTACGGTCATATAATGATCCCTAAAGTTCATATGTTTCCCCATCTTCAACCTTAGGGAATTTATTTTAAATAAAAATTTATTAAGTCCAAACATAATAGCTCAGATTCCCCAGTTAAGAAATTCTTAACATTTAGGCAAATGTTGGGCTCTGCCTAATTTTCCATTTTATATCTCTTTTTAGTTAGCTTCTAACTTCTTTGTGTTTGAAGTAAAATTCACTTAACTGGAAACATTTGAGTGATGATGCTACAGATTGTATTATAGTATATTTGGATAGACAGGCAACAGAAGGAGAGGTTGGGGAAAGAATTGATCTTTATCTGGGACTTCTCTCATACTGGGTCTTCTGTTCCAAGCTACCTATAAGTTGATTATCTTTCTCAATAATTCCCTTCTCTGCCACAACTAGATCCTACCTTTTCTTTCAAAGGTATGCTGAAAAAAAAATTATGCTGCCTTCAACTTCCTGAATGAGTCCCGTCCTTTAGCTCGATAATTTATAGATGACCTTTGGGGAATGACTAAATTTCCTCAGCCTGTCTCAACATGATTCTCCTGGAATATGATTCTTATCAATGAAGGACTTTTTCCCACTTAGTCTAAGGCCTATGAGATTGACTGATTGGGCATCTTATCACTTATTTTAAGAGGTATGGGTTGAATAAAACAATCACCCCACTATTACATATTCATGTATCATGTAAATTTTCACTTAAAACATCTGCTGCCTTCTACCGGTTTTGTCCCAATAACAAATCACTTTTCTTGGTTTCTCTCATCTTGCTCTCTGTAGGGAGACAGTCTATACTGCTGCTGTCCCTCCTCCTGTATAGATGATAGATTATAAATACCTTGAGGGCAGACACTATTTTATTTGTGTCTTTGTATTTCCAGGGCATAGTTTGCTACCTGGCACAGAGCCATCACTTGGCACTTAGTAAATACTTGTTGATTGAATTATCGATTGGCATAGTCATGACTCTTATCTGCATGTGACTCCTCTGTCCTTCATTCTGAGATCTCCATATCCCTCTTCTGATATAATGACATGATAGCATAGACACATAATCACACAGGAATGTAAATTCTGAAAAGTTCTATCTGGCCCAAGGCCTCATGCCTTCCCACAGACATGCTTCTACTACATAAGGAAAAAAATGATTATGTCTGAAAATTGGGGATGATGTTTCCTGCCCAACCTATTGCATAAAGTATTTTTTTTAATGTCATAGAATCTCAGAGTTTAAAGGGACATCATAGGCACCTAGGGAGAAGTTAGGAGGTATAGTAAATAGAGTGCCAGTGCTAGAGTCAGGAGGACCCGAGTTCAAATTTGAACTTAAACACTTACTATTAGTATGACCCTGGACAAGTTACTTAATCCTGTTTGCCTCAGTTTCCTCATCTGTAAAATGAGCTGGAGAAGGAAATGGCAAAACCAATCCAGTATCTTTGGCAAGAAAACCCTAAATGGAATCATAAAGAGTAAGATATGATGAACTGATTAAACAGCAATAACAGAGGCCTCTACTCCATACCTCAGAAAGAATCCATTCTGTAACATATATAACAAATGGTCATCTTGCTTTTCCATGAAGACCTCCAGGAAGGCGAAATCCATTACTTCCTAAAGAAGCCAATTTTAGTTTTAGATGGCTCTAATTACAGTATCTTCTCCAGTGTATAAAGTAAAAAAGCTGTCTCATTATAACTTCCATGAATTATTTCTAATTTTTCTCTTTGGGATCAAGAAAAATAAGTTAATTTTTATTTTTTATAAAACAAGACTATTTTGTATTTCATATGCAAACCCATCAAATATTTCAATAAAGATTTGTATTTTCTTTTTTCCAGGTTAAATAATTTAAGTTCTTTCCATTAATCTTCATCTGGCATTATCTTAAGAGCTTTCACTATCCTGGTTATCCTTCTTTGATTCAGGTTACTAATATTCTTCTAAAATGTGACTCTGAGAATTAAGCATAATACTCCAGATGCAATCTAACCAGTGCAGACTAAAATGAGATGATTATTTCCAAGACAATACATTGGTCAATGAACACAGCCTAAGATTACATTAATTTTTTATTTTTGGCTGCCATATCACATTCATGCTGAACTTACAGTCCTTAAAACCACCAAGTCTTTTCCAAACTCCATAAAGCCAAGTTTTCCCATACACCATTTGTGAAGTTGCTTTTTGAACAGAAGTGAATGGCTTCACAGTTACCTGTATTAAATTTCATCTTACTAGATTCAATCCATTGTCCAGTAGTGTCAAGCTTTATTTAGATGCTATTTATGTTATTTACTTACTATATACTATATTTATTTACTATATTTACTGTATTATTATATTTACTCAAATCATGAAACATTTATTTAAGCACCTACTCTATGTCAGGCAATGTGTGAAGTACTGGCGATATAAAGAAAGGTTAAGAAATAGGGAAGGAAGGGGGCGTGGCTAGGTGGCGCAGTGAGTAGAGCACCGGCCCTGGAATCAGGAGGACCTGAGTTCAAATCCAGCCTCAGACACTTAACACAAAAACTAGCTGTGTGACCTTGGGCAAGTCAACCCCCAACTGCCCTCCAAAAAGCAAAAAAAAATAAAAAATAGGGAATCTTGTAAACTAAAAGTAAACAAATAAGTAAAAAAAATTTTTAATTAAAAAAAGGAAATAATCCTTGATCTGAAGGAATTCACAGTCTAACAGAGAAGACATCTACTATATACAAACCACTATATACAAGCAAGATATATAGAGGATACATTGGAGGCAATCAACAGAAGGAAAGCTCTAGCAGTAAGAGGAAGACCTTGCAAAATGTAGGACTTTTAGCTGAGATTTGAAGGAAGCCAGGGAAAGCAGAGGATGGAGATAAGGAGGGAAAGAGTTTCAAGCATTGGGGCAGCCAGTAAAAATCCACAGTCAAGAGACAGATTAGTACCTGGTGTGAGGAACAGCTGGGAGGTCATCATCACTGGATATTAGAATACACAGAGGAAAGTAAAGTATAAGAAGACTAAAAAAGTCTGAAGGGCCCCAATCATGAAGGACTTAAAACCAGAAGATTTTACATTCGTTCTTGGAGATCATAGGAAGCCGCTGGAGTTTATTGAATGGGGGAGTGACATGGTCCTGCACTTTAAGAAGATCAGTTTGACTACTGGGAGGACGCTGGACTGGAGTGGAAAGACAAGGCGGCTTGAGCAACTGTCAACTCTTGCAATAATTCAGTTATAAAGTGATGAGGGCCTGCTCTACGGTGGTAGAAATGTCAAAGGAGAAAAGGTGGTACACACTAGAGATGCTATTGATAGGATCTGACAACGGATTAGACATGAGGGTGACAGAGAGAGAGTTGAGAATGACACCTAGGTTGAGAACCATATCCAATTCATAACGGGCAACTGAATGAAGGATGATTAGATAACCAGTAGAGTCCAGCATCAGGCAAGGTACTTCTTTGTATCAAATGATATGAGAACCTGGGTCATTGGGAGGATGGTAGTACCCATGATGGTAGAAAGTAGGGGAAGGAATAGAGAACCCAATAAGTTCGGTTCTTTGCTATCCCGAGTGCTTTGCAAACTTTAAAGTACTCTAAAAATGCTACTGTTATTATTAGATCAGAAAACTAGGGCACAGAGAAGTTACAGTTTCTCCAGGATCAAACAAGGAGGAAGTAACAATGATAAGATTTGAAACTAAATAGCGTGACTATACAAGTCAAGCTCATTGACCACTAGTTTTCAGATTCTAGTCTTTTCCATGATCTCAAACGAGATAATTCTAGAGAAAGAGCTTCAAAATGCATTGAATGTTATAGAAATACATCCTATGTCATTATCCATTATTAATATGGCAAGAAAATGTTCATGATAGTAAAAAAAAAATAATAATGGCATTTATATATCATTATAAGGTTTGCAAAGTGCTTTATGAATACTGTCTCACTGGATCCCCACAACAACCCTGGGAAGTAGGTGCAATTATTATCCCCATTTTACAGACAAGAAAACTGAAGTGGACAGAGATTAAATCACTTGCTCAGAATCACACAGCTATTAAGTCTGAGGCCAGATTTGGAGTCAAGATTTCCTGACTTAGGGTCTAGATTTCTATCCACTGCTCGGCAAGCTCATGCAATTGAATTCATAAAGGGAACGCTCTAAATCATTGCCCTCACCCCCTAGATCAGGGCATATTAATGACAAAACAAGTTCTGGGTCACAAAATGGAAGGGGCTGCCTCTGTAGCCTATGATAGCCAGGCCCTCTGAGTCATGACCCAATAGAAAATTAAAACATTTAAAAACATAAAATAGTATTAAAAGAAAGGAATGAAGAAGTTCTATCTTTGCATTTACAACATTACATGAATATGGTCAATGAAGGAGAAACTATTTTCTATAACCAATAAGAATATTTTTAATATTAAAATAACAGGACAGATAATGATTACAATTATGCATGAAACTAAAAAGGCCACATTCAAGTTTAAAAAAATGGCAACGTGGGCAAGGCAAAAAAAAATGACCTCAATTTGAATTGCCTATCCAAGCAAATAAA
>CM053593.1:246373002-246390502 GCA_028646575.1 Pseudocheirus occidentalis | reverse complement strand
TTTGCTTTGTTTTATTTCTTGGTAGTGATTTTCGTAGCAAAATGATGAGGAAACATTTCCTGATTGGGAATGGCAGGGAGGGTTCTTTAGAACTAAATTCATGACCAAACCTTCTACCCCACCCCAAATCCCCACAAATGAATTTTTAGAATGTCAATACTTCTCTCAGTTTGGATGAAACAGGTTTTATTCTTTAGAAAAAAATTTAAAAGATACAGATGTTAGGAATTCATCCTTGTGAAAATAAAGGAGCATGGACATACCTTTAGTATGAGTACGTGTTATTCCTGTCCACTTGCTGCCATGCTTTCTCTAACTTATTTAGCCAGGCAACCAACTAGAAGCTCAGAGACCATTTCTTCCGCCTTCCCCTCAGCCCACAGTCAGGCAAGGTTCCAAAACTGGGGCTGCCACAATCTCATTCGTATCCATGGATACCAGATTTTACCTCTCCATGGCACAGTTCTCATATCCATTCTGCCAGGGAGATCATAGATGGAGACCATTCAATATAATTTGTTGTTGTTGTCTAGTCATTTTTCAATCAAGTCCGACTCATTGTGACCCTATCCAGGACTTTCTTTGCAAAGATAGAGTGGCTCGCCATTTCCTTCTCCAGCTCATTTTACAGATGAGGAAACTGAAGCAAACAGGGTTATGTGACTTGCCCAGGGTAACATAGCTAATAGGTGTCCGAGACTAGATCTGAACTCAGGAAGATGAGTCTTCCTGATTTGAGGCCTTGTATTCTATCCTCTGGGCAGCCTAGCTTATTTGTAAACAACTACCATATGCTATACTATATATACTTTGTATGTGCTACTATATATACTTTATCTAAGGATAAAGAGGCAGAGATGAAGTGATCCATCCCCTCTAGGTGTATTCTATGGAGAGAACATGCAGGTAGGTAAGTGAAAGCAAAATAAACAAATAAATGAATATATGCGTGTGCATGTATATCACAAATCTATAAATTTCAGTTCCATGTGATCAGCAAAGCCTGTCTCAAGTTTGGATAAGTGGTCTGGTAATTATTTGCATGTTTCCACAAGAACTTCTTACTGTTCTATACTAGAACAAGCCTTTGGTATGTTCCCTTTTTTCTCCTCAAAAAATTATTTCTACTTGCCCAATTTAAATTTTACTTCCACCATTTCACACTTACTAACCAAATGAGTTAACCTATGCAAATCACTTTACAAACTTTGAAATGCTATATAAATTTTAGCTATTACTTTTATCATTAATAATATTTAATTTAGGTTTCATATTGTGAGCTGGTTTGTAATGAGTAATAATTTCTCTCTCTGCACATTTATAAATAAATCTTTTGATTTTCCTGAAGTAATACTCTTTAAAGTTTTGAAATTCCTACTTCTAGGAGTATCACTCAACTTTTCTTCAGTGGCATTGTGGAACACAAAAGGAAAACATATGAGTAATTATTTTAATCTAATCACCATAATTTCTATCTGACCAGGAGAAAAATGTGGGTTTAAGTTTTATTATTGCTTCTGCTTTTATGCCAGCTTCACCTTAATCCGACCTATCCCACTTGTAACAACAAAAAACCAATAACACTTAAACAAAACCAATGGACAAATGGATAGGTTCTGACAGTATTAACTACATTTCACATCCACAGTCTTTCTCCTCTCTACTGATATAAGGGAACTGTGACTATGTTTCATCATCAGTTCTCCAGAGCCAAAATTGTTCATCATATTTAATCTGAGTTCTATGGCTTTTTAGTGTTAACGGTTCTCTGCATTAATGTAGTCACCATGTATTTTTTTAAAAATACATACATATATATATGGAGAGAGAGAAATAGAGACAGGAGACAGACATGGGGAGAAAGAGAGTTCCTGTTTTCTTTGCTCTGCACTCTACGTCATACACATTTTTTCATGCTTCTCTCAGTTTCTCATATTTGTTGTTTCTTAAAGCAGCTAGGTGGCATAGTATCTAGAGCTGTGTACTCATAGTTAGGAAGATCTGAGTTCAAATCCAGTCTCAATCCCATACTGGCTCTGTGACCTTGGGCAAGCCACAACATTTGTCTGACTCTGTTTCCCCATCTGTAAAATGAGGGAACTGCACTAGATCATCTTTAGGTACTATCCATTTCTAGATCTCTGATCCTATAGAGTACTGACTGTTCTGTTACTCTCCCACTTAATGGGGCACCCACTTTATTTCCAGTTATTTGTAAAACATTCTTTTAAGTAGTTTTATTCAAGGCTAGGTTAGCTGTTCTGGTCCACCAGACCTAGCAGATTCCTATAGCACCAAACTACCAGTAGAATAGAGACAGCAGGAACAAGGGATAGACTGTGAAGCAAGCCCCCATGACACCTCTGCCATCAGTAACAGCGACTTTCAACTAACAAAAGAAATCATGCCTTTAGTATGTGCATGAAAAGCAAATGTTTATTGAGTCTACTATGTGTCCAACTACTACCATCAACATGAAAAGGTCTAGTACCTTAATGGCTATAGCCAAAGACAGAAATAGGGGTGGAAAGAAATGGTAAGCACAGAAATGTCAGCTTTTCCAAATGAATAGTAATACAATTTTATTCCCATCATGCCAAGTGCATCTCAGCATCTGCTCTGGAGATCCCTCTGAGAAAACTGGGCAAATATGTTGAACACAAATGCTGCTGAACGAAGAATAAAGTCATTTCAGACTTAATGATGCTAAGAGGGTATTTAAATGTACTAATAAAGAAGCTAATGAGGGATATCTTTGGATTCATACCAAAACACAGAATATTAGTGATAGCAATCTGCTTACCTAAAATCTAAAAGGTAGAACATTAAACCCCCTTGTAGAAGGGAAAGCCAAATATAAGCCCAGCTGCTTCCTGAAGGCAGAATAAGTTTTGTATAGAACTCAGGCATGAGTCCATTCATAGTTCTCTTACTGAAACTCTAACTCTGTTGTGTAAAATAATGACAATAATTGCAGTTTCCTATTGCTTTTAGGTGAACTGAGTGTTTTCTTTAGGACAACTTGAGATAAATCCATTGATTGTTGTTTCATTTTTAGATGAAGAAACTAAGCCTTATAAAAAAGAAATGATTGCCCATGGTCATACATCTATGAAGTGAAGTGTCAGGACCTAAATTCTAACTTAAGCCTCCTTTCTGGAGGGATAATACACTCTTTCCACCTCAATGCACTGCAAAGAACACAGCTTTGTTAAATGCTTAGATAACTTGGATCAAAGAAGAACACTGGATTTGGAGGTTCAACTGGGTTGACCTTATAGATCTGTCTCTTCACACCTATGTCACTTTGAGCAACTTTTTGGGCCTCAATTTTATCTGCAAAGTGAGTGGGTTATTGTAATGTTAATGAAATCAGAAGATCTTCCATGCCACTTTCTATTGGCACCTAGTAAAGACACTTGGCTCCTTACTCAAGTTAACTCCTTGGGAGTAGTTAACACCTTAACAGGAAGGGGCAGAACAGGAAGAGCTATACTGTATATAAGGAAGAGAACCAGCAGGACAGTCAGATTTTCTCTTAGTCACCACGTGGAGACTGTACCTTTTGCTGAGATCCTCCTTCTGCAGCTTTTACTGTGAACTTCTAAGGACCAGGCTGTGGAATATCATGAGTCTGAGAGGGATCCCTGCTTGAGGGAGCCTGTTCTATTGATGAAGGCTTGGGAATGTGGGTGTTCACTGCATTAACTACGTGTATCAACTTTGTGACCACTATAATGACTTTGTCCTTCTGGTTCTGGGACTTGGTGTTCTGGTTTCTGAATAAAGACCTTGGTTGTGCCCTCCATGTAGAGAGTTTGCTACATTTTGTAATTCACAACTATACCAGCATATTCATAACTACCATAGGTATTGTGAATATTACATTATTGATACAGTTATGCCTCTCAAGTCCCTTTGATAACTGAATCTATGATCCTGTTAACTGTATTGGGGATACCTGTGGTGGTGGTTGGTGTTTAAAGGAACAGTGCTGATAATGTGTCACTATCAACCAGCTATGGGCTGATAATAGGTAGCATAGCAGATAGAAGGTAGGACCTGGAGTCAGTTGGTGACCTGGAGTCAAATCTGGTCTCATACATTTACTTGCTCTGTGACCTTGGGCACTTAATCCTGTTTGCCTCAGTTTTTTATCTGTAAAATGAGTTGAAGAAGGAAATGGCAAATCACTCCAACATTCTTGCCAAGAAAACTCCAAATTGGAGTTGGATTGGATAAGACTGAAATTGGATCGCAGAACTGGATAAGACTGAAATAACCAAACAACAATATTAATCAATCAATCAGTCAACCAATGAACATTTATTAAGTGCCTACTATATGCTACAGGCACTGTGCTAAGATCTAGGGATACAAAAAGAGGTAAAAGACAGTCCCTGCCCTCAAGGAGCTTACAATCTAAAGAAGAAAATAACATGCACACAAGTCTATACAAAGCAAACCATAAACAGTATAAAAACAGGAAATAATTAAAAGAGGAAAGGTAATAGTATCAAAGCGTTAGGGAAGATTTCCTATAAAAGTTGAGATTTTACTTAAGACTTAAAAGAAGCTGCAGATAAAGTGGGGCACACACACATATCAGGATACAAAGATAGGTAGCTAGATGATAGATAGATGGATAGATAGATAGATAGATAGACAGATAGACAGATATAGAGCGTCTGAACTTTCAAGAGCAAGAATACTTAGTTATTAATGATTTTCTCTGCTAAAAAGTAAGCTTCTTGAAAGCAGAGCTGTTTCATTTTTATTTTAGCATCCCCATCATCTAAGCAGGTAGGTTGCCCAGGATATAAATAAATCAAATTATATCCCAATTCCTAATGTTACTATGCATGATCTCTCAAGAACAAGAGGCATCCACGATTACCTATGGATTGTAACATTCTGTTTGGACATAAGTTCCTTGAAGGTAGAGGCCTTTTCATTGCTACCTTTGTATTCCCAGTCCCTAGCCTGCTGTTTCATACATCGTAAATGCTTAATAAATGCTTATTGACTAATTAATTCTCTCTTATCATCACCTTTCTCCTTCCATTCTCACAAGAAGACAGCTTGCCTCCATGGCTGCAAATTCTGCCAGCCTGTATTACTAGTTACAATGTTCCTGATGCCTTTTCCCATCATGTCTCAGGATGAGAAGAAATGTTTGAATTCTGATAAACTTTCAAAAATACCTATTTGGTCAGTAATGAAAATGGCCCTTGGAGCAAGGAAGAAAACCAACAGTCAATAAATAGACTTAGCCTGAGGCATTCCTTACATTCTAGTGCTCAGTCAAATAAGATTAGCAAAACAAAGACAGATGGCAGCAGTGATTAACTAACTCTTTGTTATAACAAAAATTGTGCACTTCCATTGTCGTCCATGACACAGTGTAATATTAAGCCTCAATCAGAAACAAACTGACCTACCAGGGATAATACTTTTGTTATTCCCTAGTCTTTGTTTTGTTGCAGTGAGGTTCTGACACTGCCACATGCTTTTAGCCTCCTGCCTTTTAAAAACAGAACAAAACAAAAACTACTTTGTTGTGGGTTTTTGCTTAAACAAAGGCTACCTCTGAAAGGATCACCGTAAGGGAAAGAATATTAACATGGCACTGGTAGTCAAAACAGAATAGGGTCAAGCATTCCCAACTTCAAAATATTATTCCCAGAGGATTCATTCTACTTAACTTTCCAACAAGTTACACAGAGCTAGTTACTTTAAATTCCATTTGGGATTGTTAATTGTACTGCATCCTTTCAGGGTAGGTAATTTGCATAAGATAATTCTCCTATCCCAGAATGAGTATCAGGCCCCAATGGCAGCAAAGTTGAGGTATGTGTGGATGAATTTCATTACTAACAACATGGGTGTGACAGAGATACCACAATCACTCATCATAGTTCCCCTTATATCTAAAGCTTTAATTCACCCTCTGGGGGAAAAAAAAGTCTCACTGGTAAAGATTGTCCCTCCAATAGTGGGGCAGGTGGGGGCGGTCAGGGAAGGAAATAGAATTGTTCTGGATACTTTCTGATGATGAAAGTATCACAGTGTCATCTTCATTATCCCTTATTTCTGGTTAGGACAAAAACATTGCATCACTGTTATTAAACAACTTTAGGCTAAAATTTTAGGTCCAAGTTTTTTTCCCCCCTCATAAGTGATTTGTAAGCCATCATTCAGAATACTTAACAAATTAAAAGTACTTCTCAATGGGGCAGCTAGGTGGTGTAGTGATTAGAGCACTGGCTCCAGAGTCAGGAAGACCTGAGTTCAAATTTGACCTCAGACACTTAAGACTTACTGGCCATGTCACCTCGGGAAAGTCATTTAAACCCAATTGCCTTGTCTTCTATTCTCAAAAAAAAAAAAAGGTAAAAAAAGAAAGGAGCTAAAATATAAACTAAAGAAAGCTGATAAGTATATTATATAGATCCCCTAATCAGAGCAGGTCAATTCCATGTTGTTCCTTTAGTGTTACTGATGGAATTATATTAGTGCATGAAGTTATGATACCAAAATATATAGTGTCAACCACTAGAAAAGGTTTGGTTAAAGAGACAGATAGTAATATAAAAATTACATTATTTATTCCTTATTATTCTCTTAAGGCTAGCATTACTTGCTCAAGAAGTGCAGGACTAAAGTCCTGACTGATGAACAGAGAAATCAAAAGACTCTTTATACATTTTTAGAACCATCCCAGTTCAGATGACTATGTCACAAAATTTTATGACTTCCATTTGTTATCATTTATATGTGAAAACAGAGTACCTTATGTCTGTTTTGATCTCCTGTGGAGTAAGTCCCAAGATAAGGGGAATCTGAAGTTACAGACACAGTGAAAGGCATTTTTAATCAGAGCAGTTTGTTTGATTAAATCAGACTCTGGCTAAAATATATTAAATGATTATCAATAGTTTTAATTAAATATTGTGATTTTTTTCATATTTTACTAAAAGTTACTTTTTCTTAATTTTGTGTACCAGGTTCTTATTTTAAATAACAATACTCACATTTCTAGCCAATTAATGCACTAATAGTGCAGGATTTGGAATCAGAGGACCTCGATTAGAATTTTGCCTCTTCTGTTAGCTATGTAGGTGACCTTGGGTGAATCCCTTGACCTCTCTGGGGCTCAATTTCCTCATCTGTTAACAAGAGGGCAGTATTAGATGGTATCTCAGATTCCTTTCAAATCAAAATTCTATAATCCTCTGCATTAGAGTCTTTTCACCTAGTTCTATCTACACATACTCTTGTGGGGGAAAAAAATCAGAATAACCTCAGTACATTTTTAATGAAGTTGTCATATAATGAGTGTTTTATGCTTTGTTGCCGTTTAGTCACTTCAGTTGTGTTCGACGCTTCACGTCCTCATTTGGAGTTTTTTAGGCAAAGATACTGAAGTGATTTGCTATTTCCTTCTCCAGTTCATTTTACAAATGAGGACATGGAGGCAAACAGGCTTACTGTGACTTCACCAGAGTCACACCAGCTAGTTAATGTTTGAGGCTGAATTTGAACTCATGAAGTTGGGTCTTCCTGAATCCAGGTCCTGCACTCTATCCACTGTGCCACCTAGCTGCTGTTTTATATTTTAGCTTTTTTTTTAATACCAAATAATAACAACTTCCATATCTGTGAAATGGAAATAATAATTCTTGTGCCATCTACCTCCACAAGAAAGGATAAAATGAGACAATTCTTGTTAAGGGCTTTGTAAACCATTGAGCGTTACATAACAATATCTAGAATTTATATAGCTCTTGAAGGTGACAAAGTACTTAACAAGTATTATCTCACATGGTCCTTTCAACAACCTGGGAAGTCAGTGCTATTATTATCCCCATTTTACAAATGAGGAAATTAAGGCAGAGACTAAGTGATGGGTCTAGGATGAGGTTGGATTTGAAGAATTTGAGACAGGATTTGAAATCAGGTCTTCCTGACTCCAGTTCCAGAGCTCTATCCACTGAGCCATCCAGCTGCCATACAAGATGTTTAATCTATCTATCTATCTATCTGTCTATCTATCTATCTATCTATCTATCTATCTATCTATCTATCTATCTATCTACCTGTCTGTCCGTCCGTCTGTCCATCCGTCTGTCCGTCCGTCCACCCACCACCACCATCCATCCATCTATCTATCTATCTATCTATCTATCCATCCATCCATCCATCCATCCACCCACCCGTCTGTCTGTCTATCTATCTATCTATACTGTAATCTATGCTATCATATTAGATTCAACAAGCATTTATGTAGCACTCACTGTTTGGCAGACACTGTACCTGGTGCTGAGGAGATAAAAGAAAAAAACTAAAAACAATCTCTGTCCTCCAAGAGTTTACATTTTATTAGAACATAGTATATGTATTACAATAGATAATGATATATTATGTCTAATATCATATGAAGAGGCAATGTGCTATAGTGTCAAGAGAGCCTCTGTGTCGGCAAGGCCTGGGTTCAGATCCTGATCCTTACTCATACTGGCTATGTGATATCTTGGGTAAAGCTTTTAATCTGTTGGTGTCCAAGACTATAAGTTGTCGAGTCATTGCTGTTCTGCATTGTTGCAGGGAATTTCTCCAGTGGGAAATCTCTAAGCCAATAAATTTTTAGATCCAGAGCAAAACTAAACAATAATCATTATTGGAATGATATTTTTTATTATGGTGATCATACAATATTGTAACATTAATAATAATAATATAATTTCTACTTAGGGATAGAGATAAGACCTATGATCTCCCAGAAGATGACATTCCTGCAAATGAAGATTAGTACTTCTCTTAAGTTTTCATGTTAGAGGTTTTCCTCAAGTGACTTGTTGAGGATTGCATAGTTAGTCTGTAAGGCTAGTCATGGCTAGTAAGGCAAATCTTCTGGACTTTAAAGTCAACTCTCTATTAGATGATGCAGTGCATAGAGTGCTGGTCCTGGAGTTCGGAAGACTTTTCTTCATGAATTCAAATCTGGACTCAGATCCTTACTACTTGTGTGACCCTGAGCAGGTCACTTAACCCTGTTTGCCTCAGTTTCCTCATATGTAAAATGAAGGGGAGGGGCAGCTAGGTGGCGCAGTGAATAGAACACCGGCCCTGGAGTCAGGAGTACCTGAGTTCAAATCCGGCCTCAGACACTTAATACAAAAACTAGCCGTGTGACTTTGGGCAAGTCGCTTAACCCCAACTGCCCTCCAAAAAGAAAAAAAATGAAGGGGAGAAGGAAATGACAAACCATGTCAGTATCTTTGCCAAGAAAACCCCAAATTGGATCACAAAGAGTTGAACACAACTGACAAATGACTGAACAACCAGTCTAACATTATGTCACATTGACTCTCAATCTCTATGTATATTTATTAAGTAGAAATTGCTCATTTTGACGTAAACTTATCAAATTATGAATGTTGCCATGTTTCTGTCTTCACCACCCAAAGTAGTATAATAAGGATTTTGCTGTTAGTGTTGGGACTAGAAACAAAGCATCAAATAACTGATTTGCAAGCAATTATAAAACCAAAAAGGCTAGGTAAAAACCAAGAAAACACTCTGTACACAAAATTCAATTAGATCAGTCAAATTTCCTTCTAAGATACAGTAAAAAGTTTTAGAGCTAAAGAGGAAGCAACAGAACTAATTGAGACTTTCTTATGGCTTTTGATTTTGTCTCTGTCCCAGCATCAGACTTGCTTCCATTAAACCCTCTGAAATTTCCTCAACTCTTCCATCACTTCTGGTCTCTGTATATTTTTGATGTGTTGATGTGCCTGAAGTAGTGAATAAGACAAATCTAACCCAGCACACACTCCCTTCATCTCTTCTTCTGACATGACTCCATACCTCCTTGAAGAAGTTGTTGTCAATAGTCAAAAAAAGCACAAACTTCAGATTGATAATGTCCAAGGTCATATTTTTATAGGGCACTGCATCCCTATAATACAGCAGTGACTGCTGTATCCCTTTTGCAGTGACCCTCTAAACCCTCACCCTTGCCTCCCACCATTCTTCATACCAAGGTAGAAGATTCTTCCTATGATGTAGAAAGGAGGGCAAATTTCTGGTACTCAAAGTAAACTTGGTTTGTTCAGTGTAGCTTCTAAAAATGTGACATCTTGAGACTAGAAGCTGCTGCATTGCAGGCTGTATGTGAATGCTGAGTGAACTGAGTGACAATAGAGTGACTAAGCAGAATTGGGGACTATTAATTCATTTTATCACTTTGTTAAATAGAATCACGGAATTAGAGAATTTTTAGCGACTTAGAAGGGACCTTTAAATCATGTGTCATAGCTCAACCCTTTCCTTCTACAGATAGACAGAAATCCTAAAATTAAGTATCTTTCCAAAGGTTGCTTTTAGGGTACACACAACAAATTGAACTAATGGCTAACAAAGAGTTGTCAGGTAAAGGTCCTACAAAGTCTGTTTAATGATAGGTGTTATTAGAACAATCTCTTTTTTTATGATGCATGCAAATTTTGCTTAGAATTTCAGTTGTTAGTTACAGAGCAGTATATTTATTTATTGATTTGTAAACAAATATGCATGGCTTGTCAAAATAAATCATCTATAGTCTGGGCCTATTTTGGTCCTGGGAGTTTTGCCCAAAATATTTTGCAGCAGCATATTTGAAGCCTACATGTGGGTCAGGGAATCTAATTCCCTTTATACTCAATGACTCAGGAGCCCACTGGTTTTGAGATAGTAATATGTCCCTAACTGGCATACCTAGAAAAATTTTTTTTATATTACATCAGGTCATTTCTAGACAAAATGTCAAAGAAGAGAGAATATGTCTTACCTCTCTATTCTCACCTTTCCTAAGTGGGAGAGCAATGAAGGGAAAAGGGGTCATGTGTGCTTGGTGGCTGGTTTCTTCAAGGAAATCATGTCATTAGGTATTGGTCTAATCTCTCTGCAGGTAAAGACCAAACAAGACTGCTTCTCAGGCCAATAGGTAACAAGTCTTGGAAAGAGAATGAATTGGATTCTGTTTACATGTCTATTAAAGTAGGAAGGTGAAGGGAGTAAGAATTTATATACCTCCTACTATGTGCCAGGTAAAGTCACTAAATGCTTTACAAATATTTCATCCAATCCTCACAACAACCCTGTAAAGTAGGTGCTATTACTGTCCCTATTCTATCACTGAGGAAGCAGAAGCAAACAAAAGGTTAAGAGATTTGCACAGGGTCACACAGATACTTTAAAAAGTGTCTGAGGTGGAATTGGAACATTCAAACTCAGGTCTTCCTTACTCCAGGCCCAGCTCTCTATTCACTATGCCACCTAGCTGCTGATTATAAACTAAAATAATTTATCGTACTAAAATTAGGCCTTATACTTTATGATAGTCATTATACCTTGATGGTAAAACTGTACTTGTGTCAATAGGTCAGATTGTAAGTTTCCCACTAAAGGCCCATCCTTAGCATGTAATGACAATACTGAATAAAGACGAAAGTTATGGTTATTTTCATAACTATTTGTCTTTGAAGCACAAATCTACATAGTATCCTTAGACATATTTCACAAGTAAGGATATTAGTCTAAAAGTAAAACCAACAGAAACTAACCACTTAAGAAGCATACCAAGACATAGAGTAATTTTCCTAAATGTAGTTCTGACCATGTCCCTCCCCAATTGATATCTTTGTGATGGTAAATTGAACCATCTTTTGTCTCAACTTCAAGCCCTTAGTCATTGAATGGGTGCTGCCTCAGACAAACTGAGACCTGGGAAAGACCTTAATTTAGAAAGGCCAAGGTCACCTGCTTCATCTTGAGTCATTGCCAGTCATCTTGACCTTTGTCTTGCCATTAGACTTTTGATGACTCTGGAAGAGAGGGTGAAGCTGATGACTTTGTGTGTCTCTGCCTCACATATTCAATTCACACACAAATCAAGACATCATCCTTGTGATGTCATTGGTCCTCTTTGAGAATGAAGGACAAACAACAGAATCTGGTGGCTCTCTGTACCTCTAGTATCAAATATAAATTCCTCTATTTTGCATTTAAAGCTTTTCATAATTTGGCCTTAACTTACCTTTCCAGCTTTATTACATATTACTCCCCTTCCTGCCCCCTATTTTCTGACCAAACTGGCTTTCTTATGATTACTCACACAGGGAACTTCATCTTCTACTTCTGCTTTGGCTCTGACTGCTCCCCATGCCTGGAACATCCTCCTTAATTCTACATATTAGAGTCCCCGGTTTCCTTCAAAACTCCTATTAAACACTACCTTTTACGTGATTTTTTTTTCATCCTAAGAGCCATTTGTATGTCCCTGTTTTAGGTTATTAGAATGTGTGTGTCTTGAGACCAGAGATCACATTTTTGGCTTTTTTTTTGTTTCCCCACAATCACATCATCTCTAATAAGGTAGCTAACAGCTCATGACTATCTCTTCTTTAGCCCCATTGCCAGGGTCTTGCCTTGTACCACCACAAATGCAGCCTTGCTTGGCCCATCAGCCAGAAGCTCCCAGTTTCCTAAGAGATCCAAGACAAATATGATACCGAATTTCTATCCTTTTTCAGCTGTCTGGTGAGACCCTGTCCTCTTCTTTCAAAGGCTCTAGATAAGGACCCTTTGTCCACCTTCATCCAGGAATGTGGAACCACCACATGAACTAGGGATCCCTTCACCTTCTGCAGGGGACCTTTTCCAGACCCCCAGATGTGTAATTCCCCTCAGAGATTACAGCTCTGCATAAGTCTTATATGTAACTAGTTATTTTCATGTCTGTCTTCCACATTATGTGAGCTCCTTGAGGGCAAAGACAGTTTTTGTCCTTATTTGCATCCCCAGTGCTTAGCATAGTGCCTGGAATATAAAAGGTGCTTAATAGGTGCTTGCTGGTTGACTGACATCCACTGTAGTTATGCAGAGATAATATTTTTCTTATCCAGATGTTTGTAGAGCAAGACACCTCAAAGTCTGGGCAAGGGATGGAATAAGGGAAGGCCGAAGAGGGCCAACCAGAACTACATCCAAAAGCAGTCCATTCTTATGAGTGAGGTTTTCTGGAGTCTGGATCTAAGAAGCAGCTAACTAGGGGAGCTCTCTTCCTTCCTAGGTTGGTACCAGTTCATTAGATATGGCTTCTGAGGGTTAGGATACTCGATCCCTATGATCCCTAATGAACTATGTCAGTCAGGGATAAAAGCTTATTTAGCAGGGGCAAGCTTAATAACCTAAAATTGTACTTGGAAACACGTTAAGGACAGAACAGGATAGGTGGGTTCTCTGATTGTCATAAGGATCTCCCTTAAGCAGAAGTAGCTGCTCTGCCCTTAGTTATGCAGATTTTGTGATACCATGCCCACTACCACATGGCATCATGGCTCCCATATCTAGAGTGGCAATGGATCCATTTCTCATACTCTGTAATTCTTGTAACAAGATTAACTTGGTTTTTTAGTTTAGCAGAAGACATATAACAACTCAAACAGGCACTGATGTGCTCCACAAGCAAAAGTATATGGTCAGAGGTATCAGCAAAATTCTTCCATTGGTTCTGTCTCCTAATAAGACAATCTTTGATTGTATATTCCTTTTCTCTCAAAGCCCCAGCCACTTGACCAGACTCATGACTGCCTTGAAAAGCATCAGTATAGATCAAGATGTTAGCTTACCCATCCCTTAAGACTCAAAAGCTAGTCTTCCTACTGCGAGTCTACCCTGGACCGCATTCCTCAGGGTGTTTCCCCTTACCAGATTAATGGTTCCTGAACTCCATCTACTCATGCATCTTTCTTGACAGGTAGAGCTATTGGTAGCTCAAGCAAAGACTTTCTTTAGAAACTATGTCTTTGGGAATAAAGAAATAGGATGGACATTGGGCTAGTGGAGAAGGAAGGCTGTCAAGACCAGAGAAGTCAAAACCTCTTTGAGAAGAATGCTGATACCCAAGGGTCCTGGGCAAATTTAGTCTTGAATTCACCATTTTCATTTAAAAGTAGAGGCCTCCTATCTACCTAATTAGAGGGACCATCTTACCTTACCCTACTCATAATATGCAACTGAATGAAGGCTGATTCAATAGCCACTAAGGCCCAGTTACATGTAAGCTACTACTTTGTACCAAGTGGTATGTATGAGTTCAGTTCAATAGAGCCAGGTCATTTATTAAATAGTCAGTAGGCCCAGTAACAGAGAAACAACCATTTTAAACAAAAGGCACAGTGAGTTGTCATTTCAGCAATTTTCATGCTACATTTTGCAGCTCCAGAAGTCTAATGGCCATTTGATTTGGCCACTCATAGAGCTTTGCCAGTGGCTTCAATCAACATAGTCTTTATGGACTAAAGTTGGAAGTTCTAAAGGTTGAATCACTTGCCCAAATTATTAGCAGAGAACTGAGGTCCTTTGATGCCAAACCCACTGCTATTTCACCTGCATCGTTCTACTCCTCATGTGACTGGACAGCAAGTAGACCAATAGGCACAAGTGATAACTGCTGTCTTAATACAAAAGGGAAGTAAAGGGGGAAGGAATTGGCCAGAAATATGCTCCAAAGGAAAACTGAATGTTTAGATGACCACCACAAGCTTAAGTAAGCAATATACTTGTTAATATCAGCATGCCAAGTGGCTGACCACTATTTTATCCTTTCCATACCAAAAGTCTCCATCTTAGTCTATACAGGTTGTGGTTCTCCTTTCAGAAAGTTCCTCTGATTCCATAATGGACATCAAATAAAAAAATAAGATCCACTTTATAGTCAGTTTTGCTAGTGTACACCCAGACCATAAAGCAGGGGGTACCTTTGTTTCATCACCATATGTGGCTTGGAACCCTTGACAATGGATGCTTGGAAACCTGGAAAAGAAACCAAAACTGGATAATACTCCAAATAAGCTCTGTAGTTTATAAAATCACATTTTAATACTGGTCATAGGAACACTGGTGCTTTAGGCATGCACATTTTTTACTCTAAAAATTTTTTTTTCCCCCGTTGCTAAATACAATTAGTTGTCACATGGATTTATTTAATTTATTACCATTTGTGAACAGCCCAAATGGGCTAGGGCTTGTACAGCCTATACAATTAGATCAGTCCATGTTGACTGGTATTGAGAAATGCACACACCCAAGGTCTACACAAAATGATTCCTGTCAATGGGGAAAGAATTCCCACAAATTCTTGCTACAGATCCTACAAACTGTACCATAGGGACTCAACACGTTAACTGATGGTCTGGTATTTCTAAAAGATAATGTCACCATGACATTTTCAATCTTTTAATATCCTTTTATTGACTCCCATTTCCAACATCCTCAAGCTGGAACTACTTGAGCTGAAAAAGCTGAAATATGTTTCCATTATTTGCTTTGCCCAGCTTTGTGGCACTGGCCAGGCCTTGGATGCAGTGGACTAATAGACTTTTCAGCAGGAGCTCTCTTGCTTTCCTTGCTGTTGGAAAGAGATGGCCATTTGTTTTTAAGGGGAAAAAACCACTGCTTCTCCTATCAGGACTGTGTAATCAGTAAAGATGAAAAAACTCTATGCAAAGGACTTCAGGGTAGATGACTACCGCCAGCCCTCATGGGTGGATTGAGCTGCCATACTTCTTTCAAAATGACCCAGATTTAATGGAGGGCAATTCATTCCCTAAGGCTATCCACCTTGCAAAGTCGGCTGGGTATCCTTGCCCAAGGTTGCTGGAAATTTTTCATGTCTCACAAATTTGAAATAACATAATATCATTTTTAAGCCACAGTATATCTAGTCAGTATAAGCACATGATGATTGTGAAAGACTATCTTTAAGTACATAAGTTTTTTCCATGTTACCTCCTGTACCACATATAAACTCCTTGAAAGACTTTTTTTCCCCTTTTTTTGTAGCCTCAGTGCTTAGCATAATGCCTGGAACATAAACACATAAGTATTGATTAATTGACTAAAAATCCATTGTTTTCAATTGAAAAGAAACAGTAAATCAAATGTCAATTTTTGGATTATCCATCACCTACTTCATTCTCAGTGGAACTTCATTCCATTTTATTTAACAAGTATTTATTCAGCACCTACTAAGTGTCTGACACTGTGCTGACCACTGGAGATCATAAGAACATAGATATATGCAAAATAAATAAGATACCACCTAATTTAACTCTTTTATTTTAGAGATGAGGAATTTGGGAGCTAAATAGCTTAAATGACTTGCTTGAGGGTAGCTAGGTGGCACAGTGAATAGAGCACAGGCCCTAGAGTGGGGAGGACCTGAGTTCAAATGTGGCCTCAGACATTTAACACTTCCTAGCCTTGTGACCTTGGGCAAGTCACTTAACCCCAATTGCTCTGCCTTCCCCCATCCAAAAAGCAAAAAAAAAAAAAAAAAAATTAAATGACTTGCTTGAAATCACACAGGTTGTAAAGTATAGGCAAGATTTGAACCCAAATTCACTGTCCTCTCTGCTATCCCATGATACCTTTATACAAAGACAAAAATTGAAACAGTTCCTGCCTTCAAGGAGCTTTTGTTCTATTTTATAGGGAAACAGTACCTACAAAGATAAGATTTTATATAGATATAGATGATAGATATAGATAACTTGTTGCCAACATTTGAAGACCCATTTACATATGTTAACTCATTTGAACTTTATAAGGTTGCTGGGAACTTTGTGAGATAGGTATTACTATTACCCTCATTTTACAGATGAGAAAATTGAGGCACAAAGAGCTTAGGTGATGTATCCAGGGTCACATAAATAGTAAATGTCTGAGTTAGGATTGGAATTTGGACCATCCCAACACACCAAGTTTCATGCTCTATCCATTCAGACATTTAACTGCTTCTTCTAAAGTACAAACTAGGGGATTAGCAGGTGTGTGTGAGGGGGAGGGAGGGTAATGAGATGGGAAAACTCTAACAATCAGGAATTTGGGAAATACCATCTATCCAAGGTAGCATGTGAATTTCAATGGAGAGGGGAATTCTAAGGAGTGAAGATAAGAAGGAAAAGTATTTCAAACACTGAAGAACCATTCTTGGTGATAGGCAAGCCTTATAGAACATAATAGACATCTGTCTCATCATAGATCTTACATAAGGAATTGTATTCAAGACAGCAACATGTGTATGATATAGGATTAAAGATGGTGAAACAAAGGGTTTACTTTGAATAGGAATCTCACTCAACAAAGAATCTAAATTTCTTAGTCCTTGGCAAACCTTTGGGGTTTGATTTTTGTTTGCATCCAACAAAATATATCTGCTTTTGAAGAGGGTTGCATAGATAGGTGTTTTAGGGATTTCTAAGAAATCCTTGGAGGGTTCTTTTAGCCTGAAAAGAATTCCCAGACTCAAGCAATTTTGGCAGTCATGATTATAAAAGTTTATTGTTATGCTTTACAGCGGGCAGGGGTCTTAGAGGGCCTGCAAGCCTGCAGGAGTTAGAGATACAGATTATAAAGCCATAAAAACATAAATCAGGGGCGACTAGGTGGC
>CM053593.1:246353757-246372502 GCA_028646575.1 Pseudocheirus occidentalis | reverse complement strand
AAAAAAAAAAAACATAAATCAGGTATCAATTGTGCTAAGTAGGAAGTAAGGGTGGGATCAGGAAGGAGTTAAGGAGTGGTCAGTACTTAAAGAGATATGCACTTTTTATATCAACTGCGCAGGTGTATTGCCCATAATTCACTGGGAGAAAGCCCATGGTGGGGCTACCAGGAGGTGTGGTTTTTGCTGTGAAATGTCACTAAGTCAGCCAGTGGTCAGGCCTGACTGAGAGGTATCCAGTCTGTTACCCATCAATGTCCTGTTTGACAAGATGGATATTGGGAAGCTAGACTAATTGGGGATCCAGGGTGTGCCTAATTAGCGAAGAGTTAGCTTACTGATAGTGCATTGAAGGATTCATAGGTGCAGTTGGCCACTAGAACAAGGGGGCTATACATTTCTCTAAACTAAAGGTATTGTTTATAAATGCTTTTGTGAAGGATTCATAAGTATAGCTTGCTATTGTACCAAGCAGAGATAAACAGTTCATGAGGTATAGCTAGACAGAGTGCTGGCTCAGGGGAGAGTCAGAGTTAATGGTTTATGGCTGGGGAAAGTGTGATTTTTACAACTTGGCTTCACAAACTGATATTACAACCAAAGCTGTATTACAAACATCAATATTACAATCAATATTACAAACACAAATGTGATTTTACAAACTGAAGTTACAACTGAATGTTATAAACAAAGGCACCCCAGCATCCCATCACTTTGATATAGAATATAGTAGGGAACATACATGTATTGAGATACTTTGAATAAGGCATTTAACACCTCTGGGTCCTCAGTTTCCTTTTCTATAAAATGAAAGTATTAGACTAGATGACTTCTGATGCACTTTGTGGCTCTAGACCTGTGATTCTATGTGCATGTGTGTGTGTGTCTTTTTTATGAGGAATGACACGGAGTAAGGGTGGAAAGGGTACAAAGTGGGGGGAGTGGCCCAAAATATTAAGAACATCCAGAATGAAACTAGCCTGTACTTTGAAAATTAGTATTCTTTTATTCTACCCAGCAATGTGAAAAGTCACTCAGTAAGACATTTCTTACACAATAAACTGAATTACTTTTTTTTCTTTTGGGAGATTTTCAATACATTATCTACCTAAAGCTGAATACATCCATCAGTGTGGAAAAGAAAAGCTTGTGTGACCTGAGCAGGGAGTCCATTTAGCAAAAAAAGAGACTGGAAACCAAGTTCCAGGCTGTTCTGACTAATGAAATCAAATGTTTACTTTTTAAATATTCAAGATTCACTTCTCCTGTTAAATCAATATGAAAGCAGGTGGGAAAGCTGTATGTCATCTTCTCTGTAAAAAACAGCCGCAGTTTACTTTAAGTAACCATATTTGTTATGTACTGCCCAAAGCTTTTGATTCTTAGAGGAATAGAAAAGGTGTGCTTCTGAGGCTCAGTGACACTAGGTTCAACTATCTAATAGGGACATGTTATAAAACTGGAGAGGGTAAAGATATGATCTTGAACTTTTAACTCACCATTGTTAAACGTAGAAGGGGGATTAGAGATATTACTACTACTATTTGTAATAATAACAATGGCCATAACAAAAAAAATTCAATAATTGCTATTATTATTATAATAATTGCTAACATTTATATACTACTTACTGAGGGAACTGAGGGGATTAGAACAGCAAGTGGCAATGGAAATTGAGTGAATCACACTGACTCCATCTTCTGACTCAATTCTGGGCCAGTTCATTTCCCTTTTTGTTCAATTATGAGTCTAATTTAATTTCTATCCTGTGAAAAAACTTCCTCCACTTGTGGGAATTATGAGAGGACTTGTTGCATTGGTTGAACCTAGCCCTTGCCTGGGAAGCTAGATAGCTAAATAGCTACCTATTACTTAGAGACCCTTAACTAAGGGCCTACACCCTAGACCCTAGGCTACGCTGAACAGAAACCCATTCGGACCCTAAGACAAGAAGTTTTCTCACAATCTGAAAATTGGCCCTTATCTGAAAAATTAATAAGGTCATTTATTGTTTCCATATTCCTTTGGTTATTTACAGATACTTGGGAGGAGTAGAACAACTCTTTTTCTGATTTTAGGATTTCAGAGAATTACACCTGTTTGCTCTTTTCCTCCAATTTAGAAAATCTCTAATCTTTTCTCCAATTAGAAATCAGATCACTTAATTTTGTGCCCTGGTCAATTGATTTCTTTTAATTAATTAGTCCAATTAATAAAATCCAGTTCCAAAACTGAGGAAGACTATTGGTTCTGATTTGTTGGATTATTGTCATGCATTGCTTAATAAATTAGTATGCTCAGAACTTCAAACCTTTGTTTCTTGTCATTTCATCTTTTACCTGCCACATTACTATGTACCAGGTGATGGGGTACAGGCTCTGGAAAACCCCTTGAACTCTGATTGAATCTTCCACTTGATGAGGCATTTCCCTGAGCACATAAGTCTTACGTCCAAATCTGTTACTCCTACTAGCCTAGCCCTCCACTGTCCAGCTACTTCCCTCCCTTGATCCTATCAAAACATCTATACCCAGCCTATTCTTTGACTGTTACCCTTAACCTAGCCTAGCCCTCCATTGTCTGTCATCTCCAGGTAGCCTTCAGCTATTTCCCACCCTTAATCTCATTACTAGAGTCTGACCTCAGTCCCCTCAAGATGCTTCTTAGACTCCTCCTTAAAACCCTCCCTAAACCCCTCCTCTAGACCACGCTCACATCCCTCCCAATCTTTCTGTATGTAAGATGCATCTTGCCTCCATGAAGGTGCTGAGAATTATCTAGCACAGTCTCACTATGTGTCAGATCATTCTGGCCCTCTTGTCAACACAATCTTCGTGTATAGTTAGGCTCTTTAAGAGTCTACTCATTAAGGTGAATCTCTAAAAAACTTTGCTTTACTTTGGTTGAAAGGAGACAAGTCAAATTCATTTGGCAGGACACAGAGTTGTTATTTTGGGGCCTTGAGTACCCCTAAACCTTAAACTTCAACACCAGGAACTGTGTTAAGCACTTTAAATAATTATCCCACTTGGTCCTCATAGCAACCCTGAGCGTTAAGTGCTATTGTCTCCACAGATGAGGAAATTGAGGCAAATAGAGGATAAGTGACTCACCCAGGGTCAAACAGCTAATAAGCATCTGAGGCCAAATTTGAACTCAAGTCTTTCTGACTCCAGGCCCAGAGTTCTATCCATTGTTTTGCCTATCTGTCCCAAGATCACATAGTTGAGGTCCCTCATTTGGTAACCTGCTTAATCTTAATCTGTGTGTCTACCATGTTCAAAGAACTCATAAAGTGAAGCACTCAGTTTTTAAACCTGTAGCTGTGTCAATACAGTGCCAATGACTTTCATTTATTTTTTTCTCTCCAATAATATTATTTATAGTGAGATTGATTGGATTGTTTTGGCAACAATAGACACAACATTTGCAACAATATTTACGGAAAGATCATTGAAAATGAGGCCACACTTTTAGCAATTGAAAAACTAGTAATGGTCTCAGAGAATATAGAATGAAATGTCTCCCTCCCCAACCACTGGAGTAGAATATATATATATATATATAAAACACATATAGTGATAGGTGGATTATTTGAAACATTTGAAAAATTAAGTAAAATAATTAAATATGTTGATTTTTATGGTAAAACTCATAACATTTTCCATTTTTAAAAATTTTGAATATTCAATAGGTCCTGATTTTGCTGCAATCACTATTTTTTTTTCTTTTTTACAAATCTGATCATGAATTTCACAAGGTTTATTACAAACTATTTTTTCACTAGGAAATGTCACTATTATTAAGCACTCTCAGGGCAGCTAGGTGGCACAGTGTATACAATGTGGCTACCCATAAAATGTAGAGGGTCAGAGTTAAGGGTGAGCAAGACCCCAAAACAGCAATACACCAGATCCTGCCTAAAGAATTCAACTCATCTTCTCTCAGCCAAAGGAAAGCAAAGTTTATTAAAAGTTTGCTTGTATAGGACACAGAGCAAGTCTGTGCTAGAATATTCTATGGCACTCACACACATGGGGGCAGGAAGGGGTCTTATATACAGAAAGGGTGTGGGAGGAATCTAGGGGGAGGTCTGGAGGAGTTTGGAGAGGGTCTTCAGGAGGAGTTAATGAGGTAAATGAGTGATTAAGGGTGAGAAGTTGCTGGAGGCTACCTGGAGCCAACAGACAATGGTGGACTAGGCCAGTTCAAGGGTGGATTGATATTCTGATAGGCTCAAGGGTGGGAAGCAGATGGACAATGGAGGGCTAGGCTAGTAACAGTAAGAGATTTGGACCTAGCTATTATGAAAGGCTTATGGCCTCAGGCAAATGCCTTAGTGGAAAGATTCAAGGAGGCTCCCCGAGGAGGCTCCCAGAGCCTGTACCTCAAAGATTCAAGGAGAGCTCAAAGAGGTTTCCAGAGCCCGTACCCCATCATTCCCCCCTCAAACAAATGGGACCCAAATTCCTTTGGGGTAAAGGGTGAAAGTCTCAGCTTCTGAAAGTGCCTCCTGCTGGCAAGGGGCGTAGAGCTGCCCCTGCCTCTCTGGGTCCTGTTCAAGGGGTTCAGACTTCACATTCAAGGGGTCAGACTCTGGAACGTGGATGATGCCAGGTCCAGTGGGGTGGAGAACTTGGAGATTTTCATAGCCCTAGTGGTCATCCAGAGATTGATGGCTTGAACCCTGGAGGAGACAAACCTGGCAAGAAGATTAAGTAAACAAAGACGAAATAGGCACCAAAAAAAAAAAAATAGAGAATATACAATTTCCCTGTTTGGAACTCTGGCAAGACCAAAAGGAAAAGGGCAGGTATAATTTCACCTCTTTTTTGTCCTCCAAAGGCTCACAGATATATTCTGGTGTCTGGGGGGAGGGGGGACGAAGAAAGAAGTGGTACTGGTCCAATCCTAGAATTATGAGTCTAGCTGGGGAGACCTTCAAGCTTTACTGCCATTGGAGTGTTGAGTATGACTTGGTAGGGTACCTTCCATTTGACATCTAACTGTTCTCCCTTTGGGGTTTTCCATTACTTTAAGTAGACCCAGTCTCCAGGTTATACTGCAGCAGGACACTCCTCAAGCCAAGAGGTTTGGGGAGATACTTATTGGCATATTCAGTCAGAGCATTCCTGACAGCTCTTAATTGAGTTGCAAATTGGGTAATTAAATGCTCTTCTGGGTCCACCAGGATGTCAGAAGTTAGGAAGGGCCTATGCATGAGTTCAAAGGGACTAAGCTTGATTTTTTTCCTGAGGAGTGATTCAGACTCTGGGCAGCCCAATTGGGAGATTCTTAACCCAATCTTCTCTGGTTTCTATGCATAGCTTAGTAAGGACCTGCTTAAGGGTTTGATTCATTTTCTCTATTTTACCAGAGGATTTTGGATTCCAGGCTGAGTGGAGGTGGTGAGTGATTTTAAGTGTCTTTGCCACTCCACTGCCTGGGTTATGTGAAATAAAAGCTGGGCCATTGTCTCTCTGTAAGGAGACAGGCAAGCCAAAATGAGGTATAATAACCTTTAACAGGAACTTTGATACTTCCTAAGCTTTTTCAGTTCAGCGAGGGGAAGCTTCTACCCAATTAGTAAAAGTATCAACAAAAAACAAAAGAAATTTGAAACCCCTACATGGGGGCATATGTATAAAATCTATCTGCCAGTCTTCACCTGAGTAGGTACCACTCCTCTGAACAGGTTTTAAAAGGCAAGGAGGTTGGACTGTCCCTTCAGGATTCACTTCAGCATAGGTTGAGCAAGCCCAACAGACTTGTCTGATCGTTTCTCCTAACTTACTGCCAGTAAAAATGGGCTTTATCAGAGACTGGAGGGCATTCTTCCCTAGGTGTGTGGCCTGGTGTAAGCCAAAAAGAAGCTTCAACTGACTTTCCTATGGGATAAGAAGTTGTCCTGAGGATGTTTAAAACCACCCAGAGAAGGAAAGAGAGTATCCCCTTTCCTTAGCAAGGGCCTGTTCCCAAGGGCTGTACAAAGATGTAAAGGAATTGGGGAGCTGTGGAAGTAAAGAAGCCAGTATGGTCCAACTGGTGGGCAGCATTTTTTGCTGTGGTGTCTGCCAAGCAATTTCCCACAGCCTGATCAGTTTCCCCTTTCTGGTGGCCTTTGCAAAAGATAACAGCTACCTCAGAGGACTTTTGAACAGGTTGGAGGAGATGTGAAATCTCCTGTGCATGTTTAATAGGGGAATTTTTTGCTGTCAGATATCCCCTTTCTTTCCAAATTGCTCCATAGGCATGTAGAACATGGAAAGCAAATTTTGAGTCAGTAAAAATGTTTGTTTATTTTCTCCTAGCTCTAGGTCCCTGGTGAGTGCTATCAATTCTGCCTTCTGGGCAGAGGCCCCAGGGGGCAGGGGTTTAGCCTCTATGGTTTGGTAGAGGCTGACCACTGAATATCCACTTTTCCTGGCCCCTTGTTCAACAAAGTTTGAACCATCTATATACCAGACTGCTTTGGGGTTCGGGAGAGGAGAATCTTTCAAATCACTTCGACTGGCATAAATATAGTCCAAGGTCTCCTCACAATCATAAACTAGGACATCTGAGTGGGCACTGTCTGAGAGGAGGGTTGCCAGGTTAAGCGTGTGGCACGCCCAAAAGGTTAGGTCAGGGATATCTAAGAGCAAGGCCTGATATTTGGTGAGCCTGCCACTAGCCAGCCACTGGTGGCCCTTTGTTTCCAGGATGCTCTGAACTCAATGGGGAGTTAGAACTTCTAGGGGCTGTCCAAGTGTAAGTTTAGAGACTTCTTCAATTAGGATGGCTATAGCAGGTAATGCCTGGAGGCATGCAAGCCATGATCTTTGCCTGCCATTCTGGTATTATAATAAAACCTCACTACTCTGACTGAAAGAAGGCTTCAGTGGTAGAATTCTTTCAAGGCAGACCTCCCCTGTACCCTTGCATATTCGGGATCCCTATACCTCAAACCACATCATATTCACTACACTATGATGCCTCTAAAGATAGAATCAAATGCCAGTTTGAACCCACTCAAAATAACTGATATTAACCATTTCTGTGTGACCATTTACACCTCGGAAATTGGTGAATTCTACAAATTAGGGCTTGATTAATTATGTTGTTGATTGTCTAGAGTTAAAATGATGGAGAAAATGTTCATGCAGATTAAACTTAAAAGTGTATTGTGTGTACTTTTTTTCAGATAGTTGGTTGTTAAACATTTACCAGTACACCCCTGGCTAGAAGGGATGCTAACAGATCACCAAGGTTTACCTCTTCCCCTTCCCCCACCCCACTCCATACACACACTTTACAGATACAGAAAGATTAAGTAAATTGCAATATTTCACAGAGGTTACAAATGGGAGAATTAAGATTTGAATCCATGTCCTATGACTCCAAATTCAGTTTTCTTTTCACACTACCATACTGCCTTTCACAAAATTATTATAGAAAACATTAATCAGTCCTTTGCTACTCCCCTATCCCCCCGTCAAATGCTTAGTTCACGTATAAATAAATGTGACTAGAATAGTCCAATCAATCATGTACCTTGAAAAACTATTTGAGGTTTCTTCCTTTCCCCTTATTCCCATACTTGAACTCATGTTGCAAATGCATGGAGGTCCTCTTGCCATACTCCCACATAATTAAAGTTTCAGTATTACTCCTCATTTAACCCCCAAACACTCCATTTGACACCTATGCTATACCAGTAATTATCTAGACAGGCTCGGTTAGTTTGTACTGAGGAACATTTATAAGGCTATTATGGGAAACACCTCCCCTGTATTCAACCTCTACTTCCTCTTTTCAATTACCAATTTATCTAAATCTGGAAAATGGGTCTCTCATGTTCTGTTTAAAAGTATAAATTAGAGTCTTTAGTCTGATGACTGTCAGGAGGAAAGGGGAAGGGAAGGTGTGACTGACAGATCCTGGAGAAGGCAGCTCTCCAAGCTGCCTATATGAATCTGTTACACAGAAATTCCCTCCCAGCACTGACACCTTCTCCCCATCTATTTGTTTCACTAAGAGAAGAGGATCAGTGTGCCTTGGAGGAGATGAGCCTTCATTTTCACTAATTGTGCACCCAGAGACCCATACACAAATAGCCACAACAATTTGATTTTTGGAGAGATTTTTAGGTAACTGGGAAAATTCTGTACCAGATTTCAACTCATCTATGAATGTAATGCATTTTCCTTGTTTTCTGTTTTGCATTTTCATTGGACACAAAAATACTAGTAGCACCCCAATTCACCAGGTTCTCTAACCACAGAGTTGTACAGGTCATATATGTGTTCTACTCTCCTACCCCTCCTGTAACCTTGGAAAACATCAAAGAATATTGATTCTTTTACTTCCCTTAGAAAAACAGATGGTGAATCAGCTCACCAAACCTTTTTTCATGTGGATGTCAACCTTGCAAATAAATTTTAAAACATCTTTAGACATGAAATACATCTACTGCCCATTGGAGATTAGTCCAAATAGGAACTGCAGGATTGCTTCAAATCCAAAAGAAAGCTTTAATCTTGAGCACTTATCAGGGATAAGATCATTGGGACCATAGAGTTCAATTTAGTCTCACTCAATTTTTCCACATGAAAGTAGGGGAGAGTCAAGTGACTTGGCTAAGGTTGCCAGGTATTCAGTGTCAGAACTAGGACTGATGTCCCAGCTTTTCACAACTCCAAAGCCATCACTCAGTCCACTCTACTATGGAGCTTACCTATCTAGATTAGAGAGCCCTGTTCACATCCAAACTCCATCAATGTATGGGTGATACTAACAAAGGATGTCAACAAAAGCTAATTGAGATATAATAACTACAATTAACTCTCTCCTTTCCCCTTCCTTCCCCCATGGACATTACAGGGCATGGTAAAAAGTCTGCTGGATTCATAGCCAAAAGACCTGGGCTTGGGTTATGGCTCTGACACCTTCTATTTGCTGGACTGTGAGCAAATCACTAGAACTCCAACTTCCTCAAAGATACTGGAATGGTTTGCCATTTCCTTCTCCAGGGTTCTTAGGATTCCTCATATATAAAATGGGGAAAATAATATTTGCACTGCATACCTCAAGGGATTATTGTGAGAAAAGCACATTAGTAATCTTAAATGTGAACTACCATTAATACACAAATACCTGATTGTAGAGAAACTAAACAAAAATGGAATAGGTGAAGTAGCATATTACATTTCTGAACAACTCCCTGTCCCCTTTGTTCTGGACCTATCTACCCTGATTCCCTGAACTCTGGGCAAATACTTCTTTCAATAGCTTGATTCCCATCTATCAAGTTTACCCCATAGTAGGAAACCAAAAACATTCAGCACCAAATTCAACCACCCCAGAAATATGGAGAGTTTTTTTTTTTATTATATTTCAATTTACATGACTGAGATACATATCTATTTCATTTAAAAGCCTGGGAGATAGCCATTGGGTATATTAAAACAGACCAGAGAACTAGATGAAGCATCTATATCAACGGTGCAATGGGGAAATTAAGTGTTAACTAATAACTAATATTTTTGCTCTGCAAGCATATGAATTCAGTGAAATCTGACTTCAGTTTTTTGGTAATACTACACTCCAGCCATCCGTGAGTGGTAATATGTTAATATAAGGAGTGGTTTTCAGGACTTGATGATGCTGGACCCCAACCTTCTTTACTTTTTAGCTCTAAGTGAGATCATCAGTGTTAACTGGCTCTGGATTTGGGGGTTTTGCTAGGTTTTTTTTTTTTTTGGTAGATCTGCTTTATTTGATTTCCCCTACCAACCCATCTCCTTTCATGTGACAGAGATTACAGGGTGTGGAATTTTGTTAGACTGAAATCCCTCCCAAGGGGCCAAATGTGTTTGTTCAGCTCCATGGGAGGTACACCAGCCTAACAAAGGCCCATGTCCTGAAATCTGCTCACATGGACTAGATTAATTAATCAGGGGTTCCCCTGATCACCCCTGCTACATTTTATAATTATTATTAATGGAAAGAGTGGAGTAGGATTGCATTAAGTGTTACTAGTTTAAAAATAACATTCATTCTCCCATGGAAACAGATGTTCCCCTGTCATTCATTCTGTTTCAGTTCAAACAGTCTACTTAATGTTGCCTGAACATGATATTATATCTTCATGACTTTGAAGAGACCCCCCCCCTACCACTCCCACCTTCATTCCTAAAATGTTCTTCTTTGTCATTTTGGTCTCTGTAAATTCTTAACTCCCTCCAAGGCCTAGTTCATGTACCACCTCCTTCAAAGAACCTTTACTGATATCCCCAGTGTGAGTGTCCCCTGTAACATGTCACTGTTTATTTTTTATGTATCTTGTCTTTACCTGTTAACATGCTAATTGCCCTTAGTAGAATGGAAACTAATTGAGAATAGTGATAGTCTTGCTTCTGTATTTGCATCCCCAGAGTCTAACACTGGTATATGGTAGGCACTTAATAAATGCATGTTGATTGACTCAAGAGGGATGTTGAGATATAATTTTATCAAAAGCAAACCTAGGTCCAGTTGTGAGTTCCATGTTTAATATGTAGTTACTTTCTTTTATCTTACATACATTTACAAACCTCCCTCAACCTCGTCCTTTACCCACTTAGTTTCATTCAATCTTAATTTTTAAACACACTGAGAATCTTCTGTTTGAATATATATATACACCGAATTTTCAAAATGCCTCTAACTTTAATAAAAACAATATAGTTTCATAGTCATTATTAGTAATTTTGACACCCGTGACTAGCTTCACAAAATATGCCTTCAAACTAACTTTTAAATCTAAACTTAGTTTAGTGGTGGTGGTAGGGAAATCTGGCAGTGAGGAGGTAGAAATAATAGGTCAACAAATAGCTCCTTATGTTAATTAATTGCTTTCACTAATTAGCTGCTAAGGTAAGTCACTTCTACCTTGCTACCATGCCCTCTATAGTTTGGTGCCCTGGAAGAAAACCCTATTCATTCAGCCCTCATAACTCTAATCTGTCTAGTCTAAGAACTGAAAAAAAAAAAATAAAATAAATCATATTTTTAAAAAATCAAAATACTCCAGTTCTGATGCCACCAGATTAAACATTTTCAGAAGAGATCTTTAAAAAGAATTCAAATAAATTACCTTGAAAATTCTTTCACAGTATTATTATTTTCTATTCTAAGTCAGCAATTCAAAATGGAACCAGGGGATAGCATAAAATAGAAAAGGTAAGTATTCTTCCCATGTTTTACCCTTCCCAAACATTGCTCTAGCTGTATACTAGAGACATAGATCAAACCAGACCCTAGTTTATTTCTGATACAAAGAACCTTGGGAAACCAGTCTCACTTTATAGAATGAGCAAAATAATTAAATGGTTTTTATTAGGCAACTACTATGTGCCAGGAAATGTTTTAGGTGCTAGGGATACAAATACAAAAATGAGACAATTCCTGTCTTCAAGGAACTTACATTCTAATATTCAGAGACAACACACATAGGGCAAATAGAGGCTTAGGAAAGTACTATGACAGTCTGGAAATCACAATATGAAGATATGAAGCTCCAGTTCAGTCACAAATCATTGTAAGATTTTCCATGAAGGGAAAGCAAATCTCTGGTGGAATTCTGGTACAATCTCAGTCTTTCCAGGATTCTCTGCATCAGGGATGAAGTAGGACCACTCTAGAGTAGATGTTCCATCCCTTCAAGACATAGCACCATGGGGACTAAAGCAGAATCAGAATGTGTGGGAGAGAAAGTTTGAGTGAATGGGAATGTGAGCACAGGCATATTGACCCTTCTCATGTAAAACTATTGAACTGAACAGCTTGTAATGAATTTTTATGGGCTTTGGAAACTTGCAAAATGGAGAGAAGAATTCTCAAAAAAGTAAAGGAAAAATCCACTTGAAAGTGGAGAGCAGACCACAAATTAAAGAGATTCTAGAACTGAACTCTCCTCTGCCACAAGACAGTTTAATGACCCTGACTCCCCTGCATAAAATCCAGTTTTGTCAGATAGTCTTTACCCGTAATTTACTTTAACCATCCTACTGCAGTTCTGAAGGAGTCGACAGCTAGTTCTGACAAAAGTGAACTTAATTCATTCCTTGAATTGCTGAAATCCTGTCTTCCATTGTGTTGAGGAGCCTGAGGAATATTATTTTAAGGCAAAGAGGTGAAATGAAAAAATACCACACACAAATTTTTTTTTTTAAAAGAAGCACATTTCATTTTCTTTGGAAAGTCATAGGCTACTTTTTTTTCCCACCAGGAAAATTTTCTTCTAGGAACTGAGCTTGGGTGATGTGACTTGATATACCATTCATTTCTAGAAGGCCAAAACTCAGCAAAAAACTTCCAATTTAACTGGCATTCAAAGCTGCAATTAATCTTGTAAGTTTCGTTTAGAGTGGGTATATTCTAAGCCAATAATTCACTTCAAGGTCTTAGAAATCATTCACTTGGGGCCCCGAAGTTACTCTTCATTCTGTCAATGAAGTTTAGGCTTGTCTTCAGGGAAGCGACACAAAATGCACAAAGCTTGTGTCCTTATCTATTATGCATGTCAGAACCAGGTTGGAACACAGGTGCAGGATGGGAAGCACACAGCGAAAGGAGGAGGCCTAGGAACTTACCTTCATCTCAGAAAGACACAGCTGCCTGTGGAGAGGCCCTTACCTTGGCTGCAGTTTCTGCCTGCACCTGTTCCTGCCCCTAAATGGCCTAGATCTCCTACCAACTGATTTTGGCTTCATTCTTTCTAGATTTTCCCCAATTACTTTTCATTCCTATGTTCAAACAGCTTTATCCAAAGCCCTGGGTTTATGTCAGGCTTTGGCCCCCGGTGACTTCATTTCTTAGCAGTAGTTGGCATTTAGTCTCACTATTGGCTAGCCTAATTGTTGCTTGAAAAGACTCTTTACATCTGCCACAGAATGCTAAAATGCTTGGGTAAAACTTTTATTTATAAGTAACATAAACTATTCACCAAGGAGAGAAGATCTGGGTTCAAGTTCTGCCTCAGATCTACTAGTTGTGCAAACCTCACCAAGTTCCTTAACCTCTAGTTATGAACTATGAGGCCCTGGACTCAGTGGCCCCAAAGGGCCCTTCTAGCTAGAAATCAATGTGATCTATTTTCCTGTTATCTACAAGGTGTTGTGACAGGAGAGAGAAACATAAAATAGAAGCAAATAATTTTAGCATCTAATAAAAATGAGGACAGCACCAGACCTAGAGTAAGGAAGACTCTTCTTCTTGAGTTCAGATCTGGTCTAAGACCCTTAATGTGTGCCTCTGGGCAAGTCATTTAACCCTATTTGCCTCAGTTTCCCCATCTGTAAAATGAGCTGGAGAAGGAAATGGCAAACCACTACAATATCTTTGCCAAGAAAATCCCAAATGAAGAGTCAAACATGACTGAACAACAACAAAATGATTATTGTTCTTATCAATGTAGAGCTTGAGAGGCAGTATGGTATAGTGGGTAGAGTGCTGTACGTGGAGTCAGGAAGCTCTGACAAGTACTACTGCTGACACCATGTGTGTGACCTTGGGCAAGTCACTTAAATACTCTGAGCTTCACCTCAGTCAGCTCCCAAAGAGTTTAAGTTACAGTATGAGAAGGAATGAGTTCAAAATCATAGGTCCTCAATATATGAAGTCATTAGGATTTATGAAATGCTTTCTCTACAGCCACAGGTAGATAGTCAAAATATGATTATATACGTTTTACATATAAAGACATTGAGGTTCTGGGAATTCAAATGACATGCCCATGACAACACTGATACTGTCTGAAGTAGAATTCAAATACACTTAAGTTCTCATTGAAATTAGTCCTAAGACAAAGGTAATTATCTACACAGTATGACGTGAGATACAGAAAGTCTAACTATCTTTCTATCAACTAAAGAACCTGAAATTCCTGTCATAAGACTTCATGGATTATAGATTTGGGGTTGAAAGGGACCTTGAAGTTCATCAAGTCCAATCAATTCCTCATTTTACAGATGAAGAAATTAAGGATCAGAGAAATCATGACTTATTTCCTTGTTTTTAGACACCTAGTCTCTGAGAAATACTGAAAAGTTAATATCATTAGCATTCATTGTCTATAACAAAAAAAAATCAGATGAGGTAGTCATTCAACAAATATTTATTTTTTTAAATGAATTTATTTTAGTTTTCAGCATTCACTTCCATAAGTTTTACATCTTCTTCCCCTCCCTCCTGCCTTCGTCCTCAAGAGGGCACGCAATATAATATGACTCTACACATACATTCCTATTAAACACATTTTCACATTAGTCATGTTACATAGAAGAATTTTGATGGATGGTAGAGATCATGAGAAAAAAACAAAACAAAACAAAAAAGAAAATAGTCTGCTTCACTCTGCGTTCTGATGCCATAGTTCTTTCTCTGGATGTGGATGACATTTACCATCATGAGTCCTTTGGAATTGTTTTAGGTCCTTGCATTGCTGAGAAGGGCTAAGTCTATCAAAACCAATCATCGCACACTGTAGCTGTTTCTGTTAACGATGTTCTGGTTCTGCTTGATTCACTCAGCATCAGTTCATATAAGTGTTTCCAGGATTTTCTAGAGTCTGCCTGTTCATCATTTCTTATAGCGCAATACTATCCCATTACATTCATATATCACAACTTGTTCAGTCATTCCCCAATTGATGGGCATCCCCTCCATTTCCAGTTCTGGGCCACCACAAAAAGAGCTGCTATGAATATTTTATACATGTGGGTCCTTTCCCCAATTTTATAATCTCTTTGAAATACAGCTCTAGAAGCAGTATTTCTGGGTCAAAGGGTATGCCCATTTTTATAGCTTTTTGGGCATACTTCCAAATTGCCCTCCAGGATGGTTGGATCAACTCATAGCTCCACCAACAATGAATTAGTGTTGTAACTTTCTCACATCCTCTCCAACATTTATCATTTTCCTGTTTTGTCATGTTAGTCAATCTGATAGGTATGATGTGGTACCTCAGAGTTGTTTTGATTTACATTTCTCTAATAGTGATTTAGAGCATTGTTTCATAGATAGCTTTAATTTCTTCTTCCGAAAACTGCCTGTTCATATCCTTTGATCATTTATCATTTAGGGACAAATATTTATTTATTAAGTTACTGCAAATGTAGGATGCAGAACTTGGAGCTGAGAGTTAAGGGAGATGGGAAGGATATAAAGTTTAAGTAACGAATTATCTCTATCCTTATACAACTTACAGCGTATTGCAGATATAAGGCCCAAACACAAGTAAGTAGCACACAAGTATACCTAATATATCTTCAAAGGACCTCATTTAGCACTTTCTAACAAGTCTCTAAAGCAATGATATATTCATAGAGTGAGTTTTGATTGTCTGAAATATAATAGGTACTTAATAAATGCCTGGATTGATTAGGATGGATGGGAGGGAGTAAAATTGAGCGTAACATTTATTTTGGGTGAGAGGAAAAGGGTAGAAGGAAGATCATAGAATGAAAGTGGGTAGTCAGACAGTAAGCAAATGTTCTTAAAACCAACCTCCAACTTAGTGAGTGAAGTATTAAACTTAGCATAAATACAGAAAAATGCTTTAATATATATGTCTATTAATGTGTGATTTTTCTGTTGAGATTTATTCGATTATCGGTGCACCTTAGTGTACTGGGTCCAGCTCCTCATCAGTAACTACCTAGTTATGTGACCTTTGACAAGTCACTGAACCTTAGAATAAAAAGAACAGAGCAAAAATGGACCTTAGAAATCATCCATATATTTATGCTTCAATATTTTGGTTTAAAAATCTTACTTTTTCTTTCCTTATTGCATATTTACGTTTTAGTATCTCAGTCCAAAACAAATAATAAAAAAAGAAATCATCTAGCCCAACAATTCTTCATTTTTTGGAGGTGTCATGGACCCCTTTAGCATTCTGAGTAAGTTTCAGGACAATTTTTTTTTTCAATTCAAAAAAAATACATAGGACTACAAAGGTCCGATTACAATGGATACAATTATTAAATTTAAAAAAATTCCCAGGTTAGGAATCCTAATCTAGCTTCACACCCACATTTGAAAGATGAGGAAACTGAGTCACATATAGGTAAAATGACTTACCTAAAACCACACAGATAGTAAGAAATAGCTTCAGGATTCAAACCCAGGATGTTTCCATCCCATCATGTTTTCTCTCTGTACCTTACTTTCATCATCTATAAAACCAAGGGGCCTGGATACCAAAATTCCTTCCTCTTGTTTGTCCTACACATACCAGGCCATGTGAATACAGTATCCAATGGTATATCAACATGCATACCATGTGAAAATATTTGTATCTCAATGATTCCAAAAGCTCCTACATAATGTAGGAACAGAATAAATTCACATGCTGAGTTTCAACATGTATAACCTAGGTCTGAAGAAGCTAGGTGGTGTAGCAGATGGAGCCAGTAACTGGAATCAATAACACTTGGGTTCAAATCCAGCCCCAGACATTTATTAGCTGGTTGACCCTGGGCAAGTCATTTAACTCTGTTTGCCTCAGTTTCCTCATCTGTAAAATGAGCCAGAGAAGGAAATGGCAAACCACTGAAATATCTTTGCCAAGAAAACTCCTCTCCTGGAGAGTCAGACACAATGGAAATGTTTAAAAGACACCAACAAAACCAAGGAAGCAAATTGGAATGAGGACAACTGAAGAACTAGGTCTGTGACAGCTTCCATTTGTTATCTCCCCCTTGACTTTTGACCCCTGAAATACAAATATGTTGGGGGGTGGGGAGTTGAAGAAGAAGAGAAAAAATATTTCCAAGGGCCTTGTAAAGGAAAGAAAGAACCTTCAGTAGGGGTTATAGATTTCATTCTCTCTAGGATTGTTTTTCTTTCAAATAAAGCAATTGTAATTCATGAATTCAGAAATACAGTCCAAATGCAGATGAAGATGAATAGCACATGAACTGTCTGAAGCAGCCAGATTCACTGGGGAAATTAGGAAGTGTCATCAGGAGAGTTAATGGAAAGTCCATTCATCTTCATTTTCAGGCACAATGAATGGGATCCCCACCTTGGCCTATCAGATTTACTTTTAGATCAGCTCTTCTCCATAGGCAGAGAAAACTGGTCTCACTTGTCACCCACATAAATTAAGCTGCAACCACATCACTTTCAAAGTCCCCAAACACTGGCTTTGGAATTTTTTTCCCTTTTCTCAATAAAGGAAATGTTAAAGGATCTTTCCTGCTGCTTAGGGATATTTCTCTTTTGTAAACGTAAATAATCAAGATTTGACATCAGGCTGTTCTGCAGGTAATTGCCAGAGACATTTTGCTGGACGGCATATGGCCCCAGGAGTGCTGGACTTGTCTCAGGAACTGAGATAATGGCATAAATTATGCATTTATGTGAAGCTCTCACTATGGTCGGTGGGTGGTCAGAGCTTTAACCTAATTATACCTGTTTGCAATACTTAAAATAGCTTTCAGTTTTTAGTATGAGATGCGTTGAATCGTAGGCAAAGTAGGAAAGGGCATCAGAGGTCATTCAGTCCAATCCTTATCCAAATCATGAATCCTACAGACAAAAGCCATGAAACAAAGAAAAAAGATCATTTCTCTCTGTTTGATGACATCCAGAGATATCACTGTCTCAGGCAGATTAAGTATTCTACATATCTTGGTGTTAGAAAGTTTTCCCCCTCTTACGCTGAATTGAAATCTATTTCCTTATACCTTTCTGGTTTTGTCGTCCGCAACCAAATAGAAAAAGTCACATCATTTTTGCACGCAGGATTATAGAGCTAGAGATGGAAGGGTCTTTGGAAGCCATGGAGCTCATTTTATGGAGGAAGAAACAGGTCTGGGGAAGTTAAGGGACTCTAACAAGGTAAGATTCAGAAAAGAAAATTTGAGCAAAAGATGTGTGACTCCAGACACAATGCTCTTTCTCTATACCATGCATGATAACCCTTCAGATGTTTGAAGATTAAGTTTATGTATTATCTAAGCTTTCTCCTCTCCAGGTTAAACATTCTTATTCTTTCAACCAGTCTCACAAAACATGGTTTCTAACCTCTTCATTGTTCTGATGAATTCTCTCCAAGTGTGTTCTTGCTTGTGGATTTCCCTTTTAAAATGTGGCACCCAGAACTGGACATATCCTCCAGTATTATTTGTCTTTCTTTGGATGCACTGTGCCTGGCACAGAGTAAGCACTTAATAAATGCTCAATGGCTGACCAGTTAAGAGTTCACGGGAATATACATTTGCTTGCTCTAGATACTTCTATTAATGAAGCCCAATGTCATATAGTAACTTGAACTATGTAAATAATAGGTGTTCTCCTCCCAAGATAACATTAGATTTTCAGCTGCCATATCTTATGACTCTTAAGACATTTAAAAAGTTCAAGAGATATATTTTATGGGTAATTGATCATTTTATTAATAATGCTAGCATTTTATCAATAAAAGGAATAATCATTTGGCCATCTCTCTTGGACCAAAGACAACTCATGGCTGTGGGCTCACAGTTCGTATGACTTTGGAAAAGGGGATGGATCTGAGGATGGAAGTCAACTTTCATTGGTTAACAAATAATGAGAGAATGAATATTATGGTGAGAGGTGGGCTTATTCCAATGAGAATCTTGAGGCATGTGACACTGAGCACCAAAATCTTAGTAAAAGAGACTTATCAATTCTGTATCACCCATCTGACAAAAGGGAGAATTCACATTTTCCCAGACCTGTCTGAGTAAACTCA
>CM053593.1:246326271-246353257 GCA_028646575.1 Pseudocheirus occidentalis | reverse complement strand
ACATCCATTACCTATTCAGTTACCAGAGAGGGAAGCACCAACATCTGGCCTTTTCAAAGCGGGGGGGGCTCAGTGGCTGCCCAGAATGTCATTTGGCCAAATCACACAACTCTTCTCAAAGAGAGCCCCAAAGCAAAACCTCACATCAGGGAATATATAGCCTTCTCCTGGATCAGAGAATGTCACAGCCCTCTTGAAGAACATTTTTTGAAGAACAAGCAGCCTCCTACCACAGGCTCCACGTGACCACATTCAGCCTGTTAGGGGGCAGAGTACACTTTCAAATCAGGGAAGGTTCTCAGAGCCACTTAAGCCACTTAAGCAAAGGGTCTAGGGGCAGGGAAGATCTTCAGATTCCCATAACATTCTGCTCCTTGATTAAGTAGAGCAATGGTTCAAAACTAGTAAGATGTTATTTAATTGGAATAAATGTATAAAGTTGTATCAGCATATATGAAAATAATTCATACAGAAAACAAAAGTACAATAGGAGATGAACAGTTTGGCTTTCATTCTCTTACTCATTTTCTTCTTTTCTTCCTCAAAGATGGTCTCTTAACCGTCAGGAGAAGATCTAACGGTAATGCTTGCCCAAGGGTGTATCTCCCACCCCTCTTCATATCATCACACCTACGTTAATCTATGTTTATCTATGCTTTCTGTCTACATCTAACAGGAGACCTTGGTTTTTCTTTTATCTTCAATAAAGCTTTAAAAGATTTTTTAAAAATTATTTTTAGTGTTTGTCAAATGTTCCAGTTCATATTGGGCTTTGAAATCCCTGGCACTATTTTTTAAAATCGTGCAAAACTTTGGTTTTCATCCTTAGTTCCTGATCTTTGCCTCCACTTTTTTAAAAATTTATTTCTTTACTTTTAATTTACAACATTCAGTTCCACAATTCCTTGAGTTTCAAATTTTCTCTCCCTCCCTCTCCTCCCCCTCACCCCCATGGCAGCATGCAATCAAATATAGGATTTACAAATACCTTCACATTAAATGCTAGTCAAGTTGTAAAGAAGGATTATAACCAATGGAGTGAACAAGAAAGAAGAAACAAAATAAAACGAAACAAAAAAGAGAGCAAGTAGTTTGCTTCAATCTGCATTCAGACTCTGTAGTTCTTTCTCTGGATGTAGATAATCCCTTTCCATCATGAGTCTTTTGGAGTTGTCTTCTAACCCTGCATTGCTGAGAGGAGCCCAGTCTATCAAAGTTAGTCATCACACATATGATGTATCTGTAACTGTGAACAAAGTTCTCCTGGTTCTGCTCTCCTCACTAAATCTCAGTTTATATAAATTTTTCCAGGTTATTATGAAGTTCGTCTGTTCCTCATTTCTTATAGCACAATAGTATTCCATTATACTCATATACCACAACTTGTTTAGCCATTCCCCAATTGATGGGCATCCTCTTGATTTCTGATTCTTTGTCATCGTACAAAGAGCTGCTATAAATATTTTTGTACATATGGGTCTTTTTCCCACTTCTATGATCACTTTGGGATACAGCCCTAGAAGTGGCATTACTGGGGAAAAGGGTATGCATTTTTTTATAACCCTTTGGTCATAGTTCCAGATTGCTCTCCAGAACGATAGGATCAGTTCACAACTCCACCAACGATGCATTAGTGTTCCAATTTTTCCACATCTTCACCAGCATTTATTATTTTCCTGTTTTGTCATCATAGCCAATCTGACTGGTGAAATGTGGTACCTCAGAGTTATTTTGATTTGCATTTCTCTAATCAATAGTGATTTAGAGCATTTTTTCATGTGATTATAGACATCTTTAATTTCTTCCTCTGAAAACTGCCTGTTCATATCCTTTAACCATTTATCAATTGGGGAATTACTTGTATTCTTATAGATTTGACTCAGTGCTCTGTATATTTTTTAAATGAGGCCTTTATCAGACACACCAGTTGTAAAAATTCTTTCCAATTTTCTACTTCCCTCCTAATCTTGGTTACAATGATTTTATTTGTACAAAAACTTCTCAACTTAATGTAATCAAAATTGTCCATTTTCCATTTCATAATGCTCTCTAACTCTTGTTTGGTCACAAAATCTTCCCTTCTCCATAAATCTGACAGATAAACTATTCCTTGCTCTCCCAGATTTTGCCTCCATTTCTTATCTGTGCTCAAAACTGATTGATGATCTCAGAGATTTGACTTCCCTTAAATCATACAGATTGCAATTCATCAACATTTACCCATCCCATGTGACTCTTATGCCATCATCCACAAACTTATCATAAGGTCCACTTAATACGCTAGAGACTTTCCTTGCTTTCTCTGGACCGAGGGGAACCATGGAGCACTCTGACAACCCGTCTGCCATCCCTCATTTTTTTCCACATGACTAGCCCAGCTTCTCTTCCTATCACAGAATTAATTCCTTGATGATGTCTTTTACTACTGCTCCTCTTTGGAGTTCCTTATTGACTAAATGATGCAATCTGCTCACAACTACTATGTACCTCTCCACACAATATTAATTCTTTGAGACAGTTATATTTCATTTTTTTTATGATCTTTAACCATGTCTTGCTCAGAACCTGACCTCCACATCACTTCCCAGTCATTTTGAAACCAGGACATCTATACTCTAGTCAATCATTTCATCCCTTTCTTTTTCTATAACCTTAGCCTCTGACCCTGGGCTGTAATAGATGGGCCTTTACCTTATTTTGCCCAGAACCAGGTCTCCACGTGAGTTCATGGCTATTTCTAAATGTTCACTTACTGTCTCTCACTGGTTTGCCTTAATGTATTTCTTTCTCCCACTCAAATGTAAGCTCCTAGACAGTAGGGACTATTTTAATTGCTTGTATTTCTATCTCCTGTGCTTAGCACAATTACTAGCAAATAAGAAATGTTTTATCATCATCATCATCATCATCATCATCATCATCATCTTCTACAGGGCAATGCGACTAGAATGTAAAAATTAAAAAGATGGGTGGTCTCTTTTTTTAAAAAAAAAGAGAGACATTTAAGACCTAGTTAGTTGATGACTTACTCTCTGGTTTCTTGGAAAACTTAAACCTTTTTCTTTTCAGAATCAACAGTGACTGCTTCACCAGTATTTTTCTCTGAAGAGACTCCTATCTCACAAAAAGCCTCTGGGAATGAGGGCAAGATTTCTCTGCAACTTCCCATTCCCACGCCCAACTCCCAGCTTTCATATCACTGAAGCAAAGGCAGGCCTAGCACAAGATTAAACATCTTGGAAAACAGTAACAGAGAGTAGGCACCAGAAACATAAACAATAGCTAAACAGCCTCAGGGTAGCAGAAGAGAATAGAAAGGAATGAATCCTTTCTCTAATAGAGACCTGCTTGTTTTGCAAATAGCTGACATTTCTGTAGGAAGATAGAGGCAGCATTTAAACTTATACCACTGGAAGGCATTACATTACCATAGTGCAGTGTTTCTCAAGTTTATTTTTGTCTCAAGATCCCTTTGTACTCTTAAAAATTATTGAGGCCCCTCAAAGAGCTTTTGTTTATGTGAGTTATATATAGTTTTGACCTTCTGGATCCCCCAAAAAAGGCTCAGGAATTCTGGATCACACTTTGAGAGTTAACTGCTATAGTAAGAGTATTTATTTACTCATGTCCACCAAAACTGGTCACTATTTCCAAATGCAGATAACTTGACCTCTCTACACTCATTTTGTTATCTGTAAATGAAGAGCATGGTACTTGGATTGTTGTAGAGATAGTACCTTGTAATTTGTAAAATAAAAATAAAAATTTGTAAAAAAAAAAAAAATATATATATATAGTAAAAAAAAGTTTGTAAAATTAAAAAAAATTTAAAAAGCAAAATAAATGTTGTTCAGTCATTTTGATGGGGTACAGGCTCTGGGAAACCCCTTGAACTCTGAATGAATTTTCACATTTGATGAGGCATTTGCCTAAGGCCACAAGCATTTCATTGTCTTGTCAATAAAAGCTTCACATATATTTAGGCTCCTCCATAATCTACCCATTAAGGTGAATCTCTAATAAACTTAGCTTTACTTTGGCTGAAAGAGGACTTGAGTCAAATTCATTAGGCAGGACTTGGCATGTTGATATTTTGGGGTCTTGAGTACCCCTAGTCTGACTGTATTATCTTTCTGCTATTCCATACTTTGATCCTTTTTTTCCCCCAAAAAAGTAATCTAAAGTTGGACTGCTGTACTTGTTTTGCTTCCTTTGCTTGCTCATGCTGCCACTCAATTACTTGACTTTCAAGCTTTTGGCCACAATAGATCTCTGCTTTCAGAAAGGAGAGCTTTGTCCCAAATTGCTGGGGTTTTCACAGATGCCAGAGCTATTAGTTGGGTGCCTTCTCTGATGCTTCCACAGGCTCTGCCATCTGGTCACACACCCCAGTACCTCCACCCAAGACAATGATCCAGATCCAAGCAGGTTAAAGCAAGAGTGATTACCCCTCAGAATGGTTGCTTGGGCCCCCTATGATCTGCAGGCCATGAGCTCTGAAGCAGCCATGTGGTAGCAGCTGCATGGCCATTGCGCCTGAGTTGCTTCTCCCTTCCAGGGGCAGAGGTGGGACTGCACTCTCTGTCCCCTGTTCCCAAAGTCCACACTGACTTTTTACTTTGCCTTTTGCATTTATAGGTTGATAATTCTGGAAACAGCCAAGGCTGCGGCTGATCCAAAGTCCCTCCAGCCATGGCTGATAGGGGGCCTCCCTGGGGATAAAACTGAAGACTAAAGTGGGGTTGGGCTCATGTTGCAAAGGACCCTTCTAGCCTGCCTGCCAGTCTTTCTTCAATGGGAAATTTGTTTCTCTCTGTCACTTTGTGGGTTCTGTAACTCTAAAGTTTGTTCAGAGTCATATTTTATAAGTATTTGAGGTAGTTATGGGGGGAACTCATGGAATTTTCCTGCTTCTACACCACCATCTTGGCTCCACCCTTATGGCATTTACTATGGCATATACTAGAGTGGTTTGCCATTTCCTTCTCTAGTGGATTAAGACAAACAGAGGTTAAGTGACGTGCCCAGGGTCACACAGCTAGTGTCTGCAGCTGCATTTGAATTCAGGTCTTCCTGACTCCAGATCCACTGAGCCATCTAGATGTCCCTATATTATATTAAGCTATAAAATGTTGCATCATATTATGTCATATATTATACTGTACCGTATTTGTATTATATACCCCATTATGTTATACTCCATGCTCTATTGCATTATACTGTACTGTATTATTTATACTGTATTGTACCATGCTGCATAAAAATATACATTGTATCATATATATTTTACTATGCCAAATAATACTATATCACATTGTATTGTATCATATGATATTAACTATATTATATTATACTATGGTAAACCATATTATAACATATTTACACTGCATTATACTGTACTGTGTCATATATACTAAACTACTATTATATTATGATATGCAATAATGTTTTATGCTATACCATATAATAATATTTTTATTTATATTTTATATTATATTTTCATATATTATATATTATATTTTCTATATTATATCATATCACATTGCATTCTGTCCTGGTTTTTTTTGCTATTCAGGATGTCAAACTTTTCAATAGGAATAATGCTAGAACCAGAATAAAGTATAATTGGGAAATGTTTAAGAAAATAAAACAAATATAATATAATAAAATATAGGTGATGTTAATTTGTAGTTTTAAAACATTGTATTTTATTGCATTGCATTGTTATATCATGTTATGTCTGTCATATGTCACGTTATATTCCTGTACTCATATAGTATAATATTCTCTTGTATTATTGCAACAAAGTTAACAAAAACTTTTCCCTTCTTCTATATACTTGTAATGAGGAACTGTTTCTACCAGTATAGATTTATAATCTTCTGAAATTTAGAGTGGTGGGGTTAAGGGGAGAGGGAAAGAGAGCCGAGAGCGTAATTGGACCTGGATTCACACCTGGCAGAGCTGGAACCTGAATCGGGTTTACCTGACTCCAAGACAGCTCTCTAACCACAATACCATACTGCCTCTCAGGAAACATGGTATTTGGAGGAGAAGGAGGAGGATAGAGCTAATACCTAGAAGGATCAGAAACGGCTCTCGGGAGGAAGTGGCACATGAACTGAGCCTTGAAGGAAGCCAGAGATTCTAAGTGGAAGACACGGAGTTTATCGCAGGAATGGGGGACAATATGTGCAAAGGGATAGCAGAGGCAGGAGATGGAGAGTTCAGTTTAGGGCACAAGTAAGGGCAGTTTGGCTAGAAGATTGTGTCAGAAGGAAAGAAAATGAAATAAACCTGGAAAGGTAGATTAGAGTCAGGGTGTCAAAAGCTTTAAATGCCGGAGTGAGGAGATGGTATTCTTATCTTAATGAGACTGAGAGCCAATGAAAGTCTCTGAGCCAGGGAGCCACATGGTCAGATTTGAGTTCTAACAAGATTATTTTGGCAGTTCTGTGAAGAATGGAGAGGGGAGAGACTTGAAAAAAGAGATATTCTTTGTTGTTATCACTGATCAAATTGTCTTTGAATCTAAGTTTGCATGTTGCTTTAGGTTCTAATTGATCAATTGATTAATATAAGTAGCTCTCAACCTGTGGGTGGGTTTCACAGGGGTCACAGGAGTCACCTAAGACCATCTGAGAACGGAGACACCACTCCTCTATCCATCTCCAGGCCGGTCCGCCCACATGCAGATACACCCACATACGAGTATTAAAGGGTCGGCCATAAGTAGGCTGAGAACCACTGGATTAATTGATTCATTAGAGTGACAACACAGGAAGCTATATCCAGCATCTTGTTTGCCAGCTGTGTCTTAGCTGAAGGGTGATCTAAACTAATTAGCCATCTCTTAGTTACCTCTCACTTGCTCTCTTAAGTGGTTTCTTCATGTCTTCAATAAATAAAGACCCTCGTGATCATTGTTGCTGTTGTACAGTTGTTTCATTCATGTCCAACTCTTTGTGACCCTGTTTGGAGTTTTCTTGGCAGAGATACTAAAGTACTTTGCCATTTCCTTCTCCAGCTCATTTTAGAGAGGAGGAAACTGAAGCAAACAGGGTTAAGTGACCTGCCCAGGATTTCTCAGCTCCTAAGTGTCTGAGGCCAAATTTGAAATCAGAAAGACAAGTCTTTCTGATTTCAGGCCCAGCATTCTATCCCCTGAGCCGCCGAGCTGTCTTGTGGTAATATATCAGTTTAATTATTTCATGCCCCCTCACAGGAACCAGAGGTTTTATTACTTAGGGCACCCTTCTTAAAATGTAACATATTCTAAATGTAGGTCAATACTTAATGTTAACTGGTCACTTGAAAAATCCTTTACTCTAAAAGTCTTTTACTTGTTATTGCTACTTTAAAATCTGCTCCTCTCTGATAGCATTCTCTAATACAGTTGCCCATTTCTAATTGACCCTTATTCACTAATTAATTTCCAGTTCTAGGACACCTTTCCATGTCTGAGTAACTAAATGCTCCAGAAGGATACTTTCCCACCAAAGACAAATTGCCTCATTTTGTCTAGATGTAGTCTCTGAATCACTGCTTTCTCAGGTATTAGATAATTTAATTACAGAGGGTTAGTGTGGCATAGAGCACAAGTCAAACTCAAAGAGAAATGAGACCACTAAATCATACGTAAAGATCCCTGTAGCCCCATGCTGACTTGGAAAACCACACACTAACATTTGATATGTTCTGTTTTGTAACTAGAGAGATGAACCTAGAGCTAGGAAGATGGGTTCAAGTCTCACCTTGGACATCTATTTGCTGCATGAGCCTATGAAGATCCAGGTTTATATCCTGTCTCTGTCACATTCTGCTTGTGTGACCATGGTCAAAGCACTTAATCTCAGTGAGTTGGTAACTCTCTCAAACTGTAAGCTACATATGAGATGATGATTTCCACTGATAGAAGAACTTTCATTCCACAAGTTCTTTATCCTTATGAAATCATATGCAGTTGTGAAATCAGAACATATAAATACTATGTTATACTTTAATAACTCACAGATCTGCGATTTCACCACTATGGCTATTCCTTAAAGCTCATGACTCCTCCATAACTTAATAAATGGTCCTTGAGAGTTGTTAAGGCTGAACAATTTATCCTCGCATTGTTAAACAGGGGCCAAGCTCTGTGAATTTGATTAGACAGGCCTTAGTACAAGTCTTCAAAGTGTTTGTGGCCAGCTAGGTAGCTCAGAGGAGAGAGGGCCAGGCCTGGGGTCAGGAAGACCTGAGTTAAAAATCCTGCCTCAGACACTTAGTAGCTATGTGACCCTAGGCAAGTCTGTAAACTTTGCCTCAGTTTCCTCATCTGTAAAATGTTCTGGAGAAGGAAATAGCAAACTACTCCAGTATCTTTGCAAAGAAAACCCCAAATGGGGTCACAAAGAGTTGGACATAACAGAAACAATTGAATGTCATCATCATCATCATCATCATCACCATCATGATCATCTTTGGACAAGAGACAACATAAATATAGCCCCAGTACTCAATTTCTTCCTAACTTAGTCAAATATGCCAGAGAATATTGGCACAGCCTTTTAGAAACTGTGGTTACCATGATAAGGAAACAGAGGACTTAGAAGAACATGTCATAATCTTAATGAATGTGTTGTATTTTAATTTTCTTCTCATAATGGAACCACTTTATTATCCTGCTCTGGGGCATGGGACCTAAATCTGATTCAGAGGCAAATCATACTCCATCAGATTCTTACTGTTATAGTTCAAGGACATGATTTGATCCACCATATAGTTGTTCAATAGATCAATTTCAATCAACAAGCATTTATTAAGCCTTTACTTGCCAAACACTGTGCTGATCTAGGGAATACAAAAACAATGGGTCTCTTGAGTTCACATTTTAATGAAATTCAAAATCCTTACAATTATGAGTTTAGTGATGAGAGTTTTTTATTGTCTTATTTTATTCCAGAAAGTTTTACCAAGTTGGTAAGAATAATTGACATAGAAAGATACATTGATACAATTTTCCAAGAATGCCTGAGGACAAGAAATCTAAACCATAGCTGGAAGTGGTTATATATATAGACTGTGGGTATACATATCAGTATAGATTTTCCCTTGACACATGGAAAGATACAAGAAATAACACAGGATCTCAGAGATGCCACCATCATCATCCTCATAAGGGAAGGTAAGAAAGTAAACTCTGACAACTACCAGGTAACAGCTAAATCTAGGACAAACCTTGCTTGTAGACTTTTTATGCCTTTTCTAGATGGCATTTTGAGGATTTCTTAAACTTGGTTTTGATTCTCAAATTCTTGCTTCTTAAAAGTTGCTTTCTGACCCCTTCCCTCAAGTCTGGTTTTTTGATGAAATGTATCTTTCTATGATTTCTCCTGAAACTACCCAGTTATTGAAATGGAAATTTCAGATACATTTTCAAATTACATTTTATTTATTTTAGATAGCAGTTTCCCTTGGGAAGTTAGCAAGACTAGGAAATTTTCAACTCCTTATGTCGTTGATTTTCTTCCTTTGCTTTCTATTTTCTCCCAAACCCCAAACCCTGCTACTTCAGATGTTATTCAGAGTATTCCAGTATCTATCATGGTATTTAGCAAATATTCGCTAATGATTGATTGATTGACAATTCTTTATAATTTTTTTTATTTTAATTTTATTTAAAAATAAATAAAATTTATTTCATTAATTACAACTAAAATACATAAAATTTTTAAAAAGAGAGTTGCTTATTACTTCAGTGAATTTCTTGATCTCAATATGTGATGTATAAAACATTTGAGAGACATAATTTTATTAAAAGCAACTTTTAAGAATTGACAATTGACAATTCATATGTCTGGGCATCTGGCACCAATGGGGATATAAAGCTAAGGGAAATATAAATAAGAAGGGCTGAAGCATTTTCAAGAAAATTTCCACAAATTTTTTTTTTTTTCCGCTTTTTGGAGGGCAGTTGGGGTTAAGTAACTTGCCCAAGGTCACACAGCTAGTTTTTATGTTAAGTGTCTGAGGCCGGATTTGAACTCAGGTACTCCTGACTCCAGGGCCTATTCACTGTGCCACCTAGCCGCCCCAAATTTCCACAAATTTGCTACGAAATGTATTGAAGTCATGAAGAGATGGACATGACTGAAACAACCGATTATCATCATCATCATCATCATCATCATCATCATCTTCGGACAACAGACAACATAAACATGGCCCCACCACTCAATTTCTTCCTAACTTGGTCAAATATGACAGAGTTTGAAACTATGGAACTAGCTAGCCTGAAAGATTCTTTAGTTTAAATTATTCTTTTCAAGCATTAGTATCTCTTCTTAAAGTTCCTCCTTACATCCAAAAACAGCTTATAGGTGCGTGTACTGTCTCAGACTGTGTTGGCTGACTTCTCTATACAGCTCAAGACTTGATGTTAATCTTTTGGGGGAAGAAGAAACTCTAGGAGTTGGAAGGAAAAACAGTCTTTTAGCTTCATTCTACTACGAATCAAGAAACTCAGGGTTCTAGTTCCCTTTCCACCATTCATTAGCTATGTGAACTTAAGAAAAATAATTTACTCTTTCTGGTCTTCATTTACCTTAACCTTAAATTTTGTTACATTGGTAGATTCATTATTTCATGGGTGTGAGAATTCTCACCATCAATTCAAGTTCTAATCTCTCCATGTTTTTCCATCCTATATGATTTACTAAAAGCAATTATAAAAAAATGGTCTAGTATGTTTTCCCATAAGTCCTTCATAGAGTATATGCCTAATGAAATGGAGGTCTTTCCCCAGTTCTTTCATATTTTATCTCTCCATCAGTCTGAAGCTTTTGCTCAGAAAGATCCATTTTTCTGGCTGCCTGGCACAATACATACAGAAATATAAAAGATATACAAATACATATATCATACATACATATATATATATATAATTCTATTTAATGAACACATATTAAGTGAATGAATGAAACATTTTAATATTATTTAATATTAAACCCTTACTACGTGCTAGGTGCTGGGGATAAAAAAGATAAAACCAGAACTGATCCTTATGGCAAAAGACATTATAAAACCAAATGGACATAGTCTGATTTTAAATGTTAGAGATGAGTTACATGTTGACAGTTTTTTTTTCTTTGGTATTGATATGGGACACAGTAGAAATTATACTGATTTGTATGTCAGGAAACACACTAACAATATAACCTGGAAATATAAGATAGTAATACCTGAAAATACTTGAAATTTGGCTCAAAGACAAAATATTTCTGCTTTCCCATGAGTTACAAGGAATACATACACAAGGACAGGAAATCTTGACAAAGTATCTCACTGTGAAACAATATCTTCTTCAAAGACTGCCCAGTCCTTAAATTTTTATTTTTGGAATCAACTGAGGTGAAGTGACTTACCCAAGGTCATAGCTAGTAAGTGTCTGAAGCCAGATTTGTACTCAGGTCCTCCTGATTCCATGACTATATACTGTGCCACCTAGCTGCCCCAGTCCTTACATTTTTAAATACGTTTTTTCTTTTCTTACAATCTACTCCCTCACTTTTCTGGTGACTTTAATATAATTGTTTGTGATTATTTGTGATATTATTATCTCTAGCCCTTCAAATATGAAAATATAACTAGTGTGATATAATTAATGATTGAGAGAAATGATTATTAAATCCAGGATTTTTTTCCCTTCCTATTTTTTCATTCTCTACTGATTTAAGTCAGCACCTGAAGGGCATTACTGATAATGAGATGGGAATAATTTTATACTTGGTCTTGTTCAGACCACACCCAAGTAAAAAAGCCTGAAGAGTTCTACTCAGACTTGGGAAGGGGGTAGATCCTTTGTCTAGATTGCCTGAGGCTGGGAGTGGTCTGGGAGAGAGAGTGAATAGAGTCCCTCCATCCTTCCTTAGAATAGGTCTACCTCTCATTATAATATACATTTTTCTCATTAATCGTTAACCAATCATTGTCATCCTTTAGAAACCCACTCTTCCAAGGGCACATAAGGGTTGAGTAGGTTCCATGCTGGATCTCTGGCATTTGAGACCTTTTTTTATTAGTTATTTTAATTAATTTTTATTAATTATCTGCTAGCATAATTAATAAAATGATTACCCAGAAATTATGTCTCTCAAATGTTTTATACATCACATATTGAGATCAAGAAATTCACTGAAGTAATAAGCAACTCTCTTTTTTAAAATTTTATGTATTTTAGTTTTAATTAATGAAATAAACATTTTTATAACATAGTAGAATTTTTTAAAAGACGGCACATGAAGCCACAAAATCTATTATGTACAACTTGCTATTCCCTTTAAATTATAAAATAAAGTTATGTAACTTTTTCCCCTTTTTTTCTTCCCTAACCCCACTCCTGCTCTAGAGATGGCTTCCATTAGACACAAATGTGTGTGTATACATATATGTGTGCATATTTATGTAAAGTCATATATGTATAAATATATATGTAAAATCATTTTATACATACTTGTATTTATTAGTTCTTTCTCTGGAGGCAAATAGTGACTTCCTTTATAGTTAATTTGGGTATTTATAATAGTCAAAATGACTTAGTTGCTCACAGTTGTTGTTAAAATAATATTGCTATTACTGCATACAACATTCTCTTGGTTCTGCTCATTTCATTCTTTATCATTCTGTGCAAGTTTACCCATGTTTTGTTTTGTCTTTTATTAAATCAACAAGTTCATAATTTCTTATAGCACAGTTGTATTCCATCACAATCACACACCACAACTTGTTCAGCCACTTCCCCCTCCTCTTCCACAACTTCACGACAACTTGCTCTTTCCTTGAAGTAAAAGAGGTAAGAGTCAGGCTTACCAAGATAAACGTCCAAGAAGTTGCCCCTTCTACCTACATGTACTTACAGGTACATGGTGCAATGGGGTTGAATTCAGGATTTTGTTCCAATGAGTAATTTTTCAGTTGTGTCTGACTCTTCATGATCCCAATAGGAATTTTCTTGGCAAAGACACTGGATTGGTTTTTCCATTTCCTTCTTGAGCTCATTTAGAGATGAGGAAACTGAGGCACATAGTGTTAAGTGACAAAAGCAAATAACAGGATTATAAGAAGAAAGCTTAGTGGAGGGAAATGACATCATTTGAGCTGTGTTCCAAGAGAAGAGCAAAAATACTCTGCCCTACTGGGAGTAGGCCAACTTCCCAAGTGCCAGGAAATCCAGATGGTTAAGCAGGAGTCAAGAAATCGAGTTTGGAACAATGATCTCTTGGTGTAGGTTGACTGTGGGGGCTGATAGGACCATAAATGTAGTTTTAGAAGGACTTTAGTAGCCCCTAATTTTTCAAAGAGTTAAGTGAGTTGCTGAAGGTTATACAGGTAATGTCAAGATTTGAACTTAAGCCCTGTAACACAAGAACAAAAAGGAGAGTTAACATTGTGGAGGAAACAGCCCAGGGTCCAATGAAGGACAATTTGTTCTGGGCTCTTAAATCTCTCTGCCTTTTTATATTTTACAGCAATAACATGCAAATTAAGACTGGTTCCAATCAGCCAGCCAAGGAAATTGACAAACCCAGCACTTGATTTACTGTTTTGTTGATTCTCTAGACTTAAAAAAGTAATGGAAAAAATGTTAATGATGCAGATTAAACTTAAAAGTGTTTTATGCATACATTTCTTTTGGAGAGTTAGTTTTAAATATTTACCAGTACACCCCTTTGTGCAATCCTTGCTACCACTAAGTCTAATGCTCAGAGGCATTATACTTGCCAAGGCCCTGGACAAATATGTTCACTCACATTGTGTTGTGTTATTATTCATCCTTCTTAGTTGAAGAAGATTAATGATATCACAATGTTGAGGTCAAGGTACAGTGTGTCTGACTATGGTTGATCAGTCCAATGTAAGCTTGGAAGGCTCTACCTCAGATTGGGTACAATTGTTTAGGATGGAGCTGTCTCTAGATTTGTACATCTCATGCTTCCTTTCTGCTACTATGATTCTGCTTTGCTCATAGAGCTGTGTTTTCTTTGATTCAGGCATACCATACTGGGCAGTCTTGTGCTAATGTCTCTCATGTCTCATAATTGACACTAAAGTTCTTCAGAGAGACCACTTCTTTTGATCTCTCTGTGAGCACTTGTCTTTACTAATTCTCTGTAAAATTGTTCTTAAGGTAAACATATATTTGGCATCTGAGCTATGTGGCCAACCCATTGGAGTTGCACTCTCTGCGGTAGAGTTTGAATGTTTGGCAACTCTGGTACCTTGTTCTGCCAGGTGATCTTCGAAATCTTCCAAGGGTTTTTGGCATGGTGCTAGTAGATTGTCCAGTTTTCACAGGCATACAATGAGATCAGCCCAACAGCTCTACAGACCTTCATTTTGGTAGGCAATCTAATACCTCTTTTTCTCCCACACTTTCCTTCAGAGCCTCCCAAACACTAAGCTAGCTCTGGAAATGCATATGACAACCTCCTTATCTATGTATACATTCTGGAAAGTATATTGCCAAGGTAACTATCCACAGTCTTCAGAATTTCTCCATTTGCTGTAGCAGATGGTTTCACAGATAGATAGTATGGTGCTGACTGGTGAAGAACCTGTTTTCTTGGTGTTCATTGTCTGTTCAAAATGAGCACAAGTATCAGAGTTGACCCATACTCTGTTGCATCTCAGCCTCAGAACCTGCTTTGAGTGCACCATCATCTATGGACAAAAAGTCAAGCACCAAACTCTCCCTAAACTTTAGTCTTATAGCCTTTTCAAGCTAAATAGTTTATTAATCTCAGTATAATAGTCAACCTGGTTGCCATTTGTGTCCTTGTTGAAGGCATCTGACACCCACATTGTGGAATGAATGAAAAAACACTTTTCCAGTGACTGAGTTTCAATGATACTGTGTGTGTATGTGTCAGTGTGTGCATGTATGCATGTGTGCGTGCGTGTGTGCATATGTGGGTGTGTATCCGAGATATTTTCTCTCTCAATTCTTTGATCTCTGTGATTTACAGAAAATTAAGTGCATCACAATTGACCAAACTATAATATGGTTTTTCAAAATCTAAGACTGTCCCTGAGAAGCTGGTTTTTAAATTTAGGGTCCAGAGCTTCTATAATGTACTTCTTAAATCATAACTAGAAAAAGATTAATGCAATCAGGCAATTTGACATATGTATTGAATTCTTGTGAAATTTCCATTATCTAATTAGAAATATTATATTAGCACTGAATCATAACAGCATATATGCATTTTCAGAAGTCTATGTTTCATAAATAAAATGGAAAGCAATTATATATGGCACTCCTGACTTCCATTTACTGACTGTATATATTTAGAAGACCAATAAAACTTATTAGTTCCATCTTCTGAGGACAGGGGCCATGTCATGCATATTTTAGTATCTAACAAAACTCTTAACACAATGTCCTGAACCTCACAAACGTTAAATTTCATAGTAAATACTTGCTAAATAATGAACAAATGAACTTTTTAAATGAGCACAAGCAATTAAAGCCAGTTTAGCATACTTCCAATGCAATGTTTGCCAAATTACCTGTGAAACAAGATCTGTGAAATTTCCATGACACCAGTATGCTAATTAAAATGTTTCTTCCTACTTCATATAGCTCTGGTGTTTGTGAGCAGCAAATCTAACCCTCAGCCCAGACATTTAGAATGGTTACCAAAAATTATTTTCCTCTGCTACCAGTTTTGATCATGTGAGCCAGTTTAAACCAGTTTCACTAGCATTACCTCAGTTCCAAGGATGCCAGCATGCTAGAGTTTTGCTGACCTGGATCCATGTCATTCTCCTTATCCCCTAGACATTTCATTTTCTTTCTGGGGCAAAGTTAGAATTAAGTTTCCTGACTCTCTGCCTTTCATTCCTTCATTTTTACTAGGAAATTCAAAGAATATCTAGATTTCAGTGGTTCCAATTATTTCACTGCTTAGCCTTAAGGGGAAGGGGAGGCAATAAGCATTTATTAAACACTACTCTTCATACCAGACACTATTGTTAAGTACTTTAAAAATATTTCATTTGATCTTTACAACAATGCTGAGGAGTAAACATGATCATTATCCCTGTTTTACAGAAGAGGAAAGTGGGGCACACAGTAGTTGAGTGACTTGCCCAGGGTCACATAACCAGTAAGTATCTAAGGCCAGATTTGAACTTAGGCATTCCTGATTCCAGGTCTAGTGTTCTATCCACTGTACCATCTAGCTGCTTCATGGGTGACAGGGCAGTTTCCTATTAGCGTTAAATTAGCTTTTTGGCTAAAACTCTCCAAAAGTTTAATCCCTGAGTGACTTTGATCTCAGACCAGAGCGTTCATCCTGCTGCACACTCAAAGTAGAGTATGAAAGGGGGAGAAGGCACCACCCACCTGGGTTATTCCCTGTTGGCATCTGTTCTCCTTTTGTGACTATATTCCCTGTTTGGCAGCATTACTCAACAAACAGTTCCTTACCCTTTTGCCCTGAAGATAATTGCTGTTTTATATCAATTAAGATCTGGTCCTACCAAACTCCTCTTATTCCTGCTTCCCTCCTTCTCCCACCTCAATATTTCCCAAGATTTTCTTTATCTTTTATTCCTCCACAGAATTTTAAAAATTATTTTCTAATAGATTTTACAAAGTTTTTTTTAATATATTTGAGATACGAGACCTTTATCTGAAAAACTGTGTATAAATTTGCCCATCAATTAGAGAATGGCTGAATGAGTTATGGTAGACAATAACACTGGACTACTGCTGTGCTATAAAAAACGATGAGCTTTTAGATGAGATTTTATGAAATTTTAGAAAAACATGGGTAGACTTGCGTAAAATAATGAAATGAAATGAGCAGAACCAAGAAAACATTGCATATGATAACAGCAATATTGTTTTAAGAACAACTTTGGCCACAGGCGTCTTATCAGGAACATTTCCGAAATCTCTCTGCTACAAATAATATAGGTCTGGGTTATAGACAAATATTTATTATCGTGTTATGGAAGAGTTCCTTCATTCCTGCATGTTTTATTATTATTGAAATAAAATAATATTGTATTTAGGCAAAGGTATTTTCATAATGATATAATCACGTGATTTTTATCTTGATTTATTATGCTAATTGTTTTCCTAATGTTGATTCATCCTTACATTCCTATTGTCAATACAACTTAGTCAGAATGATCACTTTGGGAATATCTTGCTGAAATGTCTTTGTGGAAATTTTTTTTTGTGTATTTGTATCAATGTTCATTAAGGTCTACAATTCTTTTTGTCTGTGTTATCTCTCTCTGGTTTGGATCAGGACCATGCTTATCACATAGAAAACTTTTGATTGAGTGATATTTTATCTATTTTAAAAAACATCTCACTGTAGCATTGTAATTATTTATTCTGGTATTCATTTGTAAATCTCTTGCTGTCCATATTTTCTCCCTGTGGGAATTCTTTCAATTTCTCTTTATCTTTCTATTTCCAGCTTCTAAAGCGCATGTTTGAATGGAAGAAGGGGAAGGAAAACAAGAAGGTTCTGAACTGAAGAAGGAGTAGGAATCATGAAGATGATTTGAAGGTTTTTTTAAGTGATGGACCTAAGAAGGAAGAAGAGGAGGAGGACATAGAAAAGGAAAGGGAATTAAGTTACAGGAGACAGAGAGAAGGAAAAGGAGGCAGTAGTTGTTAAGACAAAGTAAGTAAGGGAAGGAAAGTAAAACAATTGATGTGGCAAGGACATAGATCTAGAGCTGGGAGGGACCTCAGAGACCATCCAATCTAGTCCCTTCATTTTATATATGAGGAAACTGAGTCTGAGGGAGGTGATATAGCTTGTTCAAGTTAACACAGGTAGTAAAGATCAAAAGCACATGTTATTGCAAAATATTTACCTTCACACCATCTGTTTCTACCAAATTATAGTACTAGGTATTTTTTTGATGTCCTACATCAGTATATTTGCCCATGCCTAGAACATAATTCTTCCACATTTTTGCTTATCAAAATATTTTCCTGTCTTCAAGTCTCAGTTTAAGTGACATCTCATCCATGAAGACTTTCCTTCCTTCTTCCTCCTTTAATTGTCTTAGACTACTTTGTCTGAGCCTCCCTTGCCCTTATTACATTTTACATCGGATCATGTCCTCCTCCTCTCCCTCCTAATTTTCTCACACTATACGTCTGCCTCTCTCCTTTGCCTTTATTACATTTTGCCTTGGATCATATTTATTTAGCAGGTTCATGGAATCATCACATAGAGCTGAAAGGGACCTCAGAGGTCATCTATCCAAAGTTCTCACTTTCCAGATGAGGAAGTCAAGTGCCAGAAAGGTTAAAAGACTTACTGAAAGTTCTACAAGGAGTGAGCAGGATTCAGAAGCAGGATTTCAAGCCAGTTTCTTTGACTCTAGAATCAGCATTCTTTCCATAGGACATAGAACTTGAAAGGACTTTACAGATAATCTAATCCATTCCTCTTATTTTATAAATGTAGAAAGGGAAGTCTAGAGGAGTGACATCAAGTCAATAAACATCTATCGAATTCTTACTATGTGCCAGACACTATGCTAAATGCTGGAGACTTTATATATAATTATACAGATAGACACACACACGTATATGAATGCATACATGTATATATGCACATATGCTTATATGCATGCATGTGTGTGTATGTATACATATACATACATGTGTGTGTGTATAGGCAAAATGCCATCTCCATAAGGGAGACAACAAACAAGATTAATGCAGGATAAATTGGAGATAATAGGAAGAAGGCACCAGCATTAAGGGGGATCAGGAAATACTTTTTGTAGAAGGTGGAATTTTATTTGGGACTTGAAGGAAGTCCAGGAAGTGGAATTGAGGAAGGAGAGAATTCCAGGCATGGACGATAGCCAATGAAAATGCCTGGAATTAAGAGTTGAAGTTTGTTTTGCAAGGAACAAGGAAGCCAACGTGGCTAGCTTGTAGAATACACGTGGGAAGAGGATGAGAAGTAAGGTGTAAGAAGACTGTAAAGGTATAAAGTGAGCTCAGAATGCCAAAGAGATGATTTATAATTTAATCCTGGAGGTGATCCTAGACTTTATTGAATTGTGTGGGTGCGTGTGTGTGTGTGTGTGTGTGTGTGTGTGTGTGTGTGACAGGACCATACCTATACTTTAAGATCATTTTGACCGCTAAGTGGAGAATGGACTGGAGTGGGGAGAGACTTGAGCAGGGAAACAAGCCAGTAGGCTATTGCAACAGTCTAGGAATGAAGTAATAAGAGTCTGCGCCAGAATGGTGGCTGAATCAGAGGAGAGGAGGGGGTGTTGTGAGAGATGTTAGAAAAATAAGAACAACAAGATTTGGCAATAGTTTGGTTATGGGGCATGAGAGGAGGAGGAGGATGACACCTAGGTTATGACAGTGGCCAACTTGGAGGATGGTGGTGCCTTTGACATAGGTGGTACCCAATAATAGGAAAGTTAGGAAGATGGGAGGCTTAGGAAGGAAAGATAAGGAATTCAGTTTTGGACATGTTGAATGCAGGATGTCTATCCACTTTGAGATCTCCAATACGCAGTTGGAGATTCAAATCTAAAGGTTAAAAGATGAAATTCTTTGTCCTTCATAATTGAAGAGGACCAAGACATTGGGAAGGTGATGTCATGACTTGCAAATAAATTGGATTTAAGTGAAGCAGGGCTGTGCAAAATCACCAACCTCACTTTCTCCTCAAGAGCCATCTGGGTCCAGTGGCAAGACATGGTTCCGAATGACTGGAAATGGCCTGGATGCACTGGAAGACCTGGTTAGGAGGTAAGTTAGAGCTGAATAAGTAGATCTAAGTATCGTTAGCATAGAGATGCTAATTGAACCCATGGAAGCCGATGAGATCATCAAGTGAAATAATATTGTTGGAGAAGAGAATAGGACTCACAACAGAACCTTGGAAAATACGCACAGTTAATGGACATGATGTGGCTGCTTCAATAAAGGAGACTCAGGAGGAGCTCTCATCCAGAGAGCAGAACCAAGAGAGAATAGTGTTTTTAAAAATAGAGGATATAGAATCAAGGAAAAGAGGGTGATTGATAGTGTGAAAGGCTGCAGAGAGGTCAAGAAAGATGGGGGTTGAGAAAAGACTGTATTTGACTTGATTTGACAATCAAGCTAGTAGCTTTGGAGAGAGCAATTTCAGTTGAATCATGAGATTGGAAGCTAGAGTATAGAACAAAGGTGGGAAACCTGCAGCCTCCAGGCCACATGTGGCCTTATAGGTCCTTGGGTGTGGCCTTTAGACTGAAGTGAAGTTCGGATTCTATCAAATGGCCACACTTGAGGACCTAGAGGGTCACATGTGGCTTCAAGGCCTCTAAACCACCCCTGGTTTAGAGAATTAAAAAGAAAAGGGGGGAAAGGAAATGGATATTTATTATAGATGACCTTTTCAAGAATTTTATGCATGAAAGGCAAGAGAAGTAAAAGATGATAGCTCTTAAAGATGGATGAATCAAATGAGAATTTTGTGAGGATGAGGGAAGACATGGATATGTTTGTAGGGAGCAGCGAAGTACCCAGCTGTTAGGGAAAGCTTGAAGATTTGCAAAAAGAACAGGAAATTCTGAAGAGAGAAATTGCTGGAGAAGATGGTATGGAATGGGGTCACTTGTGCAGGTAGAGTAATTTGCCTTGGCAAAAGGAAAGGCCAACTCTTCATGTGAGACAAGGGTGAAGAAGCAGATACTGGCATAAAGCACCTGAGTACAGATCTGTCTAAGCTCATGTAGATGGTAAATAGAAGAGTTGGGACGGACAGATCCACTATATGTTGTAAACTTCCTAACTGACTATAAACTTCTCAAAAAAAGGGAGGTTTCCTGTGTCACTTTTCATTTTTGTATCCCACAACCTAAAAAGTTTTTTGCACATTGCGGAGCTTAATAAATATTTGCCTAACTGTAAACTAGAAGAATTTAGGAGACATGCAACTTGGAAGTGAGTCACAATATAAATATTGCTTCTTTTCCTTCCCTTAGCCTTTCTTTAAATGTTCTCTCATTAGAAGACTGGAAGAAAGAGAGATTCTGGTATCCTAAACAAATGATTTCTCAAAGGAGGGATTTTTCCTAACCTAGACTAATCAAAACTGACTCCTAAAAGGAATGGATATCTTAACCTAACAATGTGCTTAGTAAGATACTTGCTATGTCATGTTGTTGAGTCATTTCAGGTGGAAAATATTAAGTATAGTGTCAAGAGTCCTGACTTTGCTGTCAGGAGATTTGGAATGACATCCTGGCTCTGTCACTTAATAGATTCGTGGCCTTGGGCCAATTGCTTAAGGAGATAATGGATGTGACATGCTTAAAGCTATATAAAACTGCAAGATGAATTGTTAGGATTATTGTTATTGACTAGTCATTTACTTGGGAATCACAAGGAACTAAGAAGTGGCATGGCTAAGTGGATAGAAAACTGCCCACAAAGATCTGGGTTCCAGTCTTGCCTCTGGCACACACCGGTTGTGTGATTTAGGCAAGTTTCTTAATTCTTCAATGTTCTAATCTAGGCAACTTTAAGACCACAAAATATTCAGAAGGTGCTATTGAGTTGATAGAAGAACTCTCCTTACCTCAGTTCCTTATATCAAGGAAACCATGGTGTCTTTATAGAATGATACAAATTACCTCATATCAAAGAAGTCAGAGTTCTTATATTATTGAAATGAAACTTTCTTTTCCTTTAATTCCTATGCTTTGCTGAAACTACCACGTTTTCTTGAAATTACAATTAGCAGTAATTTCAGATAGCACAACTTTTAATGTTTTGTTTTGGTTTTTTTTTATTCAGTGTTAGAACAATTTGTCTCAGGACCCACCCAAAGAGTTTATTACTGCAATTCTAAAACTTCCTGGTCACATTTAATTCAATTTAGTCAACAAATATTTATTAAATCCCTACTGTGTGCAGAACACTGTACTTGGTGCTGGGGAAGGAAATAACAATATCATCTCATAGTCATGTGGACTATGAGGTTTGTGGCCTATTTTTTATACCAATAACCTTTTGAGGGAGTAATGCAAATATTATTATCCTTAGGTTACCCAGGAAGTAAAGAAAATGAGTTTGGAAAAGGTTAAGTGACTTACTGGAAGTTATATACCTAATAAGTGTCAGAATTAGAGGTCAAACATTGATCCTCTGACTCCAGATAGGGGAAAACAACTCTTTTCACATCTTTGAGATGAGAGTTTAATTAAGTCATCATCTTCCTAGCTTCATGGAACTCAAAAGTCTAGTAGGGAAAATGACAAACATATAAATATGGTACTTCCCATACAATATGGTTTCCCAAGAAAAGCATGAAGTTGAGTATGTGTTTACGCTGGTTTTATATTTTGAATGTCATAAGTCTTTTGTACTCCACTCACATGATAGGCCCTCAATAAGTACTTGGAGAATTAAATTTATGGCTAATTTTAGTCTATCCTTAATCACATTCTAAAATATATCACATTTGTCTTTTGACACCAGGAAGGAAAACGTCCCTTAAGTGGAAGGATGGGCAGGCAAATTTTGTGATCATGATTAGCAGATGAGGCCACCTTCTTGTTTTCTTTGCCCTGGTTCTGGAGTTACTTCCTGTCATGGTTTGGACCACATCTGATGTTTTTGAGGGCCTCCTGCTGGCCTCTCCTCAGTGAATTAGAACTAGGAGCGGTATTAACCTTTAAAGGGGAGGAGGTGTTTTTACAAGAGGGAAGCTGGACTGGTTCTCACTTCCTTCCAGTGAGTCATGTTGCCTGCATTGAGATTATTTGGATAGGATCCACTCTGCTTGTTATTGATTGGGAAGAGACCTAATTTACTGCTATACTTAGTGTTTCTTATGTTGTTTAGATAGTCTCTGCCATCAGGTTTAACTCTTTTGGCAAGACTTCTCCAATATCCAGGCTTGAATTTAATTCCTCAATATTCTCTGTAGGGCATAGAGGGGAGTCAGTCACATTTAATTAAATTTCCTACCTTCCTGCTCTGCAGATTAAAATCTTCCACCTGAAGGCAGTCAAATCAATTTGCCATCGTCATGGCAAAGTTCTTTGGTTTTGGTTTGGTTTTTTTCTGTGTGGGTGAAGAATTGATAAAGATAGAGAATATAGCAATTCGGGGTATGTGAATTAAAGATATTAATTGGTTTGCGGAATTCTTTATTTGTTTTTGCTTTTGGTTTATTATTGATAAGGAATTAGATATCAAAAACATATACAAGTGTAGAAGATTTGACTAAAAGGGTCATAGATCCTAGGATGCTTTGTGTTACAAATGATACTATATAATATTATATACCAGTGGTTCTCAACCTTCCCAATGCTGCAGCCCTTTAATACAGTTCCTCGTGTTGTGGTGACCCCCAACCATAAAATTATTTTCATTGCTACTTCATAACTGTAATTTTTTTGCTGTTACAAATTGTAATGTAAATATCTGCTATGCAAGATGTATTTTCATTGTTACAAATTGAACATAACCCATAGGTTGAGAACCACTGCTATATACTATGATACTATAGAAGAAATAAGCACTGCAATGGGAGTCAAGAAGACTGGGTTCTGTTCTTACTCATGGGGTTCCCTTCCTTGCAAATATCATTTCGCTTCTCTAGACCTCAATTTCTTCATCTAAAAAATGAGTGGGATGGACTGGTTGTTCTCTCAGACTCCTTCTAGTTCTCATATACTGAGTCTATAGGGACAATCTAAAAATATTAAATGGAGAAAAGGTAAGAAAATTCTAAGATGAAAACTAAAGTAATAAAGCCTTAAATAGTTAAAGCAGTTAGAAATATAAAAGGCACAGAGTGAACTGTAATAAAATTCTTTTAAAACATTAAAACACATGAGATTAAACAAAAAGGAAAAAAATCTTTAAAGCTAAATGTTGGATTGAGCGACAACAGATGGACAGCACAAGTGTTTCATTCCCATTCATGAGGTACTATAAGACTATTTCTCAAAAATTATTTGAATCATCACCCACTCTTCTTCATGTCTCTGGTAGCAAACAGAGTATCCCTCCTCACTGAGGCTAGGCTTTCTACCTTGGTCTTTTACTCCTTTCCTCCCACTTTCTCTAAAAATTTACTTCAGAAATCTGTCTAAAACATAACTTCAATCTGTCCCTTTGCATTGAATCCTTACCATTGCTCAAGGTTCCCCAATCCCCCCAAAATGCCACTGACCTCCAAGAGACTAAATCCCATTCTCTTTTCTTTTTAGTCATCCTGATTGAATTCTTTGAAGTCTTTAGTATTGTTTATAAATCAATCCCTTCTACTCTTTACTTTCTCTTCTCTTGGCTACAGAGATGCTACCCTTTGCAGGTTGTACTACTCATGCTTTTGTTGTTCATTCATTCAGTCACATCTGATTCTCCATGACCCCATAGTATGCCAGGCCCTTCTATGCCTCACTATCTGTTGAAGTCTGACCAAGTTCATGTTTGTCATTGCCATGACACTATCTATACCATCCTCTGCCATCCCCCTTTTCTTTTGCTTTCAGTCTTTCTCAATATCAGGATCTTTTCCAATGAGTTCCATCTTTTCATTATGTGGTAAGCTTCAGCTTCAGTATTTGACCTTCCAGTAAATAGGCTGAATTAATGTTTTTTTTTTAAGTATTGACTGATTTTATCTCCTTGCTATCCAAGGGACTCTCAAAAATCTTCTTGTGCACCACAATAGTCATTAATTTTCTGCATAACTGGATCATAGGAGCATAGGCTTTGAGTCAGACGATCAACAAGTTCAACTATAGCATTTTTTAAATGAGAAGACTGAGGCACAGAAAGAGTAAGTGACTTGCTTATCTTTGGTTTTTTTAGAAAAAAGAGAATTTTCTTGGGAAATTAAGAATGGCAAGAGGAAACGAATGGGTGATTTGAATTTGGTGATCCCTAAGTACATTTCCACCTCTAGATTTGTGATCTATGATCTATGTGACCAAAGATATGGTGATTTGCCCAGGATATCCCAGGTAGTAAGTGCCCAAGACACAATTCAAACCCATATCAAGTCCAATGTATTCTCCACTATGCCATACTGCCTCTCTACTCTTTTCATGTCTTCTTCCTGCCATTTTAGGGTGAGTGTCCCTCAAGATTCTACCCTTGATCCTCATTTTTTCTGCTTTTACACTCTTGCATTTAGCAATCTAATTTACTCCATCTCTTCAACTACCACCTCTATATACATAATTCTCAATTCTCTATCTTCAGTGCTGACCTCTCTTCTGCTTGATCCCCAGATTCATATTCCAAGTGCTTACAAAATAAGTAATTCCACCTTTTTTATAACTAACCTTTTTTCCCAAAACTATTTTTCCTGAATTCATCAGTTCTGTTACTGGCAGTACCATTTACCCAGTTTCTAGCGTTTGATGGTTTGATGCTATTTTTGACTCTTACCTTTCTCTAATCTTTTATATCCATCTCAGTCACTGAGCCATAACAGGGGCAGCCAGATGGAGCAGTGGATAGAGCATTGGGCCTGAAGTCAGGTCTTCCTGATTCCAGATATTTACTAGCAATGTGATGCCTCTGTCTTCCTCATTTCCTTTATCTGTAAAATTCAGGCAATATTACTTACATACCCAGGCTGTTATGAGAATCAGATGAGATAAAACCTGTAAAGTGCTTAGCACAGTGCCTGGCATATAGTAGGTACTTAATAAATGTTTGCTTACTTTCTTCCAATAGATAAATTTAAGCAATATCTCTTTCATCTGTACCCTCTTCTCTATTTCTACTATTTGAATTTTTAAAATTATTTTTTATAGGTTTCTGTGATTTTATAGGTATAAAGAGGTCATAATGAGTAAACTCACTAAACTGGTGCAGGTCCATACCTGCTCTGCAATTTTGAGTCTTATAGAGTTACCTGAAGGCATCAAGAGATTAAATGACTTCATTGGGTTCATTTAACCAGCATGAGTCAGACCTAGGCCCTGAACCCATAGTGCTCCTGAGTACTGGGTCTGATGACAAAACTTTGCCCCTTTTCCCAAAGGGAGGGGGAAGGAAACATAATTGGAGTAGAGAAGATGTGGTCTGTAAGGATTTTGATTGCCTCTTTCTGGTTGAGAAGTGAAAGGGAGGAAAGCACCGACCCTTTGTGATCCATTACAATACTTAATGTTACATTTTTAAAGAAAGAAATATTTCCAGACAATAGAAATGGAAAAGGGCAGTATTTTTTTAAAATATGATTGAAATCAGTAACTACTGATTCGTATGCTTTTTTGTACCTGTAAAAACTTTACAAAAACAAACTATTCTAATAAATATGTATTAAAAACTGTGTGTAAAACTAGAAACTGAGTATACAAGGACAAAAAAAAAGGAAATAGTCTCTGCCTTCAAGAATCTCAAGTTCAGTTGAATGGATACTACTTGTACACAGATGTGTTAATGTAAGAAAATCTAAGGAAGGAAACAGCATTAACCACTTGAGGGTCTAGGGAAGGTTCCAAGGATGCTATCTAGAAGATGGAGGTGATGGTTGAGCTGAGCCTTGAAGGACAATGGGTCTAAAAAGTGAAGAATTGAGGGGCAGTGTTTTGGTTTTTTTTGAGACATCGGGGACAGCCAGGTGACAGAAACAAAGATGAAGGATGTAATACCAACTTTGGGGAATTGGTAGTTGTTATGGGAATCTGAAGATCTTCCCTGCCCCTTGGCTCCGTGATAGGCTTAAGTGGCTCTGAGAACCTTCCCTGATTTGAAAGTATACTCTACCCCCTCATAGACTGAATGTGATCACATGGAGCTTGTGGTGAGAGGCTTGTTCTTCAGGAATGTCCACGCCTTATTACTTTGTGATTGGGCAGTGGGTCAAGAGGGCTGTGACAGTCTCCAATCCAGGAGAAGGCTATATATACTGCTGATGTGAGGTTTTGCTTTGGGGCTTACTTTGAGAAGAGTTGTGTGATTTGGCCAGAT
>CM053593.1:246302985-246319199 GCA_028646575.1 Pseudocheirus occidentalis | reverse complement strand
ATGGTTTTCTTGCATGATTCTCATTTCTCTTCCCAATTTTTCCTCCACTTCTCTTATTTGTTTTTCAAAGTCCTTTTTTAGATTATCTATAGCTACTAGGCATTCTTCAAGTGTCTTGGAAGCATTTGTTGTGGTAGTTCTGACTGTGTTGTCTTCCTTCCGTTCCACGCTATGATCCTTTTTGTCCACAAAAAAAGCATTCCAGAGTTTTATTGCTGTTCTTATATTGCTTCCTTTTCTTCATGCTGGCCAGTCAGTTAATTGGTTGATTTTTTTTTGTTTGTTTGTTTTTTTAGCTTTGTGAAACTCTGCTTCCAGGGGGGAAAGCTCTGTTCCAAATCGCTGGGGTTTTTCCCGCTGCCAGGGCTATTAGGGGGGTATTGCAGCCTCCCCTACCTTTGGTTTGCTTAAAGCACTCCCCAGGACCACCACCGAAGACCACTATCTGGATCCAGGCCACTCAACACAAGAGCACTTTGCCCTGATCAGTCGACTCAGCCCCTCTGAGGGATCCACAGGCTAGGGGCTCTGAAGCAGCCCAGTGGGGGCCACTGGAGGTTCTAGCAGTTTCTGCCCTTCCCCCACTGCTTTCTTGCCCCAGGGGTAGATTGCCCAAACTGCTTTTCCTCCCCCAAATTTAGCTTGAAAGCTTCACTCACTTTCACTGACCTTTAATCCTGGCTTATGCAGTTTGCTCCAGGTGCTTTAGATCTTCTCTGAAGTAGAGTCAGGCTGTGGCTTGGGAGGCTTGGCTCCTCCTGGCTGCCCTGGAGCCTGGCCACATGGCAGTTTCAGGCTGGGCAGGTCTCAGCTCCTGGCTTGGGATGAGCCCCTTCTGCCAGCTGCCTTTCTCTAATCCCTATTTTTCACACCTTTCTTTAATCTCTATTTTTCACACCTTGGTAGATGTGGAGTTGCTGAAGGCTGTAGCTCTTCTGTCTTGTAGACTGGCTGCAGCTCGGCTTGGCTCCTTTCTACAGCCCTGGGCTTGGCCGACTGGAGTCCTCGATGACCCCCTGCTGTGGAGCTGCCTTCAGCGAGAGATGTGTTTTCTGTATTTTTTTTAGTTTGAGAGTCCTAGAATTTGTCCAGCATCATATTTTTATGGGTGTTTAGGGTGGCTATGTGGGAGCTGTGGGATGCTGCTGCTTCTACGCTGCCCACCATGAGTTTCTCTTACTCTGTGACTTCAGACACTGGGATTCTTGAGGGCACCAAAGCTTCATAATAGGGAAAATGCTTATCTGGATACTCCTTACCAAAAAGCCACAAAGAGCACTTGGAGTTTTCAATCAATAAATCAAAAAATTTTTATTGAACACCTATTTTGTGTCAGGCATTACACTAAGCACTGGGGATACAAGCATAAAGAATGAAATAATACCCACTTGTAAGAAGCTTATAATCTAGTTGCACCAAAGGTTTGTTTCTTTGGCAAGTAGCCCATCTTTAGAATTTATGTGGTAAGAAATCTTGAGAGGAAATCTGTCAGAAATAGATGCAAATGAATTCAGGTAGAAAGGAAAGCGCATAGAGGGAGATTAATGGACTAAAAAAAAGACAACTTAAGATTCAATAAGTTTCTCCTTCCTCCCCACACTTTAAATAGGTGACGTTCAAATGTTAAAGAGGTAAGAGAAGGAAGGAATAAGCATTTTAAAGTGCCTACTATGTGCCAGGCACTGTGCTAAAATCTTTATAAATATCTTATTTGATAATCACAAAAATCCTGAGAGATAAATGGGGCCATTGCTCTCATTTTATGGTGAAGGAAACTGGTGCAAATTTAAGTGATTTGCTCAGGAGCATGTTGCTAGCAGGTCTCTGAGGCTGGATTTGAACTTAGAGTCTTCCTAACTCAAGGCCCAGCACTTCCCCTATCCATTTTATGGATATCCATTATATCCAATTAACTGCTAAAGAGAAAAATGATGTCCAGGATGTAGGCCCTAGGCCATCTTTGTAGATGAGAAAGTGTGTGAATGACATCCTTCTTTATCAAAGAATTTTATTGGGACTCTTGGGTGTGGAAGGAGGGTTGCTTTGGAAATGACAGTTTTCAGTAAAAGGATGGAGAGAGAGTTTATGCTAACTTGTCCATGCTTTGATATTACTAACTCTTTGCTTAATCTAATTAAATCACTTAACAGCAACAAATGACTTCCTTCTGTTAAATCATTTTGGACAGGGTTCAAGGAAGATCAGCCTTATTTGACATTGGTTCTATTATTTAGTAAGTCAATAGATATTTCTTCATAGGCTATTGTGTTCTAGGCACTAATATTAGGCATTGGGGATATGAAGACCAAAAGAGGAATAATCATTGCCCTCCAAGAGCTTACGTTCTGTCAACAGCAACAACATGCACATATCTAGGTATGCATAATAAATACACAAAATAAATACAGAAATCCAATATCTTTGTGGTGGGGGAGGAGATTGAGAAGGGTCAGAAAAAGCTTGGTGTAGAAAATGAATATTGAGGTGACCTTTAAGAGAAACAAGGGATTATAAGAGGCAGAAACAGAGATAGCTCCCAAAGTGTCATCCCAAGTTTTACTTGTCACTTGGTTGTCTAGAATATAAAATACATCTTTCCATAGAAACAATGTTATAAATTGTGGCAACTTTCCCAGACCAGCTCACAAAAATTTTTCTTGATGGCAACAGCCTGAAAAAGGAAATGGCAGGAGGAAGAAGGAAGAGGGAAGGCAGCACCAGGAAATGAAGGGACTCAAGGAGAAGGTTGCTGAATCCTAAACAGCAGCTCATTGGCTGGGTAATTTTGTTACTTTTCAGATTTTTTTTTTTTGCTTTTTTTTTTAGAGGGGGGAAGGCTTGGCAATTGGGTAAGTGACTTGCCCAAGGTCACATGGCTAGTAAGTGCATCGAGTATCTGAGGTCAGATTTGAACTTAGGTCCTCCTGACTCCAGTGCTGGTGCTCTATTCACTGTGACATCTAGTCACTGCCAATTTTGTTACTTTCGAAAGAAAGATAAAGTAGCTTAGCCATTGCGCAGGCATGGATCATATTGGAATATGTTGATGACATGTACGTTGATTAGACTAGGTCCTGCAGAACGATGTTCTTCCCATTGCACGGGCAATGTAATCCACATTCTAACAAAAATAGCATTGCTGTTTGACATATAGATGACATTCTATCTCTTGCCTCCATGCCTTCGCTCAGGCTCTCATGCCTGTGTTGTCTCCCTTGTGTTTCTATGGCTCCTCAGCTCCCTTCAAGGCTCAATTCCCTGTCAACTTCCTACATGAGGATTTCCCAGAACACCCAAATTTGTAGTCCTCACTTTCTTCCACTGGAAAAGTTACTCTGTTTTTTATTTTGTACATGATTTAAATTTATCTCACTGGGTTCACAGTGTTTCACCAAGAACAATGTAAGCTATTTCATTTCCCTCTTTGTATTCCCAGTGCCTGGGATGGTGCTTAGAACATAAGAGGTGCTTAATAAATTCTTAAATTATTTAATTAAATTGCTGGTTACATCAAGTTCTAGAGCATTACATGGTTACTTGAAATAGATTAATCTTAAAAATCTACATAGAAGTCAAAGTAAATGATGAATAAATATTAATCCATTACAACATAACACAATGAAGGTTAAACTAGATCAATTAAGTACCTAAAAGAGGTAAAAAAAAAAAATGCTATGAGAAGTCAAAGCAAAAAGGCCAGGAAAGATCTCAGAAGGGAGGCAACATTAGAGCTGAGCCATGAAGGATGAATAAGATTTCAGTGGGCTTTCATTGTCTATTTGTATCCACCTCCAGGATTGAAATAACAGGAAGAAGTGTTGATGAGGAAGGTGAATGTAAAAGAAGGTTTTAATTTGGCCTTCCTTTCTCATTTTGTTCCTCTTGCCTTAAGCCTCATTACAATACCTCCTGTCTCTGAATCCACTTTTCCTCCTTTGCCCTCTTTTTAGGGACATGACGCATGCAACAACTCCCTCCACGCTGGGAAGAATAACAGTAGTGAGAAGCATGGAGCATGCCAACTGCTACTCCTTTCATTCATTGCAATAAGAGTTTGCCTTGACTTTCAGGTTAAGATTGATACTGCTCCATATTCCTTCCTTCCAGAAATCAGGATTGCTGACATTCAGTAGGAATAAGGGCAATCAGACTTTCTGGATGGTGATTTCCTTCTCTCTACTCTTGTCACTTTAGTAATTGAGAAGTACAAACCATTGAACTAATGATAATAAGATTCTGTGATTTCTCCTCAGATGCAAAAATTCATCAAATTAGTATAGAAAGCTCTATGTATTGGAGAAGCACTAAAAACAAACAAAGAGAAGGGCCCAGAATATAATAGGTAGAAGAAGTCAGACTGGACTTGGGAAACAGAATAGTGCTTTCACTGTTCCCAGGTTGCTCACTGACACAAAAGCCCATTTAAAAAAAATTTGTAGGCAATTGAAGGTAAGTGACTTGCCCAAGGTCACATAGCCAGTAAGTGTCTGAGACCATATCTGAACTCAGGTCCTTCTGACTCCAGGGCTAGTACTGTATCCACTGTGCCACTTAGCTGCCCCTAGTCCAGCTTTTAAATATCAATATTCTCTCACCGAGAGGCGACATGGTTCAGTGCATAGCTCCTAGACTCAGAGTAAAAAAAGTCAGGAAAACATGAACGAAGAAATGAATGAATGAATGAATGAATGAAAGAAATACAAAACATTTGTGCTAAGCAATGTGCTGAGCCCTAGGGATATAAATACACAAATGAAGCACTCTATTCCCTTCAGTAGTTTATATCCTAAAGGACAGAGAAAGCACATAGGGTGAAGTGAAAGCCAGAGAAGGATGTTTTGGTCTGAGAGGACACAGGACAGTTAGGGGAACAAGACAATCAGTTGACACATGCTTTCCAGGAGCAGCAACAGAATTGATTTGATTACAATTTCTAGAGAAAGAAGTAGAAAGGGAGGGAAAACTCTTGAGTTAAACCCTGTCTCTTACACTTAGCTGTGTAATCATTGCCAAGACACTATATCTCTCAGAGCCTCAGAGAACTTTCTGGAGCTATGGGTTATAAATGGCTTGCAATCTGCATTGGACAACTGTGGGATAATACCTGGAGTTCTCACACTGATGAAATCACACGTCTTTGATATATAATAATAACAAAAGCTATCATTTAAATAACACTATGTGCCAGGCAATAGGTGCCATTATCTCCATTTTACAGTTAAGGAAACTGAGGCAGACAGCATTTAAGTGACCCATTCAGGGACACATAGCTATGTGGTGTCTGAGGCTGGATTTGAACTCAGGTCTTCCTAACTCCAGAACTGGCACTCTATCCACTGGGCCAACTAGCTGCCTCAGTACAAATTGACATGTTTTCCTACTGATGCTATATGGCAATGTTCTCAAACTTTTTGGTTTCAATATCTCTTTACACACCTAAAAAGTATCAAAAGCCAAAAGAGCTTTTGCTTATGTGGGTTATATCTACCAATATTTTTCATATTCAAAATTAAAACTGATACATTTAAATATATTATAAATTACATATAAATACTTATATGTAATTAAAATATAAATTATCAATATATTAATGCATTTAAAATAATGACAGCAATCTTATTATATATTTACACAAATAGCATTTTTTTAAAAGAAAACATAACTGTGGTTTCCAAAACAAAGAAAAAAAATGTAGTGAGAAGAGTGACATATTTTTACATAATTTTACAAATCTCTTAAATGTCTTGTTTAATAGAAAATAGTCAAATTCTCACATCTATTTCTACAATCAATCTGTTATGATATGTTATTTTGGTTGAAGTACATAAAGAGAATCCATACAAATATGTGGCTTAAAAATAGAGAAATATTTTAATAGGTAAATAACTGTTGGGGCTCTTGTTGGTAATGGGTTGAATTGGTCCTCAGTTAACAGGAGGCAGAATGCGAAGGTTGCACCTGTTTGCGATAAGCAGGATTATCTCTCTGCCTTCAGGGTGATGCACCATTGGCTCACTGTGGCGAGGGCAAGGCCAGGGGAGGGGCCCTGAGCAGCCCTGGAGAAAGGACTTAAATACAGGCTACCTGGAGGCAGAAGGAAGTCCAGCCATGCCAAGCTTAGAGAAGAGAGAGTTCCAGCCACGCCAAGCTTAGAGAGCTAGAAGCAAGTGTTGTGTTCTGAAGAAGAGTTCCAGTCCCACGCCAAATTAGAGAATGAGAGGGAGTTCCAGCCACGCCAAGCCTAAGAGAAAGTAGCAAGAAGTAAGCCCTGTGTCTTAAGTTTTCTGTGCAGCTGTTTCTCCCGGAGGAAGCCGGGAGCCTGTTGAGGAAGGGTATAGGTGAAACCTATACAGCCTGACCCCCCAAAACTGTAACAAATAACACCTTAGGATTATTATCAAAAGGTTTTTATCTCATACATCCCCTAAAAGGGTCTCAGGCAACATCCCCTACTCCCAGGGTCCTCAGACTACATTTTAAGAATTTCTATGGTTTTGAATTATGGAATCTCCCCACCTGAGAAGTAGAATTATGGTTTGCAAATAGCAATGGAAAGACTCATGTATATGCTACAACTGGAGAAGGAAGTGAGTAGTTGTGTATTTTGGATTGAGGATGGCAGATGAATAGGCTTAGAGATACCCTTGGATCATGACACATCTGAAGAGTCAGAGGAAAGTTTCTAGGGCTTTGCATGAATGGAATGTTTATGTAATGACACAGGTAAAAGTCACACAGGATGAGGAGGGGAGGATGTGATATGTACCAGAAGAAGGACCACACTCCAAGGCTGACTCTCTATTCACTACACCACACTCTTTCAAAAAAATGTAAATATTACTATAAATGTGATGAAATCATAGACTGAACAAAATAGAGAAATAGTTCTAAAAGTGCTTTCTTTAGGTTCATCTGATACAGACTAGGGCTACAAACATTACAAAAGCAAGCTTGGTGGAATGACAAGTGGCCCTCAGTAGGAATTCTGCTTTCTTTGTCTCTTCTTATTTCAAGTGCCATGAATGGTGGTGTGGATTCTTTTTGCCCATCAGTATATAGTGCTCTAGAAAATGAAGCTTTAGGCAGCAGTTGTATCTCTCCCAACTTGTCTGAAAATTCTAGTACAGACAATTGTGAAACAATGAAAAATGGTCTGTAGGCTTAAGGGGAATGTATGTATGTACTTATATATACATACATGTGTGTGTATATGCACTTACATATAAATACATGTGTGTATATATGTGCATGTACATATATACATATGCATGCATCCATATATATACACACACAAAAACTTACTGAACTCAATTTGTAGAAGCTGTGTCTCTCCCAACATGTCTAGACATTCTACTATAAACCCATTTAAAGACTGAGAAAAAAATGGTCTGTACATTGAAGGGGAATGAATAGTATTTCTGGGGAACTGGGTGTATCTCAGGCACACATACACAAAACTAGCAAGCTCAACTTGTGACTCATCAATTTGAAGATGTATACTTTGGCTCAAATGAATGGAAATAGAAAAGACATACTCAGTTTCTGCTCACTGTGGAAGTCTCTGTGTACTGCAAGTCTGGAGGCCTAGTGGCTACTGGCCCCATCTGGAAATTCTAAAGAAGAAGTGCTGGGATTGGACAGAAGATGACTAGAAGCTACCCGTTTCCCAAGCTGTAAATAGTGACTTGGCACCTGTGGTTTAGTAGAAACTGGATTTAGAGTTGGAAGACTTAGGTTTGACCTCCCAACTCTGTTGTGTTCTGGCTATGCTACCTCTACTGAGTGCCATGACCTTTCCATGCTTCTATGAAGTCAATAATACTTTTGCTATCTCTCTCCAAAAGGTGTGAGAAGCAAATAGAATCATGAAACATGAACCGTTGCATAAAATATAAGTAGGATGAGACCTGTGGTTTTGGCGGTACAGGGAACACCCAAAGACAAAACTCCATCTACCAATGAAGATGACCACCTTTCTTCAGTCTTAAGAGAATTTCCTAGAGTACTAAGGAGTTAAAGATTACCCCAGGGTCCCACAGACAGTATGTGGCAGAGGCAGACTTGGACATAGGTCTTCCAAACTCTAAGAATATGCCACAATTTCTCAAAAATATAAATAACCATATAAATATAAGTTAATATTATAGTTCAGGAATTGTCCCAGATTATTTTTTGGTGTCAGTTCAATCTTGGTTAATTCTGATTATTATTATTCATTGTTTTTGACCATCGAGACTCTTCACACTGTTGGTAACAGTGAAGCTCTTAACAGAGTTTGGAATAAAGAAACACAGCAATTAATGGAGTGGAGACAAGAAAGAACCCTGGACTTAGTAGTCTAAGTTACCAGGTTCAAATCTCTCTGTAGTTCACTGGGTCCTTGAGCAAACTCTATAATAATTAAAATAAGAATTCTATATTATCTATGTATTTGCCATTTGTCCTTATGCCATATGACCTTAGAGCTCATTTAATCTAACTCCTTCCTTCTGAAGATGAGAAAATTGAGGGGTAGAAAGTTAAATAACTTCCCCCAAATCACAAAGAATTGTGTAATTGACAAAAGCACTATTTGAATCTAAGGTCCCTGACTACAAATTCAGTACTCTTTTCCACTGTTTCAGATTTACAGAAAGGAAAAATACATTGGATGAAGATAAATTATGCCACATAGGAAACATCTTGTGATTGGTCAAAAAGAATCAGACGAAGTTCTAGGCCAATGTATCAAAAAAGCCATTGGTTCAGTGGTGACCTGATCGCCAATGTATCAAAGGATCAGTCTGGGGGCAGAACATCTTCAGTTTGAGGATAACTCCTGAGAAGGAACTGCTCCTGGAATGAAAGAGAATCTCTCTCTCTCTGTCTCTCTCTCTCTCTCTGTCTCTCTCTCTCTCTGTCTCCCTCTGTCTCTCTCTCTGTCTCTCTGTCTCTGTCTGTCTCTGTCTCTCTCTCTGTCTCTCTCTTTCTCTTTCTCTCTCTCTCCCTTGCCCCTTGTGCCTCAACTCACTGGACCAATAGTAGACAATGAATACATTTGCAAACAGAAACGCCCAGGGCAGACAAGCATGGACAAATGTGAATATGGAAAGATGGTTAGAAGAACACTGGCTATGGATTCAGGAAATTCCTTGCCCATGTGGGTTGCTACACATGTGCCTTGCTACTATGGTGCTCTATAATAAGAGCCACCTCCAACATGGGGCTTCGTGTACTTCTGGGAAAATTTGCCCCAGACTCTGAGAGCAAGGATATTTTATATCAGCTGTGTTTACTATTCCCACTTTAGTAAATTCCTTGATTCATCAAAGTCTTGCTAATTGTCAGTGTGAAACACACTAATGGAAACTTATGAATGAATTATCATGGAATTCAGGTTTTATTCTATTTCAGTTGTATATTGGGGAAAAAACATATTTCAGTATTTCAATAGATCTATGGTTTCATTAATGTGGCCTACTCCTTTCACCAGTATAGATCGCAATTCATGCATATCTTCTTATCAATGTGACCCTTAAACATGTCCTTCCACAAATTCTTCACAGAAGATTGCTATTTGTTGTTGTTCATCCTTCATTCTTGAAGAGCATCAGTGACATCACTTGCAAGTGAATTGGATTTAAGTGAGGCAGGGCTCTACAAAATCATCAGCCTCACTCTTTCCTCCAGTCATTCAGAAGCCAGTGGCAAGACATAGGTCAGGATGGCTACTGATGGCCCCGGATGCACCCAACAGGCTGGATACCTTCTTTTAGTTCTCTTAAAATTGCATTGATACTAGTTGAGTACTTGGTTTTTCATAGGTCATCTCCACTCCAGCTACTAACTGGCCCATCTCTTTTTTCCAGTCAAGCATCTTCCTGGTAATGTCTTGTATTTCTTCAGTTGTTTCATTCATATCTGACCCTTTGTGATGCTGTCTGGAGTTTTCTTGACAAAGATCCTGGAGTGGTTTACCATTTCCTTTACCAACTCAATTTACAGATGAGGAAACTGAGGCAAAGAGGGTTAAGTGACCAGGCTCACATAGCTAGTAAGTCTTTGATCCCAGATTTGAACTAAGGTCAGTCTTCCTGACTCCAGGCCTGGAACTCTATCCACTGCACCATCTAGCTGCCCCTGTTTTATATTACTTCTGTGTAATTCTTCATTGTTAGTAATGTGTAGCCTACTCACTATCACCATTTACCTCTCCATTGCGGCATGGTTGAGTTAATATTCAAATTTAACTCTTTAGCGACTGTGGTATTACACAATGCAGAGCTATCCTGAAAAACTGAAATCTTCAGAAGATGAACCTTAGTTCCAGAAGCTTAGGAGACATTAAACTTACTGCGTATTTCATTACTGCAGGCAGGCTATAGCAATCTCACGGAATAGGGTCAAACAACACCTCAAACCCCTTCTCCTCAGTCTGCTATTTGACTTGTTTCCTTATTAATTCTCTTACATGGGGTTTGTACGCATTCTATGAGGAATAATAGGAAACTGCCTCATAAATTTCTATAAATACAGAAACCTCATTAAATAATCAATTATCTCTGATCCCAAATCTCAGTTTATCAAAGAATGGAGAAAGCTGTCTTCCCTTAACTTAAGCTGTATTTTCTCACTCAGTATCAAACCCCAGTCTCATAGGCTTAGACAAGCATCATTATCTTTATGGAAGGAGGAAATATTTCTGTGGTAGGTGGAGTTATAAAGCACATGGACTAGTACTTTGGCTTCTATGGTACAGCCCTGCCTGCCCTGTGCCGGGTCCAGCCCTTCTACTGCATATTTCAAAATCATACAAAGTGAAAGATATGACAGCAGGGATAACCACCCTCTGATTATTGATGTCAAATGAGATGTCAAAGAAACAGACATGCACCAAAGCATTTTGCCACTGAAATGGAAGGTATCCGGTGCAGAGCCCAAATGGAACAAGGATTCCCTATATAGTGAGGTTTCCCCAATAATCCTGTTTGTGGATGACATAGTAGTAATTGTACCAGGCTTCAAAACATTACAAAGATTCCAATTTGAAAAACTGGTTATTAGAATATTGAATAAATATACAGATAATGCTAATCAGCTACGAATTTGCATGCATATATATACATACACACATGTGCATATACACATGTGTTTATGTATGTGCACATATAGTTTCCCAAAAGGATAAATTAAGTAGCCCATGTTGAGAAAAGAAACATTACATTCTAAAGGACAAGTGAGCAGTTAACATTTAAATAGCTCAAGGCCACATAAGTGCTTCCACCCACTGGAATAAATTTAAATTCTGAGCCCCCAAGCAAAAATGTCAGTAAGTAAAGGAAGAAGCAATGAGAGGGACTGCTATTCTTGACTTCAGATCAACAAGGAAGAGCTGTTTGGCAATGTGGGAGTGATATGGGAACCTTGGAAGAAATTGACCATGCCATCTGGGAGTTCAAAATAGCCAGGGAAGGGAACATTAGGCATAATCATACATGTAGCTCAAACTTTAGAAAAGCTGACTTCAAAAAAGTTCAGGGAAAGGTTCTCCAGCCAAAAGTGACTCAGATGTGAGAGGTTCAAAGAGAACCAGTCTCCTCACATACCCCTCAAAAAGCAACAAATAGAAAGACCAAAGAGAAGAAAAATAGCTAAGAAACCACACATGAAAATACAAACCAACCAAAATAGAAAATGAGCAAAGTGAAGAACAGTGCCAATGAAACAAAAAATAATATGCCACACAGCAACTGAATCATCTAAAGTACAAGATGCAACTCAGATGGAAAAAGAAACAAGACAAAATGTCATAAAGGAAATCTTCAAATAAATAAATAGCATATTAATGAAATGAAATAAGAAGGAACTTTGATACTTCCAAGTTAGAGGAATTTAATAAATTAAGGAAGAACATCGATAAGAAAAGTATGGAACTTGTAGAATCTTTTCAGCTTGAATCATGGGAGGAATTAAAGCTAAAATTAATAAAAGGTGATTTAAAAGATTGGGAGGGGGTGGCTAGGTGGTGCAGTGAGTAGAGCACCGGCCCTGGAGTCAGGAGGAACCGAGTTCAAATCCAGCCTCAGACACTTAACACAAAAACTAGCCACGTGACCGTGGGCAAGTCACTTAACCCCAATTGCCCTCCAAAAAGCAAAAACAAAAAAAAAAAAAAAGATTGGGAGAAAGTACTTTTCTTAAATAACCAATATGGGGATATAATAGGATAAAGACCAGATCTGTGATTCATTGATATAGGGAAGTCCTAGATGAAGAAATTCCTTCCATTAAAGCAGATGAGCAACTACTCTTAACTTACAGACTTAGAGCTACCTACCATGTAGGGACATTGAATGACTTGCTCAGAGTATGTGAGACAGAGACATTTGACTTGAACCTAGGTTTTCCTGGTTTCAGAGCCAGCTTCAAGGGCAATTTTCTATCCACTATGTTGTCACTCAGTATACCATGAATATAACACAAAATCTTTAAAAATCAATAGAAACTATCAATACTAGTAAAGGAAAAGGGAATAATGGACATGACAGATAAATGAGGGAGAAAGGTTCAGAAAATGATTGAAATATTAAAGGAATCAGAGAAAATGAAAATGGACATGGAGGATGGATAACCATCTCAGGATTATTCATATCACAGGAAAAAAATGGGTGAAAAAACCAAAATAATCTGAATTCTATGTTCCTGGAAATTTTTTTTTAATTTCCTATAACTAACTGAAAAATATGGCACTTTACAAACAGGAAAAAAAAAGTCCATCGAACTCTGATGAGGAAGAACTCAAGAGTTAGCTCTTTCATTAATACAGCAGGCCAAGTTTGTTAAGGTAGATATTTCTGGGTTCATGGTCCCATGCCTGTTAGTTTTATATATGTTCATTCTAATTTCTCTCATTATTCTTTATCTTCCTTGAGAAATCTACTAAAATCCTGATTGATGTACTTTGTAATATAATTTTTATCTTTTCTTAATGAAGCTTGAAAATAGAAGACAGAAAAATGTCTAAAAATGATACACAAATAGATTTTTCATGAAGGGGTGAGTATAAAGACAAGAAAATACTCAATATACCAAATCATCCCAACAATGAAAAAATTAGACTACTTGCTTATATTATTAGATTCAGAGAAAGTCTTGAATAAAATGTAGCAATAGAGAAATATTTCAGTGAATATTATATACAATGGTGAAACACTAGAAGCAATTTCACTAAGAACAAGTCTAAATCAAGGTTGTCTACACATTGCAATTCAACACTGTTGACAATAGAAAGAAATGTGAATAAATAAAAGCAAGTAAAACAGAAGAAATATGTATTAGCTATGAAGAAGTTAAACTATTTCTTGAAATGGTACAATTCCATGTCTAGAAAAACCCAATAAAAAATTTTTTAAAAGGTCAGTTGAGGTAAAAAAGGGAAACTAGAAGAGAAATATCCATTACAATAATGACAAAACCACATTCAATATTTGGGTTTTATCAAGATGTACAAGACACACACACACACACGCGCACACACACACACACACACAGAGTTCTCACTTTACATAAGCAGACCATTCTGCAGTCTTCTACATAAATCAGTTTTTACATAATGCAAATTTGCCAGCCAAAATGAGGAAGGGAGGGAGGACGGCAGGATGGGGGAACATGCTAATAAAGGGGACCAGCATAAGGTTCAAGGACACCTAGAGGCCAAGGCCAGGGAAGCAGCAAGTAGGAGGAGGAACAGGAGGATCTGGGGCTGGTTTGCATGGTCATCTGACCAGAAAATAAAGGAAGAATGTATGGGGATAAGAGGATGGAATAGATACATGGGGACATAGGGACACAGACAGGAGAGAATGGGAGACAGTGGGTAGGCAGAGCAGGACAAAGGTCTCTTCTTGTCGAAAGGTCTCAAGTCAAGCCCCCAATGTGTCAGAGACCACTCATGCCCCTGGTTCTTCTACTTTCACTTGGAGAAGTTTTGTTCTGGAATTCTTTTGGGGGGGGAGGGTAAGCTGTTGAGTACTAAGTTGAGGGACAGGAGGGGGAGGGAGAGAGAGAGAAGAAAAAGAGAGAGAGAAAGAGAGAGAGAACAGTATTTTTTCAGTAAAGTTAACAAAGTTTTTTTAGAATGCAGATTTCCTTCAGAATTCTTTACAGAAAGTCAAATTTAGCTGTCTGTGAAAGCTTTGGAGGAAAGATTTAAAAGAAGAATTAATGGCTTAGTACAAGAATTACAAATCCTTATTCGATTAATAAATTCCCAGAAAATTAGAAAGGACCAAACAGAAATTAAAAACAAAGTGAGATGAAATATAAAGAAATAGAAGACAATTTTTCTTTTCTTTTCTTTTTGCTTTTTTGGAGGGGGGGAGGGTAGGGCAATTGGGGTTAAGTGACTTGCCCAAGGGAAGGCAATGTTTCATATTTTTTAAAAATTTACCTAGAAAACTAATCAAAGAAAGAAAATTTAAGAAACATTGAAGTATCTAAAACAATGACCAATGAAAAGAAACCTGGATGTCATATTTCAAGAAATCAAAGAAAACCTGCCTGGATCTATGAGAACTAGAGGGCAAAATGAATATAAAAACAACTTACTAGTCACTATCTGAAAGAAACATCAAAATGAAAATTCACAGGAATGGCATGACTAAAATCCTGAGTTTCTAAGTCAAAGAAAAAAAATATTGTAAGTAGACAAAAATAAAGTATTCAAGTATCAACAAACAAGTCAAGATGAGACAAGATCTAGCAGATATCACTGTGAAAGATCAGAGAGATCTTGGTATACAGTATTCCAAAAAGCAACATATATAGGCTTTTAATAAAGAAAATCTTACTTATAAAACCCAAGTATAATCCTTCAGGTGAAAAAAAATGTATTTTAGTGAAATAGAGGGCTTCCAAGTATTCAGGATAAGAAAAAAAATTAGACTTAAATCAAGTAGAAATTGTGAAATGCAAACATGAGTCAAAAGAAAAATAAAACAGTAAATACAAGTGAGTGATCAGGAGGGACTATACAAGAGTGCAGTGTTTACATTCTAATGAAGGGACAAGAGGAGACAGCACTAGTGTTCCTTCAAACCTAATGTTAATACAGTATAGATCATCAAAAAGAATTAAATTAGTCAGCTGGCCTGGGAATCATTTGGTTATATTTTGATGAAATGGAGGAGAAAAAGAAATATTCTTTGAAAGAAAGGATAAGTAAGAGTGAAGAACCTATGTCACATAATTGGGGCACACAGATAAAGGACTATAAAAACAAAGTGAAAGATGAATCAGGGATCATCTGAACTTCACTTTCACCTGAACCAGTTAAAGGAGTATAAGGAGAAAAGACTGGTGCAGAATAGAATCCAGTGCAACTGGGAATTGGTAAAGAACAAGGAAATGGAAGGAAAGAATAAGAGAGAAATAGATTCAAACTTTCACTTTGGAGGGTTGATCATGAAAAGAGGTTCAAAAAGTGAAAAAAAGAGAAATGATAAACTATTATTACTGTTTGGAGGAGAAGAAAAAGAGAGGAACAGGGGAGTAGAGGTTGATTGTGTCAAGTGTAGTGGAGGAGTCCTGAGAACATTCCCTTCTTACCACCTTATTGCTCTTTGTAAGGAAGGGGTAGGGCATGGGAAAAAGAAGTGTAAATATATAAAAAATGGGTGAATATTTGCAAAAATAATATACAATGCCAAAATTAATAGAACAAGAAATAGATCATCTAAATAGCCCATTCTCAAGAAAAGAAATTCAAGAGGTCATGAACGAATGCTTAAATATACAGTACTAGGACCAGACAGATTTATAATAATTTCTATCATATATTTAAATAATTAATTCTAATATTACATACACTCTTAAAACAGGAAAATAAAGGATGCTATGAAATCTTTTCAATGATATAGATATCATCTTTATACCTAATTAAGGAAGAGCTGAAACAGAAACAGAATTCTAGACACAGTATTCATTAATGCAGCACTTTTTTTTTTTTTTTTGCTTTTTGGAGGGCAGTTGGGGTTAAGTGACTTGCCCAAAGTCACACAGCTAGTTAGTGTGTCAAGTGTCTGAGGCCGGATTTGAACACAGGTCCTCCTGACTCCAGGGCCGGTGCTCTACTCACTGAGCCACCTAGCCGCCCCTTCTTTTTTTTTAATGTAACAATTTTTAAAATTTGTTTTCTTGTTTACATCATTCATTTTCATGAGATTTTTGAGTTACAA
>CM053593.1:246278885-246302485 GCA_028646575.1 Pseudocheirus occidentalis | reverse complement strand
ATTTTTTCCTCCACTTCTCTTATTTGTTTTTCAAAGTCCTTTTTCAGATTATCTATAGCTACTAGGCATTCTTCAAGTGTCTTGGAAGCAGTTGGTGTGGCATTTCTGACTGGGTTGTCTTCCTCCCGTTCCATGCTTTGATCCTTTTTGTCCACAAAAAAGGATTCTAGAGTTTTATTGCTGTTCTTATTTTGCTTCCTTTTCCTCATGTTGGCCAGTGAATTAATTGGCTGGTTTTTTGTTTTCTTTTAGCTTTGTGAAACTCTGCTTCCGGGGGGAAAGCTCTGTTCCAAATCGCTGGGGTTTTCCCAGCTGCCGTATCTACTGGGGCCATTGCAGCCTCCCCTAGCTTTGGCTTGCCGAAAGCACTCCCCAGGACCACCACCCAAGACCACTGTCTGGATCCTGGCCGCTCAATGCAAGAGCACTTGGCCCTGATCAATCGACTCAGCCCCCCTGCAGGATCCACAGGTCAGGGGCTCTGAAGCAGCCCAGTGGGGGCAGCCACCAGTTACAGCAGTTTCTGCACTTCCCCCATTGCTTCCTTGCCCCGGGTGTAATTGGCTGAACTGCTTTTCCTCCTCCAAATTTAGCTTGAAAGCTTCACTCACTTTCACTGACTTTTAATCCTTGCTTATGCAGATTGCTCTAGGTGCTTTAGTTCTTCTCTGAAGTAGACTCATGCCGTGGCTTGGGAGGCTGGGCTCCTCCTGGCAGCCCTGGAGCCTGGCCACATGGCAGTTTTAGGCTGGGCTGGTCTCAGCTCCGGGCCTGCAGGCCTGTGTGATGAGCCCTTCCGGCCTAGCTGCCTTTCTTTAATCCCTATTTTTCACACCTTTCTCTAATCCCTGTTTTTTACACTTTGATAGATGTAGAGTTGCTGGAGGCTGTAGATCTCTCTTGTAGACTGGCCGCTGCTCGGCTTGGCTCCTTCCTACCACCCAGTGGCCTGGCCCCGGTTGTGGTTTCTAGCTGGGCTAGCCTGGGCTCGTGTCCTGCCAAGATGATCCCCTGCTGCAGAGATGTCTTCCATGAGAGATGTGTTTTCTGTATTTTTTGAATTTGAGAGTCCTAGAATTTATCCAGCGTCATATTTTTATGGCTTTTTAGGGTGGCTGCATGCGAGCTGTGGGATGCTGCTGCTTCTACACCGCCATCTTGGCTCCACCCCTGGAATAATAATCTAATGCAGCACTTCTTAAGCTGTCAGTTGCAACCCCATATGGGGTTGTAAAAAATTTGACAACAGTAAAAGTTTTCTGAATATGCAACAACTAAAAATTAATGAAAAAGAAATGTATAATGATTGCAAGGTGTTTCTAGAAGCTCTTGGTCATGTTGCATCACACAACTTCACTGCAGCCCCGGATCTGAACACAAAGCATTCATACTTTGCACTTTGCACCTTAGGCTACACAACTGTCAAAATGGGAAAAGAGGTCATGAGTGGAAAAAGTGTAAGATACCCTGCACTAATGAACATTGAATGCAAATATTAAATAATATAATATCATAGTGGTATCAGCAACATATCACAAAGTTTATATACTATGACTAGATTGAATTGATACAAGGAATTAAAGATTGCTTTAACATTATAGAAAGATGCATATACATATACTATTGACCACTTTAATAACAAAAATTAATAATATCAATAGCTATAGAAAAAGCTTTTGGCAAAATACAACACTCCTTACTGTTCTTTTTTTTTTTTTTTGCTTTTTGGAGCAGGGAAAGCAGAGCAATTGGGGTTAAGTGACTTGCCCAAGGTCACACAGCTAGTAAGTGTCAAGTGTCTGAGGTCATATTTGAACTCTGGTCCTCCCGAATCCAGGGCTGGTACTCTATTTTACTGCACCACATAGTCAACCCACTCATTAGTGTTCTTAACAACAACTAGCAAACAGGAATAAATGCACATTCCCTCAATATGGTAAGCAACACTCATCTAAAACCAACAGACATTATATGTAATAAGAATAAACTAGAGGCCCTTCTAATAGGTCAAGTATAAAGCAAGGATGTCCATTATCACCACTTTTATTTGATACAGGCTATAAATCCTAGTTACAGCAATAAGTTGAGAAAAAGAAATAGAGGAAATAAACAGGCACAAAGAAAACAAAATTATCACTTTTGCCAATAATTGTCAAGTAAGAGCTAATTGAAATAATAATGTAAACAAAATTGTAGGATATAAAATAAATCCACATAAATCATCCACAGTTTTGTATATCCCAAAAAAATCCTCACACAGAAGAGATAGAAATTCCATTTAAAATTCATACAGAAGGCATAAAATACTTGGGAGTCTACCTATCAAAACACATGCAGGAACTATATGAATGTAACTACAAAATACTCTTAGGAAAATAAGACAAAACAACATAAAATGAAAATTCTACCGAAATTTCTTTATTCAGTACCAATCCCAATCAAAATACGAAATAGTTACTTTAGATCCTGGGGGGAAGGAGAGACCCACAAATTTCATTTGAGGAATAAAAAGTAAACAATCTCAAGAGAAAGAATGAAAAAATAATGGGAAGGAAAGGGCCCTCTCAGTTCCCAATCTCAAACTCTCAAACTGTACTACAAAGTAGTAATCAGTGAAAGGATTTGGAACTGGCTAAAAACTAGAGCAGTTAATCAGTAGAACAGATTAAGTACACAACATACAAAACAAAATATATGTACTAGCCCACTATTATTCAACAAAGAATACAGGGAAAACTGGACAACAGAGGCAGAAAATAGGTTTACTTTAGACAAACATTTAATACCATTTACTAAAATTAATTCACATGATAAATAAATTAGAGGAGTAAGGAAGAAATTCCCTTTTGCATGTATGAATAGAGAAAGAGTTCATTAACAAATAAGGGATAGAAAAAATACGGAAGATAAAGTGAATGATTTTAATTACAGAAAGTAGTAAAGCTTTATACACACAAAACAAATGCAATTAACCTGGAGAGGGGAACTGTTAAATGATGCAGGGGTGGGGTTGAGAAATATTTCTAATAAGTTACTCATATAAGGGGTTTTTAATTTTATATATATGTATATATGGAATTTATCTGAATTTATGAAAATAAAAGTCATTCTTCAATTTATAAATGATTAAGGGATCTGAACAAGTAGTTCTGAAAGAACTCCAAATTATCAACAGTATATGAAAAAAATGCTCCAAATCACTAATGATGGGGGAAAAAAATACAAATTAAAACACCTCTAAGATTCTGCTTCATACCCATTAGATTAGCAAAAAGGACAATAAAAATGGCAAATATTGACAGCTATTAGAAAATAGGTAAATTAATATACTTTTGGTGGAGCTGTGAATTGGTCCAGCCATTCTAGAAAAAGTTTGGAATAATTCCCTGAAAATTATTAAATTGTTCATGTCCTTTGACCCAGTTATATAACTAATGGTCCAACACCTCAATAATACCAAAGAGGAAGAGGACCCAATCTACAAAATATTTCTATCAGATCTTTTTGTAGTAACAATGAGGTAGACTAAGGGGTACCCATTATTTGGGGAATTACAGTATATATAATTCAAAATAAAATATTGTGAATGAACAAAAGAGGTTCATGCAAAGTGAAATATAAAATACAAAGACCAAAAGTTTGCTTTTGACTGAGAGAATCAGAAAAGACTTCCTGGAGGAGGTGTCATTTCATCAAGACTTTATAGATCGGTTCACAAAGAGTCAGACTTGACTAAATTACTGTTTTTGTGGGGCAGTTAAATAGTGCAGTAGATAGAGTGATGGATTGGGAGTTAGGAAAACTCATCTTCCTGGGTTCAAATCTGGCCTCAGACACTTACTTGCTGTGACTCTGGACAAGTCACTTAACCCTGTTTGCCTCACTTTTCTCATCTATAAAATGAGCTGAAGAAGGAAATGACAAACCACTCCAGTATCTGTGCCGAGAAAAGCCCAAATGGGATCACAAAGAATCAGACACAATCGAAAATGACCAAACAAGAAGAAGGGAAAAGAAAAGAAGGCCCAGGACAAAACTTGGATGGCGCTCACAATGGGTATGACCTGGATGAAGATCCAGCTGAAGAGATTGTGATGAAATAGTGAGCTGAATAGCCGGAGACAGAGGAGGGCACAGTATCATAAAAACCTAAAGAAGAGAGAGTATGTGGGAGAAGAGGATAATCTGCAATGTCAAAGGCTAGAGAAGTAAAGAAGGCTAAGGACTGCAAAAAGACTGTTTGATTCTTCAGTTCTGAAATCACTGATAACTTTGAAGAGAACAGTCTCAGTTGAATGATAAGGTCAGACTACAAAGAGTTCAGATGAGAGTGAGAGGAGAGGAAGTGGAAGCATAGATCATCATTGCCTTTCTCAAGTAGTTCAGCCGTGAAAAAGAGGAGCAATATAGAAAGATACTTGGGGATAGTCAGAGCAAGTCAGGGGGTTGTGTTTGCTTTAAAATATATATATGGGGGGGGGATGGGCATGTTTGAAGACAGCAAGGAGCCAACCAGTAATTAGGGAAAGAATAAAGAATAGTGAGTTGGGATGACAGAGAAGATGGAATGGAGTGGGGTTACTTGTGCATATTGAGGACTTTGCCTTGGCAAGGAGAGGGGAGAATTTTTCATGTAAGGCAGGGATGAAGGAGGGAATAAGTTGAGGGAAATGATCTGCTATGAGCTGAAGAGGAGAGGAAAAGAGAGCTGTCACTCAGGTTCTCAAATTTTTTGATAAGATATGAAACAAGGTCTTCAGCTGGGAGAAAATGGGAGACTGCAGTGCCAGGGGAAGATTGAAAAGAGCTAGAGAGGTTTTGAATAGCCCCTGTGGTGCGTGAGATAGTGAATCAACGAGGGAAGAATAAAACGATTGCTTTTATGGAGGGAGGGTGCAGTTTATTTTATGTAAACTAAAATTATAAGGGCTCAGTCAATAAAATTTAGAGATTTTTCTCTAATTCTATTCAGTAGCATGTGACTAGGAGTGAAGGCAACAGAGAGTGAGAGTAATCCACGACTCATGGTTTGCAGGGTAAAATTTTCAATAGGATAAGGGGGCAAGAAACTGAAATGTAAAGGATACTATAGAATTGAACTGTTTCACTGAGTCAAGAGAGGGAGGAGTGAGAGTAGAGACAGTAATGGACAGGAAAAGAACTGAGAGGTAGAGGGATTAGAACTGATGTTGAAAATTAAGAATGTTTATCAGTACAAGGAGAAAGATAGAATAACAAGAGACTGTGATCAGATAAAAGAATTTCAGAATTCATGACCATGAAGTGGAACAGTTGTGGACAATGGCAAGATCAAGGGTATGACCATCTTTGTGTTTAGCTGAGATGGAAAGGAGGAGTAGGTTCTGGGAAATGAGTATATTAAGGAGATGGAAGTTTTGAGCATTTGAATGAATATGCATATTTTGAAAGAATATTGATATGTATATTAAAGTTCTATAGTACATATGCAAGAATTGGGATGGAAAGAAAGACTGAACCACTGAACTCCCTGAGTTTCCTGGGGGTCAGTAGATAGGAGCCACAATAATCTTGATAGGGTGATAACTTGAATTGAATGAACTTCAAAGGAGAAATTACTGAGTGATGGAGGTAGAAGACGAGTCTGGAAGTGGCAATGGGGAACAAGGAGTATTCCAACCCTACCCCCACAACCAGTGAGTTTGGGATTCATATCCCAAAGTGAAAGTACAACCAGTATTGGAAAGGTCGGCTGGTGTTACTGTATCATCCTTAAGGAGACAAGTATCAGTGAATACCAGAGGGCAAAGGGAATACAAAAGGAAAGAAAACAAATTCTGTCATTCCAAAGCAATGAGAAATACCACAGAGCGTAGTAGAAGGGGCGGGTAGATCTGGAGTGGGATATTTTAGAGTCAGGGATGGGGAATGAGATTGGCACATTGCCAGCCCAAGGTTCAGAATCATGAAATGGTCAGAATATGATGAGATGGAAGTACCATTGTAGACTGAGTATTAATGGCTGGAGAGAGTTCTGTTGAATAAAGCAGTCAACTAAATTAGTTGTAGATACTGCATAGCTGTGTGATCCCAGAGCAAGTCATTTTACCATTCTGAGACTCTTTTTTCTAATGTGCAAAATAGAAATGATATGAGCACCTACCTTCCAGGGTTATTATAAAGACCAGATGAGATACTACACATAAAAACACTTTTTAAAATCTCAAAGCAATAAATAGATGTTAGCGATTGTTAGTGAGACATTCCTAAGGGGTTATGGGGCCAGGCCACACTTAAATTGTCATGATACTCTTTTGGGAGGAGGGGGCAACATTATACTCAGGATGACTGACTGGATTCCACTGTAAGCCAAGTAATAAGGAATTAATGTGCTAAGGATGGGTCTGAAGTGGGGGAATTATGTCTTTGCTCAGATTTAGTGAGGAAATTGGTACTAGTATTGGATGAGAGCCCAGGGACAATCTGTTTAATGGGTTGTAGTCTGTGATATTTCTAATCTGTTGATGAAAGAACATATTACCTTTAGAAAAATCATCTCTTACTGTCCTCTGGAGAAAGGCTCAGACTGCACTTGATGCTGTCAATAACCATAAGTGACTATCTGTAGCTTTGTATCATTATTGCTGTCTTCACAGCAGTGCCTTTTTTGGGACCAAAATAACTCATTCTTATGCTTTTCCCACAAGGATTTTACCCAGTCAGCACTCTTCTTCAAATGTAATTACTTGTCTTAGAAATTTCATCACCTACTCCATAGGATCATAGGATTTAGACCTAGAAAGCGTCTTAAAGAAAGCCCTGTCCTTATTACCCTTCTCCCCCATACCCAAGGCCACTTTCATATTTGACTTAGACATCATTATCTGAAAACAAATAAATAAATAAGTAAAATTACTCACATGAAGCCTTGTGAACTGCAGCAAGGAGTTCAGCAAGTCCCAGGGCTAGGGGTACATTACACAGCTCTGTGGCTGACAATAGTGACAGTCAGGGAACTTGGAAAAATCCAAATTCCAAACCTGAAACTGCCTAGCAGTTTCCACAACAACCCAGTGAGAAGGGCTAATCCCCCCAAAGTAATAATTAAAAAGAACTTACTCAGTCCCTAATAAGGCCTAAGAAAATAAAAGTCCCAAAACAAATGCAAAAAGAGGAAAGCAGTAGACCACCAAGAATGTTTGGAAGAGCAAAGGGCTGAAGCGCAGAAAGCCTCTTTTTATTCTCCAGCAGTCTCAGACACAACTTGAAAGCATCTGCATAATCTCGTTAGGTACAGTTTGCTGAACTTTATCCTATAGTCCTTTGGGCCCTTTGATGTCTTAGGCTTGCTTGTGACACCACCTTTTGGACACACACCATGTCAGAAATCTTGGTTGGTGCTAGTTAATTCAAGGTTTGTGCCATAGCAGCATAAAACTAGGGAGAGTTTCCAGATCTATTTGCAGCAGTCAGGGATACATATGTCACAGTGAAACACACAAGTATAAAGGAATAAATGGAATTCAGGAATTAAGAATCACGAAGACCTGAATTCCAATTCCATTTCAGATTCTTAATAACTGTGCTACTCCAAGCAAGTCCTTAACCCTTCTGGCCCTCAGTTTCTTTATTTGTAAAACCACGAAGTTGGACTCAGTGACTCCTAAGGTTTCTTCCAGCTACAGGTCTGATGTGCATAAGAGTGTCTATGGGAAAATCCATGTCACCAGTGAGATGGGGTTTGATAGAGAAAACTGGCTTCTAGAAATATGGAAGAAAGATGGAGTTTCATCCTACAGGTCACACTGATATAAACTCATACACTTAGAGAAAGTCAAATTGTGAAGTCTACCCGTCACTCATATCTTCCTTCCCAGAAATCCTTGCCATTTTTTTATTCTTCAAAAAATCAGTTTTGCTTTTTAACTTTCCATTTGTAAACAACTCAAAAATATGAGAGAAAGTGTAGAAATGCAGGCATTTGATCCTGAGCTTGATCATATACTGTTTTCAAGACCAAAAATCAAACATGTAAGAAATTTTTAGCAGACTTTATGCCATCTTATCCTGCTTCCTTATGCCTCCCACATTCCTTGATCCAGCCAAATTGTCCTTTCCTCTATTTTTTGCATCACCATCTCCATGCCTTTGCACTAGACCTCACTGATAACCTGAAACTACTTTGTGTTTGCTCCCCTTCTTTCATCATGCTAATATTTCCCCATCTATGTTTAGCATAGAAATAACAATTTATCATAGATCTGAACTCTGCTTATTCCTTGGTTATGTGGAGTCTTTACTCCTCTCCAGACTCTATTCCTGACTCTCTGGACATCCTCTACCATGTTGTAATGGTAATGGAATTTGGAGATGTCATATAGCAGCTTCTTGGAAATTCATTCTGATTTCTCACACTAAAAGGATAGTCTGCCCCTTCAGTCCCTTCCTCTAAGTGGCTGGTTCTTCCCCAGAACCTTCAAGTTAGAGCCCATGCCAGCCATGACTTCATTCCTCTGGAGGCTCTACTCTTGATTTTCTGTACTTTATCATTCCCCAGAGTGGTTATCTTTCCTCACCACCTCTACCTCCCTTTTTCAGCTTCCTTTCCTGTGACATCTTCCTTCATTAGAATGTAGAATCCTTGTGAGCAAGGACTACCTTTCTTGCTACTTGTATTTATACTTCCAGCACCTAGCAAATAGTACGTGCTGTGGCAAAAAAAAAATGTTAAAACATTATATAAGAGATGTAAGGCCAGATTCACAAGTGTTTTCTTTCTCCACACTCTCTAAACATTAATTCCTAGTTGAGAAAACTAGATTTGTAATGTTGCCTGTCAAGAAATACAATTCCACTCTGTTGTCAATATCTCAACCTTTACCCACACAACTAAAATTAGAAGAAAAGTAGGAAACTTGGGGGAGGAGTTTGGGGGGATAGTGGAGGGGAAAATTTGAAGCAAATTTCTTGATAAAGGTCTCATTTTTCAAACATATAGAGAACTGAGCAAATTTTATAAAAATAGAAGTCATTCTCCAGTTGATAAATAGTCAAAAGATAACACAAATAATTTTCAGAAGAAAAAATCAAAGTTGTCATTATTACACAATGAATATCAGTTGGGGACTGGCTGAACAAGTCATGGTATATGAATGTGATGGAATACTCTTCTACTGTATTTAAGAAATGATGAATGGAATGATTTCAGAAAAATGTAGGAAGACATATAAACTAATGAAAAGTGAAGTGAGCAGAATCAGGAACAAATGTATACAGTAACAGCAATATTGTTATCAACTGCGAAAGACTTAGTAACTTTGATCAGTACAGTGATCCTCTACAACTCCAAAGGATTCATGATACAGACTTTTATCTGCCTCCAGCTAAATAACTGATGATCTAAGGGGAGAGCATATTTTCCCTTTATTTCTCCTTCCTTTTTTTCAGAACATAGCTAAAGCAGAAATGTTTTTTATGACATATGTGTCTCTATATATGTAGAGAGAGAGAGACAAATATATGTACATATATAGAATATTTCTTTGCTTTCTCAGTGAGCATAAGAAAGGGTGGAGAGACGGAGGGAATTTGGAAGTGAAAAGAAAAAGAAAGTTCTTATAATTTCAAAAAAAAAAAAACCTGTCTTCAATGAAGAGTGTAAGAGCCATCTTTTTTTTTTTTAAGTGGCCAAATCTAAGCAGTATGACTTTGGGGTTTTTATAATACTTGAAGCCAATTTAAAATCAATTTCTAAAGTATGAACTGGTTTAAAAAAAGTTTAAAAATTATATGGGATAGATAAGGGCCTGATGTGCTATGCATGGTCCATAGAGTCATGAATAGTTGGGACACAATTGAACAACAACAACAAAGGCCATTTTCACAAGTGCTTTGTTGACCAAAGCAATGCCAATTTTTTTAACTTTCTCACTAGTTATGGTTTGGAACAATAAAAGAATACCTGGTTTCCTTCAAGACTCAGCTCGTGTCATCTCCATTAAGCCTTCCCTGACTCCCCCATCTTCTAATACCTCTCCCACTACATTACCTTTGTTCACTTTATAGTATGTGTATATTTGTGTATGTGTATACACATACATATATAAACATATATATGTTCATGTCTTGTCCCGTTCAACCCCCATAAAATGTAAACTTCTTGAGTTCAGGAGATATTTCTTTGCATGCCCAGGGACTAGCACAGTGCCTCCCATATAATAGGCACTTGATAATTGCTTGTTGATTGATTGATTTTATTGATATTGATTGATGTTATTGATTGGTATTGTTTAATTATATCTAAGGATTAGATCATTTTCTTGGATGAAAAGAACTGCAAGACACAAACATCAAAATAAATATGCTCTGAATTTCTAATATTGATGCTTCATTACAGTGTAGATGCGAATCTAGGTTCCTTGACAAAGACTATGAAGATGGAAAGGATTTAAGCACCAGGTCAGTAATGGAAGATATGTATGTCTGTCCTCTGAGAACTGCAAGCCTGAGTTCAGAGAGGCCCCTTAATGGACTGGCTACGGTATGATGGACTTTATAGCCATATTTTTTGCTATATTTTTTAAAAAACATTTTTGATAACTATTTCCTTTTTTAAAAAACTTGATTGTATGTGAAGCAGTTTATTTGGAGGTTGTTTGGTAATATCTAAAGTCTCAAAGCCTAGAGCAAGTCACACATAGGTATTCTTCTCTCCATCAGCCCAACTCTGTTAACCATGGTAAAATCAATGTCACTCATCTCCTTTATAGCTTGTTTGATCTGATGTTTGTTGGCTTTGATGTCTATAAGTAATCTATATGTTCTTGTCCTCAGTCTTCTTCACAGTAGACTCAGCGGTCAAAGGAAACTTGATGACAGATCCTTACCCCTTGCCCGGTACTATAAATATTAGTATAGCAGAAAAACATATGTGCTGAGGAACAATTATTACCTATCTCTTTATCAATATTGAATTATATAGACTGTATAGGTTCCAAGGTAGGGGTTGTTTGGCATCTCCTAGAAAGATGGGGGGACGTGGCAGGTGGCACAGAGCCAAGATAGAAGGGTAGGAGGAAGAAATACATCCTAGCTCTACCAGCAAACCTCCTACTGACCATGCTTGCTCCACCTAGAAGCACATTTATGAGAATATTTTGGCTGGGAAGAATTTGAATTTTCTTCTTCTTCTTCTTCTGGCTATGAACACCTTTAAACACTTTTTAGCCTTGCAGGTCTTTGATTTTGCTTCTCTTGGAGAGGGGCAGTGAGAAACAACTGCTTCTTTCTTCACCTTTAGCATCCTCTTGGTGGACAGGTTGTTTGATAATTGTATTTCAATATAACTGGTTTCTTTTGCAATTCCATGTATTTTATTTGGTATATCTCAAAACACTGTTTTGACAAGGGGTCCATAGGCTTCACCAGTCTGCCAGAAGTGTCCATGATACTAAAGATTAAAAGTTCAGAGCTGTCAGGATCCCCATACCAAGACCACTCCTCTCTTTTTACTCCTCTCTATTTACTATTAGGAGACATCCTATTTACCAGAGCTAAGGTCCGGTAAGCAAACTGTGCCCTGAGCTTGGTATAACAGGAATCATTTGTGCACACCCACTGGATGATCTCAGCCACAGCAAAATCCCAGAATTGTTTCACACCAGCGTCAGGCGGTCTGTGAGCTTGGACAAGCACCTGTAGTATCCATGTTCTGGTCATGAAGTCTCATTGTTGTTGTTACCTCTTGTCAGGGTTACAGCTCACTGCATAGTCATTGGTGTAAGTATTGACATTTATCCACAATAGAGTGGATATCCTATTAGAGCAGTGGTTCTGAACCTTTCTAATGCCGTGACCCTTTAATACTTGTATGTGGGTGTATCTCCATGTGGGCAGACCTGCCTGGACATGGATAGAGGAGTAGTGTCTCGATTCCTAAGACCATAGGAAATATGTTTTTTCCAATGGTCTTAGGTGACCCCTGTGACCCTGTGAAAGGGTCATTCAACCCCCACAGGGGTTGCAACCCACAGGTTGAGAACTGCTGTATCAGAGGGAATCCTGGAACACATGTCTAGTTTCCCTCTTCCAACAGAATAAAGAAAATTTTTTGATTATGACCACTGTTAACTCTTTAATTTTATTTTATTTTTAGAATTTGTGGTTTTGATAATCTGTGTGAACTCCCTGGGGTTGTTTTGCTTTGCTTTTTTAGAGTGAACAGCAGTTGCAGAGCTCCTGTGGCTCTTTGGTCATTTGGTCAGGGTTGACAGAGTTATAGAAGAACAGGAGTTTTTAACCCTTGCTCTGCTGAGTCATAGACAGCTTCAGTCTATATCAGTGGAAAGAAGATATCAGGAGGAAATCAGATATCCATCAACGTAACTTAAAAGAACTAGAATCTAGAAGCCTAAAAACATTACATACTATTATTTCTGATATTACCTTTTTTAGGGGAGGAGAGGATCTGGATTTGTGATCTCATGGGGGCAGGGAGCTCCTCAGTGAGGGAATTCCCTCTGCTAATACAGATCTTAGCATTTGCTCTGCAGTCATGGAACTTAGAGTTGCATGGGGCATTGGGAGTTTAAGTAACATATCCAAGGTCATACAACTAGTCAAAGAAGGAATTTGATCTCCTTCATTCCAACATGATCTCTTTACCCTTTTCCATGTTGCCTCTCATTATGATTGCTATACATTGAATAATCACCACAGAGCCTTCCAAAAAGCCTTGAGTCCTTTCCCATATATCCGCTTGTTTGTCTTCAGAATATCCCTAGGAAAAGGGATAAGAGCAGATGTTATCATTTCTACTTTTATAGCACAATGTGCCTACTCTGTTTTAATGACTCATCATCTTTTCTGTTTCTCCAAGAAAAAAATGTAAAAATGTCTAGTTGTTTAAAAAATATTTATACACTTTGATCAATCACCTTCCCCAGAACCATTTTTATTTCACACAGTAAAAATCAACCAACCAGCCAGCCAGAGCAGGCTACAAAATGTTCGATGAATGTATGACCCTTATTTAAGTCTTTTTGACTGAATAGCAGCTTGCAAATTACATTAATGGTGAGTAAATAGTACATTTATTTTAGCTCACAAAGTCGCCTCTTGTTGTTGTGCCTTATTTAATTTTGAGGCAACATAGTATAATGGAGAGCATACTGGGTTTAGAGTCAGAAAGACTACATTTAAATCTCTCTCTCTGATACTTACTGTGTGACCATGGCTCTCTGTGCCTCAGGCAATTCTTTGGCAAGCCTGATGGTTGAGTTTCCCCACTCCTGAGCTCCTTATGCTGACAAAATTCACAGATTGTCCCCATGTGTGATTGTGTAATTATATAATTTGCTATTATTAACTTTGTATTCTCTAATGCTTAGCAGAGTACCTGCACATAGTAGGTGCTTTATCAATGATTTTGAATGGTGTTATCATATCTCTATTATGTGATTTCTCAACTAACTTCAGTATTTTTTCATAACTATGGAAAACGACATTATTTGCATATAACAGATGCCTCTATAGGTGGGTTTAGGACTTAACTATAGCTTTTACCTGAAAACAAAACTGACTTAATTCAGTGCCCAGAACCCTATGGATACCGGAATGAATATTGATAGATTACTGTAATTACTAATATCTCTAAATGAAAGATAAGGCAATTAGCACTGATACACAGTGACTATGTTTTACTCGTGTAAAACATGCATAACCCAGTTCCCAAAGCCCATTGGAACAGGACTCTCCCTTCATCAGGGGAGATCAATATCCCATACTTGCTGGCGGGGAAAGTGGAGAGATCCAGGGGACGAAGTCCAATCTTTTCAATCTCTTCAGGCTCTGCATTTGCCTCTCACAACTTTGGCTTCCAGTCTCAAAAGAAAAGATGAAAAACGCCAGCCCACTTCAGGCTATTGAGGGTAAAAATAAGACTCTGAGAAGAAGCAGACGTGAGTCTCCACCACGTCACTATCCTTGGCTTGCTACATTAGAGACTTAATGGAATTTCTTTTTGGGTGAGATCTGGACTCTCTCTTGTTTGAGCTAGAAGAGCTCCTTCATTCTGTATTGTCTTCCATGTATTCTCTTGTATATATTTTTTTTCTGATTTGTTTTATTATTGATTTGTATTATTACTATTGGCTTGGATAAATAAGTTTCTACTTATAAGTATATATTTGTATATATACTTATATATACTATATTATGTAATATATAATATATAAGTATATATTTTATATATGTATATGTGTGTGCATATAATAATAAATAGATAGAGATAGAGATAATTTCTATGTATGTAAATTGTGTAACTAGAAAGAAAATCAAGCCTTAGAGAGCTTGGGTCCTCCTTTCCCCATTACTGAAAAGCAATCAGAACCTTGGACCTGAAAACAACATCCCCCTAGACTAATAATATTTATGGAGGCAGATAGATACAGTGTTAGCTTCAGTGTTTGCCTGCTTCTCCCTCTATCTGAGGAAAGCAGAGTGGTCAAGCTTCTGGCACCAATATTCTCCTTCAACTATTAGCAAGAATTAAAGTCTTCCTTGGAGTAGAGTGGGAGGAGAAAAGACTAGAGATGTTTATTCTGTCTCCCTTCAAGCCACACACAACATCCCCATGCTACAGGTGGGAGGACAGCCTCATAACACTCTTGTAATAGACCTGGATTTGAGCCTCTCTCCATGAAGGTTTGCATAAATCCCTTTCTACTCTTTCATAGAGAAGAACATGTGTAAAAAGTGATTTGCTTCTGGATATGAGGGAGTATTCCATCCAACAGAATCAGGTGCCAGACAGAGATGTTGCAGTGATGGTGGAACCCCAACAAAGGAGAACCAGTCCTTATCCCTTGCCCTTGACAGTATTAAAGATATCAGTATAGCAGAAAATCACCCTGTGCCTTTATTGGTACTGAGTCATATGGTCATAAGAGTAAAGGATTCAACAGGGAGAGGAGTTGCCTAATGCCTCTTAGAAAGAGGAGAGTTTTCCTGAAGGTCTCAAGTATGAGGACATTCTGCATTTTTAACTGAATTAACTAAAATTTACCTTCTATTCAACATCTTGTTAGCTTGAGTACTTGCAAGGGTCTGAGGACCTTTTGGGGGTAGAGTAAAAAGAGCCAGAAAATAAGATTCATAGAATTTCCCAAAGTCAGGGAATGATCCTAGAAGATTTTGTGAGAGACATGATGGCTAGCCAGATATGATAGAAAAACAATCAGACAGATGGATAGAAAGAAAGGAAAGAAGAAAAAAAGCTAAAAGAAAGAAAAACAAGCTAGAAGAGAGGAAAGGAGGGAAGGAAGGAAGGACGGAAGGAAGGAAGGAAGGAAGAAAGGAAAGAAAGAAGAAAAGAAGGAAAGAAGGGGAAAAAGAAACAAAGAATATTTAATAAGTGTTTACTAGGGTTTATCTGGATGAGAATTTGTGAGAAATCTTCCCCCAGGTCTGTTATGCTAAGAACTGAGATGCAATTTTGACCCATGGGTTTCAAATGAAATGACAGGGAAAAAGTGATACTGGACCACAGACTGCAAGCCAACCAAACTATTGTTACTGAAGAAATTTTGCCTTGTTTTACTTAACTCAAGGGTGACCAAGTTTATAATAAGCCATCAAACAATTTTTCTCTGGAAATTTCTCTTTTCAGTCACATCAACTTATAATGGAGAGGACAAGTCTGCTCTGTGCTATGAAGTACCAGAAAGCCAGGCACAACATTGTCCTAAACATTAGAACTTCACACTGACCTTGTAGAAAATAAGCGCTGATCACAATCTGCCATCTGGCCACAACTGGCTTCATTGCCCAACCTTAACACTTTGGCAAGTGCTTTTTTTTGCACCTTTTTGAAAAAGAAAAATATATGTAAGCAAGCCCAGGAGATGGCCATGCCAGAGCCGTTTTAATGAAGCATAGCCTAGTGGGAAGGAACAGATCAGAGAAGCTGGAAATGGGCCATTGACTTGGTATATGACCATGGGAAAATCACTTTGTCTTTCTCTGCCACCATTTCTTCACCTGGGAATCTAGAAGGACATGGATTCAATTCAGTTCAATTCAACTCATATTTATTAAGCACCTACTAAATGCCAGGCATGGGGCTAGATGCTAGGGATACCTAGCTTGAAAAATTGATCAGATTAATGGTAACTGACCATCTTAAATAGCATTTTAATGTTTTCAAAGCCCTTTACCTACTTATCTCATGTAAGCCTCAAAACAATTCTCTAAAGTAGACACTCTAGACATTATTATCTCCCACTTTGTAAGGGATGAAACAAAGAGATTAAATGACTTATCTGTGATCCTTTCTCACCTGTATCCCACTCACATCCTCCTCCAGTAGGAACCTTGACCATGGCATCTGGGACCCAGGGCCCTAAGAGGTGAACTTTCACCTTATTTTGATAGGAAATAGACCTCCACATCCTCTCCTGGACATTTCCAAACCAGGCTGTTTTGTGGATATGTCCCCTCTTCCAACTCTCCTTTATAAGTTTCTTTCTTCATTAGACTATAAGTTCCTTGAGGGTGGGCACCATCTTCCTTGCTTGCATTTGTATTCCTGGAATTTAGCATAGCGCCTAACACATACTTTTTATAAAGCAGTTCATGCTGTATCATTCATTCATTCAAATGTTGGAGGTAGGGGCAGCTAGGTGTCACAGCGAATAGAGCACCGACCCTAGAGTCAGGAGGACCTAAGTTCAAATCCAGCCTCAGACACTAAATACTTACTAGCTAACTGACCTTGGGCGACTCACTTAACCCCAACTGCCTCGCCTTCCCCCCTCCAAAAAGAAAAAAAAAAGACAAAAAACATTGGAGGTATGGTTCAAACCAGGCCTTCCTAATTCCTTCAGTATATCCATTAAATCAAGTTACTTCCTTGGATGAACTAGTCTAAAGGTAGTAGGTGATACAGTGTATAGAGTGCTGGACTTAGAGTCAAGTAGATCTGAGTTTAAGTCTGACCTCAGATACTTATTAGCTGTCACACTTGGCAAGTCATTTAATTTCTGTTTCTTCTTGTAAAATGGGGATAATAAAAGCACCTATCTCCCAGAGCTGTTGTGAATATCAAATGAGTTAATATTTTTTTGTAAAGTGCTTAGTACATTGCCTGGCACATTGCGTTTGTCCTATGTTCTGAAGAGGACCGTGACATCAGGGAGGTGATGCCATGAGATGTGAGTGAATTGGATTTAAGTGAGGCAGGGCTGTGCAAAGTCACCAGCCTCACTTTCACCTCTGGAGCCATCTGGGTCTGGTGGTAAGGTATAGATCAGGATAGCAGAAGATGGCCCAGGAGGCAGTGGGAGACCTTAGCCTTTTCAAGCTAAGGTCTTCAATAGGCCTTAGATCCTAATAGATTGGCCAATAATAGATCCCAGGCCAAGTCCTACCTGGTCATTGTTTGGTCCCTGATTGGCTCAGAATGAATGTAAATTAGCAATTGTTTCTATTTTGGGTCAGAAACACTAAGGGTCTTACCCTCATAGATTTTTTTTAAGAGGCCATTCTTTGCTTTATTTCTTATTAAGCCTTAATCACTGAATAGACCTGGTATACAGTAGGCATTATATAAATGCTAGGTATTGTTGTTGTTGGACTGAACTAGGGCATGGGGATGAAACATTTTGCTCTAAACAAAGAAAATGGGAAGAAATGGGATAATGTTGGGGAAGGCAGGCCTAGAATCTTTTTCTAAGTTTACATGTATTTAAGGATTATGAAGTGTTTAATATACATCCTCTCATCCGGCAGTCATAGTAAACCCATGGTAGATACTATAATCATCTTCATTTTACAAATGAAGAACATGAGACTCAGAGACATTAAATGATTTACCCAAGAGTCACACAGACAGTAACTAGAGATAGAATGTACGCCCAGGTATCTGGCATCTTTCTGAGTCCAAGCCCAAACTTTTCCTACTACTCCACTACTCCGTGCCTGGGTGTCCTAGGTAATCATAACACAGTGGGTATGCCTAAGTTGGGTGGGTGGATAGGGGCACACATACAAGGTAGGGGGAAATTTTAAAGAAACTTACATTTTCCTGTTTTGTGATTTTGCTTAGGGAATAGGTCCAAGATGGACCTGAGACCCTAAATTCTGCTCCATACTGAGTAATAGTCTAGCAAGTTTCCAGTATTCAAACTTTGACATTTCACCCATAAAATGATGTGTAAAGGGATGGGACCTGAACACCTGGAACATAAAGTATGAGATGAAAGGGCAAGCTTCGATGGACATTTATTAAACATGGCAAATGGGTCACCTTATGAGAAAAGACATTTTTCTTCATAGACAATAAAGCGCTTATTCTTGGCAGGAATCATCTCTGCAAAAGACAGAAAGGAATTGTTCTTTGTCCTTCAGTGTCTTTGTTTGTTCCTGGTGATAATGGCCCTGTAAAACACTATTACTAATCTAATATTACATAGTTTCTTAGGCCTTTTTTATGATTGGCCACTCTGTAAGATGATTCAGAATCTGCTGCACACAGGAAATTTCAGTGGGACCTCTGTTGGTGATATGACTTGCAAACAGGGAGAGTTTAAGTTTGCAGTCTCTCAGCAATAAATTGGACTCTCTGATATCAGACCTGGCAGCTTTCCATTCTGGCTTTCTATTTTATATATCTCTTCTGAAAGAAGAAATCTCCTTTCAGGAAAAAAAAATAAAACAACAACCCACCATCAAATGCTATTTGAAATGAAAACTGGCTCCAGTTCTCTTTTTACAAAAGATAATCTCAGGGCTTTCTGTGTTCCTGTCTTGTTTGTATTAAATCGGAGTTCCTTTCCTGTGGGTCTTTGTTTTCTACTTTTATTTTTATCACCTACATTAATCCCTTAGGATACAACCAACTTCAACAGCCTTGAAATATCAGTCACTCATTAATTTTGACATGCACTAAGTTCCTACTATGTGCAAAGAACTGAGTTGGTCTCTGGGAGAGAAACAAAGACAAATTAGATTCTGCCTCTGCCTTCGTGTCACACTATGAAAAAACTCTTAAGTATCCAGATAAAAATAGAGATTAGCTTGGGATGCCCTTTCTCCTTTTTTCTTTTGACTGGACAAGTGGCTTAGTTGGTTTAAAGAGATCAGAGTCTCTCTGCAATTTATAATCTTAGAAAGTTTCCTGAGTCACTGAAAGGGTAAGTGACTTACCAGGGTCACAGAACCAGTACGTATTCCATGTGGAATTTGAATACAGGTCTTACTGACTTAGTTTTTTTGTTTTGTTTTGTTTTTTTGCTTTTTGGAGGGCAACTGGGGTTAAGTGACTTACCCAAGGTCACACAGCTAGTTTTTGTATTAAGGAATCTGAGGCTACATTTGAACTCAAGTCCTCCTGACTCCAGGGCTGGTGCTCTAGTCACTGGGCCACCTAGCTGCCCAAGGTCTTACTGACTTAGGCATTTAATATATGTATTTTTAAATTTAAATTTATTTGTTTCCTTTTTTGTGTGCTTTTTTGTAGGGGCAATTAGGGTTAAGTGACTTGCCCAAGATCACATGGCTAGTAAGTGTTAAGTGTCTCAGGTCACATTTGAACTCAGGTCTTCTTGACTCCACAGCCAGTGCTCTATTCACTGGGCCTCCTAACCACCCTTGTTGATATATGTATTGCTGAATGAAATGGAATGGAATTAATTACTAGCAATCCAATCCAATAAGCATTTATTAAAGACTTACATGCAAGGGATTGGGGCTATAAAGATGGTAATTTTTAAAAAAATCACTTTCAAGGAGCACAGTAACAATAATAATAATCATGAGGAGGAGGAGGAGGAGGAGAAAGAAGAGGAGGATGACTAGTATTTACATAGAGACTGAAGGTTTGCAAAATGCTTCACAATATTGTCTCACAATATTAACACCTGACTGATATTTCAAGGCTGTTGAAGTTGGTTGTATCCTAAGGGATTAATGTAGGTGATAAAAATAAAAGAAGAAAACAAAGACCCACAGGAAAGAAACTCCAATTTAATACAAACAAGACAACAACACAGAAATATTAACCCTGGGAGGCAAGTGCTATTATTGTCAATGTTTTACAGATGAGGCACTAAGGCAAATAAAGGTTAAGTGACTTGGCCAGGGTCACACAACATACATTATACCCCAAGAGGATTAATTTAAGAAATTAGGAATGATTAGCCTAGAGGAGAAAACGAAACTCCACAAACTATGGTCCTTAGTCCTTCCTTACTACACATTCTCATGACTCTTCTCTGCAAAATGACAGTTTAACATAGGAAAAATGATGCTTAGCCTCTGGGTGCTATTATAGTATATTTTGGGTAAGACCAAATCATTCAACAGGAGATGCAAAGTTAATATTTTGAAACATGGAAGGAAAAGAAGAAAAACTGGAATAAATCTGGATCACTGCCCTTGACCTTTGGAAGCTGAGTTCCATTCATTCAAGAAGACTATCCATTCTCCTTGGTCCAGATTCTTCTCTCTGATCTCACTTCTAGAAAAAGAAAGCAACGAATGTCAAAGTACTTAGAAAAATAGATGGACAAAACTTTGACATCCTTTCTGAGTTAAACTCTGGAAAGAATACATGAAAATTAGTTTATGACTCTCTATTGTACTTTTCACATGAGCTCAAGAGTAAAAGTTTTATAATCTGACCAGATGTGATTCTGAATAGTCAATATAGTGGAAAGCAGTATTTTCACATATTTTCATTAGATTACATACCCAAAGATAACCATTGCTAATATTTAGCACTTTAAGGTTTGCAAAGTACTATATCTTATTTAATCTCAACAATAACATTGTGATTTGGGTACTATTATCACACCCATCCTGCAAATGAAGAAATTGGACTGTGAGAGTTTAGGTGACCTACCCAGAGTCATGCCACCAATGAGTGTCTGAAGCGTAATTCAACTCCAGGTATTCCTAACACCAAGTCCAGCACTCTGTCCAATACCTATAAAGTTCCTTCACAGTAAAATAACCACTGAAAAATAAGACCTTATTTTGAAATGAAACAATCACAAGGCCATTCATATTTTTTCCAGAGCCAAGGCTGACAGGGAAGTCATTTTTATTATAATAAAAAACAGATAAGAAATTCTTTCAGGTATTACATTAGATGACTGAGACCAGCATAGAACAATTAATCTACTTTCATTGTCCAAGAGGTGGACCGGAAGAATGGTCACTGACATACTTATATTTTCCACTTGGAGTTAACAATGTGTTGGCTAAGATTAAAAGTTGCCAATTTGAGCTAACATCAAATACAGAGTTAAGCAAGTAGTCACCTCAACTTGGGGTGATTTTAAAACATTAAATTGTCTACAAAGCAAATTTCCCTTGTTTCATATGATCATAAATTTAGAATTGGAATGACTTACGTGACTGTCCAGTTCAACCTTCTTACTTTTCAGATGAGGAAATTGAGGATTCAAAAGTGAGGTTGTTAACCCAAGGTCACAGAGGTAGGAAGTCATGATCCCAACCCAGATCCTCAAACCTATATTTGGGTTCTCTCTCCACTATACCATGATAGTGTGACTGAATATTTGATTCAATTAAACAATATATTAAATGTCTCAAATCTTCAGAGCACTGTCTGAGATGATAGAGGAAATGTAAAGTTTACCAAAAGCACAGTCCTTGCTCTCATGGAGATTATTTTAGAGTAAGGGGAGACTATAATCCAGTGTTTCTCAACCTTCCTAATGCCATGACCCTTTAATACTCAAATGTGGTTGTATCTGCATGTGTCCAGACCCGCCTGGAGACAGATAGAGGAGTAGTTTCTTGGTTCCTTAGACCATCGGAAATATGTGTTTTCCAATGATCTTAGGCAACCCCTCTGAAAGGGTCATCCGACCCCCAAAGGGGTTGCGACCCACAGGTTGAGAACCGCTGCTATAACCCAAATACAAATAACAATAATGCATAACATATAACACAGAAGTGTAAGCAAAATCCTATGTCACTCTGAAGGTGGAGGGTGAAGTTTGCTAACAGGAAATCAGTTGAGTCATTATAGCATTAGAGCTGAATTTTAAAAGATGGAGATAAGAAACCAACAGTTAGAAAGGGTAGGGGCAAGAAGAGCATTCTGGACAAAGAGAAAGTGACCAATAATGCCTCTGAGTCAAGACAATGCATAGGGTATGTAAAGGAGATGGAGGACAGTGATTTAGTTTGGCTGAATATAGAAGGATGTAATCTTGCATAGGTCTACCCCTCCCAACCATTCATCTCCCTATCCATGCCCCCCAACAATCCCCATACCCCACATGCCTGTTTCTGTCAATGCTGCCTTCCATTTTTCTCTTCTTGGCTAGATGCTGACCTCCTATTCTCCTCTATCCCAGGGAACCCAGAATCACTGCATTGTTCTTACCCCTAGGTGGGCTACCCATTCCTAGGGGTGGTGGGTCAATATTGTTGACATTCCTTCCCTTGCCAGGATTTACCTCAATGCATTAAAAGGCCTCCTGGATCTTTCTATTTCCCCACCACACCACTGGCCAGTGTACCATCTTATATGTGTCATCTCTCTCAATTAGTAAGTGAGTTTCTCAGATGAATGAATGACCAAAGAATTTATTATGTACTTATGATGTTCAAGAGTTTACATTCCCGTTTGAGAGATAACAGATAAAAGAGGGTACAGTTGCAAGTCAGAAGAAAACGCATCTTCACTAGGATACAATGGCATAATAGATGGTAATACAGCTTCTTTAATGGCATTTTCATGAAAAAAAACAAAAAAAAAAACCCCAACTCATATTGATTGTTATTGAACCATTTGACTTTGGCAGTGAAAACTTTCTGTTCTCTGTCTTCAGTAGCTACAGATGTTGAAGTAGCAGGGGCTGCAAAGACTGACAACTACCAGGGTTTTGTATGTAGGGGGTGGGGAGTGGGGAGGAAGTGATGTCCCCATGGCCCTTGGACCTTTCGGACTCTTCTTTTTCTTTTTGAATTCCTAATGCTTATCAGAGTGCTTAATAAATGTTGTTTTCATTTACTCATTCAACAAAAGTAAAATGTTATACAAGAACCCTCTCCCATCTTCCAACCTCTTCCCCTCAAGAAAGCTACTAAATCTTATTTGCATCCTACAGGCACCAAGTAAAACATTGTGTCCTGCATCCTCTCTATGTCACCAAGTGATATCCCTGTGACAGTACATTTCTTATGACTTCATAATAAAAGAAGATGCAACTGTGGGAGGGAAGAAGAGAGACTATAATGTGGGACCAGCTAGAGAAGAAGGGACTTCCCTGCCTGCGGGGGGCCGTAAAGGGAGACGTGTGCTTGATTAAAACCCTGCCCTCTCACTTACCCTTTCCCATGGTAAGTCTTCGGTCGTCACCGGCCTCCAAGGAGGAATAACCAGACAGAGCACCCGAGGTGAAAAGAGGTGGTGTTTATTCGGTGGCGATCACATCCCGGAACACCCAACCCACACCAAGCAAGCGCTTATAAACTCTAAGCCCCTCCCTGCTAACTTCCCTAGCCCAATCACATAGCAGCATCCACAACATTCCCTTAAAAGGCAAAACCTACCCAATCTAACTTTCCTCAATTACCTAACACCA
>CM053593.1:246253666-246278385 GCA_028646575.1 Pseudocheirus occidentalis | reverse complement strand
GAGAGGGAGAGGGAGAGGGAGAAAGAGAGGGAGAGGGAGAGGGAGAGGGGGAGAGAGAGATGGAGGGGAGAGGAAGAGAGAGAGGTAGAGAGAGAGGGAGAGGGAGAGAGAGAGAGAGAAAGGGGGAGGGGAGGGGAGGGGGAGACACTTCATGGGAAATAAAGCCTACTAAGGCAAACAATACCTGATTTTTTGGCTAGAAGAAGTACAATATTACAAATAAACAAAGGAATTGTACAGTGTACTTTTTGGATTTTTCTGTATTATCTGACACTCCCTTGTGATTGAAAATGAATAGACCATTAGAAACATTTCTTGTTTGTGCATGAATTTCCATGGAGTATTAATCAAGTTTTTACCTGCTGCCATAAATTATTACTGCACCTAGCAGTTTTCTCAAGTCATTATCACAGGAGGTGAGCAATTTATAAGTTTCCATAAGCTCTCACTAAACAATGATAACTACTAATCTTCTTTTATGTTTACTTAAAATTCTGCAGGCAGGCAGTTGCCTAAAGAACAAACACATCAAAAAGTCATCCCATTTCTTCATTTCTGGTTAACAACTACTCTGTAGTAATCAGTACAAAAGTAAAAATGGAAGATGATTATTTCTGATAGTTAGATACATAGATAGATAGATACATACATACATATATACATGCATGCATACATACAGAACATTTTTTATATTAAAGAATGAAAAGAGAAAAAGAAATTCAATAAAACTCACCTACACACCAAAAATATCTGCCATTATATGCACTGTATGACACTCAACTCCCTACCTCTGTAAAGAAATGGTGGCTCTCATGTGTCTTCTTCAGGGCTAAACTTGATCATAATTTCACAGCATGTAGCATATCTCTTATTAGTAAACTGCAAAGTCCCTCACTTTCTCAATAGTAGCAGTTATATAGATCAATTAAAAATCCTGTTTAGATGTACATGCTGAAGTTATTCTATCAGGAGCTGTCCTTAACCTCCATGTTTAATCCACTTGAAAGCTTCCACTAACTTCTTTCAAAGATTCTTAGAATCATAGAATTTGAGCATAGAAGACCATAGAAGAGACCATAGAAGAATCTTAATCAATCCCTTCATTTTATAACAGAGTACACCAGGGCCCAGAGCGACTTGCCATCCCCCAAGGACCCCATTTATACATAACTAACCAGCAGAACCAGTCCTGCAGACTCTCCAGTCCACTGCTCTCATACCTTTTAAAGAGAACTTAAAAATCTATTTAATCATTTTCAGGTAAAGATGTTACATGCCTAGAATAGGAATGACAAGAGGCACAGGAATGAAAATGAAACTGGACACTCCCCTCTCTGAGGTCATTCTCATGAACTACTTCCCCTTATCTCTCCTCACCAATTCTCTGTCAGACAATGCCCAAATTTCCTCATATACTCCAGTTCATCAATCTTGATTGGGCCTCACTTCCTTCCCGATCTAAATGACAGCCCTTTAAACAATGCTCTTTGTTCCACTCTTCAATCAATCAGCAAGCATTTGTTAATGGCATACTATGGGCCTGTCCTGTCCTAAGCACTGGGGATATACATGCAAAAGTGAAACAGTTATTGCTTTCAAAAACATTTTCAAATCATTGTTGGTCCTGTTATGGTAGCAATTCTCAAAGTGTGGTCCAGAGTCCCCTGGCATTTCCTGAATCCTCTTCTGGGAGTCTGTGAGATGAAAACTTTTTTCATAATACTAAGATTTTAGTTTATAATAGAGTGAATATCAATAAAATATAATATAATATACATAAAAAAACTCTTGGGGGAGAGGGGAGCTCAATAAAGTTTATGAATATAAAGGGGTCCTGAGACCATAAAGTTTGAGAACCACTATATTAGTGTTGAGATCAGATTCAAGAGAGCGGCTCAAGTGTGAAAGAATTCACTTACATGACATTCTCTTTAGCCATCAAGAGCTTTTATTTTCATGAAAAGCACAGGAACATTTTTAGCAAAAGGTAATTTAGGCCCTGATATTTGGAGGACCTAGGCTTGATGATGTAGTCTTAGAGTTGTTTTGTTTTGTTTCTAATTGGAGTTAAAGATTAAGAGAACAAAAAAGATTTTAATGACATAGGATAGGAATTCTTTATGTTCCAAGATAGGGTTTTTAGGGTTTATGGTGGATTAAAGATTAAGGACTGGGCAGGGGGTCACAGGTTAAAAATTAGGGACAGGGGAAATATAGGATAAGGGAGACAAAAGCAATTCTTTTGGTACAGGTTAAGGAGAAGTTTTATGGCATTTCAAGATAAGGTGAAAAGGACTTGAGGATATTCTCAAATTAAAGGATGAGCTACAGAATGAAACTCTTCTCAGGAGTGACCTCACAAAGTACTGAAAAAGCAACACTTAATATTCTTCTTAACCCCTAGGGTACTATTTCTATCCACATCACTAGGGCAACATGATATGTTCACAGAGCAATATAAAATATATACAAAAGTAATGCAGGGTGATTTTATTTTATTTTTTGCAAGGATGGAGATGCTAACAACTGGGCTAACTGGGAAAGTCTTCTTAAATGAGATGGCCCTTAAAATGAGCTCAGAAAAGAGAAGTTTTGAGAGGTAGAAATTAAGGGAAAGAGAATTCTAGTTTCAAGAAACAGTTTGTACAGAGACATGGAGGTAGAATATGGGAAATTGTGTAAGGGGAATAGCAAGTAAAAGAGTTTGGCTTGAGTTTAGGGAATATTATATAATTATCCCAGAAAGATGGACTTGAACCTGATTATGAAAGGCTTTAGATGCCAAACAGAGGACTTTCTATTGTGTCCTGGAAGTACTGAGGCATCCCTGAAGATTTTTGAGCAGAGGAGAGACATGGCCAGGTATGCACTTTCAGAATATCAATTTGGAAGTTGAGTGGAGGATGCTTTGGAGAGGAAAGAGACTGGATCCAAGGAGATTAAATATATAACTGTTACAAGTGTACCAGATGAGTATAGAGAGAAGAGGACAGATATGAGAGCTATTGAGGAGGTAAAATCAATAACATCACAACTGACTGGGTACAGGGAATAAGTGATAATGAAGATTCAAGGATTACTCAGGAATCATGTATCTGGCTAAATAAAAGTATGTCTATAATAATTTTACACATATATATTTGTGTCTAATGATAGCCATATCTAGGGCAGGAAGGGGGGAAGACAAAGAGGGAAAAAATCTACATGATAATTTTGTTGTATATTTAAAATGAATAGCAAGTTGTACATAATAGATTTGCAGTTTCTTATTCAATCATCTTTTTTTATTGTACTATGTTATGAAAATGCTTGTTTTAAACCACAAACTAAAAATAAAATATAAAAGAATTATGATGTCCTTTATAGAAAAAAAGGAAATTAAAAGGGTAGGTGGCTTTGGGGAAAAAGAAACTGGATTCAGCTTTGGAAATGTTGTGCTTGAGGTACCTATGGGACATCCACATGGATGGTCCACTCCAGGTTATCAGAAATACAAGACTAGAGAGTAAGGAAGAAGGGATTCATTTATTATTTAGTTGTATGGATCTGGAAATGATTTACAGAGAGGTTAGCTGAAACTAACCAACTGGGAGATCACTGAGAAGGAGGGAGTATGTGAAAAGAGAATAGGGGAGTACCAAACACTAAATCCTGGTAGATACCCATTAATAGGGGGTTGGATGTGAATGATGGTGACATAGCAAATTTAATTTAAGAGTAGTCGGGTAGAAAGACAACCATTATAGAACAGTGTCTCAAAACTGAAATGAGGAGAGGGCATCTAGAAAAAGAGAGCAGTGGTCAACAGTGCTGAACACTACAGAGGCATAAAAAGGATGAAGACAGAGAAATCTGTGTAGATTTAGCAATAGAGAGCTTTGGAGAGAACAGCTTCATATTGTAAGAGGTTGAGAGATGAGTAGGTAAGGAAGTGAAAACAATTACGTACACAGTTTTTCTGTTTCTTTTTCTAGGAGTTTAGCTATGAAACAGCAGAGACATATAGAATAATAGTTTGAGGGAATGAAAAGACCAGTGAAGGTTTCAAAAATAGAGGAGATCTTGGAGTATTGAAAAACATCAGGTAAAGAGCCAGTTAGATAAAGAGGGTTTGAGAAGTAGGGATAGAGAGAAAATGATTGTGGGGACAATCTAGTAGATGAGATAGGAAGGATAAAAGCAGAAGAACTGATATTTAGAAGAAGGGTCAGAGATTGGGGCAAAGAATGTAAGCGTAGAGGGTGTTGCTTGAATGACAAGAAACATGGAATTGGAGAGAGAGAACTTGTAGCATATAGACTAATTTTCTTTAGTGAAGCATCAGGTAAAGTTTTCTCCTGAGACAGTTGGGGGACAAGGTTACATAGGTTCCTTGAGAAGAGAAAAGGTTTGAAACAGTCATTGTAGAGGAGAGGGAAGGAGACAGAGGCCATGGAAAAGCAAAAGGATTGTGGTTGAGCATCAAGGTACCAGCTGAGACTGGATAATACATCTGTAAATTTTCTCCAGAAGCATTAAAGAGTATAGAAGTGCAAGTGAAGATGTCAAATAGTGGGGAAATTTTGGGATTTGAGTCCAGAAATGGATTTAGCTATTCTAACATTTCTGTGCTGCAAATCTCCACCCTTAGTAACTACAATCATCCACCTCCCATATAATTCAAGTCTGCTAAAGGAAATAATGAAACAAGGGTGACTAACTGGGTCCTCACCCCTGCACAGAAATTACTTCTTCATCTCTTACTGCTCCTCTGTCTGTCTGTCTTCTCTCTCTCTCTCTCTCTCTCTCTCTCTCTCTCTCTCCTTCCATTTTCTCCCCTTACCTTCTATTTCTCCCTCCCTTCTCTTCCTCCCCTCATTCTCTTTTTCATCCTCTCTTCTTTCACTTTCACCAAAGCAGTTATTTAATAATTTCTGTTTTGAAAATGTCAGGGCCCCAACTCTACTACTCCTGCCCCTTATTTTGCCATCAACTTTACAGATAAATTCAAAACCATCCAACATAAACTTTCTAATTCATCTGTCTTTACTCCTCTAAGCCTATGTCTTCTTTTCAAGTCTTATTAAAAGAGGTGCTCCTAATCTTTGCCAAGGCTATCTCTCAACTTGTTTCCTTGATCGCATTTATTCTCACCTTTTTCATGTGGCAGAGTGCTGGATATGGAGTCAAAGGACCTGTATTCAAATACTACTTTAATTACTTAATATTTAAGTGATTACTTTCTCTGGACTAGAGAATCTCTAAAGTCCTTCCAGCTCTAAGTCTATCATCCCAAGACATAGTGCCATCAATGAGATCTTATTTCTTATAAAACTTTTCTGGGAGTGAAGAGAAGCCAGGAAGTTGCCTGAGCTCTCCCCAGTTTCCCTCCAAAACAATGTTAGATCAATCCTCTAAAGGAATTCTGGAGTGACAGAATCTGAAAAAAGATGGAGCAAAACAATTTTCTCACCCAAGATAACTTTGAAGGACTTCAGAAAAGGTTTGCCTCCCTTGGGTAAAAGCAAAGTGCAGCCCCACACAATATGGTATATAGTTAAGTCGCTGGGGACCTCTTAGCCTCAGCACAGATCCGCGAACAAGATCCTGCAGTCTGGGCTCAGCAAGCCAGTGACAAAGCAGATCAGGTGTAAGGCCTCCACTTCCAGTGCAGTAGGCAAACTGCCAGCCCCGGAATCCGGAGCACAATGGGTTCAATGAGGCCAGGTTACCCTAGCATAGGAGGCAAGCTGCCAGTACTAGAGGTCCTGGTACAGAAAGTCAATGACAAGATCCCTGGTCCCAGTGCAAGAAACTTGGGACAAAGACCCCTGTGCAACAGGAGCAGAGCTCAACAACAACAACAACAACAACAACAACAACAACAACAACAACAACAACAACAACCTGAGCAAAAAACAAAATAGAGCACTGACCATAGAAAGTTATTATTGTGACAGGAAATATGAAAACACAAACTCAGAAGAGAAAAAAAATGTCAAAATGCCTACAGGTGAAGCCTCAAAGGTGAATGTGAATTTGTCAAGCTCAAAAAGTCTTCTTGGAAGAGCTCAAAAAGAATTTAAAAAGTAAAATCAGAGAGGTAAAAGAAAAATTGGGAAAAGAAGTGAGATATGCAAGAGAATTATGAAAAAGAGTCAACAGTTTGGAAAAGGAAGCATAAAAATTGACTGAAGAAAACAAATCTTTAAAAAATTAAATTTGTCAAAAGGGATAAAACAATCCACTGAAGAAAACAATTCCTTAAAAACAGAATTGGCCAAAACCTAACTGAAGAAAATAATTCCTTAAAAATTAGGATTGGGCAAATGGAAGCTAATGACTCTATGAGACAACAAGTATCAGTTAAACACATTCAAAAGAATGAAAGAAAATATTAAATACCTCATTAAAAAAAAAGTAACCTGGAAAATAGATCCAGGAGAGATAACTTAAGAAGTGCTGGCTACCTGAAAGACATGGACAGAATCTTCCAAGACATTATCAAGGTGCTCTGATGTCCTAGAACCAGAGGGCAAAATAGTCATTGAAAGAATCCACCAACCATCTCCTGAAAGAAATTCCGAAATGAAAACTCCAAAGAATATTGTAACCAAATTTCAGAACGATTTGGTCAAGGAGACTGCAAGTGGCCAATTTAAATATCAAGTAACCACAATTAGTATTACACAGGACTTAGCAGTTTCTATATCAAAGGATCAGAGGGCTTGGAATATTATATTCTGGAAGGCAAAGGTTCTTGCATTACAACCAAGAATCAACTACCCAACAAAACTGAGCATAATCTTTCAGAGGAAGAGATGGACATTCAATTAAACAGGGGAATTTCAAATTTTCCTTGTAAAAAGAACAGAACTGAACAGAAAATTTGATCTTCAAATTCAAGATTCATGAGAAGCATAAAAACGTAAATGGGAAAGAAAAAAATAACAACAACATGGTATTCAACAAGGTTAAACTGTTTACATCCCAACATGGGAAGATGATACTTGTAACTCTTAAGAACTATATCTCTATTAAGGTAGTTAGAAAGAGTATATTTAGAGGGTATGGTATAAGCTGACTTTGATGTGACAATAAAAAATTAATTAGGGGGTGAAAAAAGTATTGCAATGAGAGAAGAAAGGGGGAGACAGAATGAGGTAAATTATATCACATGAAGAGGTATGAAAGACCTGGTATTACACCACTGTCTCTGATAAAGCCCTCATTTCTAAAATATTTAGAGAACTGAGTCAAATTTATAAGAAGACAAGTAATTCCCCAATTGATAAATAGTCAAAGGGTATGAATAGGATTTTTTTCAGAGGAAGAATTTGAAGCTATCTGTAGTCATTTGAAAAATAAAATGTTCTAAATCACTATTGATTAGAGAAATGCACATTAAAATAACTCTGTGATACCACCTCACACCTATCAGATTGACTAATGTGACAGAAAAGGAAAATGGTAAATATTGAGACGATGTAGGAAAATTGGACCCTATTACATTGGTGGTAGAGTTGTGAACTGATCCAAACATTCTGGAGAGCAATTTGAAACTATATCCAAAGAGTAATCAAACTATGCATATTCTTTGATCCATCAATAACCACTACTAGGTCTGTATTCCAAAGATATCATAAAAAGGGGGAAAAGACCTACATGTACAAAAATATTTATAACAATTCTTTTTGTGGTGGCAAAGAATTGGAAATTAAGAGATGCTCATCGATTAGGGAATAGTTGAATAAGTTGTGGTATATCAATGCAATGGAATATTATTATGCTATAAGAAATGTTGAGCAGGTGGATTTTAGAAAAAATAACTGGAAAGACTTCTATGAACTGATGCTGAGTGAATTGAGTATAACCTAGAGTTACAAAGTCATAAAATAACAGTATCACTGTATGATGATCAACTATGATTGACTTAGCATTTCTCTACAGTACAATGATCCAAGACAATTCCAAAAGATTCATGACAAAAAATGTTATACACCTCCAGAGAAAGAACTATGGAGACTGAATGCAAATCAAAGCATACTATTTTAATTTGTTTTTTGTTTTTTTGGAACTTTTCCCTTGTGTTCTCTTTCTTCTTTCAGAACATGACTAATGTTGAAATATGCTTCCATAACTGCACCTGTATAACCTATATCAGATTGCTTGCCATCTTTGAGAGTGGGAGGGAGAAAAACTTGGAACTCCAAATCTTATAAAGATGAATATTGAAAACTACCTTTACACATAAATGGAAAAAAATATGAAGTAATGTTTCCCAAAAAATCTAGGAAAAAATAAGCAAAAAGGAAACAAAAACAAACTTTTCTTTTATAATAATTCCTTCTCCTCAATCAATCAATAAACTCAAGTATCTGCTATCTTAAGAATTCTTCCCTTGGCCTTGCTCTCCTATTTCAGCTATTATTGTTCTAGCTTTCTTCCTTTATGCCATAATTTTCAAGCATTTATTAAAGGTAGGATTCAAATACAAAGTGAAAAATGATCCGTGCCCTCAAGAAACATGTATTCTATTAGGTTGGAGGATTGGATACAGTGTTTACAAAGTTGAGAAAATGAAAGATAATGATGTGAAATAAAACACTGATAAGCAAGAGTGTCAGGAAAGGTCTTCCATAGGAGGTAGCACTTGAGTTGAGCCTTGAAGGAAGCTAATGATTCTAATAGAAAGAGATGAGAAGGGACTGCATCCCAGCCAAGGAACATAGTTTTGTACAAAAGGCACAAAAGTGGGAGATGAAGGCTGAATACAGAGAAAAACAAGAATTTGTTTTTCTAGACTGTAATAGATGAAGAATGAGGAGTGATCATTTGAAATAAGCCTGGAAAGGTAGACTGGAGCCTATCTCTAATGGGTTTTAAATAATATTTGTAATTCATATATTTTTATCCCAGAGGTCATAGTTACTGAATATAATTTTTAAAATATTTTTCCTAATTACACGTGAAGATAATTCTTAGCATTCTTTTTTATTTTGTGTTTCAAATTTTCTCCTTCCCTTCCTTTTCTCTCTCCTCCCCAAGACAGTGAGAAATTTGATATAGGTTGTGTATGTACAAATCATATAAAACATATTTCCATATTAGTCATACTGTAAAAGAAGAAACCAAAAGAGAAAAAAAAACATGAAAAAATGAAAAAAAGTGAAAAATAGTTTGCTTTGATCTGCATTCAGATTCTATCGGTTCTTTCTCTGGATATGGATAGTATTTTTAATCATGAGTCCTCCAGAACTGTCTTAGACCAATGTATTGCTGAGAATAGACTAGTCATTCACAGTGGATCATTGTTACAATGCTTCTGTTACCGTGTACAATGTTCTGGTTCTGCTCACTTCACTTGGCATCAGTTCCTATCAGTCTTTTCAGGTTTTTCTGAAATCAACCTGCTTATCATTTCTTATAGTACAATAGTATTCCTTTACAATCATATACCACAACTTGTTCAACCATTCGCAAGTGATGGGCATTCCCTCAGTTTCCAATTATTTGCTACCACAAAAAGAGCTGCTATAAATATTTTTGTACAATGAGTCCTTTCCCTTTTTTTCTTTTAACAATCTCTTTGGGATATAGATCTAATATAACTGAATATTCTTGAGCAGGAAAGGACACTTTCAGACCTATGTCCTAGAAAGATTATTTTGATAGCTATATGAAAAATGGTTTGGAGAGGTGAGAGACTGGAAACAGAGAGACCAATTAGGAGACTACTATAATATTTCGGGTGAGATGTTACATGAGCCTTAATTAGTGGGTTGGAAGGGTAAGTGGAAAGGAAATTAATATTAAACATCTTCTGGAACTGATAAAACCTAAGGACCTAATTGGATATGGGGGATAGGGAGGATGAGGTAGAATGAAGAGTCAAGGATGATTGCACACTTTTGAATTAAGGTGACTGGAAAGATGGTGGTACCACTAATAAAAATAAGTAAATTTCAAGGTAGGAGAAGCATTTGAGGGAAAAATATAATAATATTCATTTTAGATGTGTTAAGTTTGAAATACCTAAGGGACATTTAAGTGGAAGTGAGAAACATGTAAGTCTTCAAATAACTAACAAAAGGTTTATTTTGCCCAAACATATTAAGAACATGTGACAAAAATACAGTGGCACTTACCTTCTACAGATATGAGCTCCTTCTTCTCCATAGAGAATAGTGTCTGGTCATCTGGAAAGGGTATAGTGGTGATATCCATTAAGTCTGAGGAGCCCCAACTCCACATGGATGTTATTTTCTATGTCCTTAGGTGACTCTTAAGTAGAATCAAGAAAAGCAGAAACCAAGCAGGTCCTGTCAACCTTTAAGGAAAACTAATTCCTGTTGTGGGAGGAGAAAAAAACTCTGGAAAATATTGGTCTTATCACAAGGCCCACAGTTATAATAGGAGGAAAGTAAAATCAAAGTAGAAGTTGTAGACCGGGAAATCAAGGTTGTGGGGTTTGTCCTTCATTCTTGAAGAGGATCATGTCATCAGGAAGATGATGCCATGACTTGCAAGTAAACCGGATTCAAGAGGAGGGTTGTGCAAAGTTGCCACTCTCACTTTCTTCTCCTGAGCCATCTGGGTCCAGGGACCAGATATAGATGAGGTCAACTGGAGATGGCCCAAGATGCAGTGGTAGACATTGGCCTTTTTAAGCTAAGATCTTTCAGAGTTCTCTCTTTGATTGAAGCAATGCCCATTCAGTTATTAGGGCTATTTAAGAAGTGAGTCAAGGGATGGCCTCTTTAATTTAAAAAAATCAAACTGGGAGGGGAAGACCCTCAGGATTTATGACCAAAAGAGGTACAATTACTATTTACATTCACTCTGAGCCATGAGGGCCCAAACAACAAGCAGTATGTGGTACTTGGTAGGGAACCATTTTTGGCCAATCAATGAGATCCAGAGCAAATCAGATTTAAGACATGATCTTTAAGAAAGAAATCTAGCTAGTAAACCCCAAGATATCTAGGCAGGTTTCAAGCTTCAAAATTTACCTTCCTTTGGGCAGAGCACACTTAGGTATAAGTGTGATGTCCCATGTAGGGAGAGAAGAGAGGAGGAGCTGAGTTGTTCAACTAGGATTGGCCATTTGGGCCACCAGTGGGCAGCTCAGACAACTCACAGATTGTGATTTGTCCTTTGTTCTTAAAAAGGACCATGACTTCAGGAAGGTTGATGCTATGACTTGGAAGTGGATTGGATTTGAGTGAGGAAAGATTGTACAAAGTCATCATCCTCACTTTCTCCTCCTGATGGGGTCTGGGATGCTTTTGTCTGTATCCTCAGTTTGCAAAATCTCACTGGTGTTCGGGTACCTATGTATGTAACATCAGTTTGTAAGCCTGTGTAATTAAGTTATAAACATCACACTTTCCCCCAGTCATAAAGACATTACTGCCCCTTTCCTTCCCCCCAGCCTAAAAGTCTTTTGCCTTGAGCCAGCAAGTCTGCCTAGAAACAAGTCTTCAATAAGTGTTCTATAAACAAACTCTTTAGTCTAGAGAAATGCATAGCCCCTTTGTTCTAAGTGGCCAGCTGCACCCAAAACCTTGAGCAACATTATCAGACAGATAACTCTGTCTCAATATGGTACCTCCTGAATCCCTAGTAAGTCTAGTTCCCAGACTTGGAAACAGTCAAGCCTGTCCTCCCAAACAGCCATATTGGCATCCTTGACAAAAAGTTTCAAGCTCCAAACCACACCTTCCCATCCCCCCCAGGGGGATTTCCTAGTGAATTATGGGCAATTCACATGTGCAGTTGATATTAAAAGTGCATGTCCCTTTAAGCACTGACCACTCCTAAACTCCTCCCAAACTCCTCCCTAACTCCACCTTTGCCCACCTAGTTAGCATAATTAGCCTTTGACAGTTTTAGGGTTATAAGAACTACCCTTCAAGCCACAGCTCTTTGCAGGTTCCCTTAACCTTTTCCTGCCTGCTGCAGAGCGTAAAACTTTATAACTCTACCTTAGATCCCTGCACTTTGCAAGTCCCCCTATTTCTTCTGCCTGCTACTAAGTCAGCATAACAATAAACTTTGAAACTTTGCCAAAAGACAGCTTGGGTCCTGATGAAATTCTTTTCCAGCCAAGAACCCACTAGGGGTTATATGACACCCCTCAGACACCCACAATCTCCCACACCTCTTCACTCTCAAGCTATCTGGGTCCAATGACCAGACATAGATCAGGACAAGTAGGAGTGGTAAAGTGATTGAAGGTCAAGACTAAGAGGAAGAATAGTTTTTACCTTGAGAAAGAAGGAGGAATAACCTTCAGGAGGGTAGCAGAGGCAAGAGGGGAGGGAGTTGAAGTAGCCATAGATAACTTCAATGAAGGTGATACAGATGGTGGCAGAGCAAAGGGAGAAACACTTATCTATGTCTTCTTTTTTCATTTTGTGACTGTATTGCTTTTTCTATGCCTTCTTTTAAATTTGTATTCTGTTTAGTCTGAAATAGCATTGAGATTTATTGGTATGGGGGTTCAGAGCTATGGACTTCAATAGATGCTGACAACAAACAGTTTGTCAAACCTCAGAAGCAGTGAAAGGTCCCAGAGCTGTGTGGAGGCTAAAGGGGACCTATGATATACTACAAAAGCATTAACAGAATCCAGAGATGGAAATCTTTTACAAATGGAGGGAATACACAATCTTACACATGTTCCTTGAGAGACAGAATGGTACAGCAGAAAAATATGAGAAACATGGAGTTTTAAAACTTAGTCTGAATTCTAGTTCTAGCTTCAGCAAGTCAATCAACCTCTATTGGTCTCAGTTTGCTCATCTGTAAAATAAGGAGCATATACTAGACAATTTCTAAGGGTCTTTCTAGGCTTAAGCAATGATTCTAAGTCTTATTTATTTTATATCCTTTTCAGTGCTTTAGACAGCAGTGCTTAATTTAATTGGCCAGAAAATAGCTATAAATATAAATATTCACTTTCTGGAAACCTTAATTATTTCCATCAGGTCAGTTCTTTATTCCAAGACACTGATTGGCTCTCCACTAAGCTTAAATCAGATGACAGTTAAGCACTTCTAAGTAAGAGATAAATAAGAAAATTATATAGATTTCTTTTGTTGTTGATTATAATGATTTGTTTTTTGAGTAGGTTGAGCAGCAACAACATTGAGAAAATATCAAAATCAGGACGGAAACTACCACCACAAAATGAACTGGCAAAATGTTTAATTGCAAGAGCTGGAAGGAGAAATATATCCTCCCTACTCTCCATGCAAAACCCCAGAACAGTAACAAAGGTCTTCAGGGGATCTGCTTCCTTTTTAGGCAAATTATTAATGACTCTACCAATGGAAAGTGCTTTGAGAACAGAAGCTTGCTGAGTGCCAGCTGCTGCTTCAAAATGGCTAAAGCTAATTACAATGACTAGAGAAGAACAATGATCATATCTCACTTGATATGAATAAACAAGAGGGGCTTGAGCATTTCATAATTAGACTTGGAAATTATTTTACTCAAGACACACTTGTGGAAGGGAGAATAAAAGTGCACCAGGGGCTTGAAGAAACAGATGTCCAATTAGATCAGGGTGAAGTAATATCAACTTCCTAGTAGACATCTCATACCAATGGGCTTTTCTGCTCCTCTGTGTGATGAATGGGGCTGACTTTACCATAGAGAAAATAGGAACAACCTATATTGTAGGAATTGTGTACTCAATAACTCCCATCATCACCACCTTCCATTCCCCCATGGCATGGGAGATAGTTATTCAAACATAGATGATACTCAGAAGAACTCCTGTATTAAAAAAAAAAGTTGATTGAAGGGACAAATCACAAAATCATAAGATTAGAAAGAAACCCTACATATAATCTAGTCATTTTATAGATAAACTAAGACCCAGAGAAGAAAAGAGATTCATTCCAAATGATCATGGTCAGTATTTAAACTCGGGTCTTCTGACTCCAAATCCAGCACTCTGTTAAGCCATTACTAACCTTCAACATCTTAGCTTGTCTAAAGCTATCCATTTCTATCACAGAGCTAAATCTTAAGGAAATGAAGCTGGTAAGCAGACGTCAAAGGGTTCAGAGAAAAGGTAAGCAGGTTTCCAAAGATTAAAAGTAAGTCCAGAAGATTTGGAAAATTTGTAAGAAAGAAATGCTGAATACACAGAAGGTAAAAATTCTAAGGAGGATTCTTCTAATTCTAAGAATGAGATTCATATGAATAGATTGATATGGATGCATAGGGAACTCACCAACCAACATATACTACATGCATGTACATACTACATATGCACATATAGTATTGTATGCATACACTACACATATGCATATATATTAAGAGACATAGGCACACAATTTATTTCAAGAATATCTACATGTCTACCATAATTGTGTCCATATATGTGTATGTACATATGCACATAAGTGTTTATTTAAATGTACATGTGAGGAATGGCCTATTAACAGGCCTTATCAGACAGAAAAAAAATTTCCTATTTGACCCCTGATGAACCCATCTATGTACCAGGAAATTCCCATGAACCCAATAACTAGTTTAGCCAGCTTCATTTAGGTCAGGTATGTAATGTATGCAAGGCTCTCCCTACCATGATGCCCTTGTGGTCAATAAGGGGAAGTCATTGTTGGACCATCTGCTATCTGAGTGCCCCAAAGGCTCTCCTCCCACTGTGTCCCTGTGAATCTGCTCAGAAACAGCAATGAGATATAAGGACAGAGAACCAAAGTTCTGGGATATACATCCCACTATATACCCAAGCCACCACTTGTGCTTTCCTATGGAATTGGAGGCAATAGGGATACAAAAAAAGGCAAAAGACAATCCCTGCCCTCAAAAAGCTAATGCATGATGCAACGTAAGGAGTGCCAAAGCTCAGTAAAAAGTAAAGTTGGTGAGGTAAGCTAAGGACAAGAGGGAGGAAACAGTGTTTAATTATATAGGAGATTGTTGTTGTGTTTGTCCTTTGTTTTTGAAGAGGACTGTGGCATCAGGGAAATGAGGACATGACACAGTTGACTTTGATTTGAGTGAGGGAGGGATGTGCAAGGTCACCAGCCTCACTTTCTCCTCTAGAGCCATCTGGGTCCAGTGACCAGATATTAATCAGGATGACTGGAGATGGCCCAGGATGCAATGGGACCCTGACCCTTCTGGACTAAGGCTTTTTCAAGTACTCACTTAGAGAGAGGTAATGCCCATTTCAATGACTAGACCGCTTTAAGAAGTGAATCAAAGGATGGCCCCTTTAATTAGAAAAAAATCAAGCTGGGAGGGAAAGAATCTCATAGTTGCTGTTCCAAAGAGAAACAGTTACCATTGACAGTAGCTCTAAGGCAGGAGGGCCCAAAGTACAGCCATTAAGGGGAGCTTGAGCAGGGACCTATTGTGGTCCGATGTATGAGCTTCAGAGTGAACTGGGTTTAAGGAAGAGACAAGGAGAGAGACAGACAGACAGACATAGACACAGACACAGAGACAGAGACAGAGAACATCTCTGCAATATCCAGTTCTTTGTCACCACAAAGAGCTGCTATAAACATTTTCAAACATATAGGTTCTTTTTCTTTTACCCTAATCTTCCTTAGAAATAGGTCTAGTTCTATTTCTACCTACTCTACAATCCAGCTGCTCATCAAACACTATACTGTGTGCCTCCACTTTGGCTATCACTCATGACTAGAGTGCTGTGCCTTCTCATCTCCATCTCTTAGTTTCCCATCAACTCTGTACTCTATATGCCTCTTACATAGCTACTTATTTATGTGTCCACCATAGGATGGGAACTCATTATAGGCAAAGATCATTTTTGTCATTCTTTGTATACTCAGCCTTTAACATAGTGTCTGACACATACTAACTGTTTAATACATGCCTAACCTGACTGCCTAACCTTATTTCTTTTTTCTTTTTAGCAAAATTACCAAGCTAGTAGTTGAGAATCCTGTGGGAAAAGTTTGCCTAGGTTTTGGCAAAGCTTTTCATAAAGTGTTTTGTGCTATTCTGGCTAAGATGCAGAAAGAATGTCAATATAATTATAGTCATATCAAGAGATATGACCATTTATGTAATTAGAATTTGACTTTATGAGGAATTTCAGTTAAGATTCCTGCTTTGGTTTACAAGGCATTTCTTTGAATTTAAAAAGACCCATTTGGTCTTTGTGTACCCTGTAAGCAGCTGAGCACCACAAGATGAAAACCATCATGAGGTCATCTCAGCAACTGTATACTCAGAGAGTATTACATAAAGTTCTCTTCTGAGAGTACTTGTGCTTTGCTACTTTGAAGTAGGAGTAATCTCATGCATAATGCCCTTTAAAATGATCAAAGTGTTCATGTAATTTTCCATTAGTTTCCTCACAATGTCAACTTCTCTGGTTAATGTGTAATCATTTTTGAAGTTTTCACTGATTTTTTTCATTTTTGTTCTGTTTTGAATTAAAGATCCAATTACATAAACATGCAATACCAATGGACATTAACTTTGAGGCTCAGGAACACATGAACATTTGTTCCAATGAAATTAAGGGCAATTACATTTTAAATTCACATGAATTAAGATACTACATTGGGGGAGGGGCTGGAAGGAATGGTTCAGTTTTTTGAAGAAACAGTTATGCTCCTAACATAGAGGAAGATTGTAGATGGATTCAGAACTAACAGGATGGTATGACACAAAGAATAATTTTTAACTGTTCAATGTTAATTTTGCCCAGGTTTCTAGTGGATTACCCCAGAGATCTAAGTTTAGCCATGTGCTGTTTAACATTTTTACCAATCAGTTAGATAGAGGCATAGATGACATGACAAATTTTCTGCTTCGAGGTACAATCCTTAAAAACCAAAAGTGCATCTATGCCTGTCTCTAACTGCTGAATACATGAAGATAATTTATTTTCCTTGCACTGGCAAAGCAGATTTTTCTAAAACCATTACTAAGAGTCAGGGAATACTATCTTTTGCAATATTGGTACTTCTTTACTTAAAGTCCCAAGTCAAATCTCATCTTCTACAGCCAGCCTTTCTCAACCCCTTTTAATTCTAGTGCCTTTTGCTGCTTATTATTTTGTATTCATTCTGTACATGGCTTGCTTTGTACGTATTTGTTTGAATGTTGTCTCCCCTCCCCCCTTAGACTATTCCTTGAAAGCAAGGACTGTTTTTTGCCTACTTTTGGATCTCTAGTGTTTAGCACAGTGCTGGCACTTAGGAGATATTTAATGAATGCTTATTGATTGACTGCTTGATGCTTAAGCACCCAACAGATTAATTTTACAGGGTCAGTGGGATCCCCCTCATTATCCCCTTGAGAGGGGTTTAAGAGTGCTCCAGCCACTGGATACCTCTGGCATGCTCTGTCAAATGCCTTGTCCTTCCCCAGTTTTCTCCTCTCCCCTTCAATCATGAAATCAGCCACAAAATCATCATGATCCAATTCCCCCAGCTACACTGCATGTTCTGAAGTAGACTTAGATCAGGTCAGTTGAGTAATTCAGGTTTGAAATTCAATGAAACCCTCATAAACCATAAAATTCAATTTTTAAAAAATGTAATCATTTAAAATAAGTTCAAAGTGATATAATTTGCTGAAAATAAGTAATGATACTCTCCATCTCTGTATTTGCCAGGGATTTCTGCCAGACCCCCAGAATATCAACTCCACTTCTATAGGCTGAGCTCTTTATGCCTCAGGCAATAAGGAAGTTATGGCAGTGGTTCAAGTCCTAGTTCTCTAGACCTATCAAATCCCAGCAGGAGAAACCAGCCCAGCTTCAGCAAAAGAAATGTCATTCTAGCACTTCAGGTATCTATACTCCTGCTCCACTGTCCTCTCCAATATGTCACAATAGAAACAATCTGGAGTCGAATTTTCTACCCATGAAATAAAGGTTTTCCAAATAAGTTAGAAATGTGCACAGGTGGATGTGTTCATGTAGTTTGAGTTCAGGATCCCAATGTTCAGTACAAGAAGAGGCAGACAACACAAGAGGAATCCTGAATAAGATGGGATCCAAAAGGGACAGCAGAACAAACCAGATTTATTGAGGGGAAATATTTAGAATATGAGGGGGCAGTCAGGGAGGTTGGAACTCATTCAGGTCAGCTGGAGTCCCTGGTTGAATAGGAAATCAAAACCAATAAAGCCTAGTGGGTTTTTTAGGGTTCTCACCTTGATCAACAGAACCAGAATTTGAGAGTGGGAGCAGGGAGCCAAAATGGTGATGTGCTGGTCATTGTTTGGTGATGAGGAAATTGATGAGCTAGATGATAATCAAAGTCCCTTGCTGTGGGGAAAAGCAGCTTTCCCCCTCTTACTACAGACCTTACTTGGGGAGAGTCACTCAAAGGACTTTTGGGCTTTTCCCAGGACTTCTACCTTTAGCAGGGCAGAAGCTACTGAAGTCATTACAATGGGAAAAGAGAATATTTACGCTTTAAAAAAAGCCAAGCTGTGGTATATGATTGTGATGGAATGTTACTGTGCTGTAAGAAATGACAAGCAGGATGATCTTAGAAAAACCTGGAAAGCTTACATGAACTGATGCAAAGTGAAGTGAAAAGAACCAGAAGAATGGATATTGTACACAGTTAATAGCTACATTGTACAACAAAGAATTGTGAATGAAGTAACTATTGTCAGCAATACAACAACCCAAGATAATCCCAAAGGACTAATGATGAAACATACTATCTGCCTCCAGAGAAAGAACTGATATTGTTTGAATACAAAGAAATGTATTTTCACTTTCTTTTTCTTTTAAGTTTTCTTGTGCAAAATGACTAATATAGGAATGTTTTACATGATTGCCTATGTATAACCTACATGTGATTGCTTACTGTCTCAGGTATGAGAAGAGGAGGGAGAGAGGGAGTGGTAGAATTTGGAACTCAGACCTTAAAAAAACTATTTTTTTACACACCGTTTTAATATATAAATGGGGAAAAGAAAAGATATATTTTTGCTTTTTTGAGGGGACAGGGTAGGGCAGTTGGGGTTAAGTGACTTGCCCAAGGTCACACGGCTAGTTTTTGTGTTAAGTGTCTGAGGCCAGATTTGAACTCAGGTCTTCCTGACTCCAGGGCTGGTGCTCTATTCACTGCGCCACCTAGCTGCCCCAATAAAATATATTTTTTAAAAAGAATAAGATGGAGAAAAATGTTAATCATACCAATTAAAATTTATGTTTTTACAATTGTATCCATTTGAGCACAGAGTACACTATTTGCAAGTTATACTAATGTAATCATTAGAGGAGCTATGGCGACATCTCTACAGGAGACTGAACGGTTCAATAAAGCACAATGAATTCAAAGCCCTTAAGAGACCTGGGTTCAAATTCTAATTGTATGACACATGGCAAGTTATTTCTAGGAGGGTTCCTACCAGTTTGTGAGTGTAATTATAAAATTTTCATTGAGAGGGGTAGCTAGGTGGTGCAGTAAATAAAGCATTGGCTCTGGAGTCAGGAGGACCCAAGTTCAAATCTGGCCTCAGACACTTAACACTTACTAGCCCTATGACCTTGGGCAAGTCACTTAACCCCAATCGCCATGCCTCCCTCCCCTCTCCAAAAAGCAAAAATAAAAAAATTTCAACAAGAGCATTTATACCTCTGAAATAAAACAATACTACAAATCAAAGTTTAATTTATTGTTTTATTGATTTCTAGATTTTAAAGAAGATAGAGAAAATATTAACAGTTCAGGTTAAACTTAAATGTGTCCTTCACACTTTTTTTTTGAGAATCACTTGTGGGGGTGGCTAGGTGGCACAATGAATAGAACACAGTCCTGAAGTCAGGAGAACCTGAGTTCAAATCCGGCCTCAGACACTTGACACACTTACTAGCCATGTGACTTTGGGCAAGTCACTTAACCCCAATTGCCCTCCAAAAACAAAAAAAAAAAAGAGAGAGAGAGAGAATTACTTGTGAAACATTTATCAGTACACCCTGCAGTCCCATCCTCAGTTTTCTCATCAGCAAGATAGAAATAATAATACTTATACTATGCATCTCACAAAGTTGTAAACCTTAAAGTTCCATGTAGATGTCCTATTATTACTTCATTATTAGGCATTAATCTCTTATTATGTGTATCCTAAAGGTTTACCTTGACATTGCTTTAAAATATCACCCAAACTGACATTTGAGCATTTCATGTGGGCCTTCCCACAAGTCATTCTGAATGACTAAAGTACTGCAGGTAATACCCCTAATATTTACACAGATTTTACATCTTACAAAGCTTTCGCATACATTATCAAATTTGAAGCTCAGAATTGGGGATTTTTCACCTGGAGAAAGGAATATTTAATGGAGCCATAATAGTTGTATACAAATATTTGGAAGTGCCATGTAGAATAGGGATTATACTTAGTCATTGAAGCTCCACATATCAGAATTCAAAGTAAGAGGTGGGAGCTATAGAAGCAGATTTTTATTTTCAATTTAAAATTTGAGTTAGGATGTTTGAAACATCCTAATAGAGTTATTCCAAAGTGAAAAGGACTTCTTTTTATTTGGTTTGTTTATTTACTTTTAGTTTACAAGATTCAGTTCCATAATCTCTTGAGTTTCAAATTTTCTCTCCTCCGAAAGGGACTTCTTTGTAAGGTTCTGAGTCCTTCCTCAGTGGAACTCAAGAGTTTTAATAAAGAATGAATGAGCACCAGTCAGCAACATTGCAAAGGAGATCATGTTTTGGGTAGGAGGTGAGATTAAATTACCTCTAAGATCCCCAAACAACTTTGAGAGCCTTCAGTTGGGGAAACAACCCTGTGAAATAGGCAGCTAGATAATGCAGTGAATAGCGTATTAGACTTGGAGCCAAGAAGACCTGAGTTCTAATCCTGCCTTAGTCACTTACTAGCTGTGTGACCCAGGCAAGTCATTAAACCTCCTAGTGCCTCAGTTTACTTATCTATACACTGAAAACATCTACTTCCTAGAGTTGTTAAATGAAATAAATATATAAAGTACTTTACAAATCTTAAAGCACTATATTTGTTGCTATCATCATTCTAGATTCTTCAAGATCCCATTTGGGGTTTTCTTGGCAAAGATACTGGACTGGTTTGCCTTTTCCTTCTCCAGATCATTTTATAGATCAGGAAACTGAGGTAAAGAGGGTTAAGTGAGTTGCCCAGGGTTTTACACACCTACTAAGTGTCTGCAGCCAGATTTGAACTCATGAAGATGAGGCTTCCTGACTCCAAGACCAGCACTCTATCCACTACACTACCTAACTACACAAAGCTCTATAAAAATGCTGATTATTATTATTATCACAGGAAGGCAAGTGTCAGAAAGATCAAGTGACTCAACCTGAGTCTCTCAGGTACCAAGAGAAGGGAATAGAACCAGAGTTTCTAAACTAATATATTGCACCATACAACCTCCCATGCAATTGATTAATTAATCAACACACATTAATTAAATACCTAGTGTGTTTCAAGTATTGTGCTGAGATTCAAGAGATATGAAGATAAAAATGAAATAGTCACTTTCTTAATGGAGATCACATTCTAATGGGAAAGATGACATGTGCATATTTAAGTATATACAAAATTATACAGAAGGAAATTTGATGAAAAAAAGGCCCTGGGAACTGGGGAAGGGAGTGGGGAATGCAATCAGAAAAGTCTTCATGTAGAAATCAAAGCAAGGCAAGACAGGTCAAAAAGCACCCTCAGTATCCCCTCAGAAGTCTGGAAAAAGGTGATTTATTCTCCTTATTTAGGTATGAACTGTGAGTTAAATTTGTTTGTGGTCTTATTAACACTTCATACATCCCAGGCTTCAATCTGGTTGTTGAGTCCCTTGAAGGAAAAGACAGAACATAATGAGAAAGAACATTTTCTAGATTCTTCCTAGAGATTTCAGCAGTCAAAAGAGTGGAAGTCTCAAGGTTTCTTTTTAAAATAAGTTGTTATGATCATTCTTTTACTGGTTTCCAAACTTATTATGACCTAAACTAGTATCTAAAGTTCCCTAAATTGCTGATATCCCACAAAGGAAGAAGGGCTTGTGACCACTCAGGGACCAGAAGGAGACTAAGGAGACCTCAAGGCTTTTCTCTGTTCAGCCCCTTGGGCAAAGCATATCACCTCTTCAACCTCTCATTTTCCCTTGGCACCAACTGGCAAGCTTTGAGATAAGCTAAGAAAAATGCTAATCAGGTGGTTATATCCACAACCACTTCCTGGGTTCTTTTTGTTTTAAGGCAAATTCAAAGTGGCAAAGAGTTCAGGCTCTAGGGAAACCTATCAGCACAACTGCCAAGAATAAACAGCAGAGAAAGACGGCCATGTTTGGTATTCCTTCCCCAAAAAAAGTGTAAGTTGCTAAACTTTTTTCCCACCTCAAAAAACTGAGTTTGTTCTGTTCTATTTAATTTTAATGTTAGACCGAGCCCATGATTTCATCATTATGGGGAACTCCCAGTGTGGAAAAATTACTCCATTCACTAATGCAGACCAGGAACTTATCTGAACCCTGTCAAGTTTTGTTTCAGGAACTGAAACTCAGATATTATAATAATAATAAGTAACATTAATACAGTGCTTACTGTGAGTAAGACACTGTGCTAAACACATTACAAGTATTTTCTCATTTGATGTACCCAACAACTCTGGGAGGTGGATGTATCATTCTCATTTTTCAGATGGAGAAACTGAGGCAAACAGTAGTTAAGTGATTTACCCAAGATTGCACAGCTACTAAGTATCTAAAGTTAGATTTGAATTCAGGTGTCTCTAATTTCAGGTTCAGTACTCTATCCAATGCACTGCCTAGCAGCTCCTGATTCATTTTCATTTTGGTCTGGGTCCATGATTTCATCAGTGTTGAGAACTTTCAGTGTGGGAAACTCTATTCACCAATGCAGATCAGGAACTCATGTGAAACTGATATAATCTTGAAGCATCATCTCAGGGACCAAGAGGTTAAATTTCCATGGTCACTGCATATTGTTTCTCAAAAGAAGGAGAATCAGCTTATTCATACTCAAGTTGTACTGTATCTCATTCCACATCTATATGCCTAGATGGGGCTTAGCATGTTCTTCAGTGAAGCAGGAGTCCAGACTGACAGGAAGTAAAGCAAGAACCCTGAAACTTTTGTTACAGATTTTATTGAGGTAAGTTATTTGTTACCAAGAAGTTTTTAATTGCCTAATACCATTGGAAAGGATTTGAGATGCTGCAGATAGTAAATTGCTTTCAGTCTTTTTAATCCATCACCATTCAACTCTAAAACTGTAACAAAATGAAGAAATATATAATTTTCTTACAGATGCTATAAAGCAAATCATTTGTTTTGGTCCAGACCAGTGCTTTGAACAATAATTGTATATTCCTAAACTTCTTTCCCTTTCTTCAGGTTATTTGGGGGAAGTGTCTGGACCTAAAATTTCATTTGTGTCGGGAACTTCTAATATGGGCACTCTTTCTTCCACATCAGATCAGCCACGCAACTGGGGTCTAGGCAAATTGTCTGAGGGCTCTGATAAGGTAAGTGGCTTGCCTATGGTCGACAGGCAGAACAAATCAGAGGCAAGATGAACACAGGTCTTCCTGGCCCCAAGGTAAGCCCTCAATCTCTACTGTCTCTCAAAGTTCATTTTAAGAGAGAGATTAATAGAGAAAAAAAAATAGATGATAGACAGATAAATGCATAGATAGATAGATAGATAGATAGACAGACATAATGGAGAAATAGAATAGTGATAAGAGATAGGTTAAACAGATATTAATACATATAGATACTGATAATCATTTAATATCATATTTTAGCTAAAATCTGATTTAATCAACCAAACTGATCTAAAAATGCCTTTCCCTGTGTTAGCAACTTCAAAGCCCAGAGATGAGATTCCCCTTATCTTGGGATTTAGTTCATATAAGAGCAAAACAGACATCCCAAGACCATAAAATGTAAATAGACCCTGCTCATTGTCAATTTGCATTTACAATCAAGGAACTCTATTTCACATATAGATGGTAACAAATGGAAGTCATAAAGTTTTGTGACATGGTCATCCTGAATTGGGATAGTTTTAAAAATGTAAAACAAAAATTCTTATGACTCCTCTATTCGTCAGTCAGGACTTTAGTCCTGCACTCTTTGCACAAGTAATGCTAGCCTTAAGGGAATAAAGAATAAATTCTGTAATTTTTATATTACTATTTGTTTGTCTCCTTAAACAAAACTTTTTCTAGATGTCAACAATACACAAGCATAGATAGATGAATAGAGAGATGAGATAGAGAGAGACACAGAGAGACAGAGACAATGAGAACATTTAGTAAGATCACCACTCTCAGAACATACTTCTATTGGGGTGGTTTAAATTTGAAGTTGAAAAAGTAGATTGTAGGTCTGATGGTATGGCTCTCTTAAGAGATTCATTTAAAGCTATGAATGTAGTTCTTTCATTAAAGGTCTTCTTCCAAGTTCTCATTGTGGCACTGAAGTGACCTTAGTTTTTCAGACTCTGAGTCTAGGGCACAAGCACTGGGGAGCCCTACCAAACTGGAAAGGCTTCAGATGTAGGTCCAATGACAAGTTGTATGAAAACCAACCTAGTTAAATTTTGTTGGTGTCTTCTCCCTCTTCAAATTAGCTTTATTTATTTGCTTTTTCCTGTATATGTTACATCTCCCCAGTAAACTCCTTGAATATAGAATTGTTTCCTTTTTTTTTTTTGCAACCCTGCCAGCTAGCT
>CM053593.1:246228346-246253166 GCA_028646575.1 Pseudocheirus occidentalis | reverse complement strand
AAGGCATTCTTCTCCTCATTGGCTTTCTGGGCCTCTTTTGCCATTTGAGTTAATCTATTTTTTAAAGTGTTGTTTTCTTCAGTCAGGTTGTTGACTCTCTTTTCATGGTTTTCTCACATCATTCTCATTTCTCTTCCCAGTTTTTCCTCCACTTCTCTTATTTGTTTTTCAAAGTCCTTTTTCAGTTGATCTATAGCTTCTAGGCATTCTTCAGGTGTCTTGGAAACATTTGGTGTGGGAGTTCTGTGTTGTCTTCCTCCCATTCCATGCTTTGCTCCTTTTTGTCCACAAAAAAGGATTCTAGAGTTTTATTGCTGTTCTTATTTTGCTTCCTTTTCCTCATGTTGGCCAGTCAATTAATTGGTTGGGTTTTTTAGCTTTGTGGAACTCTACTTCTGGTGGGGAAAGCTCTGTTCCAAATCACCGGTGTTTTCCCAGCTGCTGGAGCTATTAGGGGGTTGTTGCAGCCCCCCCCAGCTTTGGCTTGCTGAAAGTGCACCCCAGGACCTCCACCCAAGACCATGATCTGGATCCAGGACACTCAATGAAAGAGCCCTTGGCCCTGATCAATTGTCTCAGCCCTCCTGCGGGGTCTGCAGGCCAGCAGCTCTGAAGCAGCCCAGTGGAGCAGTTGCCGTTGTAGCAGATTCTGCCCTTCCCCCCACTGCTTCCTTGCCCTTGGGGCCAATTGGCCGAACTATTTTTCCTCCCCCAAATTTAGCTTGAAAGCTTCACTTTCACTGACCTTCTCTAATCCTAGCTTGATAGATGTGAAAATTGCTTCAGGTGCTGTAGATCTCTGAAGTAGACTCACGCTGCAGCTTGGAAGGCCCAAGAGGTGAGGCTCAGCTCCTCCTGACCACCCTGGGGTCTGGCCAAGGTTTCAGTTTCAGGCTGGGCTGGCCTCGGCTCCCAGTCCACGGTGATGAGCCCCTGCTGCCGAGCTGCAGAACTGCCTTCAGCGAGAGATATGTTCTCTGTATTTCTGTGATTTTTGAGAGCTCTAGAATTTGTTTAGAGTCATATTTTATGGGTATTCAGGGTGGCTGTGTGGGAGGTGCGAAACTCCACTGCTTCTATGCCGCCATCTTGGTTCTGCCCCTTCTCAGCCAGTAAGCACTTTTAAGCTTGAGAAACTACTCCTAGTAACTGGGGGAAGAACACACTATTTCACAAAATCTACTAGGAAAACTTAAAAGCAACCTGGCAGAGATTGAGTTCAGACTAATATCTTATACCACACACCAAAATCATCTTCATTACATATAATACTTGTTTTAGATTTTAGATGGATATTATTTACTATATTTAAGGAAAGGTTATTTTTGTTTAATTCTGTATGATGTGTTCCTCATCTGTTTGCCTGATGGACTTCTCTTTCTGTTAAAAAAAAGTATCAAATTGTTTTAATGATTACTGTTTTGTAGTATAATTTGAGATCTATTTTTCTGTTAGTCTGAGTAGTGTGGTAAATTACAGGCCTTATGAAAGTTCACATCATTAATAAACTGGAGTAGTAAGGAAGAAACACATACAATTTTAAAGTTTTTGCACAAATAAATCTAATGCAGTAAAAAACAGAAAGGAAACAGGTGATGGGAAAATATTTTCAGCAACTTTCTCTGATAAAGGTCTCATTTCCAAGAAACATAAAGAACTGATTCAAATTTGTGAGACTAAGAATCATTCTTCAATAGATAAACAATCAAAGGATATGAACAGGTAGTTATCAAAAGAAGAACATCAAACTAGTAACAACCGTAAGAAAATGTTCCATATTATTAATAGAGAAATGCAAATTAAAGCAATTAATCTAGCCATTTTGGAAACTGATTTTGGAAATGTGTCCAAAGAGTTACTGAAACATGAATATCTTCTGGCTCAGCAATAATACTATTAGGGTTGTACCTTAAAGAGTATTGGTGTCTCTCAGAGAATGGTGTCTCTCAAAGGAATGGTGTCTCTCAGAATACAAGACACTTTCCCCATAATATCAGGGGTAAACCAGAACGACCATTATCACTGTTATTACTAGCCATAGCAATAAGGCAAGAAAAAGAAATTGAGTGAATAAGCATAGGCAAAGAATAAATAAAATTAGAAATTTTGCAGATGACATAGTTTTCCTAGAGAATCCTAGTAATTCAATTTAAAAAGTTAATAAAAGTAATTAATAACCAATAAAATTACAAGATCTAAATTGAACCCATAAAATCATCAACATTTCTGTACATAACCAACAAAAGAAATTCCTTTCAAAATTTCTATGGAATGTTTAAAATATCTGAGAGCCTGCTTACTAAAGCACACAGGAATTATATTACTTTAATAATGATATCAAATTCCAGTAGAAACAGGAGCCGCTAATCCATACACAAGAATCCTTGAAGGTTTCATATTGATTTAGTTTTTAAATGTAATAATGTCCATGCTTTGCTGTATTTTTATTTATTTTGTTAAATATTTCCCAATGACATTTTAATCTGGCTCCAGCACACTTGGGAATGTTTGCATGCCCTCTAGCCACATGTTCGACAATTCTGTACTACAATTACAAAATACAATTTACAAAAATAAAGAATCGCAAATAATTGAAAAAGAATTAATTACTCATAGTTAATAATGCTACCTAAATTAACTTATTGATTTTGCACTTCGAGGCCATCTAGTCCAACCCACCACCCCTCCAATTCTGCAGATAAGGAAACTCAAGCTCAGAATGCTTCAATGATTTTATGAGAATCCCACAGTTGAGTCAAATGAGTTTAGAGCCAAGACCTTTCTGTTAAGGAAATCAAGAATTTTGTCCACTATACAAATCTACTTCATACAGAGTTAGACAAAAATAAAATAAAATTCATCTAGAGGAACAAAACCTCAAGAATCTCAAGAGAAATAATGGAAAAAAGTAGAAAGGCTGCCATCTGTGCCACCTACTTCCCTATTCCCTCAGGCTTACAATCTAGGTGTCATCTTTAACTCTTGACTTTCTCTTCTCTTCAAGATCCAACCTGTTGTTAAGTTCTACTAATTCTACCTTTGCAACATATCTCTCATACATCCAATTTTCTCCTCTAATACTGCCCAACATCCTGATGCAGAGGCTCATAATTTCTCACCTGGACTATTGAAATAGCCTGCTGTTTGATCTCCCTTCTTAATGTCTCTCCCCACTCCAGTTCATTCTTCACTCAAGTATCAAAGCAGTCTTCCTAAAGCATAGGTCAATAATCACCAGTGTTGAGGTATTGGTACTTCTGTATGTCTGCCTTTTCTCAAAGTCTTTTCTTTCTTCCTCTTTTCCTTTCTTTTTTCCTTTTTTCTCTCTATCTCTTTGCCTTTGTCTCTGTCCTTTTCTTTCTCTTCCTCTCCCCCTTTCTCCCTTCCTAACTTCCCAGAGTAAGTACCAAGGAGAATCTGAAATCATATATTTTCTCCTTCACATTCTTCTGTCAACTTCACCCATCACCCAAGCATGTATCATTCACTTCATCATTCCCTCCACCAATGAGGAAAATCTTATGCAAATTCTCTAAGCTTAAAATCAGGGTTACATAAAAATAGAAAAGTTAATCAATGGAACAGAAAAGGTACACAAGCTCTAGAAGCAATAGAACACAGTAGATGAGAGCTTATGAACCCCAAAATACAAGCTACTAGAGTTATTGTTGTTGAGTCATTTCAGTCATATCTGACTCTTCATGACCCTATTAGGAGTTTTCTTGGCAAGGATACTGGAATAGTTTGCCATTTTCTTCTCCAGTTCATTTTACAAATGAGGAGACTGAGGCAAACAAGGTTAAGTGATTTATCTAGGATCATACAACAGTGTCTAAAGTCAGATTTGAACTCAAAAAGATGAGTCTTCCTGACTCCATGCCTTTCCCTCCATCCACTGTACCACCTTGTTGCCCAAAAACTACTTGAGTAAGGACTCAATATCTAAGAAAAACTTCTAGGAAAATTGGAAAGCAGTCGGGGAGAAATTAGGCTTACATGACATCTCATACAACATAGCACAATCAGCTCCAAAGGGATACATAACTTCATTAGAAAAAGTCATCAGAATAAGCATAGGAACTGAATGTCATTTATATAAAGAAAACCCACTATGAACGCAGATTTTCTCTCCAATTTATAGTCCTGAGAGTTGTCTGTAGTAATGGGGATTATATCACTTACCCAGGATCACATAGCCAGGATGTGTCAGAGTCAGGATTTGAACCTAAATATTCCTGTGTCCAAGCCAAACTCTTTATCCATGCAGCCTCTCAAAGGTCAAATTAGAGGACAATGGAAAGAGACACCTTTCACAACTATGAATAGGGCTGTGGAAGGTATTTCTTTTCCTTGTCCTTTAATATGACCAAGAGTCTTTGACTAAACCAAACACAGAGAGGCTCAAAGGGAATAAAATGGACAATTTTGAGTACATAAAAATAAAAAAGATTTCAACAAACAAAAACAATGAAGTTTTAACAAAAAGGGAAACATTAACTGGAAAAACTTTCCACCAAATTTCTATAATAAATATCTGATATCCAAGATATACAAGGAATTGATACAAATATATAAGAACAAGAGCCACTCCCCAATAAATTATTGTCAAAAGATATGACCAGGCACTCCTCAAAGGAAAAACTCCAAGTTAATAGCAACATATAAAAAATGCTACAAATTTCTAATACTACTTCCCTCTCATAAGGTTGGAAAAGGTGACAAATAAGGAAAATTAAAATTGTTGGAGGGAGTGTAAGACGACAGGCACTCTAATGTACTGTTAGTGGAGCTAACTAGTCTACCCATTCTAGAAAGCAGTTTAGAACCAGATTAAAAAAATCACTAACCCATGTATACTTTTTGACTCAAAAGTATGACTCCTAGTCATATGCTTTAAAAGTGTCACACACAAAAGGAGAAAAAATTCAGATGTACATAAATAATTATAGGAACACTTCTATGACAAAGAATGAGGAACAAAATGGTATCCATTAATTGTACAATGGCTCAATAAATTATTATATGTTAAAGTATGAAATAGGGGCGGCTAGGTGGCGCAGTGAATAGAGCACCAGCCCTGGAGTCAGGAGTACCTGAGTTCAAACCCGGCCTCAGACACTTAACACAAAAAACTAGCCGTGTGACCTTGGGCAAGTTACTTAACCCCAACTGCCCTCCAAAAGGCAAAAAAAAAAAAAAAAAAAAATAAAGTATGAAATATTTCACCATAAACAATGACAAACAGAAGAGATTTAGAGAAGTCTTCAAAGACTTGTTGAACTGCTAAATGAACAAAACCAAGAGAATTATCTATACGATGACTATAACATTATAAAGAAAGACTTTTTGTGATTGAAAGACTTAACAACTATGGTCAATAAAATAACCAATAACAACACCAGAGGACCAATTTTGGAGTATGTTTCCCATCTCTTGATAGACTATAGGCACATCATTAAAACAAAAATTTGTTTTCCTTGACTGCACTTTTGTTTTAAGGGAGGGATTCACACTGGATGATACTAGAAAGAGATAGTGAAGAAGTAGTAATAGTGCCGGAAAAGAGGGAGAGGAAGAAGAGAGGGAATAAAAGTGCAACAATGTAACATTTAAAATACACAGAGAAGAGAAAAGGTGCAAAAAGGGACATATGCAAGGCAATTTTGGTTCTGTTAAATGTAATATATTTTAAAAGGAATGAGCTGTATCTAATTCATTCCCAGTGCCATATATAATCCCCATTTAATGGCTTTTGTACATAGAAATGTTAATATTTTCTGAGGATTTTCCAGTTCATAATGTTTTTTAAAAAATTAAAAACCTAGAGAGGAAGATGATTGTAGATTTTAATCATCTTCTTCCACAATTTTTCTGTGTTTTTTTACATAATTTTGTGATTTGTGTTAAAAAAAATATAGATTATTTATTCATTCCAAGCATAAATCCAACCTGGTTTTAATGAATAACTTCTGTATAGAAAATTACAGACTTTTAGGTAGGATATTATTTTAAATGTTCCATCAAAATTAATTTCTGGGATTATTCTGTAGTTCTCTGTCTTTACTTTTATCCTTCTCTAGTTTGGATACTAAAACAGATTTGACTCATAAAGGGAATTTTGTAGAGTGCTTTAAGAATAATTATTGGTAGTGTGCATGAAGAAAATCATTATAGCATAAATAACAACAAAAGCAATAATAATAGTATTAGTAGTAGTGAATAGTATTTACTATGTTCCATGAACTGTACTAAGCAGTTTTCCATTTATTGTCTTATTTGGTTCTCATAACAACCTTGGGAAGTAGGTGCTATTATCTTGCTATGTAAGTTGTTGATAAAATTTACTTACAAACTTATCTGAAGCAATGGTTTTTTCTTTGGTAATATCTTGTTCAAATCTCTATTCTAAGACTGAGTTATTAAAAAGATCTTTCTTTTTAATTTCATTTTATATTTGAGGCCAAAGCCTACAAGAGGAATATACATGGTTTTCAGCTGTGTTCACCTTTAAAATAATTGATTAATTGTATTAGATCTAGCATAGGCTAGATCAGTGATAAAGGCTTGAGGATTAAAATGTAATCAATCACCCTTGGAAGATAAAATATAACTTTACAATAACAAAATGAATAATAATAGCTTTGCTAGTAGAGATTTTAATATTTTTAAAATTTATTTGTTTAAAAAAAGGATTTCAACACATATAAAATGTTCTTCCTTCCCACCTCCAAAGTCATCATAGCAATTGGCTACACTTGGTTGGGAAAAAAAATTACCCCAAATGCCATAGAAACTTTGGTAAAATCTGACATTAACTCACCTTGGCTAGCAAGCAAGCCCTTAAAGTATCAGCTACATAAAACAAGTATCACCCCTACCACATTTGGATGCTAGATGTTTTTATAGGTAACCATACATTTCGTTTAGATTCTGCATTTTGCTAACATATAACTGACAATAATAGTTTTAATGATTCTTTTATTTCCTCTCTATTCATTGTGAATTCGTCCTTTTCTATTTTGATTATTTCATTTGGCTCTTTTTTATTATGTTAGGTAAAGATTTGTAGATATTGTTAATGTTTAAATTAAGTCAAGTAAGCATCTACAATGTACCTGGCATTGCACTAAATACAGTTTTGTTCAGTTTTATCATTTCTCTCATCTTTCTATTTTCTAATTATCTGTTATTCTAATTTCTATTATCTAATATTCTGATTATTATCTAATTATCAATTTTTTTCTTTGATCTCTGGTGACAGGGTTATTTGTTGGTTTTCTAGTTTTCTTTAATTCATATTCAGTTCACTAACTTTCTGTTTTTCAGTCTTGTTAATATGTGCTTTCAGATATATACATTGTGCTTCTAAAGAATGCTTTAACTACATCCAAAAAAATTGGTATTCTGTTGCATTGATATTATTTTTCTTTTCACAGTTAATCCTATTTTTAACTTATTCTTTGACCAATGATTCTAGGTAATTATTGAAGTTCCACTTAGAATTGGCAACTTTTGCTTGTGTTCCTTACTTTAGTTACAGTTTTTGTTGTATTATGGTCTATAAAAGATGTATTCAATACTTCTACCTTTTGTATTTATTTTTGATTCCATGCCCAGCCATGTTCTGTTTTTGTAAAGGTACTATTGATACTGCAAAATATGTATAGTTAAATGTTCCCATCTAGAAGACACCACAAATATTTCAAATATAACTTTAGGCAGGCAATGAGGTGCTGTGAAAAGGGTGTTGACTATGGAACCAGAAAACTTTACTTTGAATCCTGGTTTTATCAGGCTATTTGTGTCACTTTAATCAAGTTACCTCCCTAGGTCTGTTTCCTCATCTGTAAAATGAAGACATTGTACTAGATTACTAGTCCTAAACCTTGTTGGTCTCAGTATCCCTTTACATTTTTAAAATTATTGAGAATCCCAAAGAGCCTGTGTTTATGTAGGTCGTATCTATTGATATTTACTACATTAGAAACTAAAGCTTCTTAATATTATCAAAATAGTTTTGAACTTGTGGAGTCACTGTGAAGTGCCTCAAGGATCCCCAGGGATCACCAGATTGCTTTTTTCAGAATTGCTTCTGTATGGAATGTTGATCTCTTAGTGCTGTAAATATTTTACCTATAAAAAGAATAACACTAAATGATAAAGTAGAAATAACACAGAATTTGGAACAAAAAAAAACATGGGTTAGAATCATGGCTTAACTAATTATTTATCTATGTGACCTTGGCTCAGGTACCTAATTTGTGAAAGTTAAGTCTGTATGAGGTCTCAGTCTCCTGTTTTTGGATAATGAGAAAATCTATTATCTATTAGCTTTCATTAACACTTTAACACAAATTGCTCTATCAGATATAGAAAGATAACTTCTGATGCAAGAGAAAAAAAACAGCAAAAAAAAATAGGAATATGGCAAATATAAAATCCACCTCTTTCAGAGCTTTGCCTGTGACTGGCTTAGACTGAACATTTGGTCATCTGGGGCCTAAATTACCAAACCTGATAACCTCCTTTGGTCAAGTTAACTAATTAATGTCCAAATCTTTGTTTTCCTTTGTTTTATGGAAGCACAGCTATTACTGCATTTTGGATAATCATTTCTGCAATTCTTTCTCTCTCAGTTACAATCATCTTCCCAAAGCAATACACTAAGAAATAAGTCACTATTATCTAAAATAGTACAGTTCTCAGGGAAATGGATTTGTAGGATATTCTTCAGATACGCAGATTATTATTATCTCAGTGAAAAGTCTATAACTTATCTTCTTTTTAATTGATTTACTTTATTATTGTTTTCCTGCTCCATTAAACAGAAAGAAATAGTCTTTCCAAAAGAGAAAATACAAAAATAAGTTAACACAATAGAGTTATATATGCACATAATGCAACTTTAAGATAAAATTGTACCATAATAAAGTTCAAAATGAGTTATAGCTGTGGCTTTAAAATTTTAAACATTATTATTGAGGAAAAGATTAACAAATAGCTATTAAATCCTAGCAGTATCAAAAGATAAGAATAGCAAGCAGATAATCATAACTAGGGTCAGGGAGGATGTGGTACATTGGATACAGCACCAGACCTGGGGTCCAGAAGACTCATCTTCCTGAGTTCAAATCTGGCCTCAGACCCTTACTAGCTTTGTGACCCTGGGCAAGTCACTTAACCCCTGGTTGCCTCGGTTTCCTCCTCTGTAAAATGAGCTGGAGAAAGAAGTGGCAAACCCCTCCAGTATCTTTGCCAAGAAAACCCCAAATGGGGTCATGAAGAGTTGAACACGACTGAAAAATAATTGAATTAAGGTTTGCAAAGCAAACAGATCCAGTCCCTAGCCTCACGGCATATACTACTCTTTATCAGTATTTCATAATACTTTTTAATGATTATACTACTATACGACTAGTAAAGGCGTATATACTCGTATACTGCTATACTATAACGCTTTTCAGCTATTTTCACAAAATAAGATGTCAAAGAATTATTTTTTTACCACTTCAAAAGTAATAAACCTAAAATAGAACTACAAGTGTGAGGGTAAGCTGGCCTGTGCCAGACAATACAGAGTGCAGGAGCGAGGATTACAATGTTGACAGATAAATGCATGGGATAGAGCCCTGGGCCCAGACTCAAGAAGACCTGAGTTCAAATTTGACCTCAGACACTTACTAGCTGTGTGACCCTGGGCAAGTCATTCAACCCCATTTACCTCAGTTTCCTCATTTATAAAAAGAAATGCAGAAGAAAATGGCAAACCACTCCACTCTTTGCCAAGAAAACCCCAAAAGGGGTCATGAAGATTTGGATGCAACTAAACAACAGCAAAATCAAAGGAATAGTGAGAAAACCAGTGTTGCTAAATCACAGAGTACATAGAGAGCATTAAATTGTAAGAAGACTGAAAATATACAAAGGGATAGATTATTAAGGGTTTAAAAAGCCAAACAGAGGATTTAATATTTATGGTCCCAGAAGTAATAATAGGGAGCCACTGGAGTTTATTGAATAGGAAAGCTATATGATCAGACCAGCACTTTAAGAAAAACACATTGATATATGGGTGGAAGATGGACCCAAGTAGAGAGAAACTTGAGAAAGGGGAAACAACCAGCAAACTATTGTAATGGTCCATGAATGAGATTATGAGGGGTAGTGGTGATCAGAGGAAAGAAGGGATCATTTATGAGAAATGTTTTGAAGGTTGAATTTATAGGACCTGGCAGGTCCTCTAGGATAGGGGCAGAGTGAGAAAGAGTGAGGAGTAGAGGTTGACATACCAGGTTGTGAGTCTGAGTGACCAGGAAGACACAGCAGTACCCTCAACAGTAATTAAGAAGTTAGCAAAAGGGAAGGTTTGGGAGGAAAATAATGAGTGCCATTTTGGAAATATTGAGGTAAAGAAGTGTATGGAACATAAATTCAAGATGTTCTATAGACACTTGGAGGTGTAAAACTGCAGGTCAGATGAGAGGTTAGGGTTGGAGATATTATATATTCAAGAATCATCTGCCTACAGATGGTTGAATCCATGAGAGCTGATGAGATTATTAAGTGAAATGGTACACAGGGGAAAAAAAAAAGATGACCCCGATCCTTGAGGAAAACCATGGTAAGCAGGCACAATCTGGATGAGAATCCAGAAAAGGAGACTGGGAAGGAGAATTTAGAGATATAGGAGAAGAATTAGAAGAGATTAGTGTCACAAAAACCTAGAGAGAAGAAAGTCTCAAGTAGAAGGTTGGCAGAATCAAGGCTGCAGAGAGGTCAGGAAAGATGAAGGTTTAAGAAAAGGTCATTAGATTTGATAATCTGATTGGAGATCATTGGGAGCTTCAGAGAGAATAGTTTCTGTTGAATTCACAAAGCATTCTTTTTCCATTTGGTTCTTCCTGAATTTATGGTCAGAATTAATTCTTTTAACTAATTAGGGACATCACCTAGGATGCTCTGTAATGTTTGAGGGCTTGATTCAACTAAAACAAAGCCATTTGCACATTTATAACAACAACAATAATAATAACTGATATTTACATAGTACCTAATATTGGCAAAACATTTTACATTGATTATCTCATCTGATTGGGAGGTTGATGCTATTATTATCCCCTAATAAAAATAGGGTATAAACTGTGCAAAAATTATTCCAGTTACTATGTTTTTGAATTCCAGCTGGATAAGAGCTTGCCATACAATCACCATGAAGCTTTTTGGATAGTATTTCTAGAGTAGCCAATGCGTTGATTTCATTCCAATAAGACACATGACTGGACGGATGCTTTTCTTCTTCTCTCAAAAGATGCTTTTTTGGAGGAATATTTTAATGGCCTTTTCTCACTTAAAAGTCATGTTGGGTAGAAAAGGTTAACCACTCTCCACACTCTCCACATCATCATAGCCCATTACTGTTGGGTCAACAAGAACGAAAAGGACAATGACCTCGATAGCCAGCGTGGTGTGAAGAACTATGGAGCGGGAATCCCAGGGCCTGTGTTTGATTCCCTATTTTCTACTACATTATATCTCTGCGATCTTGGCCATGTATCACTTTGACTCTCTAGGATCAGTTTCTTCATTTATAAATTGAGAATGTTGGACTAGATGACCTCAAAGGGCCATTCCAGTTCTGAATCTAAGATCCTATGATTATTTCATTGTTCATCTTTATATATCCAGCACCCAGGACAGTACTGCACACATGGCAAGCACTGAACAATTGTTGGCAAAGGGGAAAGCATATTAGATTTAGATTCAGAAAACCTAGGTTCAAATCCTACCTTTCATCCTTAGTACTCTTGTAGGCTTGGGCAAGTCTCTTAACCTCTGTGTGCCTCAGTCTACTCATTTGTAAAATGAGAAGGTAGGACTACATGACCTCTAAGGTCCCTCCAGATCTAAGTCTAGGAGGTTTGACTTAGGTTTATGGGTGAATTGTTTATTGACCTTCATGATAGCTGCTTACAACATGACTACATTTAACAACTTTCATTAGCTTTCACTCTTCATCACATCTATGTAAATAAGATCATAAATCACTAAATGTTGAACTACCTCTATATTTTAAGTTAATTTTCTTAATAAAATATACAGTAACAGCAATATTGTTTTAAGAATTTTGAGCTACTAAGTCATTTTGATTTTTATAAATGCCAAAATCAGCTACAGAGGACATATGAAGGAAGACACTATTTGCATCCAAAGAAAGAACCGATAAATAGAAGTATGTATGGAATGATTTTTATATACATATGTGCATATATGCATGTGTGTGTATGTGTCAGTGGTAGCCATCTCTAGGGGGAAGGAGGGAAAGGGAAGAAAACAAGTGAAAAAAAGGAATTTTCATGATAACTTCATTATATATTTAAAAGGAACAAATTATACATAAAAGATTTCATATGTAGTCATCTTCTCTATTATACTGTGCTATGTAAATGCTTGTTTTATTCCATAAATTAAAAATAAATTTTAAAATTTTAGAAATATATTTATCACGTAATAATTTTCTCAATAGATTGATGCTTTCAGCCAATCAGTCAGAAAGCATTTATTAAGCATGATAGTATGAGCCAAACACTGGGCTAAGTGGTGGAAATTTAGAAAAAAAGTCCAATGTGGGAGACAACATACAAACAGCAATGTATAAGCAAAATCTTGAGAAGAAAGGTAATAAGATTAAGGAGAACTGGAAGAGTCTTTTTTGCAGAAGGGGAGAATTTGGCTGAGATATGAAGAAAGTCAAGCAAGCTGGGAGGCAGAGATGAGGAGGGAGAGAGTTCTAGACATGGGGGACACAAAACCTACCCTCCCACTGATTTCATTATAATTTGGGAATTGGGTCCTTCTGGGAGACACTTTAGTCCCAAAACATTTTAGCATTTTCATTTTAACAATGTAAGAAATTACAGACTTTGAATGTTGCATCAACTTTCAAACCTATTGGTTCATTGTGTTTAACTGTTTCCATTGTTAAAATTGAAGATTCATAGATGAGAGATGAGGAGCATGTCTGGAAATAACCAAAAGTCATCAGTAAAATTTTCTACTAAAAACAATGCATGAAAAATTTTAAAATCTTAGCATTTCAAAGTTGGGGATGGGAAAAAAATCATCATTATTTTCTGATAAAATGCAACTGCTACTATTACTGCTACTCAAAAATTGTGACAAGATATGAATGAAAAGAAGCTAGGCTCCTTTTCTTTATGCAGGATTTTGTTTTGCCAATGGCCATGAGCAAGAGCAGCATTGGCAGCTTAATGGAATGGAACACACTGAACTAACAAGTCCCTCAGCTTCTCATCAACCCCTCCTTGACAAAGCCATTGGCAGTTACCCCTTCCATGGAGGTCAGGCCCTGGCCCCTAACAAACTGTAGGCTTTCTTGAAAGCAAACATTGATTTTGCCTGAAGGGGAAAAGAAACACAAACATCACTGCATCATGATTATAAATACAGTACATTCAAGAAAGGAACATGGAAGAGGCAGGAAAAGAACACATTTACAGGAACATATACTACTATAAATGCAACATACACCAGATAAATAAACAAATAAACAAATAAATAAATAGATAGATAGATAGATAGATAAATAAATGAATGAATGAATAAATAGATCAATAGAGAGATAGGTAAATAAATAAATGCCAGATTAAAAACCCTAAAATTCCATGAAAAGCAAATCTTCAAACTATATACAACTAACCAATTTCCTGGTTTTCTATAATTTTATATTTTCTGTATTCTATAATAGCAAACTTCTGTATATCTGACTTTTTTTAAAAAAGGAGGTAGACTTTAGACAGGGCAGCTAGATGGCACAGTAGATAGAGTGCTGGACCTGGAGTCAGGAAGACTCTTCACAAGTTCAAATCTGATCTAAGACACTTACTAGCTGTGTGACCCTGGGCAAGTCACTTAATCCTGTTTGCCTCAGTTTCCTCATTTGTCAAATCAACTGGAGAAGGAAACATCAAGCCACTGCAACATCTTTACCAAGAAAATCCCAAATGGGGTCATGAAGGGTCAGACACTACTGAAAACAACACAACTGAACATACACAAAGCAATTTTAAAAAGGACAAAGCACTAATAGCCAAGGGCACCATTATTTCTTTCATAGGAGAGCTCCTTCCACCAGTATCTTTTACGCTGCATATTTGGTCATCACAAATTGATAACCCATTTTTAAAAATCACCCGGTGGCCATAGCCTAGTAATGATGAGCTTTTTTTAATTAGGTGAGGCTGGGCTTTGACCGATGGACATACAGTCCATCACTGACCATATTGAATACCCTTCCAGCTTCATAGAATTTGCTAGGGCTTGCTAGCATTTTCTTCCTGAAAACTGTCACCTCAAGTACACTTCATGGTTATTATTTTCACTATAAAAAAAACTGATCACACTTAGAGGGGATTGAGGTTGGCAAAGCACTTTGTATACGTTACCTCTCTTGATCCTTACGACAACCATATGCAACTATTATTGCACCTATTTTACACATGTGGAAACTGAGGCTCAGACTTATCTGTCCCGATTTGCCCGAGGGTACAAAGCTAGCGAACGTCTGACATGGGTCTCAAACTCAGTTCTTCCAAGCTGCAAGCCTAGTCTTTCTCCAGTACCATGCTGCCTCTAGCATTGCAGGAGGACTTTAAGAATAAGAGCCTAGAGAGGCATTTAGGCAGCGCAGTGAATAGAGCACTGGCCCTGGAGTCAGGAGGACCTGAGCTCAAATCTTGTGTCAGACACTTAACACTTACCAGCTGTGTGACCTTGGGCAAGTCACTTAACCCCAATTGCCCTGCCTTCCCTCCTCCAAAAAAGACCCCCCCCAAAAAAGAATAAGAGCCTAGAGAGTGAAATGAGCAGAACCAGAACATTGTACACAGTAACAACATTGTGTAATGACCAGCTTTGTTAGACTTAGCTCTTCTCAGCAGTGCAGTGATCTAAGACAATTCCAAAAGACTCATGTTATCCACATCCAAAGGAAGAACTACGGGTCTGAATGTAGATTGAAGCAGACTATTTTCTCTTTTTTTGTTGTTTTTTTGTTTTTTCTTTCTCATGGTTTTTCCCTTTTGTTCTGCTTTTTCTTTCACAATATAACTAATGTGGAAGTATGTTTAATATGATCATACATGTATGATTAATACCATCTTGGGGAGGGAGGAGGGAGGTGGGACGGGGTGGGAATTTAGAATTCAAAATCTTACGAAAGTGAATGCTGAAAACTAAAAATAAATAAATCTTTTTCAAATAATTAAAAAAGAACAAGAACCTAGAATTAGCTGTTCAGACATTACTATAGAAGAAAAATATAGCTCTATTATAAATTAATTAACACATTCTTTGCCCCCATCATCATAATAACCCTCAAATATCAATATTTGGAATGTTCAAAAAGACACTGTTGTAATATGAGTAATGATTCCACAGGTATAGAGAAGCAAGCACATAGACACCTAGAATCATAAAACGCCCTACCTTTGGGCAGAACATTGTAACAAGGATGTTAGATTCAATATTTTGACTAAATGCCAACAAAAATAACATTTATTAGTACAATCCTAGATCTGGAAAGGAAGTTCCTTATTGACAATGACAGGCCCCTGTGGTGGCAATCCTTGAAGTACATCAACTGACTTGTAAAAAAAATAAAAAAGTATCATTTTGCCATTTGAGTTAGCTCTGAATTTTCCTTTCAGTGCTGTCTTTTAGATATACAATTACCCTAAGGAGGTTTGCTGTACTTACTCAAATATAAATGTAATACAGTTGGTAGGGGGAAGAAAAAAAGTAAAATATCTTAAGCCAATCTTGTTCAATATTTCTCCCTTAAAGCTTCTTTTGACATGTTACTCAACTCCACAGCCTCCTGTTTATTTTTGCACACAAATACATAGAATCACAAAAGTTGAAAGTTGGAAGGAATCTCAGCAGCTACCTGGTCCAAACCATACATGAAAGGAAGCCTCAGTATACTACACCCAATAAGCAGTCATCTCCTACTGCTTAAAGACACACATGGAAGGGAAACCAACCACCTCCCAAGATAGCCCATTCCAGTCATGGAAAGCTCTAGTCCTTAGGGAGTCTTTCTTGACATCATAACTAAACTTGTATATTTGCAAATTCCTCCTCTTGTTCCTGAACCTGAGTCCTGGGGACAAAAAGAGTAAATCTATTCCTTCTCCCACATAGCAGTCCTTCAAAAGCTTGCTTAAAGGGATAACTATCACATCTCCTCTTTGTCTTTTATTCTTCAAGTTCAACAGGCCCAGTTACTTCAACTGATCCTCTCAAGGCATGGACTAAAGGCAATTTACCATCTTCATTACCCTCCTTTGAATACTTCTTAGTTTATCAGTGTTTTTCTTAAACCACAGTACCCCAAACTGAGTTTAGAGTTAAAAATAAGAGACTAATGATAAATGTATTATACTTTGGTGGAAATACAGATGAATGAATTGATGGATAGATGACAGATAAATAGATGATAGATAGGTGGATAAAGACTCAGTGATCATGACCTCAGACAATGTGAAAACAATAATAGACTTGATTAAAAGAGATAAATAGGGAAACTACATTATGGTTAGAGGTACAATGGAAAATAAATTAATATCTGCTTAATATATATGTAACAAACATCATAGGAGTTAAATAATTAAAGGAAAAATTAAATTAGTTACATAAAGAATACAGTAAAACTCTAATGATTGGAAACCTCAGTGTATCCCCTTCAAGCCTTAAACAAATCAAACAAAAAAACAACAAAGAACTTAGAATATTTAGATATTTAGAAAAGTCAAATTCAGTAGATCTCTGGTGATTCCTAAATAGTTAAAAAAAAAGAATACATAATCCCTAGCTTAACTGACACATTTATATGTTTATGTTTACATAATTAGCCATGTATTAGGGAATAAAAACCTTATGAACAAATAGAGAAAAGTCAAAAAAAACCCAAACCTATTCCTTTAACAGCAACAATACAATAGAAATTATATTCAATTAAGGACCATTGAAAAGATTAAATAATAGAAACTAAATCAATATTAAATAGCTTTCAGGTTATAAAATAATAGAAATGATAGATAATTTCTCCAAAGAAAATTATAATAGTGAGGAAAATATACCAAGGTGTGTAGGATGAAGCTAAAGTAATCCTCAAGAGAAAGAACATGTTTATCTCTAAACACTTGCATCAACAAAAGAACGATCAGATTGATGAAATGGACATTGAACCAAAACAAAAAACGAAACAAAACAAAAAGCTAGAAAACCAGCAAGTTTTAAAAAGCCAAATTAATGCATCAAAATAATTTTTAAAAAACAAAGAAAATGTTTGAAAAACAGACATCAAAATACATGGAATTAATAAAACCAGAAGCTTGGTTTTTAAGTAATAAAACTGATGAAGCATTAATTTGATGCTTTAAGTAAGATGAAAAATCAAATTACTTATATCAAAGATTGAAAAGAGAATTTACAATAAAGGAAGAAGTACACGTGAAAACTTCTCCCTCTTTCTTTTTTAGCTCAAGGAATTTTTATTGGATATGAAAATATATTGAAATATGTTCTTACCAGACTTGATTAGGTACATGCCATCTTTGGATAGGTATATTTCAAGCTCTGATGCCAAAATCTAAATCCAATTTTCAGATGCTACCTTCTCACGCAGCTGCTCACTTCCCAAATAAATGTTCCCCTTCTGTATCCCTCACTTTCAATTTGAAAAGAGTAAAAGACAACCTGTGCCCCAGTGTCTTCATTTTCTTGCCCAAGACTTCATAGTCGTTGGCAATATTTTTTAGGTTCCTTCTGGCAATCTGATTTGTGCCCCCGTGAATCATTAGTAATAGATAGTTGTCATCCATTTTGACGTCTTAGAAGATGCCCTGTTATTCCTTGGATACATTCCCAAGAGGACCCTAGACCTCTCTACTATTGTTATCAGGCTGACAAGTAGTTGATTCAATATCTTGGAGTAGGAAATTAATAACTACTAGTATTTTTTTCCTCTCGTATCTATTAGATAATCTCTTACATAATAGTTTCTTTGTCTCTAATATATCAATCCTTGGAAGACAAAACAGCTCTTTCTTCTTCAGAGCATCTAGCTCACTCCTCTTCAAGAACTTTAATTCTGTCTTTAATCTCTAATTGCTCCTTCCTTTCCTGTATAACATTCCTAATTTCCACTATCCTGGAAATGAATTCTTCCCTCCTCCAGCTTAAATCCCTTTTTTCCTATTGAATCTTTTATTTCCTTTAGGAACCCTTCCTTCTCCTTAACAACTTGGAGTGTATAGAAACATTTTTTGAATTCCTCCACTTTCTTCTCTAGGAGGAAGATTAGACTGCTGAATCAGAATCCAGGTAACAGTAACTCAGCTATGACAGAAATACAAACACAACGTATTTAGTGTAAATCACTTCACAATTTCCATTATTCTACATTATAGTTGGGACTTTCAGCCTTTTTAAAAGTTACTTAGAGGTTGTTAGGTATGGACCTAATGCCAGGAATCTATCGATTCATATTCATTGTTGGGACAAAGTGAGACACTCATAAGTCACTGAAGAGTTAACAAAAGGAGATTTACTTTGCCTTGACACAAGAAGAATCTGCAACAAGGATGGAGTGGGACTTGGCTTGTATAAAAGCTTCATTTGGTTAATAGGGTGGGATGTTGACTCTTCAGACACCCAGCACACTGGAAGGGTCCCAACTTCACAAAGGCAGAATTTTTATGTCCTAGGTGAACAGAAAGCTTTGTCAAGGGAGGCAGAGGCCAATCAGGGACAGCTTTGTTACCTTTTAGGGGAAACTGATCGCTATTTGGGGGAAGCAGAAAACACTGGTCCTGTTATGTAGGGTGTTCATACCTTAACACTAAGCAAATGGTTAAAAGTTTTATAGCCAAATACCCACCTCTTAACTTAATAGCTTAATTGCCCCACTCAACTATTTTTCCTTAGTCTCAACAAAGACTGCATAGTCACACTGATTTCCCCTTGAGTCTTGTATCAACCTCCTATTTCAGACAATCAGTCAATAAAGATTTATTAAGCACCTACAATGTGCCAGGCACTGTGTTAAGAGCTAAGGGTATAATCCACTCTACCAATGTGTTTTGCATTCTGATTGTGAGTTACCTTTTTAATTTACTTCTTATTTGCCTGTCTTGCCACTTACCATCTCCTTTTTCTTTTTCGAGTCTGCTTCTTCAAATTCTACTCCCCATTCTTCCTCAGTATTCTTTGATCTCCTTTTAATTCTCTGAAATTTTTCCCAAATTTCAAGTCCCATTGTTCAATTGTCTTGTCTATTTCATTAGTTCAAATTCTTCCAAATTGCTTACACATTTTCCTTCTCTTTCTTATTCTACTAATGTCATTCTCTTTCCTCCCATTCCTTCTCCAATCCATTTCCTTCAGCTTGCCTTCCAATCAACTGAGGTCACAACATTGTAACATCTCACAAAACAAAGTGGACATGTGATTACTGACCTGAATTTTTAAGACTTGGTTCTCTTCATCTTTCCTTCTTAAAACCATTCTAAGATACATTCTGCAAGCAGCTGCTACCCAAATATCTACTAACTTACTCTTTTTCACACCTGTTTTTGCTCAAATTATAGACTCATAGATCCAGAGATAAAAGGGTCCTCAAAAGCTGTATGATCCAATTCCCTCATTGCCAGAGGGGTGAGGTGACTTAGCCAGGATGACACAGGTAGTAGATGTCAAAGGAGAAATATGGACCCAAGTCCACTGGCCCTAGCACCGATGTTCTTCCCATAATGCCATGGTACTTCCTTTTTAATATAAGGCTTCAACCTGTGCCACCTTGCCTGCCATCCCAGAAGCAGCATGTACCCTCATAGTATTTCAGAATCCTATTCTGCATACTTGCTCTTTTGAAAATATTTCTGTGGTTTTCATTCCAGAGGCACTAGTTCCAAGTGGTTTGACATCCTTTCTTATAACTCTATTAACAAAGAGAATAAGTTCTAGCAATGTACTTTGCTTTCAGAAACTTGTTCAATGTGGGGTGGCTAGGGGGGCGCAGTGAATAGAGTACCTACCAGCCCTGGAGTCAGGAGGACCTGAGTTCAAATGTGACCTCAGACATTTAACACTTACTAGCCATGTGACCTTGGGCAAATCAACCGCAGTGAAAGAAAGAAAGAAAGAAAGAAAGAAAGAAAGAAAGAAAGAAAGAAAGAAACAAAGAAACAAAGAAACAAAGAAACAAAGAAACAAAGAAACAAAGAAACAAAGAAACAAAGAGAAAGAAAGAAAGAGAAAGAAAGAAAAATTTGTTCAATAGAGGTAGAAGTCATTAATGGCCATAGGGAAGCATTCCAGGATCTTTAAAAGCAAAGTTCTTTGCAAAAACAAACAAAAAACTATTAAATTCCAACTTTTAAAAAAATATCACGCACAGTAGCAAGTGAGATAAATAAATAAAAAGAGTAACATAAATGTAACATTGGCTACCTTGTTCCCATATTGCCTAAAGGCCAGATATGTTACATTTCGCCACTCCCCCAGGGTTCTCTGGTACCCTTAAGAAGACTGAAGGTGTTTAGACTCTCTGCCAATGGCTCCAGCCTCCACCGATGGTATTCACTCAAATGTAGGGAAGGGATAGGTCCCATGAATCCATTTAACCACAATCATCTATCCATTTAACCATAGTTCCATTTGATTACTAACAGTTGGATAAGTTTTTACAAAGAAATATTTACTTTAAAGGTATAATAATAAATATGCAAGCAACTTAGCTCACTCCCTATAAAATATAGTCCTAAATTCCCAAGCATAAAGGCCCCACTGACTGATATGGTCAGTCAAAGGAGGCTACCTACATGATAGGTCATTCCCATATCACAGAAGATGCAATATACCTCTATGTTAGGTAATACTGGCATACTTCAAAGTTCTGTTACAGAAAAACAAAGGTATAAATAATACTTTAAAAATAATGAAATTTAGAAACACTCAAGTTTTTATAGAAGATGGAAGAAAATAATATAAGGAAAATAATATACTTCCATACAGTTTTATTTCAACCGTAAATGAAAAACTTTATGATGACCCCTCCACCCCCACTGCATTCTTTCCACTATACCAGTACCGTATGACCTAAATGATCTAAATCACTTTTATCTTCCAGACTAGTCTTATGAGAATGCCTAATGTGAATTCATAGCTCCATAACTGGCCAGATTTTCTCCCCACCTGTTTGCTTATTCTTGAAATTATCATGAAGTATGGAAGGGGGGCAGGGAGGAGGTGGGAAACCTTGTTCTACACTTAGAAATAAATGCCATCATAGAGTCTGGCTTTCTTTACAAATTTCATTATTTATTTGACTGATAAGTCAATGATTCTACACAAATGGCTAGTTAAAGTGACATGCTGGAATGTTTATAGGAAAATTTATAAGAAAGTAAAATCCTGCAATTAATCAACAAATATAAATGACAGATAGGGAGCGCTTCCCCATGTTGGGGAAGGGTGAATGGGAAGAGCAGGAGACTGCCACAGTCTGAAAGATGAAGCAGAAGTTGCTATTGATGAGGGGAAAGGACATCAAAAGGAGAAAGTGAGGACATAAGTCAAAACTCACGATTTTGCCCAAGGCTGGCCCTGTTTGCTTTTAACTGTGCACAAATGGAAACTGTATTCCCACAAGTATGCGCGTTACTTAGTGGAAATACTGACATTGAGTCCCAGGATGACAGTCAGTTAACTTACATGATTTCTATTTGTTTTAAGATGACAATAACGTTTGAATCAAGGTATTCTAGTGAGATAGCTGGGACTTAGAGCTGAGTGGTGGCAGAGAAGAGTGAGAGAAGACAGGCAGAGTAAAATAAGGAAGAATGAGGAGAAAGAAGAGGAGAAGGAGGAACAAGAGAAACAGAAAAAGAAGAGGAAGAAAAATAGAAGGAGGAGGAAGAAAAAGAGGAGAAGGAGGAGGAGAAGAGGAGGAGAAGGAGAAGGAAAAGGAAAAGGAGAAGAGAAGGAGGAGGAGGACAAGGAGGAGGAGAAGAAGAAGAAGAAGAAGGAGAAGAAGGAGGAGGAGGAGGAGGAAGAAAAAGAAGAAGAAGGAGGAGGAGGAAGAGGAGGAGGAGGAGGAGGAAGAGGAGGAGGATGAGGAGAAGGAAGAAGAAGAAGAAGAAGAGTAGGGAGATGAAAGAATAAGAGGGAAAAAGTGAATCTATTAGGAGGCAGCTTTGGGCCAGAGATAAGAAAGACATGAACTTCACAGAAGAGATGAATATAAACTGAAAAGTTTCTGATCAGGAGTAGGTCACCCCAAAGATGCCCTTTGAATGAATGGTACATTATGTATTGCTTCTTAAAGTCATATATCTTGTAAGTGATCTACCTCTCCTTTATCAGTTTCCTAACAGTAATCTGAGCTGGCAGCTCACAGCTTTTGCTGGACTGGGTTGAGAAGTATTTTAAATGGTTCCAACATGACAGATAGCAAGGTTAATTCTGCTGCTAAAAGATTGCTTTGGACAGCCCAAGATGTGAACTAGAATAATCAGCATATTTGATGCTACTCACCTGAAAGGAATCTGTATCTAATGCAATTCATTAAGAGTCATTGAAAAAGAAATACAGGGATGAAAACGCAACAAGGAACATTGTGTAAATTGACTTTTTGAGGTATAGTCTTCCCTCGATGCACATACCCAACTCCCATTAATTTTAAGGGACATTACTTACCTCATATATCAGCTGGAGGATTTCAATGAATACTGTTCAGTGCAGCCACGGAAGGAGCCTGTGGCAAAGAAACACTGGAGGAGCAGCTGAAGTCTGATCATAAGGAAGCCCAAAGACATCCCAACTAATTAAATGTAAAGTTCCAAGGACACTAATAAACCTGTCATTTTAAAGTTGCAACAAATGCAAATCAAAACATAGCACTTTGGGAAAATCTACTAGAATCAGTTTTGGTCTGGAAGGAACCCTAAAGATCCCCAAGTATAATCCCTCATTTTAGAGTTAAGAAATGTTGGTGTTGTTTACTCATTTCAGTCATGTTTGACTATTCATGACCCCATTTGTTGTTTTCTTGGCAAAGATGCTGAAGAGGTTTACCTTTTCCTTCTCCAGCTCATTTAATAGACGAGGAAACTGAGACAAATGGGGTTAAGTGACTTGCCCAGGGTCACTCAGCTAAGTAAGTATTTGAGGCCAGATTTTAATTCAGGTCTTCATGACTCTAGATCCAGAGCTCTACCTACTGTGCCACCTTGCTGCCCAGAGACAGAAAAAAATGAGGTCCAAAAAGGTTTAGTGATTGCCCAAGGTAAAATAAAAAGTTGTTGGCAGGAACCAAATGAGACTCACAGAGAGAAAAAACAGAAAAAAAAAATGAAGATGAAAATAACCAAATGGATATGTATCTTGAGAAAGAAGGTCTTTATACATCTCAGATATGTCTATTTCTTTTTTTTTTTTGCTTTTTTTTTTGGAGGGGGCAAGGCAGGGCAATTGGGGTTAAATGACTTGCCCAAGGTCACATGGCTAGTAAGTGTTAAGTGTCTGAGGTCGAATTTGAACTCAGGTCTTCCTGACTCCAGGGCCAATGCTCTATTCACTGCACCACTTAGCCCTCCTCCCCAGTAGGTCTATTTCTAAGAGCATCCTAATTGTGAAAAAATTTTTTCCTGACATAAAGTCTAAATAAGACACTTCTACACATTATTTTTGGTTCTGCACGTAGGCTCAAAACAAAAAGACCTGATCTTTCTTCCTCGTGAAAGCTTTTAGAAGCTGCCTTAGAGCATGTTTAGCCAAACTTCCCTATTTTACAGATGTACATAAAGTCCAGAGAGGGAAAGCAACTTGGCCAAGATGACATAGGTCATTAATAGCAAAACCAGGGCTGGGCTACTAGTCCTTTGTCTCTAAATGCAGAACTCTTTCCATTGCCTTTAATCATGGCTTAGGACAAGAACCCCCCAAAAACAGGAAGATCCTGAATTAGTTCTTAAACCACCCAGCAGCAAATCAATAAGCATTTATTAAGTCCCTATTATGTGCCCAGCACTATGCTAATACTGCACACACCCACCACCACCATTAAGCTAACCTTTAATGTACACCCACTCATTGTCTTTGGGCTTTAGGCAGAAGAGGGAAAATAGGAATGAAACATAGAAGAAAAGGTAGAGGAATTAAAGGTGGAAAGGAAAGCCCTAAGATAATTTTCCCTGTCCAAAAGTGGGAGAGAGGAGTAAAAGCTTCCAGGGGATGGACCTAAGGATTGCTGCCCCTTGCTTTTCCTTTTCTGGCTCACAGGACACTCACCTCCAATATTTAAAAACTTCAGAAAATAAGCTTTGAGGGGAAAAAAAGATGGAAGACAAGAAACATTTGCTTATTGCCAGACTCTCATTGTCCCCAGTCATTGGTTTTTAAATCACAGTGGAAATATCACATTTGATCCAAACTATACAGCTAGGATAGAGCACTGAGCCTGGGTTCAAATAGGACATCAGACACTTACTAGCTGTGTGACCCTGGGCAAGTCATTTAACTTTATTTGCCTAAGTTTCCTCATCTGTAAGATGAGCTGGAGGAGGAACGGCAAACCACTCCAGTATCTTTACTAGGAAAATCCCAAATGGAGTCATGAAGAGTTAGACACAAGTCATGAAGAGTTTGAAACAAGTGAACAGCAACAACAAAACACAGACTATTGTGTTCTTTTTTTGTTGTTGCCATTAAATTTCTTGGAGGCAGGAGCACTTAAGCT
>CM053593.1:246180292-246227846 GCA_028646575.1 Pseudocheirus occidentalis | reverse complement strand
AGCTCTCCTTGTGGTGGCAAAAAACTAGAAATTTAGGGGATGCCCATCAATTGGGGAATGGCGGAACAAGTTGTGGTATATGAATGTAATGGAATACTATTGTGCTATAAGAAATGGGAAGGAGATGGACTTCATATTTACCTGGAGAGGATTATACAAACTGATGCTAAGTGAGAAGAGCAGAACCAGGAAAAATTTGTATACAGTCACAGATAGGTCATATGTGTGACGACCAACCTTGATAAACTGGACTCTTCTCAGCAACGCACAGTTAAAAGACAACTCTACAGTCTCAGGATGGAAGGAGATGTCTACACTCAGAGAAAGATCTAGAAAGACCAGAGTTTAAATGGAAACTGAAGCAACGCATGCTATTGTTCTTTTCCATGTTTGGTTTTGTTTCTTTTGTTTCTTTTTTTTTCTTTTCCCATTATTCACTACATTGATTATAACGCTTCTTTACAACCAGACTATTGTACAATGTGAAAGTGTTTGCAGATCCTATACATGATTGTACACCACCATGGCAGGGATTGGGGGGAGGGAGAGGAAGGGGAGAAAATCTGAAACTCAAGTGATTCTGGAACTGAATCTTGTAAACTAAAAGTAAACAAACAAGTCAATAAAAAAATAAATTAAAAAAAAAAAGATGGGTCTTTGCTTTTGTGGAAAGTTCAGGGTCAGTAAAGGAACTTTGCACTTTGCCAAAAAAATAAAAAATAAAAAAACAAAAACCTAGTAGTAGTACTGCTGGATCAAAAGGTATGCACTGTGTGACTGCCCTTTGGGCATAGCTCCAAATTGCTCTCCAGAATGGTTGGACTAGTTCACAACACCACACCTCTTACTTTTGTAATTTAGAGCTGTGAGTCTGAGCCACAGATTATTAAATAAATATAGTGTTTGTTAGCAATAAAATACTCAAGTTATTAATCAGAAAAGATATTGTCAACAGAATCAAATATCTACAAAGGAAGGAATTAAGGGGTACTACAGCCATTATTCATAAACTGAAAAGCAATGCTAAGGATATTATTCCAATGTAAATAATCTATATGGGAATAATAGAATTGGTTTCAATGGAATGATTGTATGTTTCAGTTCCAAGATAATACATGAACTATGACTATAAAATAGTAAGCCTTGTTTAGGCTACATTAAGAGAGGCATAGTATACCTAACTAGAGATGTGATAAACCCTGGTCTCTGCCTTATTCATGCCAAATGGAGCACTGTGATCAGTTACCAGTGGGAAAAATGAGGGTGACCAGAATGGAGAAGGGTTATGATATATTCCATATCAGTTGATATATGTTCCATATCCATACGATATTTTCCATCAGTTGAAGAAACTGAAAATATTTAGCCTAGAAAAGAGACTTGAGGGAAATGGGGGAGGATAGGAGAGAACCACAATATCTGGTTAAATTATTACTAAGGGATTAGATTTGTCCATTATTATTAAATTACTGTTAAAGGATTCAACTCATTCTGCTTGACTCTAGAGGCTAAAATTAGGAGCAATGGAGTAGAAGTTGTAGAGAGGCAAATTTTGGCTTGACGATATTTTTTAAAAAGGACTTTATATTAGAGCCAACCAAAAACTTGCCTTGGGAATCAATGGATTCCCATTGAGAGAGAGAGAGAGTAATTGAATGAAAAGTCATCAAGGAAAGACTGGCTGCTTACTAGCCAAGTATATAGGAGATGGAGGGATTTGTGGGACCCATTGAAGTCAATGACCTTTGAGGACACTTCCAACTCTGAGGGTCAAGACCTTCAGATATGATGTCATCAGATTGCTGGATTTTAGACTTAACATGGATTGTAGAAATCATTCTTCTGCTTTCCACATGCACTTCAGAACTTTGCTTTTATTAAAGTTTCCTTATAATATAGCTTGCTAATGATCTTAAATTTCTCTTGCATTTGGAATAGCTTCCCAGTTCTCCTACCAGGTTACTCTGAACCAATAAACAGGACTCAGGCCAGAGAACACTATCTACGTTCCCTCTTTCTCCACCCACCAAAAAGAAAAGGAAAGAACCAACCACCAGTAACTCCCAGGGATTTCCAAAAAGTATAATCATTACTTTAGTTGCCTCAGCATTGATGACTTAAGAATCTTGTTTATAATGTGTTCACATTAACATTTTTCAGAGAATCATAGATTAATTTGACTCTGGTCAGACATTAAGGTTGCTCTGCATTGAAATAACTCCTAATGTGTTACTATTGGTATATATCAAACATCTGTTCTCATTTTAAAATTTGCTTCCCAAAATATCACTCACCCTAAGCTTCAGTCATCACAAAGGGTAAAATCTCATTTGTATAATGATGAGAAATAGGAAGGGAGTTTGATGTAGCAGATAACATGCTGAATCTAGAGTTAGGGAGACCTGGGTTCTCATCCTGCATCAACTACTTGCTGGCTATGTGATCTTGGGAAAGTCACATAAACTTCCATTTGCAAAATGTGGGTGGTAGTATCTATAGTACATACTTTGCAGGATTGTTGTGAGCCTAAAATGAGGCAATACTTATGAAGTGCTTTATAAGCTTAAAATGCTTTATAATTGTCATCTATTATTGTTAAGCAAAATGGCACAATTGAAAAAGAAACCTTTTAAGAAACCAAACAATAATTAGAACTAAATTTCTCAAAGGAAGTTTATTTTATTTAAGAATGAAATTTGCATACCTGCTTTACAGAATAACTAAAAACACATTTATATGTTTAGGTATTGCTTACATTAGTCCCCCAAACCTGATACTACCATATTAGCATATATGCTCCCCAAGAGCTAGGTGCATGGATGTTTAATTTGTTAGTGTAAACTGATTTATGTCAATGAATTTAAAACATGAGATATTTAATTTTATACCATATGGCCAAATTATGTTGGACCACCCACATCCTTAAACAATCTCCTTTAAATAAAGCAGTGAAATTATAACAGTATGTTAGGACCCCCCTAAGAAATCTTATTCCATTACAGATTGGTTAGGGCAATGCCTTAAGAACTACAGGTCATTTCTATGATTCCAATATCACCATCCTTCTCCTGGCCATGCTATTCATGGACCTAATTCTAATCAAAACCTAAACCCCAAGTTACTAGTGGTAGAATCAATGCTCAAAAGAAAAGAGCTTTAAAGATTGTCTTAATAATAATATAAAGTCACTGAGTCAACCTGGGAGAGATAATGGTCCAGTGCTGTAATTTGAAAAATCCCAGAAGATAGAAGTATTCTCAACAAAATAATGTGTACCACAGACCTGGGAGTTTATTGGACTGTAGCAAGCTTGGTAAAAAGCCAAGGTGGGATTTTTAGCTAATCCAATTTTAGGATGCATTAATAATATATCGAGCAGAGCCAAGACAAGAGGCAGACATAGAAGACAGGAAAGTATATACATGAAAGGGGAGAGGAGGCACAACAAGGAATACTTTTCCATATTACCTTTTATAAATATACATTTTTAATGCCAAAAGATTCTAATTTCCATGACATTTACTTTGTGATAAGTCAGGTTAGGTCTAATACAGATTCCATCAGCACAGGCAACTCCTGAATAATGAAGCTACCAGTACAGGACAAATACAGTCTTAGAGAGTTGTCTGAGGACACTAAGAGGTTAACTGACTTGCACAGGGTCACACAGCCAGTACATGTCAAGGGGAGGTCTTGAATCTGGTTCTTGACAGCTCTGACGCTGGTTCTCTATATACGTGACTCTATGCATTCTTTGAAGACAGAGGAGGTGAAAAAAAACATAAAAAGGAAAGTGACAGTTTATACCACTGCTTTGAAAAAGGGAAAGAATTTTGGAAGGAATTTCAGGGGCACAAGATGAGAGAGAGATAATGAAAAAAGGCAATAAAATAGTCAGAATGGAAAGAATCTGCTCTATCCCTGAAATTAATTTCCCATAAGACTATGAATGGAAAGAGGCTGGAAGCATGGCCTGAACCAATCAGCCTACAATGAAAAAAAGTGAAGAGTGTGACATTTGAAAAGGCTATTTTAGGACCACCCCCTTTTCTGATCCTATGCAATGCTTGATATAGGGAATATCCATATAGAAATTCCCTTCTTACCTCTAACTTATGGTCTTAGAGTTATCTGGGATATTGAGAGTTTATGACTTGCCCATGACCACACAGTTAGTGTTTATGTGAAACAGGAATTATTAAACTCAGGTTTTCTTTACTTCAGAGTTTTAGCCTTTTACCAACACTCCTTTCACTTTTAAGCTGACTGTCTTTATGAATAAATTACAGAGAACTATAGCACAGAACAGGAACTCTTGAAAAGGTATTAAAATTTCAAAGTTTGGAGCATCTATCATTTGTAAACACTGCAATAGGGAATTTCCCTGGGAAAAGAACATTTTCTGGTAACCAACGAGACTATCATCCATTATAAGCAAATGTTCCTTTGTTTTTTAACTGCTGCTAGAAAGAAAACAATAAAGTGGTTTTGCATTGATGTGGAATTTCAATTAATCATTGTACAGTGTTGTGCTGGGATAATGGTGTACAAGTAAGTAAATATTTCTGCTATTGAATGAATGCAAAAGCATTTATTAAGTACTTACTATGTGCCAAGCATTCGGCTAAGTAGTTGAGAGTCTAAAAAGATAAAGCAAAACAGCCCTTGTTTTCAGGGAGCTTATACTCTAAGTGAGCTGGGGGGGGGGCTGTGAGGAGAGAAACATAAAAGAATAAAAGATATTGAACTCAACTGGACCAACTAGGTGGCACAGTGGATAGGCGGACAGTTCAAGTTGAAGTTTCAAGTTCAAATTCGGTCTTAGATATCTATTAGCTATGTGACCCTGTGCAAGTCACTTAACCTTGTTTGCCTTAATTTCCTCTTCTGTAAAATGAGTTGGAGAAGAAAATGGCAAACTATTTCAGTATCTTTGCCAAGAAAACCCCAAATGGGGTCATGAAGAGTCAAATACGATTAAAACAACTAGACAACAGTCGTGAATTAGCAAATTTCAAAGGTTTGCCTACTTTGAATTTCAAAGTAAATGATGATATAGGAACCTTTCTAAAACTTACATTTTTCTTAATTTGATTGAGCCTTTAATTAAAAGATTTAATTTGTATTTTCTTCTTGAATTCCTTTATAACCTTTGTCACAGAGTATCTCAGCCAAATAAGCGAATGAAACTTTAGATGTCTATATAGTCTTTGGGTGAAAAAAAATACAATTTTTTACAAAAAAAGAAAAAAATGAGGGCTGGTTCCTTTAAAAATGAATAATGCTAGTAGATAAGTTCATAACTAGAAGAGCAGCAAATTGAAGGAAATGGCTCACTGCAGAATGTTAATACTATCTATTGCAAATTAGTTTCAATACATGTAATTAATCACCTTTTGTCACTTTCCGTGGTACACTGTGAGGATTTTGTGTGAGGTCCATCCTTCACTGCACTCCAGACTAAGAGCCCCAGCTCTTCTTAAAGTGGCCTTTATAACATCGCTCCTGCTTATTTTATACTAATTAACATGCCAAAAATTTTTAATCAACAGTCAATGCAATGGATTCTTTCTTTTTTTTAATTTTCAAGAACTTTCAGATCTCCCTACAACCAGCCTCTGCACTATGGATCTCTTGGCTGTAATACCACTCAGTTTATTAAGGATACTTACATGTAAACCTCATCCCAAATGTTGTATGGCCTGACCTCAAGTATATGTTGTACCTATTATGAGAGAAATGATCATTAATAACTAATGATTTACAGAGTTTTCCCTTTTTCTACAGTCCTCATTTCAAAGTTCACTCTCTTAAAGGACATTATTGAAATGAGACCGATTTAATTGTCCTAAATCTTGGTCAGAATCCACTCAACTTTACAAGGAATTTAATCCCATTGTGTCCTACTCAGGTTTCAGTGGGAATAAATTGTTTGATCAGATTGCCCAAGGTTTGGTGTAATGTATAAATAAATGACATAATTAATGTTCATTAAAATAGGTCCAGCCCCTCATTTTAATATTCATTCTCTCTCATTACTTGTTAACCAATCAGAGTTGATTCTCACCATCTGGAACAACCACTTTCCCAAGGCTTATAAGTCATGAGGGTCTTTGGCATTTGAGAGTGCCACTGACCTCTTCATGAGAATGCTAATGTTATTAATAAAATGACTAATTACCCAGAAATTATCACCAAACTTTTTAAATGTCACAATTATATGTGAGTATAGGAGGAGGAACACATTAATAGTATTTTAAAATGCCTCCCTCTTAGTTCAGTTTAGTATGAAGGGCTCTCAGAGTTAGAATTGAGGTCAGAGGGTCACCTAGTCCAGCATATTCCTGAATAAGAATTCCATCTATAGCACAGTCATTAGTGATCATCCAGGCTTAGGCAACCCATTTCACTGCAAAGCTGTCCAAATTTTAGGAAGTTATTCCTTACAAAAAACATTAATCTGACTTCTTGTGACTTCATTCACTCTTTGGGACCAAACAGAATAAATCTAACCTCTCTGCCACATGACTATCTTTTTAAATACTTGAAGACAACTCTCATTTCCTCACTAACCCTCTTCTTCTCCAGGCCAAACATTCCAAGTTCATTAGACCAATCTTCTTATGGCAAGATTTCAAGGGCTTTCTCTACCCTAGTCCCTTTCCTCTCATCACACTCTCACTTCACAAGATACTTCCTAAAATATGGAGCTCAGAAAGGCATACAATACTCTAGAAATAGTCTCAGCAGGACAGAGTAGAGTGAAGTTATCCCCTTTTTATTCCTGGACAAAACACCAGCTAATTTAGCCTACATTTGTATTTGTTTTCTTGGCTGCCATATTGCACTACTGACATATTAAGCTTGAATCCATTCTTTTTTTTTTAATGAACGGCTAACTATTCCCCCATCCCAAATTTTGTATTTATGAAGTTGATTTTTTTAATGCAAACATAAGATAAAGTGGTAAGGTGTTGTAACAGTGGTTCTCAACCTTCCTAATGCCGCGCCCCTTTAATACTTGTATATGGGCCTATCTGCATGTGGGTAGACTGGCCCGGAGAGGGATAGAGGAGTGGTATCTCGGTTCCTAAGACCATCAGAAATGTGTTTTCCAATGGTCTTAGGTAACTCCTGTGAAAAGATCGTTCCACCCCCAAAGGGGCTGCAACCCACAGACTTTGAGATTTGGAGTCAAAGAACATGGGTTCAAAAACTGTGTTTGCCACTTTGCTATGTAATTAACCAATCAAGTATTTATGAAGCATTTATTAGGTGCCAGGAATTGTGCTATGTGCTGGAGATAAAAAGAAAAGGCAAAAACAGTCCTTGCCTCCAACAAGCTGTCATTATTATGTAGAAACAAGATATATAGCTCAAAATATACAAGATAAATACAGAGTGGCAGGAAGGCAACCTTAGAGGGAGTTGTAGAGTAACAGGTGGAAGGACCCAGAAAGGCCTGAGTCTTAGACGAACTCACATATTATAAGACAAAGGCTTGAAAGGAGAACCTTCCTGACATAGGTTACATCAAAGGCAAAAGCACAGAAACCAGAAATGGAGTGTCATGTTCAAAAAATGCCAGATAGGTACGATTGAATCATATAGTGCCTAAGGAGAGTAAAATGTTAAGAAAAATGAAAAAGTGTGAAGGGGACAGTTTGTCCAAATAAAGGATTTAGTATTTTATCCCGGAGGTAATAGAGAGCCATTGGAATTTAATGAGGCACCTAGAGAGAGAGCGGCTAGACTTGAAGTCAAGAAGACCTGAGTTCAAATCTGGACTTACTGGATATGTTATCCTGGGCAAGTCACTAAACTCTGCCTCAGTTAGTCACCAGTTGCTCCCTTCCAGTTATATATACCTTTATGTAAGTTATAAATAAGAATGCATAACAGCACAGATCCTTAGGGCTCTCCACAAGGCGCTTCCTTCCAAGTTGACATCAAACCACTAAGCCTAATTCTTTGATTTCATCCCGTAAACCAGCTTAGAAACCACCTAATTATACTGTCTCGTCGTACTCCCATATTTTGAATAGCGTAGCTGCCTTTATTAAAAGCTTCATTTAAATCTACATAAACTATATTTACAATATTATCCTGAATTACATGCAAGCCTAGAAATCTGTCAAAGGAAGAAATCAGTTTAGTTTGGGATGACCTGTTCTTGATCATAGGCTTTAGTTTATACCTTCTTATTTCACAAATGAGGAAACTGGGATCCAGAGAGTTCCAGGTCAGCTAACTTCTGGTCCAGTGATTTTTCCTTTATACACACTGTACCTCCTGTTGTCGTCATTTAGTCACATCCAATTCTTCATGACACCTTTTGGGGTTTTCTTGGCAAAGATACTGGAATGGTTTGTCATTTCCTTCTCTAGCTCATTTTACAGGTGAGGAAACCAAGGCAAACAGGGTTAAGTGACTTGCCCAGGATCACAGAGCTAGTGAGTGTCTGAGGCCAGATTTTAACTTGAGAAGATGAGTCTTCCAAACTCCAGGCCCAGCATTCTATCCTCTGCACCACCTAGACTTCCAGTGTCTCATGCAGTTGTATCCTATTTTGTACTATGAATATAGTATTGAACTATAGACTCTTTGACAGTAGGAGTCATATTCTCCACATCTTGGTAGCATCCCCCACCCACCATACCCCACATGATATTCTGAACATATTACCCACCTAATAAATGTTTATTGAATTTTTAACCATTTTTACTGGGAATTTTTAAAGTTGGTGATATTACTTGAGACCATAAGGATAAGGAGATCTTATAAGGTTTATCCAGGTATAGAGATGTCATTGAGAACAAAAGTCACATTCAACAACTAATTCCTCAAATACAATTCCTAGGTAAGCTAATACTGCCTTACATCTTTCCAGGAAAAGTAAAGAAAACTAATTGTGGGAGGGGGATTATTTTTACCAGAAACTAGAACAGATAAAGGAGCATAGATTTAAGAAGTAGGAAGGATTGTAGACTCTATGAAATCCAATCCTTCCATTTTACAGATGAAAAAACTGAGGCATATATGGGTTAAACGAATTGCACAGGCTTGTGTTGTTGTTCATCCTTCATTTTAAAAAAAGGACCAATGACATCATGCGGTGATGTCTTGACTTGCACAGGAATTCAATTTAATGTAGGCAGAATTGCACAAAGTTGTCGGCCTTGTTTTCTCTTCCTGAGTCATAGAAATCCAGCAGCAAGACAAAAATCAGGACTATTGGTGATAATCCAGGATGCAGTGGATGACCTTGGCATCTTCAATGTCTGAACAAACTCTAAGTGCTCCTCAGAACTTGTTTTAGCCACCTTCAAGACTGTTGAAACATACTATCCTCATTCACCCATTTCACCAGGAGGAGTCTTCACATGCTTAAAGTAGACATCCGCCTAACTCACAGACAGATTTGAGACCCGTCTGTTACCTTCAACCTGGTTTAGCACATCTGCCAAGACTGTTTACCAGGACGTGGCTGCTACCCATGCTACAGCTCCTTGAGTCATAGGTGAGAGTTGGGTGAAGGTGGATACCACGGGTGGATGAGAAGCCCTTGAAATGTGCTCAGCAAGACCACCACAGAGGTGCTAATCTCCCCTGAATACTACATAGACTCTAGGATTATATAGCTATTAAGTATTTGAGACGGGATTTAAAATAAGGTCATCCTATTCCAGTGTTCCAGCTACACTTTACAATGAAACCTCTACTCAAGGTCATTGTGTGGCTCATATAGGACAATGGTAAAAAATACTTTGCACACCTTAAAGTAATATATAAATGCCAGCTTTGTTTTAGTTATTCATATATTTATCTGTTTATTTACTTGCTTCTTTATTTGCCTCCAATTACAAGTCTGGTAATGACTTTATTCCTGAGCCTTCTATCACACTTTTGCTAGGATCAAGCAAGTTTATAGAGCAATACAAGGGCATGTCAGTAAGTATTTAACAACCAACTTCTCTGAGGGGAAAAATGCATAGATGTATACTTTTAAACATGATCCACAGTATTAACACTTTCTTAGGTCTAAACAATCAACAAAATAATAAGTCCCAACTTGTATACAACAAAAAAATGGCTCTCACAAACCAAGAGTGATCATTTCCTGTCATTTCCAATTTTGCTTGTTTATTACTTGGAGAAGGAAAACTATTCATAAACAGTATCCAAAAGGCAGTCTCAATAGAAATAATCCCTTTATAATACTGACATGGAGAAATAAGGATCATACCCATGCTATAGACTGAGAAAGCATACATTTAATGTAATGATTAAATGGGCAGCTGGTTGGGGCAGTGGATAGAGTATCAGGCCTGAAGTCAGGAAGACTCATCTTAATGAGTTCAAATCTGGCCTCAGACATTTTCCAGCAGTGTGACCCTAAGCAAGTCACTTAACCCTATTTGCTTCAGTTCCTTATCTATAAAATGAGCTGGCAAACCACTTCAGTATCTTTGCCAATAAAACCCTAAATGGGGTCACAAAGAGTCAGACAGGACTGAAAAATCACTGAACAAAATAGTGATCAAGAGATTAGAAGTCCAGCACTCTTGCCACAATACCAGTTTAACCAAATCTATAGTGTGGAGAAAGTTTCCAGGAATTGAGATAAGTAAACACTTCAGGGAAAGAAACAATTTACAGAAAGGCTTTTAAATATGCAAAATTCATTCTATTCTGTAAGTTATGGTCATTCATTCTGAGAGGAATAAAAAACCCAAGAGACAGAGTTTCTGGGTAATTAACAATCAATTTATTTATTAGGCTAGTTGATAATCAATAAATTGATGGTCAGCAGTTTCTCTTGGTAACTCTTAAAGAGAAAACCATGGAGATCCCTGAATGCTTAAATTTTCACCCTGACAGGTGAAAATCAACCCTTATTGGTATTAATAGTGAACATATCAGTGATGGGCTAAAAGTCTTCAGCTCCTCCTGCTGAGAATGTGATTTGATCATGAGACTCAGCCACCTCCAGCAATATGGACAAAGGAATCCACTTCTACCCAAACCAGTCTGGCTGATTTTCTCCTTCATGAGCTGAGTTCCCCTAGACTGCAATGCAATGCTTTATCTAGGGCAGGAAAGCACCTAGATCAGATTCTGCAGATCACTCTAAATAGAAATAAGGTCTAATTGAGTGGGGTCTGTCAAAGATCATGGGGTGTGTACCCCAAGGATTAGGCTAATCTCATCTATCAGCCTTGTCCTTCAGAGCCTGGTTAAATGACCTACAAGGGCTGGTCCCTGAATGAGGAAATAGAAAGGAAAAACCTTAGTCCTAAATTAATAATTGGTTATTAGTACAATAGAAAATTAATCACTTCTCTCGCCTTTATTCCTCTGTCTGTAACATACTTATTGATTGTTATGTGAAAAGTACAATGCCATCAGGAGAGGGAGCACGCAGGAAAGGATAGAAATAAACAAATAAGACAGTGTTCCTACTCTTAGAGAACTTAAACTCTTAGAGGAAAAGGAGATAAGAGAATCACACAAATGGATATAATGTAAGACAGAACGAGAAAAAGATGAGAACAAAATGGAGTTCTATGGGAAGAGAGACCACATCTAACAGAGGGGATCAGGAAATGCTTCATGAAAGAAGTAGCATTTGACTTGGCCTCTTAAAGATGAGAACAGTTTTTTTTAAGAGTAGAGCTAGAGGGGCGGCTAGGTGGTGCAGTGAATAGAGCACTGGCCCTGGAGTCAGGAGGAACTGAGTTCAAATCCGGCCTCAGATGCTTAATGTAAAAACTAGCCATGTGACCTTGGGCAAGTCACTTAACCCCAACTACCCTCCAAAAAGCAAAAAAAAAAAAAAAAAAAGAGTAGAGCTGGAATTGTTACTAGCTGCTACTTAAAGGGAATTTTTGTAGGACTGGGAGATTTTCTTCTGGTTTCAACAGAGATAATCCATTGCTTCTATGCTTGACTAGAGAAACAGGATGAACCAGAAAATTACAGGCACAGAAGTTTAATTTCTATACCAGTCTAATGAGCTTTGGGATGTCTATACTCACCAAATGGTACCTTACACCTCTCACATGAGAGTACAGACACCCGCTTGTTCTCTGGTCTGGCTTACTTACTCTAGGTTCTCAGAAAAAGACAATCACCATGTATTCACCTATAAATTCTGTCAGTATCCTAAGGGTAACTTTATTATACAGAAATACACTCCCCCTACTCATATCTCTTGAGCCCCTACCAATGTACACAAACCTCCCACTCACAACAGTGACAGTTTCAGATATTGAGCATAACTATTTATATAGCATATGGCAAAATTTGATCTGCACAAAGCACAGTGTCTGAAGCATAAAGCTCTTTTAATAAATGCTTGTTGACTTATTGAAATTCTAAGAGAGGTACAAATAACATGTAATGAGAGGAAAGCAAAGGAAGATAGTAATCACCAACTCAGATGAGATGGAATAATTGGGGGAGGAAGAAAAGAGAGTATTGGTGCTAATAATATGGAAGTATCAGTCTTACAACCTCTGACTTCGTGAATCCTATGACCCCAAAAACCAGGATGTCCAAAAGGATTGGGAATCTTCCCAACACTTCTGTGGTTGACTTTATAAGACAAATTTATCATTGTCCAAACCCTTTAGTGTCTCTATGCCATAACTTAATGAGCTTATAAAACAGCGCTGAAGACAAGACTTCCTCAAATGAAAAATCAATGATAACCAGCTTGGTATGGTAGGCCAGCCTAGTCAATACCATTCTACAGATTTTGAATTCTACATTCTGCCTCAGAGCAGATAAAAGCCTAGTGCCTTCATTAGGGCTATGGGTGGCAGTTGATACCTTCCTGTCTCTACAATTCAACTGTCCTGTTTCCCTGATTATGGTAATAACAAATATAATGGAAAAGAAGATCTAGGGCTTGTGGAGAATAGCAAATTGAATGTGATTCAGCAGTCTACTACTGTGGTCTAAAAACCAAGGAAGATCTTGGAATACAAAAATAGGAAAATAGCCCATGGGGAACCCTAGAGTCATCTTCCCAGTACATTTGGCACTAGTTAAGTTCCTAAATGAGAACTCTGGCCAGGTGTGAGCTTCACATCAGAAAGACCATATGCAGATTTGAGACCTAAATAGATAAACACGATTAAAGCATTGATAAATAAAATTACCTGTAAAATTTAAAGGATCCTGAATTTTTCAGCCTGGGGAAGGGAAGGCTATGGGGCAATTTGTAGCATTTTTCAAGTATGTGAAGGAACCTGACACGTAGAATGGTGACCAATTGCTCTCAATCTATACAAGACTATAACATGACAGATTTAGGTTAGATAAGAAAGTATTTCTTGGCAACGAAAATTAGGATGGGATACTGCAGAAGCTTTCTTTGGAGGACTTCTAAAAATAGCCTAGATTCCAGTCTTTCTGGAACAGTTTAAGTGTGGTTTCTCCAGAAGAAAAGGGAATGGATATGATGACTTTTTCTGGTTCCTAAGCATTTATGCAATGCCAAGTTGAGCTATACATTGAGTCTATTTTAAATGGTGTTAATTGCAGATAATGTAGTATATTGTATTTTTTTGGATGGGGAAAGCACAAGAATGAAAACACAAATCAATTTTGGCCAAAGACTCTTTACTAAAACTTGTAGAATACTAGCCTAAAAGTTTTATCTTTGACTGTCACAGACAAAAAAACATGTTGTATAATCCATCTCCTGAGATTCCAAAGCAGGCTCCTAACTGTGTTCCTTTACCATGTGGAGAACCCAGTGCCTCACACCCTCTATGAATATTTATGCATATTTAATTTCCCCATACTCACATTGGGCAAGAATGAGGAGTTGAAAGGATGAGGAATATACCACAAACTTGCTGAATTTAGAGTCCTCTGAGTTTTACATAGAATTATAGATAGAATTTCATAGAATTATAGATTATTTAGATATGAAAAGAACTCTGGAGGACATCTAATCCAACCCCATCATTTTTCATTTGAGGACAATTAAGGCCCACTGAGAGTAAGAGATTCTCATCCAAGGTCACATAAGTAATGGCAGAGTCAGGATTTGAACCCTGATCCTCTTACTCCAAATCCAGTGTGCTCTTTGTGTTGCAACACAGTTCCTGGGAGAACCTTAGGTAGGTTCATTTCTCTGATTCTGAGTTTCCTCATGCATTTAAAAAATATGGGGGGGGGGTTGAAATGTGGAGATGGGATCTAAGATTCCTTCTTAGGAATTCCTTCCTTTTGCCCCAAAATCCATAATCCTATTATAAAGATGTGGTACATTGAGTCCACTAGTTAATTACCCTCACCTAATTAAAATGAGTGATAAAGTGCTACTCTCTGAAGCATTTAACAGATGAGAGCAATTGTTTGTTAGGTTTACTACCTCCCCAGGTGAGATGGTCTATTCAGATTGGCTGACAGACTTTGTCATACTCCCTGGTGCCTCTACAAAACCAAGTTGGTCATTGGAATCCAAGATTCAAGAAAGTAGAGAGGATTAAACATTCCAACTAATCCCCACAGAAGAATTAAGAAACCAATTAGTGGGAGAGAAGTAGGGAACCCCCCCCCCCATTTCCTACCAAAGAATCTAATTAAACTTGGAGTTCTGAAGGACTTCCCATTTTCCCATCATTATTCTAGCAGTAAGCCAGGGCCTGCATCAGGGCCCAAGGACAGACTAGTTGCAGATTTCAGATATTATAAAAAGCCAAAAGAAGAGCTACATCATGCCTAAGGGGAATATTTTGACTTCACTGCAAGGACTTCCAAGATTTCTGAGATATTCCTTTAGCACAAGCTTGAGCCCACTTTTGAGCTTATTCTAAGCTTGAGCTCATTTACTTTTAAACTTTGTGTGTATTTATGGCAGAGTGTATTAATGATTGGTGGGTGGAGAAGAGAATAAGGAAGGTGACAAAATTTTATACTGACTATTCTCACTGTACTTAACTATCTCAGTAAATCCCTTTCTGAAAGCTGCTGAAGTCTGATTGACTTGTGGATATCATTTGTAATCATGTTTATGGAACAGCTAGGATTTTGGACCCATAGTTTTAGAAAAACATCTCTCAGTCCTGTAGGGTGACCCCTAGAAGCCTAAGTGGACATAATAGCTATGCTCTGGAGACCTGACACATAAGTGAAAGTGGAACCTAGAATAGCTGCTAGAATGTATTACACTCCTGTCTCATGATTTGTTCCTTCTGCTCCATGGAGAGAATTTTTTCTTCACAGTTCTCATCCTTCTCTCTATGTGCACTACCCCATTAGGCCACATTGTTTCTCTCTTTGTCCAATTTTCCAGATTCAAAACAGCTCCATCAGAGTACACCAGTGCCCAGGAATTGAGGCTGGTTTGCTACAAAGTAGTTCATCACAATAGAGTTATTTGTCTTAGCAGTTTACCCATTTATAACTCTATAGGCCAATTGTATCCAGTTGGAGACTATAAAAATCCATGTAAAAATGGATTTCCCAAACCCTTTATCCTTGTACAGCAGTCTCACAGAGATTCATCTTGTCACAAATGGGGAAAAAAATAAAAAAATTTTTTTTCTGCCTCTGAAGCACTCTAAGAGAGACCGCAGCTTACTGGACATTTGACAAAGTAAACTCTGCATGAAAAATAAAAATTGGTTCCTTAAAAACAGATTAAAGCGAGGAAGGGTTAAAATTCTACCTTATAAAGCTGATTTAAGAGGGGAAAAACATACCCTGTGAGGTTATCAGCACTTTCTGATGAATATCAAAGGCACAAATTGGTTTTCTCTATAGAGGAGGTAGTTATGGGCTTAAGGCCATGACTTTCTCAAACATGTTCTACCTTTCATTTTGATTATTACTTAAGAACTTTGGAGTCACTTAAAGTAGCAAAAGTGAAGAGATTTAACCTTGGAGAAAGAAACTTCTTCTTTCACTCATTAAATCCTCACATTTAAATAGCATAGAGTCCAGTTACATCACAACTCTTTATTGAATGGTTGGTCAAGTCTCTTCACTTACCTTGGCCTATTTCCTCATCTGTAAAATTAGGGTGTTGTACCAGATAATCTCTAACACCCCTTTCTGCTTTGAAATTCTGCGAATTTGTTCTCTGAGAAATAAGTACATAAATAAAATAATCAGCTTAAAATTTAGATTGTAAAATAGGTGGGTACATAGTGTATAGAAACGGAGCAAAGGCACAGGTCTAAAAGTGGGATGGAGTCCAAGATCTAAGAAGGAGATGGTTGAATCAAAAGGTCAGAGTAAGATCAAGAAAGACATCCAAACAAGGGAATGGCCAATTTCTTCAATTAATCATTCAAAAAGCATTCATAGGGCAGCTAGGTGGCACAGTGAATAGAGCACAAGACCTGGAGTTAGGAGGACCTGAGTTCAAATACGGTCTCAGACACTTGACATTTAACTAGTTGTGTGACCTTGGACAAATCACTTAACCCCAATTGCCTTGCCTTCCTCCCCTTCAAAAAAAACCCATAAATCAAAAAGCATTCATTACTTTATTACTCACTTACAATATACCAGGCACTTTACTAAGCACTGGAAATACAAATAAAAAGGGAAATTTTTCCCTTTTCCAAAGAATTTATAGTAGAATGGGAAATGTACATTTATATATATATATATATACACACACACACACACAAATACATTTTACATACACAAATATAGGCATGTGCAGACACATAATATGTGTGTATATATACATGTTTGCATGTGTACATATAGGCACATGTGTGTATGTGTACACACATAAATATATGCATATATATGTATATACACTTATACTAGACACATACAAAGTAGATACAGGGCCAAAGAAAGGAGGACATTAGTAGCTGGGAGCATTAAGAAAGAACTGCAGAAAATGGCACTTGTACTAAGACTGAATCTAACAAAAATCTAAATATCTAAAGATGAAACCAGCTGTTTATGAGACATCATCCCAGAAGCTTCCCATCCTTAAGTGTGATCTGCACAAAGTTCAACTTGGCTAAAATTTAGAGCCTAAAGAGAATAGAATGCGGCGTTAGTATATTTCAGAAGCAGACCTTGAGGCTGCTTCTCCCTGACTCAAGGCCACCCCATTATCCACTATCCCCACCTATTTTTCATCCCGTTACTTTATTAAAGCTATATAATCATCCCAATTAGTTTCTTCATTGATTGTCTAGAATTTTTAAGCAAATTATTGTATTCTTCGAATTAGAGATTACTCTGCATCCTCTTCAATAATACTTTTTTAAATTAATTTCTCCTTCGTCTTATTGTTATGTATACTATTTCTATTACTACGGCAAATAGTGGAGAAAGGAAATATTCTTGCTTTACCTCTGAACTCAGCACAGAAAAACTCTAGTGTTTATCCATTACTGATAATGCCAGTTCTTAATTTCATATATATATATACATATACATATATATATATATATATGAAACTAAGGGGCCAGTGCTAACACAGTGGTTAGAAGAAGGGATACAAGGACACTTTCAAGGTCTCTCAAGAATTTTGGAATTGATTGTATGACGTGGGAGACACTGGCATAGGACTGCTCAGCATGGAGTGCCCACATGAGAGAAGGTGCTGTGCTCTAGGAGCAAAGCAAAATTGAAGTAGCTTTAAAAAAAACACAAGATGCACAAATTTAGAGAATCCACCCCGAATGTTTACATGGATTATTTGTGCCAGACCTGTGGTAGAGAATTCCAAGCTCATATTGGTCTGATCAGCCACAGTCAGACACATAACTTGACTCTAACATAATGGTGTCATTTTGTTCCTCTTCAAGAATGAAGGGCAATAACCAATCAATATGTATTTGTGTGTATGGATGTATATATGTGTGTATACCCCTGTTAACTGCTAAAATGGAAGAAACCCCAGGTCCAAAAAGGGGCATGTGGAATGAGGCAGAGTCTGATCATAGTTCACAAAGATTATAACTGTGTTTATTGCCTGAGAAGAAGCTTGCAAAGCTGGAGCAGTGAGACAAGGTTCTCAGCTGCTCAAAGGGGAATGGAAAAATAGTTACGTATTTATACAAATTTGATGTAATTATGACTTTTTGAGGTATTCATGGCTAAGTGGGGGGCTAAGTGGAAAATATAATAGATTGAGATGTCAAGTGACTGAGGGTCCAGGGACAAGACATCTGCAAATACAACAAATCAGAAATCATGATGTCTGCTGCTCTTTAGATAAGTTAGAAACCAAGATATCTGCTGTACTGTCTGAGCTGGTCAAGACTGGTTTCAGGAGTTGCAGTCATATCCAAGTTCAGCTAATGCTTACTCTCAAAGGATCACTGGTATGTCAAGCAGCCTTGGGCTTCAAGTCTTCCTGACTGGTTACTTGCTGTGTTACTCTATTGTCTGGTTCCACTGTGAAAAAGGTGATATTTAACATATTTATTTGGGAAGTATAAGCATTACAGAGTTCATGTCTATTATATACATGTATATGTGTGTATGTGTATGCATATATACCCATACATACATATACATTTGCATGCATACACATATACACATATTATATGTGTGTGTATGTGTTTATATGTATGTGTATATACGTATGTGTGTGTGTATATTTCAAACTAGGTGTCCCAAAGACATCTTAAATTCAATATGTCCAAAGATTAACCAACAGGTCTCTAACCCAACAGCGAGTTAGAAAGGGGTATGACTAGTCTAATCATGTGAAAACTTCCCCTGGGGGAATTTATGGATGAGAACAATTTGTTCCCACGGTCATGAAGGTGGCATGACTGAAAACATCTTAAAAGCAACAAACGGGTTTTTTTGGGTGGGGCCTACTAATTGGGAAAATTTCTCAAGTATTTTGATATTTTTGCTGCAGTTCATTAATTTGTTTTAATTAACATAGAACTGAACCTGAATCTCTTACCTGGGAGATTTAGAGATTCTCACATAAACTTTCAAAAGGAGTCTCCTCTGTATCAGTTAACCATGCAGAAATAACATATATCTCTCCAATTTCCACGAACACTATCTTAGACAGTGTTGGGCAAAATAAGTGCTCAATAATGTTTGGGGGGGTTTGCTTTGTTTTGTTTTGTTTTAATTAATTAATTTATTTATGTTCTTGTTTGCATCATTCATTTCCATGATATTCTGAGTTACAAATTTTCTCCCTGTATTTCCCCTACCCACCACCTCAAAACAGCCATTCCACTGTATACCCTAATCTGCTCTCTCCTATGTCCTCCCCCATCACCCCTTTGACTTTCTAGTAGGGTAGGATGGGTCTCCCTACCCCACTGCCTGTATATCTTAATTCTCAGTTGCATGTAGTTAATAATAATAATAATAATATATTTATATATACATATATTTTTAACATTTGGTTATAGAACTTTAAATTCTAGACTCTTTTCCTTCCTCCCTCATCACTCACCCCCACTGGAAGGACATATTTTTGTTTTACTTATGTGTGGAAGTTCTATGCTAGGCATTGAGCATATTAAGTCAAAAATGAAAAAAAAAAAGGCCACGGTCTCTGTTTCAGAGGAGGTGGTGGTTGTTTTTCAGTCAATGCAGTCACTCTTTGTGACCCCTTTTAGGGTTTTCTTAACAGAGATACCGGAATGGTTTGCCATTTCCTTCTTCAGCTCATTTTCCAGATAGGGAAACCAAGGCAAACACAGGGTTAAGTGACTTGCCCAGGGTCACACAGATAGTAAGTGTCTGAGGCCATATTTGAACTCAGAAAGAAGAGTTTTCCTGACTCCAGGCCTGATACTCAATCCACTGTGCAACCTACTTGTCCTAGGGTCATGTCCTAGCATTAGCTATATAGTCTTTCTAGATTGCTACTTGCCCTTAATCCCCCATCTATCTGGTCATGCAAGAACATCATCCAGAAAACACATCCCATTCCCAAAGAAGAGAGATTCCTAAAGTTCCAATTCCTGCTGTGTAAACTCAGTATCCCCCCCCTCACCTTGAAGGAAATCTGGGATCCCTTTCCAGGAGCAGATTGATTTCTTCCTCTCCTTCCCAAAGGTCCTCCCAAAAATTATCTTTAAGTGTCTATTTATAGTCCTGTCTTTTGGAAATAGAATTAGATTTGTTCTATTTGGCTGCAAACAACAGAACTGGCAACAGTGAATAAAAATTACAGAGGCATATTTTGGTTCAATGTTGGAAAAATTTCATAACAATTACAGCTGTCTAATAGGAAAAGGACCCTTTTGAGACATAAATCCCCCATCACTAAAAATCCTATTTTAAAAAATTTTATTAATATATTTTGTTTTTACATTATATCTACGGAATACCAACCCTCCCCTCATTTCCATGAGAGGTCTCTTCTAAAAGAAGGAAAACAATAAAGCAAAATTAACAGTACTGTGACCTCATCTTAAAGTGCATCCAATTTTCCACATCTGTAGGGCCCACCTTTATTTTTTAAATCAATAGAAATCTATTATCTTATCTTCCCTCCTTTTCACCCAATTGGAAAAAGAAGGAAAAAGTTCCTTGTAACAAATATACATAGTAAAGCAAGACAACTTCCCTCAATGACCATATACGAAAATATTTCTCTCATTTTTCACCCTAAAGCTATCACCTCTCTGTTACACGTAGCATGTTTCACTATCTTCAGGCAAAGTTTAAAAGACCACTTGTCAAATATGCTATGGATGGACTCTTAAGGTATAGTAACTTAGATTGGATGACCTCTTAGGGCCCTTCAAGCATGTGATGTGCTGTGTGTGTGTGTGTGTGTGGGTGGGTGGGTGTATTCTACTACAAAGAAGAACAATTTTGGCAAAGTGAATCCCAAAATATACATACTAATGGCACTACACCCCCCCTCCAAAAAAAAAAAAACCAGAGGCACTAGATTAGTAGTTGTAGGAATTATATTTGTACTGACTACTAGTAGATTCTCAATCATTCTTTTCCCCTGGGAAGGGCCCTAGTGCTCACTTATGTAAGCATGCTTTTATTTTTTGTTTAATGTTTTTTGCTTTTTGGAGGTGGAAGGCAGGGCAATTGGGGTTAAGTGACTTGCCCAAGGTCACAGAGCTAGTAAGTGTTAAGTGTCTGAGGCTGCATTTGAACTCAGATCCTCCTAACTCCAGGGCCAGTGCTCTATTCACTGCACCACTTAGCGGAACCCTGAGCACTCTTTTAATTAAGCAAAGCTAATGAGTGTCATTGCCCCCCTTTTTTAAAGCACCATTCAGGTGGTGGCTATAGCAATCATTATCATAAATACAGTGAGACTTTCCAGGGGATTAAGGATTAATTCTTGAGAGAATTATTATTTCTATTTGTGGTTTAAATAAGCAACTCAAAATCAGCAGAATATAAAACTATTTTACTAATAACAAGCAAAAAACTTTTCTACCTGGAAAGTTCTTTACAGGGCATTAGAAATTAATAAACAATGGAATTATTTTGCCAGTCCCTGCCACTTAATAGTTGGGTCACTTAGGTGGGCCTCATCTTCCTCATCACTATGAGGGACAACTAAAGTAAGTGAACTAAAATCCCTTCTATTTTTGACAAAATGTGTTTTCCTGAGCTGGTGCAGGCTTTACCCTGTTGCAGTATGACCAAGGGCTTTGGATTGAGATTCAGGAAACTTAGTTTGAGACCTCAGCATCTGTAGCTCTGCCAGATTCAACTTCACAGAACAAGATGCTCCTCTTGGGATACACTGATCACTTCTAATCTCAATCACCATACTGTTTAACCCAAAGCTTAGATGTCACTTCCCTTAGCCTCCTCCTTCCTTCTAGGTAGTCTAGAAGGAAGATGAAAGAGATCAGAAGAGGAGGGTGAACTACTTTGAGACTCCATGTAGGGAAAGGATCTCAGGTCCCTCTCACTAGAGCTTGCATGAAGCCAAGAGTATCTATTCTTAGCTAGTTTTAGGTGAAAGGGATTAGAAATGGCTACAACTTAGTGAGTTTTAAAATGTAGAGATGGTCCAAGAGTGGAATCTATGCCAAGATTTCCTGGAATTCAGATGGTGATGAGCAAAGTCCAGAGTAACCCTGCTTGGTCTGGCCAAAAATAATACAGATACAGACTCATTCATCAATTGGTCATGCCACGTTTGGAAATGAAATTAGCTTTTTAAAAAGGAGAGGAGGGGGAGAGAATGCTATGAAGAAACTGTGTTAAGTTTGAGGTCATTATCCCTGGGGAGCAAGGTAGTAAATGATCTGCCCCTACATTTTATGTTATTTTATTTTTCTGCTCCTACATTTTAGGAGGAAGCATGTATAACTCTGTTCTTGATACATCTTTGCAATCAATACCCCTTTGAAAAGTGAACAAATTCTAAATGGTTAAATGGAATTGTAGGGCTAATCATTGGTGGTTTTAAGTTAGAAGCTCAAGTCAAAAGCTTCTAATGAAGAGATTACCCTGACTCCTCAGGGGTTCTACTGCATCTCTAAGAAGGATATGTAGCCAAACTCTTTCTCTAAGAGTAAGCCCACTCTCTGAGAATTTTCTTCATATAAAATGATAGAGTTGAATTAGCCAGTGAGGTTCCTTCTTGGTCTAAAGGTCTAGGATTCAACCTATTACAACCTCAATTTTCAAACTAAGAGGTGTTTATTCACTTTACAAAACAATTCACCTCCAAAGTTTACTTAGATAGCAAGCCTCTCTATTACATTCAATCCATGATTCAATTTACAAGAATGTATTCTACACACAACTTTTTCCAGAATGCGTATAGCAGGGAGAAGCATAACTATAGCTGCCGGGAGGTTTGGTTGGAAATGACATATAGCAGTTATAAGGCAAAAAAGCATCCCATGGCTGAGTGTATTATCCAATCTAATATCATGGACAGTACCTGGCCAGAGTATATATGCCTGTTCTGCATGTAAGCACTCACAAGGAATCAAAAATCTGCCTTTCTCAACGAATAGTCCTTTGCAATGGGTACCTGTAAGATGTATAACACTAGCATGGTGTTATGTGCTAGTGTTGTGTATATATATATATATATATATATATATATATATATATAAAACGATGGCTGCTAGTACTAGTTCACTTGATCTGGTCAGACAAGAAGGACAGGAAGATAGCTTTAAAGGAGTTGATAATCTTAATTTATTCTAGTCTAGTCTTCTCATAAAAGTTGCTGATAATGGGAGCACAACTCCTACAGTATTCCCTAATTACCCCTCTCTCAGAGGCTGGCAAGAATCAGGGGCAACTATTTCTATGTCTCAATATAGTCCATAGAGACAGGCACAGTCAAGCACTCTCCTAAATCCCCTCAAGTCCAATGGGGGATAGTTGAGGCAAACACAGATTCTCCCCAAGCTTTGATGGGGGACAGTCAAAGCACACACACTATTCCAGCTTGTGCATTAAACCCTAAGTGCTCCTCACCCCTTGACCAGTGTCCACCTGTTTTATAGGGCAACAGACAAAGAAAGCATATTGCCAGCAATAGCCTCATAAGTTTACATCACCTCATCCCTGTATCTCACTATGCAGTCGCAGTGATTGTTTACAATTTGAGCACAAATGTTTATATTATTTATCATTACATAATGCTATGTAAGCATGGTGGAGATGTTTTGAACCATAATTGTGAGAACTCATATCTAATACCTGGGAACAAAAGATTGTTATGGCTATAGATCTTGGAAAACTGAACTCTAAGAAATAATAACAAAACTCCACTTTATACACACTAAAATCCACCTTGCTTACAGTACCCTACATATTGTTTTGGGAATAGGAGTGCATTTATCTATTTTCACTTCAGAAAAGAATAACTCTTCAGAAGAAAAATTAAAATGTTTTTCCAAGAAATCTAGAATTTTTATTAATAGTTTAGGGGAAGTTGAAAACTTCTAAGTAATGTGAATCACCATTTTCTAGCCAATATTTGATTCTCTGATGATATAACTGGTCATGGGACTTCCATGAACTTAAGCTGCTCACTTTTAATAACATAAGGTATTAATCAGGTCATCCTTCCTTCCCCAGAAGTCCTGAGAGATGGTTAGATCAATGTTTCTCAATACAAACTATACAATGGAGCACAAAAATACATAAATTATCTCATGGAAATCCCCTGGCTCTCAACCAAAAAGAAAGAAGGATCCAAGAGTGGAAAAAAGCAAGGCATAAAATAAGGATATTTGATAATACATATTTTCCTTAAGACTAGTAAAATTGCCTACAGTCTGGGGCCAGTCTATAGATTGGCAGCTAAAAAATATTGGACTATAGAGTAGTGAATATCCATTTACTGTTTTGACTTCTTAAAGAAATAGGACCAACTGGAGTCTCTCTAGGCCTGCAAATGTAGCACCCACTTCACCATAGAACCACAAAGAGCCAGCTTTCTTCTCAAGTCTTATATTTAGGAACCAGATGTGGCAATTAAGATAGTACCTTTGAATGTTATATACTTGCTCCCCGTTGTTCCTTTGAATTTTAGCTGCCTTCACACATCATCTTTGTTTGGGTCTTCTATATAGAAGGGTCTTTCTTTAATAATGATCCTTTTTTTCCTTTGGTGTTTACTATAAGTGTGACCTTGGGAAAGGTATTTGCCCTCTCTGGGTCTCTGTTGAGGAAGTTGAACCACATGACCTCTGATGACCCTTCTGGCTTTATGATCTTCAATAATATATATTTTAAACTCAATTATCTGTCTTATTACATAAGCTCATCTAAGTGCTTGCTGAACTGATTGAATTCAAGAAACAATTATAAAAGTATCTGTCACTTTCCAGCCTTCTATCCACTCCACCAAAAGGGTCAGAAGTAGTCACAAATAATTTATAGGAGGTCAAAAGAATGGTGTGAAAGATTCAAGGAGGTAGAGTATTTGCTTACCAAGGTCTATTCTTCCATTCATATGGTAAACTCACAGAGTTGATAAAGAGTGAGAAGTCCTTTTATGCAAAGTAGGTTCTTCAGTCATTTCAATCATATCTGATTCTTCGTGACTCCATGTGGGGTTTTCTTGGCAAAGATACTAGAGAGGTTTGCCATTTCCCTCTCCAGCTCATTTTTACAGATGAGGAACTGAGGCAAACAGGCTTAGATAACTTGCCCAGGATCACACAGTTAAGAAGTGTCTGAGGCCAGATTTGAACCCATGAAGATTAGTCTTCTTGATTCCAAGCCCAGTTTTTATCCACTTTGCCACTTAGCTCCTCTTTTTGCAAAACACAAAAGGACTATCATCCTCATCTTTAGCTGTATTTTAGGAAATAGGAGGAGAGTCTTGAGCTGCAAAGCCCATGGTGATCTCCCTTCTCAGTTATAGCCTACCCAAGCAATCCCCAATAAAATTCCTAGCAGTGTTCCTCATTTATGTTTCCCTCCAACTCTTCCGGAAGGCTCAATCCCACTTGAAACAAAAGCAGGTATCACAAAAATAATGCCTCCCTATTATCAAGGAGAGTTGTAGCACCCCACCTCTGACTTCTTTCTTTAATTTCAAGGTAGCTAAAATTCAAAGGAACAATGGGGAGCAAGTATATAACATTCAAAGGTACTATCTTAATTGCCACATCTGGTTCCTAAATTTCTATGAAAATTCTCATATATAACTTGTGTACTTACTCTTCACTCACTTAACCACAGACATATTTTTATTGGCAAGGGCATTCTTTCTTTTTTTTTTTTTTTTGCATGGGCATTATTTCTTTCAAGCCCTGAGATCGGTGCCTAAATACTAATTTGCACAGCAGTATTTCTGTAAGACATGAAAAATGAAATGCTCCTATGTGCAATTATTATTATTTGTAATTGCAGGTTTCAGTCTGTACATTGATTGCTCCCTGGGGCATTAGTGTTCTAACAGTATATATAGCAATAAAAGACATTAAAGAATTTCCAGAATTCTTTTGGAATGCTCTGAGGACTGTTTCCTTCTGACCAACACTCTTGCCAAATGCAGATGCACATATAACAAATTTTCAAAGACAAAAGAAAAAACTGCTCAACTCTTTTGATATAGTTTTGACTTATTTTAATTCCAATTCACATCTTGCTCCACTGAGTGAGTGCAATTAGACAAAACAGGAGAGCCAAAGGAGGTACAGCTGGTGGACCACTTAGACTGTAAGCATATCAGAGGGTAGAGTGGGCAATGGAAAAAAATGAGGACAACGGGGAAAAAAATGAGGACAACTGATGGAGAGAAAGCCCAGAGCAGAATATGTAGCCATTTATAGGTTCTCTGGCTCGTTCAAATGTCAGCTTCTTGAGGGCAGGGACCATGTTTTTGTATCCTCAGTCCTTAGTAAAGAGCTAAGACACTGTCTGGGACACAATAAGATCATAAAATATGCTTCTTAACTGAACAGCTGAGTGAGTATGAGAACAAGTTAATAGCAGGTGGGAGGCTTGTTAAGTAGTAAATGAGAAGGAAAGGGGGGATATCAAGATCCCAAGGACTAGAGTGAGGCTATTAGGTACCAAAAACAAGAACCTGAAAGAGGGTAGGAAGACATGAAATTTATAAAGGACACAGTGACATCCAAGAGAAATGTTCAATACTCAATTAGAGGGAGAGATTCTCCCATTTAACTCCTAATAATCAGTACACAGAACAGCACCAGAGAGGATAATTGTAAAGATATTTTATTAAATTTAAGAAATGCATATATCTAATAGAATGCAAATAGCTTTAGGAAAGGGATTATAGGCGCAGTTTGGTAGCAAGTGAATAGAGAACTGGCCCTGGAGTCAGGAGGACCTGAGTTCAAATCCGGCCTCAGACACTTGACACACTTACTAGCCATGTGACTTTGGGCAAGTCACTTGACCCCAATTGCCCTCCAAAAAGAAAAAAAAAAGGAAAGGAAAGGGATTATATCTGACCCTGCTTTGTCATCATGCCCCCTTCCCAAACCTCACCCCAGTGCCTTTCACATAAAAGATTCTTAAGTACTTACTGGGGGCAGCTAGGTGGCACAGTTGATAGAGCACTGGACCTGGAATCAGGAAGACCTGAATTCAAATCCAGTCTCAGACACTTACTAACTGTGTGACCTTGGGCAAGTCATTTTACCCTGTTTGCCTCCATTGCTTCATCTGTCTAATGAGCTGGAGAAGGAAATGTCAAACCACTCCAGTATCTCTGCCAAGAAAACCCCAAATGGGGTCACAAAGAATCAGACACGACTGAACAAAAACAACAAATACTTGTTGATTAGATAGATGAACGAATGAATGAATGAATGAATATTAAGATAAGAAGGGAAGTGTGTAAAATATAGGAAGGGAAGAAAATGCATGTACATTTTAAGATGTGTTTTTTTAAGAAAACTGTCAACATATCTGAATATACATAATATATAAAATAAGCATGGGACTCAGGGATTTATTTACTTTACTAGAGAAATGCACTGCTGAGTTTCTTCAAATAGCCACTGTAGACATTTAATTTAACCTAATAGAGCCTCAGTTTCCTGATCTGTAAAATGGACATCATAATGGGACCAACCTTTCAGGACTGTGAGGGTGCAAAGCAATGATGTCAAGCTCAAATAGAAAAGGATACTGAATTGTACATAAGGATCTCTGCAGGCTACATATTAACTTAGAAAAGCACATATTAATGTTATCTATGTTTAATTTATATTTTATTTATTTTATTAAATATTTCCACATTACATTTTTTTTTTAGAGGGCAGTTGGGGTTAAGTGACTTGCCCAAGGTCACACGGCTAGTTTTTGTGTTAAGTGTCTGAGGCCGGATTTGAACTCAGGTACTCCTGACTCCAGGGCCGGTGCTCTCTTCACTGCGCCCCCTAGCCACCCCTTCCCCATTACATTTTAATCTGTTTTGGGCCTTGATTGGGAGAATGGTGGGTCATGTGCAGTCCATGGATGCTATGTCTGATGCCTCTGATGTAGAATATATAATTTCATCAAAATTAAAATGATAATTATCTGTTGCTATTGCTCTTACTGTTGTCTCAATCTTCTCTTTTTAATTGGGGTTCAGATAGAAACAGTCCTGGGACAGGATGCCGTCCTGCCATTGTTCCTTTATTTTTAATGTTTAGTGCCCAGCACTTGGCACTGTGCCTGGCAGATAGTAGGAGCTTCATAAATGCTTGTTAACTTGACTATTGTACTTGAAGATAAAACAATACCTTTTTTATAGCAAAGTAAAATTCTAAGGTATAAGCTTATCCTCTCACTGAGAGCACAGTATCCTAAGTACAATTCTAGAGGAAGACAAGACAACAGGAATGATACACATCTCATCTTGCTCCCATCTGATTTTTGTTTCCTCAACCATGTCTCCATTATCACCCTCATCCTCATTATCAAGCTCCCCCGGTTTATTTCAGTTAAATTCTTTCATTGGCATACAGCTTTTCAGAGACTCATCGACTACATGAGGTAGACCTGTAATTGTTTCTTCCTTGTTCCTCCTACTTCCAGGTTGGTCAGGACAATGAAGCAAGGAATTGAGAGCTGGAAAGGGCTTTCAAAATCACCTCCTCCTTATGTAGGATTTTAGTGGTCCCTTTATTTTACAGATAAGAAAGCTAAGTTCCAGAAAAGTGAAATCTGAAAGGACAATTGATTATAAGGGTGAAAAGGCCAGTATTCTTCTGTCCTTGTGCAGTATACAACAACTGCCCTAAGAGAGAAAGATTGCCATAGTTTCAAACTTTCAGTTGGCAAAGCTCATCATCATAGCTTAATCTTGAGAATGAATAACTGTTGTGAGCCAGTGGAGCAGAAGACCAGGAGAGAAGGGTGTCACTCATATTGATGGAATGAGCTGAAGAAAATGGGATTGTGTACAAAATCCCCTGAGCAATGAGAGTTCAGGAGAGTTTCCCCCAAAATATTTTTCAGTTTGCAGTTAAACAGCTTCAGTAACAGCTTGCTTAATTCTGAATAAATAAGCAAGCTGATCGTCTCTTCTTCTACAAATCTTAACTCCAGTGCCAAAAGAAATTTATATCAGCATGCAGCCTAATTGTACATTTTCACCAAGTAAAATAATATGGTAGCAAATAGCTAATAACCTCAAAAAGTATTTCTTCCATCATCCCTTAATCCTCTCACCTCTTCCCACATACACAGAAGGCATGTGAAAACTTGCCCAGGAGTGTTTTCAGTCAGGATTCATTTTTGCAATATGTCTTCTGTCCCTGTGGACTTAACCATTCCCACACGCCTTCCTGTTTAAGCTCTCCCATTTCTAAATACAGAGCAATGGGGGAAGATGGAGAAATGAAAAGAATTCATTTTTAAGAACTGAATGTATTGATATGCATGCCATATGAATGTCTGACTTTTAAACACAAAGTTTTAAAAGAGTCCTTTTCCAGGACTTTATGTAGTGTTATCTGTATCTAAGACTTTCCCTTTTAAAAAAATTCTCATAAATAATTAGTTATAATTTATTCAAATGAAATTTAGAATCTATTACAATTTTTATAACATACAAATCTTAAATGTGCAAGAAGATTATATTGGCAATTATATAGTAATAAAATACTTCCTATAAAAATGATATTGAAAAATCTGATGATTATGATTTATTTTAATTTCCACAGGGAAAAAAATTGTCTAACCTAAGTTTGCATATTTTACATTCATATGCACATGGAAACAACTCATCAACCCACTAACAGTTATGTTTACTAATTATATTTGTGTTGAGACTGGGCACACTCCAACTCAAATCTGATGTTCCTTGCCATACTGTATTAAATAACAACTATGCCGCATATACCATCATTTGAGAATTTGCTGAGTTAGTATTGCTTTCACTGACATTGATTTGAACTTTGTTATCATTTTTTAAGGTGGGTATATCTATGAGGGAATTTTATTTGGTAATATCTACTAATATTATATGTATATTTAACATATATGTATTATACATACACAAACATGTGTATATAGATATGTGTGTGTTTTTGTTATATATTTATATACTTTTATTTCATTCCTCAAAATCCCTGGTCTCATGCATCCTATAAAAGAATAATCCATAATTTGGAAAATTCTGCTCTCAAGGAATTAGCCTCTCTTTCTATGTATTCCTCAAAGTATTGATAGTTAATAACAATTATAATAATAGCTAGTATTTACATAGAGCTTTAAGGTTGGCCAAGTACATTTCAAATATTATCTCATTTTACCTTCACAACAATCCTGGGAGGTAACCGTCCTATTACTATGACCATTTTATAGATGAGGAAAGTAAGGCAGACTGAGGCTATGTGTTACACACCTAGTAAACGTCTAAGGTCAAATTTGAGCTTAGATCTTCCTGACTCCCTGTCCAACACTCTGTCCATTTCACCATGGAGCTGTCTAGCTATATTTAATATTTAAATGCCTCAGTGAATCTCTGATCTCATTGATATGAGTACTACTTCCAATGAAACAGACCACAAATCATCCATGCCTTCCCAACCCATCTATGTCCTAAAATTTTGTCTCAAGGGTTCTACCCAACATACTGGGAGCCTTTCTCCCTTCCCCCTAGTATCAAAGGAGCACATGAACATTTCATCAGTTATTCTTATCTCTCATCACATGACCAGGCAGTCTTCTTTTTCACTCATGACATGACTTCTTTTTAATTTGTTGTTTGTGATGTGATGCCACCTGCTCATGCCAGTCATGTACCTTTCTGTTGTCCATTGGGTGATCCTCTATTTCAGTGCCTCAGAGGTTATTGTGTTCCATGACTCAGAGTTATGCAACATGGGTAGAATACCAATAGTAAAAAGAGGGGTTTTGTTACTGGAAAAAAATTAGGGTCATTAAAAAGAACTTTGCAATTTCCCAAAGGCAATCCAGGCCACTGTCCTCCTCCTATTTAGTTCTGGACCTAACTGATCACTCATCGTCAGTATTTATCCAAGAAAAATTTATCAATAGACAAGGTAGATTTAGCTTTAATTTTTTGTTTGTTTGTTTTCTGGTTTGTTGTGAGGATGTCAAGATCATTACCATGAATTTCATCTAGCAATTTGCCCATTGTTTGGCCAATCAATCAATGAAAATGCATTTATTAAAAGCTACCCTTTTCCAGGCACTGGGTTAGCAGTTAGAGATATAACTACGAATGAATGAAATAATCCTTATTCAAAATGAGCTTACATCCTAATGGGCAAGACAGAAATTAAATGTGTAAGTATATGCAGAATAAATAGAAAGTAGTTAAGTACAAGAGAGCTTGGGAGGGGAGGGGAATAAACAGTTGAGGGGATTAGGGAAGGTTTCATATAGAAGGTGATCCTTGGGTTGCAATCTTGAAGAAAGAGCAGGATTCCATGAGGCAGAGGTAAGGAAGAAGTGAATTCCAGTCATGGAGTATGACCAGAGCAAAAGCACAGAGGGGGTGAGGGGAGGGAAAGGCAAGGGAGGGACTGAAGAATGTCATGTGAGAGGGAGAAAGAGAAGTTTATTTGACCAATCTCAGAGTGCAGGAAGGAGAATAATGTCTAATAAGGACATTATTGCTAGATTGAGATAGGGTTGTGAAGAACTTTAAAAAACTAAAACGTTTATATTTTATTCTTGAAATGATAGGAAACCACTGGACTATACTGAGTACAGGAGTAATATGGTGAGATCTTCATCTAAGGAAAGTTACTTTAGTACCCGTGTATAGGATAAACTGAAATGGTGAGAGACTTGAGGCAGTGGGATCAAATAAGTGGTTGTCACAATAAACCAAGTGAGAAGCAAAGAGGATCTGAATTAAGGGTAGTAGTTGTTTGAATAGGGAGTAGACAGATGCAAGAGGCAGATGTTGAAGAGGCAAGATAGGACAACTGACTGGAAATGTGGAGTAAGTGAGAGTGAAGCAAGCACAATGACAAAATTATAAACCTGGAAGACTGTAAAGATGGTGGTACCTTGAAGAGAAATAGAGAAGGAAAAAAGAGTGAGTTGGGAAGGAAAGAAGTTGACTTCTATTTTGAACATGTTGGGTCTGAGATGCCTTTGGGACATCCACTTTTAAATGACCAGTTGATAACTGTTGGTATGAGACTATAGCTCAGGGAAAAAACTGGAGCTGGATATATAGATCTGAGTCATTGGCACAGATATGATCATTAAAGCTCTGGGACCTGATAAAGTCACCAAGAAAATGAGCATAGCTAGAGAAGAGTAGGGTAACTAAGAAGGACCTAACACTTAGAATACCAACCACTAAGTTAATATTTATAGATTGCCTAAAAATGTTAATTCTGTGCCTTTTTTTCTCAATTCTGTCACTGCTACTGAAAAAAATAGAAGGTGGTCACACAGGACTGAGGGGTATTTTTCTTATATTTTAATTTGTTTCATGAATTGTCATGGTCAAAGAATTAATCCCTAATTGGTCAGGCTATTGATCATAAGCCTCTCCATTCCTAGCTTGGCTGGTCCCTTGTATTCCCAGTATGGTATGTCTTATTAGACTTTGAGGTATTGACAAAGTCTAGGAAAAATGAGAGCTCTCCACAGCACGATTAGGCATCAGAGTAGGATTTTTTGTGGAGGTGATAAGCATACTATCATAACATTTATTTGCAAAGCTGCCCTCCTCCTTGAGGAAAGACTATTAAATCCCCCATCTTCCAGCAGAAATAAGCAAATAAAGTCTGTTTTCCCAGTGAGCATTGTTTTATCTTGTATCATGTTTGACTTAGGTGAAATTAGTACTTAATAAGAAGAGAAGAAAATAATCCCATTATGACAAATGTTCAAATAAGATGCCAAGGGTCAGTCTGATTTGTTTTGTATGAATAATAGAAGTATTTTCCTACCCTTTCATTTTCTCTTGCAGTACATTGTGAAAAATCTAGAAAAGGTCCCTAGTTTATAGAAAAGATTTACATTTTTTCCATAAACCATTCTCCCTAAGATAATCCCCAATCAAGGATAATTCATGCAAAGATAGATGGCTAAGACCCCATTCTCAAGGAATTTACAACTCAAGGGGGAAAAAGATATTAATATATAGCCATCCTCCATAAAAAAATCAGGCATCCTGCCAAATTCTTTGCCATTGCCTGACTTATGATATAAGACTTGATCTCCTTCCTAAGGACATTAATCCACTCAGTTTGGGAACTCTGTCTTGGAACTGAACTGTCCTGGTCTAGTGGATGAGTACATCACAATTATCCTACTGAATTTAACTGGCTTCAGACCATGCTTCATATCCAGCACTGTGTTAGCATCTTAGAGACAAACAAATGCCTCAGGAGGTGGTGGGTTCCTCTTCCTTAGACATATTCAGGCAGAGGATAGATGATCATTCATCAGTTATGTTATCGTGGGGGTTCCTTTTAGGTATGGGTTGCGAGGCAGTGTGATATTGTGGATAAAAAGCTTGTCTAAGTCAGGAAGACCCAGGTTCAATTCTTATCTCTGACACTTACTGGCCACATGTAATTCTGGGCAAGTCACTTAACTTCTCAGTGCTATAGGCAATTCTCAGAGTATAAGTTGAAGAAAACGTGGAGACCTGCTTTGGAAGGGGGAATTTCCTCATCTAGAAAGTCACTATTTCAATAAAACTACAGGTCCAGTCCCATTTCTCATCCTACAAGTTGGACAAATGAGTATTACACTCTCTTCCAACTCTTTTTTTTTTTTTTTTTTTTGTTTTTAGACAAAACTCTTTATTTTACATATCCCTTAGCAGTCCTTCCACGACCAGCAGCCTAGAGGCCTCCACCGGTTGGTCTCACCACAGCCTCCGGGCCTCACATTCCGACTCCAGCAGGGTGAGCACGTCCCCCTCCCGTACGGGGCCCTTCACGTTTCGGATGATGGACCGGCTCGTGTCGTCCATGAACTCCACGCGCACCTGGGTGCAGTGGCCCTGAGAACCGGTCCTGCCCAGCACCTTGGTGACCCGAGCCAGCTTGATAGGCTGCACGTGGCCGGTGTCCATGATGGCGGTGACAATAGAAGGGAAAGAGACGAGAGCTCTTCCAACTCTTAATATCTGCCATTCTGTGATTCTCTGTTCCTATCCAGCCATCCAAGGAAACTAGATCTCATCCAGCCATCATCCCCACCAAACTAGACCTCCACAGACTTTCCCCTCATTCTGTAGGAAACATGTAACCTACCACATCTGTCCACTAGCTTCCATTCCCCCTACATGAGTTTTACCCTCTACTAGAACATAAGGACTTAGAGGGCAAGAATTGGCCCAGTTCCATATTTGTATCACCATCAGAGTGTCTGGTACATAGTAAATTCTTAATACATCTTTCATTCATTCATCATTCATAAATGAAAGCCACTAATGGAAATTGGGACACAGAGTCCTTTCCCCTCCATATTCAGAGGAGCACATGCCCATTCTGTGCCAGGAAGGGAAGAATTAGACAGATTATAACTTATAGTTTCTGTCAGAAGTGAAAAACAACCATGTGGCAAATTGGCACTATTCTAATTTTCAATTTGCATATTTGAGGAATTACAACTTTGGAATGAATTCCTTTGATTTAGCTCTCCAAGCACCTTTCATTGCCAAGTATGGTACCCTGAGGAATTAACACTGTACTTCCCTTCTCCCTGTAAGTAGCACATTAAATGCATCATTAGTCTCTTTCTCTCATCACAGGTGGAAGCCTGTGGAAAGAGCCTCTGCTTCAGCACTGTTCTTCCTCCCATACAGCAGAAAGAACAAGTGGCTTGTCTTCAGAAGAAAGTTATCCAGAACCTAACTAAAATGGACCCCATTCAATTCAACAAGCCTTTATCAAGGGCCTTGTATGAGCCAGAGACTGTGTTGCATTCTAAAGATATAAAGACAAAAATGAAAAATAGCCTCTACCCTCAAGGAGCTTCCACACTATTGGAAGGAAATAAAACTGATAATCAAATAGGATGATATGAGGAGGAAAGAGCACTAAAGACTAGGCATATCATAAAAGACTCCCTGAAGGAAAGAGATACCTCCTGATCTGAGTCTTGAAGCTTAGGATTCTAAAATTTGGAGGTGAAAAGGGAGCATATTCAATGAATGCAGAATATTCTAAGCTAAGGCAAGATTTAGGAGGTGGAATGCTGAGCTCTGGGAACCAGGAGCAGGTACCAGTTTGGTTGGAATGCAGACTAAGTTCAATGAGAATAGAAAGGCCAGAGTGAAACTATGTGAAGGGCTTTAAATGCTAGACTGAGGAATTTGTATTAGATAGTAGGGGCAATAGGGAGGCATTTATGATCCTTCCTCAAAGGAGGGAGGTCGGTCATGGTCAGACCTGTGCTTTAGGAAGATTATTTTGGCAGGTGCATAAAGGATTGAATCAATATTAATAAAACAATGGTCACCATAAACGTCCATTCATTCTCTTCTATCTAGTCCATAGCTCTGTGTGATAGGGATGGGGCCAAAAAAAATCTCTTTCTACAAAAATTATGTCACTCAACAAGCAGTAAGAATTTATTAAGCACTTACTATATGAGGGGAAGTTATTCAGGGAGGACTACCACCTGAGGTGTGAGGGCTTGCCCAGCGCTTTTCAGAGATGTTAATCCACCTTTGGGGTCCTGTCAACTCAACTTTCATCTATGGTTCCAAGAAGCTATAGAATGCCTAGTGGCCACACCTCTACAAAATGATCTCAGCAGATGAGCTAAGCCAGGATAAGGTAACCAGCAGACCTCAAAACCATCAGTGAGTTTGGGAGATGTCTGCCCCAAGCATGTGAAGACTTCCCCCTGATAGAATGGTCAGGATGAGAACACTTTTTCCGAAAGCCAAGAAGGTGGTGAAAGTAGGCGCTGTGTAACACTTAGAGCTTGGTCAGACAATGATGACACCAAGGTCATCAACTGCATCCCGAGCCACAGCTGGTCATCCTGAGACTTTTGTATTGTGACTAGACTTCAGTGACTGTGGAAAAGACACCGACAACTTCATGTAACTCTGCCTCATTTAAATCCAATTCACACACAAATCAAGACATCACCCCATGATGTCATTGGTCTTCTTTGAAAATGAAGAATGAACAACAATTAGGTGCCAAGCAAACTTCCTAAGTAATAGCTAACCTGAAGTCTCTCTTTCCCTGTGATTGGAGAGTGGTGGGTAGACACTGGGAATTCATCTGAGATCCTCCATGAAAGGAGAGGGCCCAGGCAACCAACTCATCATTTCCCTAAGTACAGGTCCTACATTTTATTAACTGTGCCACCTAGCTACCTGATTCTCATGGAGCATGGCCTATCCAAGTATCAGAAGTGGTCTTCTGTTTTTTGGTGGGCTGTTCAAGGTAGTATTTCCTCAAAGAAGAAAATACTGGAAGGGAAGAGAGTTTTCAATAGCTCACATCCTCAGAACCAGAAGAGCAGGGAGTTAAACAAGTAGAGAAAATAAAATGTTACCTGCTGAGTCATTATAGCAAGAATACTAAATATGCTGAAATAATTAGCATGCCCTTCAAGTAAAAGTAAGGAAAATCATACTTCTTTAATTTCATTTTTTTAAATTTTCCTTCCTATATATTAAACACAATATTATCAAAGCAACACATAGCACTTGTCTCACCTTCTCCCTTTATTTCATGAGAATTCATTTTTTAAGATAAATTTCAAGGTAAATCAGTCTAGAATAGTGAATAGACTAGTAGACTTGGAGTCAAGAAACCTTACTGCAGATGCTCATTATCTGCATGATCCTTGGTAAGTCATTTGACCTCTCTAAGCTTCAGTTTTCTCATCTCTAAAATTGGAAAAATCATAGTATTTGCCTCATAGGACTATTGTAAAGATCACATGAGACTATATATTTATTGCCCTGCCTTGGTACTGCCAAGGATGCTGGAAATGGATATTTTTATGGTTATTTTTATGCAAAAGTATTCTAGCATAGGGTAGGTAGGTGGCACAGTGAATAGAACACTGGCCCTGGAGTCAGGAGCACCAGAGTTCAAATCAGACCTCAGAAACTTAACACTCACTAGCCATGTGACCTTGGGTGAGTCACTTAACCCCAACTGCCCTGCCCTACCCCCCAAAAAGCAAAAAAAGAAAAAACAAAAAAGTATTCTAGCATTTTCCTTTCCTTTTCTTTTTTTTTTTTTTTTTTTTTTTTGGCTGTGGGAAATTGCCCTAACCTGTGAACCGGTGTTGAGGAGCCAATGAGACATGGACATTACCCTTTGAGTCCCAGGTTAGGCATTGTGGGAAATCTGAGCCACCCAAGAGATAACAAACATGTCAGATCTAACAGTAGCTAAAATGGTGGGAGAAAGGAGGGAGCTTCTCAGATAAGTATTCACCCCCATCACAAGGAGAAGAGTTGGGGACTAGAAGAGTGGAAGCTTGAGATGGGTATCAGAAGTGGCCAAATATGAATTCAGCATATGTTAGTGTCCATGGAAGATGGAGATGGAGATACTCTACCCCAGTGCAATGGTAATATCAAGGAAGAAGAGAGAAATCCATAAAATAAACTAAGGAATCTGGGCTGCAAGTAGATGGGCATTGCAGCTGAAAGTTTGTGATATCCACCAGTCAGGATGCCGGCAGGATGTGTGAACCTTATTTAATTGAACAAACCTTTACCTCAGTTGTCTGCGAATGACAGGCTGAAGGAACAGCTTTCTGAAGGTGGACTATAAGAAGTGATGTAAGGTAAGAAATGAGATGGTGATACTAAAAGGTCCAAGTGTCAGCCCTCAGAAGATACCCTACTGTTGAGACAATGGCACAAGTGGTGGAATTTTTTTTTTTTGCTCCATTCCTAACACACAGAGCCAAGGACTGGATAAAAGAGAGAGGGAAAGGCATTCATGGTGACCATTGATTTAACGGTATTGTAAGGACCAGTAAATGGTCCCACACATTCTACCAGGAAGCAGTTGGTAATGGGGCATATGATGACTCTATGGCCATGAAAGCTTCACGTGATGACTCTGGACAAGATCAAGAAAGGATTCTAGATCTGGTAAGATTTTATTGGCCCCAGATGCTATGGATGTCACAAAAAAGTGTGAGGTTTATGATATCTGCATGCAAAGAAGAATACTACCAACCTAAGCTATGCATTTGGAAAATACAAGTACTAAGAAATCTCAGGCACTTGTCTCCATTCACTTTCACTCTCTGGGAGAAGATAATAAGAACATTAGCTGGGTTTTGGTGATGACTATTTATTTCATAATGTATACTTATGCATAGTCATACTGGAGCCAGAAAGTTTCTAGGGTACCTAAAATGTATGTGTGGGTAAAATATTTCTCAATGTAGATTTCCTGCCCAGATCCATTTAAAACTGAGGCAAAGACTTTGGAAGAATGCTGGTAAGATGTTAGTTTTGACTAGCATCCAGAAGTCTAAAAGTGCACCTTACAATCTCAAAGACACCCATAGGTTCAACGTTTAAAACCCTGCAAATCATGTTGGGGACACTGGAACTGAAACAAAGATCTTAGTGAAGCCAGCATGTGATGTTCCTAATACACATGTACAACTCTACCAGGAATGGCACCATAGACTTTACTGAAACTGCCAGTGGTGGGAACCAAAGCCACCTATTGGCTCATGCATTAGAAACTATGAGATGAGAGAGACCACAGACACTCACAACCAATAAATCTTTTGTCTGAGAGATATTGCCTAGCTATTACTTTACTTCAGGGGAGGTCTGACAGCAACAAATGATAGTATGATGCCAAAAATTCACTGTCAAATGTTCAGTAAGGACAGAGTTTTGCTAAGTTTTGGTGGGGTGGCTAGGTGGTTCAGTGAACAGAGCACTGGCCTTGGAGTCAGGAGGACCTGAGTTCAAATCCAGCCTCATACACTTAACACTAGCTGTGTGACCTTGGGCAAGTCACTTAACCTCAACTGCTCTGCCTTCCCCCCTCCAAAAAACAAAAAAGAAAGAAAGCTTAGTATTCATGGGACACATGAATTAGTAGATTAATCTAAAGTTATCTTGGGCCTAATTGGGGATAAATTGAGCAACTTCCTCATTTACAGAGTAGTAAATGCACTTTGGTGACATTGGTAGCCAGCTTGAATCTGCCACAAGTTCAAGTTTAGAAATTCATGATTTGAGTTCTGATGGAGGAATATAGCACTTCTGTGCAAGCACCATGCATGTACTATAGACATATTTGTCTTTTAGCTATGCATAATTTTTCAGTTTATTTCTTTGTGTTATATGCAAAGTTCTATTTGCGCAAGACTTGCATGCTTTATTATTCTGTAAGCCTACTGATGTTGCTTGTTAATGCTTTGCTTATTTCTTTTTTATGCACATTTGCTAGTGTCCTGTGGATCTGCATGGACTACTGGGTTATGTGCATGTAATATGCCCTGCTTTTAATTTAGACCTAAATTAAATTTAGACACTTAAGCAATCTGCCAAATGATGCTTTATTCTGTGCTATGTCTATTGAATGAATTGTTGATTATCTGGTCTGTTGAGTTAATCATCCTTATTCTGTTAAGGGCTGGTGCTTATTTTGATGCTATGATGCATAATTGCAGACGTCAAATGTACTTGCAATGATTTTTCAAGGGACTATGGAATTTATGACCCTGGGAAGGCATATAATAATGTGTTGGTATTTCCAGAAAGATCTGCACACTGGAGATGGATGTGTGATGGTCTGCAAGCAGAAGTGTCCCAGCACTTTGCCCTTTCTCAACACCTACCTTCCCCACCAAAACCTCCCCTTCCTTCTTCTCCCCTAGGATTCTCACTAAACTAGGGGCTGGTAGAAGGAAATGAATGTGACTGATGTACCTGTCTTCCCAGCTAAGAAACTATGAACAAATGAAGTCACCCAAGAGGAAGAAAACATGCTGGCACCAAAGTGCCAAAACAAGAAAGGAATTGCAGGGATAGGTGCTGCTACCACAAAAAGCAGCAGAGCTAGAGACAAGAAGAGCAGAAACTTCAGAGACATGCCATCAGCCATCATGCTAGCTTGGCAGATAATGTACAAGATGTTTTTGTATGAATGCTGTGCCACTGAAACCATTCCATGGACTGCAGACCAGCAAGAGGTAATTCTTTCATATGTACACTGTTATTCAAACTTTAAATATCATAATATATTGTAATGTAACAATATGAAAGGCAATATGGTGTAATGGATAGATAGCCAGTCTGAGAAGCAAGAGATCTGGGTTCGAGTCCTGCCTCTGATACCTACAGGTTTGTGATCCTGAATAAGTCATTTAACCTTTCAATGACCCCAGGAAACCCTGTAAGAATATAATTTACAGAGTGGATTCTGATTTGGATTTGTAGAGAGAGATTCTTCATCAGGAGTTCCCAAACCAATGAAATAACAAATTGAGTCTCAGCTCCTCCATCAGTATTTTGACAGAAGTATTCTGGCGTATTTACCTTTTTGATTAGTCCACAAAATAAAGTAATTTTTTTTGGCTTCTTGGAGAGGGGAAGGACTTGCCCAAGGTCACATGGCTAGCAAGTGTTAAGTGTCTGAGGCTGGATTTGAACTCAGGTCCTCCTGACTCCAGGGCCAGTGCTCTATTCACTATACTACCTAGCCACACCAAAATAAAGTAACTTATTGAGAAAGACAATTATTTTCCTTAGTTTTCAGGCACATTTTCTTCATTACTAGTAGTAGAAATCATATAGGAAGTATAAGGATGTTACCAGAATAATATCAACTGACTTTTATATAGCATGCTAAAGTTTGCAAATTATTCTACCTACATCTCATTTGAGCCTCACAACAATCCTGTGAAGCAGGCATAATAATCATAATTACTAATATTTACATAGCACTCACTGCATGTCAGGCATTGTGCTAAGCACTTTACAAACTCTGTCTCATTTGGACCTCACAACAACTCTTGGAGATAGTTATTATTATTCCCATTTTACAGATCAGGAAACTGAGGCAAACAGAGGGTAAGTGACCCAGGGTCACATGGATAAGTGTCCAACCAGATTTGAACTCACTACAAGTCTTATGATCTCCCATTTGCAAAAGAGAAAATACAGTCTTAGAGAAGATGGATAACTGGTCTGTGGTCACATAGCTATTAAGTGCTACAGGGAAAATTTGAACAAATGTCTGCCCTCTGACTCCCTATCTCACACTCTGACCATTCAATCTGCCATTCATGTAGCAAGGCATTTCCTTACTTCTTTTCCTCCAGATGAAATAGTCTTTGCCTCTCTAACGTCCTCTGAAGCTGTTGAAGAGAAGCAGGGATGGCTTCCTATCTCTTTCAGGACAGTCCCTCACCAAGTCACAATTTGGGGGGATTTGGCTTTTTACATGTCTTTTTACATGTCTCAGGTCATGTAAGACTCTGGGCTAAGATTCCCCTCTCACATCAGAGCTTAGACCTGAGCTGATGTCCCTGCTTGAGACACCCATCCTTAAAAATGCTACAATCTCTTCTTCAGCCATCTGTACCCAGTGTAACTTGGTTGTTTTTTTCAAAAGGCAGATTTATCTCCAAAATCGTTGTTAAAGGAGGTGCTAGGAGTAGCTCTGCCTGAGTAACTGTGTTATCATTTAAATTTATCTTATCAAAACAAGAATCCAGCTGCTTTCAGAGGGAAGTTAACAAATGTTCAGGAAATCGATGGGCTGGCTACTTCAGTTAAGTATGCACTGAATAAATTATGACAGATTATATAATCTAGAGCTAGGTTACTAAGGGAGAGAAGAGTTAGCAACGTGTTCTCTGCTGCTCCTCCTTGGGAGGATGGGAGGAGGAGAAAAGATCCAAATCCAAAGAAAGGCCATTTTACAATCACATTTCCTTTAGCCTAGCACAAGGTTCCAAGGGATGAATGGTTTTTTCCTAGTAAGTAATTTAAATGATGTATTGCTTGCTAAATTGTTTATAGTTTTTAATGGGTTATTGTGAGGTATTATGCAAATTAAAAGTTATTGGTCTCCTGTAAATAACAAAAAGGATCTCAAAATATTTATCCAGTGATTTATAACTCCTCAGGTGATCGAAGAAGGTAATTTGGCTCATTTCTTGAGTTTCATGAATTGGGATAATTTTTTTAAAAGCTGGTTTTACATGCAAAAATACCCCAGAATGAAAGTCATTCCATCCTTATATATTATGCCTCCACTGTTATTTCAAATATTCAGGATATACTTTTTATTTTATTTTTAATGCTTAGTATAATATGTGCAGCTCAGATCAATGAAATAGCTTTTACTTGAAGGTCATTGGCTTATAGTGCTCACTAAATACTGAAAGTCAAAATTCTTCTTTAATTTGAACCCACAAAATTCGAACCTAAAGCTGTTGAGAGTTCCAGTATGATTTTTCCATCACTTTACTTTTTAAAGGCATTTTTAAATTTAATAACATTGGATTCTATACCACTGGGACAAAAGTTTCCAACAATACCCTTGTTCTTTTTCTCTGCTATCCTACTGAACAAATTTACCTTCTCCTGGAGGATGACTGGCTGCTTGGTGATCTTCCATTTACCCAGGGCTTTAACATCAGTGATGGCGGTAATGTCCGTCTCTTTTTTTTTTCAAACATTGTTAGCCCTTTTCTGATCCCTGATCAATGTACACAGGTTGTCAGAGTTGACATTTGGGCAAAAGTGATGGTTTTTCTTCAAGTAGTAATGCTGCATCCCAACCTTCCCAAATATATAGGATATCTAAGTTGATTTGATGGTTGTAGCCAAGACCACCTATATTGCCTTGTCCCCCAAAGTGCTTCAGGAGCTTACCCAATGAATCCATGGTCATGGTGAATATGCCAGGAAGCTTCAGATTCTTCTTCAGTCTGGAAGGAAAGGAAACTGTGTAGCAAATTTGGGAAGAAGAGAAGAGTGAGATATAAAGTGAGGCTCTCTACTACTGCCTTATAAATGATGGAGTTCTCTCTTTTGCTACCTAAATGTCATCATCATGGGTTGCATGCAAACTCCTGTAAAGGGCTTGTCCCAGTTGGCTCTATCATACCACCAAGGCATGCCCACATGGCTGAAGCTTACTTCAGATTATATTAGAAAACACATCTACAAGCTGGTCAAGAAGGGCCTGATGCCATCCAGATTGATGTGATCCTGAGGGTTTCTTATGGCATGAAACAAATATGCTTTATAACTGGCAACAAAATTTTTTGAGAATTCTAAAGTCCAAGGGACTTGCCCCTGATCATCCTGAAGATCTTTGTCACCTGATCAAGAAAGATGTTGCTGTCTGGAAGCATCTTGAGAGAAGCAGGAAGGATAAGGATTCTAAATTCCATCTGATTTAACAATAGTCAAATTCACCAGTTGGCTCAGTACTACAAGACAAAGAGAGTGTTCCCACCCAAGTGGAAATATGAATCATCTGCAGCCTCCGCTCTTGTTGCATAAATTTTGGTTTATGTACTAAAATAATAAAGTCACATTTAACTGAAAAAAATAAATAAATGATGGTGTTCGTGTCTACCTTTTAGAAACCTCTCATCACAGTCTTTGCATCCCCATGTCCACTGAATTGTCTTGCAAAGGATCATCATGTAGCAATGTCTTGGGATGGCTAAGTAGATGGGATGCTGCAGATGGATACCCATGGGTCAGAAAGAAATTCTACAATTTTGGGGGGGAGGCTATGTGGCTCAGTGGCTCAGTGAATAGAGCACCGGCCCTGGAGTCAGAAGGATCTGAGTTCAAATCAGATACTTAACACAAAACTTGCCGTGTGACCTTGGGCAAGTCACTTAACCCCAATTTCCCTGCCTTCCCCCCTGCAAAAAGCAAAAAGAAGAAAAAAGAAAAAGAAAGAAATTTTACAGTTTTCTACTTGTCCACCCTGAATATGGGACTCCTGGAATCTGACTTGTGGAAGCTGACACCTCCCATCCTAAAATATTGGGAGGTGGAAGGACAAGAAGCTAAGATGAAGGAGGTTTGGAGGCACAGGAACAAGAGAAAGAGCATTTGGAAGCCAAGAGACTGAGAAAGGAGAAGAAATATTAAATCAAGAGTAAAGAAGCCACGGAAAATAGTTTCCATGGTAGCAGGAGAGATCATTAGTTCAGGACTCAAAATATGAAGCATGCCTGGGTCTATACAGCTTCTCAGGGTTAGCACCAAAGCGGAAATTTTCCATTTGCCTTTTTTCCTTCCCTCTCTCTTTTTTGAGAGGTGTGTGCCTGATATTTCCTGGTGAGAGATTTATCTCAGTTTCTTAAAAATTTGTTTTTTTCTTTTTACTTTATCGCTTGAGAAGGCAATTGTGATTAATAATGTTAACCATAATCTGCGTGTGGCATTGGTCAAATATAGCGGATGGGATAATTGTACTGAGAAAGGTAAAAAGATAGATTTAAAACTGGCATTTTCCCAGAATGCTATCTATGGCTGAGGGCTCAGAGATGTGGTAGAATACTATTGATGCATTTTCACAACTTGTCAGGACAGAGATATTACTACACTAGGACCCCTATAAGGTAAGAGTTCTTTGCCTTTTCTGAGTGTCATGGACCCCTTTGGCAATCTGCTGAAGCTTATAGGTCCCTTCTAAGAAGCACATTTTTAAATTTATGAAAGAAAATACATGGGATAACAAAGGAAACCAATTATTTTAAAATATAGTTATCAAAATGTTTTTAAAAACAAGCTCATAGACTATAGGTTAAGAACCCCTGCTCGATTATTTTCTGATGACTTCAGAAAAACCTAGGAAGACATATGAACTGATGCAAAGCCAAGTGAGCAGAAGAGAACGTTGTATAATAATAGCAATATTGTAACAACGACCAACTGTGAAAGAATGAACTTCTCTGATTAAGACAATGATGCAGGTCAATTCCAAAAGACCCATGATGAAAGCTGCAGTCTGCCTCCAGAAAGAAAACTAATGAACTCTGACTACAGATCAGAGCATAATTTTTAAATTTTTTTCTTGTTTTTGTGTATGTGTTTTCTTTTGCAGCATGGCTAATATGGAAATGTGCTTTGTATGACTTCACATGTATAATCCATATCATATGGTTTGCCTTCTCAAGGGCTGAGGGGGAGTTGGGAGAGAGAAAGAATTCAGAACTCAGTTTTTTTTAATGAATTTCAAATATGTTTTTACATATAGCTGGGAAATTTTTAACGAAATAAATAAAAATATATTTTGAAAAAAAGAACTCCTGCTCCAGGCAGTGAATAAGAAGCAATGGTCAAGATGGCCTAAGTAAATGAGCTAGTATTGAGGTAGAGACTTTGCCATTTTCCTTTCCATTGATTCCATCTGCCTTGTTTGAAAGGAAAGTCACATCTCCAAAGAATAAGAGGTCAAAGGACTAGCTATCTTCCTTGTACTCCTCCTTGTGTGGTCACTCAAGGACGAGCACAAGGAAGATAGCTCCATTCACCAGCAAAACAACACACCACCATATCACTAGAAAATTAGGATAAGAAATTTAGAGCTAGAAGGGGCCTTAGAGTCTATTTAACCCAACCCCCTAATTTTACAGATGAGGAAACTGAGGCCCAGAGAGGTGAGGTGACTTGGCCAAGTAAGTGTTTCATAAACACATGTTCAATGAGTTGAGAAGGACAGAAGGAGCTTTCACACACTTGTAGAAACAAAGGGAAGGAAACGCCTCCTCTTCCCAACTCCAGGGATGTATGCTTCAGTTTTACTTTGCCCTTCCTTCCCCTGCTCGGACCTGCAATCCCAAGCAGAAATGTGGCTGGGTAGTGGATCCTGACATTTTGTGACAGAACTGTTTCCCTTTGTCTTTTAATCATAACTTAAGCCAGTAACATCCAGTGCAAAAGGCCATAGTCTTTGGCAAGTTCCATATTTATCAAATCTTCTGCTGAGGGCTACATGCAGATAGCTTATTTTCTGAATCAAAAATTGCCACATATAATCTAGCAAATTATATTCCTTTCGTAGAACCATTAAAAGTATACTCTTCTTGACATCAGGAGGAAGCATAAGGGCTTCCACTCATCCAGCAGCTGTGTTGTTTGAGGAGGGAGAAAGAAAAGAAGAGAAGCCAACTTCTTTCTCTCCATATGAGGTAATGTTCAATTTAAGAAACATCTATTAAGGGCCTACGATGTCTAGAAGGCATGGGGAACCTAAGGCCTAAAGGTCACACGTGACATTCTAGGTCCTTGGGTGTAGCCTTTTGCTTGAGTCCAAGTTTTACAGACCAAATACTTTTATTAAGGTGATTTGTTCTGTGAAGTTTGGATTCAGTCAAAGGGCTGCACTTGAGGACCTAAAGGGCCACATATGGCCTTGAGTCTGCAGGTTCCCTACCCCTGGACCTAAGTAAGGCATTGGGCTAATTATTAAGAATGCAAAGATAAATAAGCATACATACAAAAGACCAATCTTCAATTTTTCCAATTCAATTCAATAAATATATACTAAGTACCTACTATGTGCCAACCACTGTGCTAATTTAATTGATGGTAATACCCTATTTCTCAAACTAAAGGAGAGAAAACTAGGAAAAATAAAATAAGTGCAACTCTTAGGCAATTTTAACTCCTCTACTTCTCATACCTGTTTCTTCCTATTTCTTACTTCTCACCTAGAAGAACTGAAACAACTCAAAAGACATGTGAGACTTAGAGGATCTATACCAATTGTTCTCATGGACTATCTATGCCCAACCTGTGGTAGAGCAGTGTGAGCTCAAATTGGTCTGATCAGCCACAGTTGGACACATTGATTCTTGACTCTAATGTAAGGATGTAATTCTGGTCCTCTTTGAGAAGGAAGGACAACAATCAATCAACCAGTCTTTCTACTTTTATAATATGGTTATGACCCCACCCCTAATTCATATAATCACAAATGACCCAGATACCTCCACTAAATCAATTAAAAGTAATTAATATTGAACGATTAATAATGGTTAATTAAAATAAATTAATAATCAAAAGTATAGACTCTCAAACTCAAAAAATACAGAAAACACATCTCTCACGAAAGGCAGCTTGGCAGCAGGGGATCATCGAGGCAGGACAGGTGCGGAGGCCAGCCCAGCCTGAAACCAAAAACCTTGGCCAGGCCCCTGGGCAGTAGGAAGGAGCCAAGCCAAGCCAAGCCGCAGCCAGTCTACAAGAGAGAAGATCTACAGCCTCCAGCAACTCCTTGGTAGGCATTACCAAGGTATGAAAAACAGGGATTAAAGAAAGGTGTAAAAAATAGGGATTAAAGAAAGGCAGCTAGGCAGGAGGGGCTCATCCCGCAGGCCTGCAGGCCGGGTGCTGAGACCAGCCCAGCCTAAAACCGCCTTGCGGCCAGGCTCCAGGGTGGCCAGGAGGAGCCAAGTCTCCCAAGCCACAGTGAGTCTACTTCAGAGAAGATCTAAAGCACCTGAGGGAATCTTCACATCCAGCAAACCAGGATTAGAGACGGTCAGTGAAAGTGAAAGTAAAACTTTGAAACTTAATTTGGGGGAGGAAAAGCAGTTCGGCCAATCTGCCCCGGGGGCAAGGAAGCAGTGGGGGAAGGGAACTGCTGTAACCAGTGGCGGCCCCCACTGGGCTGCTTCAGAGTCCCTGGCCTGCAGACTCCACAGGGGGGCTGAATCAATTGATCAAGGCCAAGTGCTCTTGTGTTGAGCGGCC
>CM053593.1:246164303-246179792 GCA_028646575.1 Pseudocheirus occidentalis | reverse complement strand
TATATATATATATATATATATATATATATATATATATATATTTAGAACACTTGATCTGATTCTTTCCCAAATTTTTTATTCTTTTATGTTGTAGTCTGGTCACACCCACCATTGCCTTTTAAATAATACTCACTTTTAATTCTTGGAATACCATAGTATTTTCGCATCTTTTTTCATATTCTTTATTCCTAATCCATACTTTGCCATTCTTGCCTATTGGTACCCTTGAGTTGAAGACACTAAGTACCATATGTATTTTTATTCAATTCTACTAAAAGGTTCTTCAGATAATTTCTTTACTTCTTCATCCTCTCCAATAAATTTTGGTGTATAATCAGTAGTTATTTTCATGTTTACCATTTGGTAAATATTTAACATGAGCACTGGAATATGGAATAACCAAGTATCTGATACCGTCATGTTCTTGTTTCCTTTGGACTATTTTTTAAAAAATCATCTGTAATAGTTCTTTATTTAGCTCTCCAAAGAGAGTCTGTGGCCCATTCTTCCAACCAAAACCATTTTTTGCCATTTTTTAAACCATTACTATCACTTCCAACAAGACAATAAAACCAATCAATACATCAACCATATCTAATAGTATGTACAATAGTCAACACCCACAGTTCCTCACTTCTGCAGAAAAAGAAGGGAGGTATGTTTTCTCAATTCTTTTGTGGAGACAAATCTGGTCATTAAAATTATAGAGTGTTAATTTTCTTTTTGTTCTTGTTTGTTGTTCTTTTCATTACGAGTATTAAACTTATGGTCTTCCTTGTTCAGTTTATTTTCTATTGCATTACTTCATATTGGTTTTTTTGTGATTCTCTGAAATCTTCATCATTTTATGGCACAGTAATATCCCCATTACACTTATCTACCGTGATTTATTTAATCATTCCCCAATTAATGGATAATTATTTTATTTCTACTTCCATAATGTCAAAAAAAGTGCTACCATGAATAGAGTGGAATATTTTTTAAAAAATTTTTACATATTTGGTGTATACATCTAGCAATTGGATATCTGAGTCAAGAGATATGGATTTTTAAATTTGTTTTTAATTGTAATACCAAACTATTTTCTGAAATGACTGGACAATATTCCTGTCTTACAATGGCCTTTTCAAAACCATATACTTCTTTTGTTATTTTTGCAAAATTATTGGATGTGAGGCAAAAACTCAAGTTATTTTGATTTGCATTTCTTTTATTATTAGCAATTTCGAGCAATCTTTCATATTAATAATCTATGATTCTTTTTATCCTTTTCAGGAAGTGTTTTTAGAGCCTTTAACCACTTATCCATTGGGGAATGGTTCTTGATTTCACATATTTGTGCGAATTCTCCATTTATCTTGACTATTTGAACTTTATTGACCACATTTAATGCAAAGATTTATTCTTATTTGAGTAATATTGACTTTGTTCAGTAAAAAGGCATTTCAATTTCATGTAATTTTAGTTATCTATTTTTATCTTGTATGATTTGTATATTTGAGGGATAAGAATTTTCTCCAAAACATGGCTGCATACCTGACTTTCTTCTCTTCTAATTTTGGAGGTATGAGGGAATCTTTTATATTGAAATTACATAGCCAATTTGAGTGTATCATGATATATTATATGTTTCTTGTCTTGACACTATTTTTTCTAACCTGCTTTCCAGTTTTTCTTGTTGAATAGCATTTCTTTTCTCAAGTAATTTGTGGTTTATGGTTCATTAAACTCTGGTTTACTGTAACAGCAAGCACCCTAGCATACCCAGGATGGCCTGCTAGCACAGGTTCTCTGATATGCTTTTCCAGGAAAGACTGATCAAAAGAGGGTTAACAATCCTACTTTTAATCACACTCACTAGTTCAGGGGAAAAGTCAGCACCCCAAAAGTCAGAGAAAATATAAGCAGAGAAGATACAGAGAAATTAGCATAAAGACCAACAGACAGAGCTCTGACTGCCTGAATCAAAACAATATTGCTACACACTTTACATATACCACTGTAGACTTTACATCTGAGCAGTCAGGGGTCTGAACATGTGGCTACTCAGAGTCTCAACCAGGTAATCAAATGGTCCTTCTCATACACATACCTCCAAAGCAAAATACCAACTCTGAGTATATATACACTTCTCAGAGTCAGAAGGCATCACAACCTTCATGACTCAGTGCCTAATTAACTTAGCGCCAAAGATTGTAGAAACCTTCCTACAAGCAAGCCTGCCCCTAAGCAAGCTCCTACTTAGGCAAGGCGGTACCCTAATGGGCTCCCTGTGAGGCCTATTAATGGGGGGGGGGTGAAGATTTTATTAATGGGATCATTAACATTACAGTTAAAGAGATCAATTGATTCTAATTCTTGCTTACCTAGTCTCTTCCACAAACCTACTTTTCTTTATTTTAACCAATAACAAATCATTTTGATGATTACAGTTTTATAATGTAATTTGACATAAGTAGTTGATATTTTCTCTTCATTGCAACTTTTTTTCTTTTTTTTCCTTGAAATTCTAGACATTTTGTTCCTTTGAATAAATTCTGTTATTATTTTGTTCAATTCCACAAAGTACCCCTTTGGTATTTTTATTGGCATAGCCCTCAATCTTCAAATTAAAGTAGTAGTATGTTTTATTTTATTTGGTGCAGACCAATCATGAGAAATGCATATCCCTCTAATTATTATTTTTCTTTAAAGAGTATTTTTTTGTTTTGTTCCTGTGTCATAAGCATGTCTTGTTAGATAGATCCATGTAGTTTATGTTGATGACTCAGTCATTTTCAGTCTTGTCCAACTCTTCATGACACAATTTGAGGTTTTCTTGGCGAAGATACTGGAGTTGTTTGCCATTTCCTTCTCCCGCTCATTTTATAGATGAGGAAACTGAGGCAAACAGGGTTAAATGACTTGCCTAGGTTCACACAGCTAGCAAGGGTGTAAGGTCAGATTTAAACTCAAGAAGAAGAGTCTTCCTGACTCTAGCCTTGGCAATCCATTCACTGTGTCACCTACCTGTGTTGTGTACATTTTATTGCTATTTTGACTAAGATACTTCAGGAAATCTTGGTAATGAGAGGAGAGAAAAATATAAAAAACATGAGATGGAATGAGATGGAAAATAAAATGACTATAGAAATGATAAATCAAAAAATAGTGATTTAAAAAGACTAACATTATTAACAAACTGCTAAGTGATTTTTTAAAAAGGAGGAAAAAAATTAAAAACACGGTGTGAAAAGTTGAAGTTACAAAAATAACAAAGACAAAAAGAATTGTCAGTGCCCTGTAGACATAATTTTTTTCAGCAAATGAAAAAAGTAAGAGAAATAAAAGATTAACTAAAAAAATTAAGCTAGATGAACATAAAATAGTGTTCTTGAACAAACAAATCATATAAAATAGAATGAAATTACCTAAAAAAAATTAAAAGGAAAAAAACACTTGATTTGAATGAATTTATAAGTAAATTCTATCAAATATTTTAAAAGTAAATTAGGCTACATAAATTATTCTCAGAATTGAGGGGAAACATTTTAATGAATTCTATATGGAAGTAATATCTCTAATTTCTTAGGCAGAGATGAATGGCACAGAAATTGAACTATAGGCCTATTATCAGTAATGATTATTGATTTTAAAATTTTAAATAAAATCCTAGCAAAAAGATAAGTGTTTACCCCAAAAATCATTCAGTATAATCAAGTAGGAGTTGTATTAAAGATTAAAGAATGGTTCAACATTAGTAAAACCCACAATTATATTGAAAGTAAAACTACCCAAAATCACATGGACCTTGCTTTTTTTCCATCTTACTTTTTCCTCCCTTATTTCCAAGATTTCCTTTGTTGTGGTTGTTTTGGCCTTAGTTGTTGAGGGGGGGGTCGAGAGGGGAGAGGGTTGTTTGTGTTTTAATACCATACTGTCCATTAATCCCCCCCTTTTTTTTTGGTGGTGGGGAGGCAATTAAAGTTAAGAGCCTGGGGTTATACAGCTAGCAATTATCTTAGTTCAAATCTGGACTCAGGTCCATTAATCCTTATTTTTCTATTTTGTTAATGAATATTTTCAGAAATAGGCTATTTCCACAGGACTATTCAGTTGCATCACAGAAATATGTATGCATCTTTGTGAGTTATGTATGGTTGTTTTGTTTGGTTTTTTGTTTGTTTGGTTTTTTTTGCTTTTTGGAAGGCAGTTGGGGTTAAGTGACTTGCCCAAGGTCACATGGCTAGTTTTTGTGTTAACTGTCTGAGGCTGGATTTGAACTCAGGTCCTACTGACTCCAGGGCCAGTGCTCTGCTCACTGCACCACCTAGCCACCCCCTGTATGTTTTCTTAAGGCAACATATTGTTGCATATTTTTTAAAATCTATTCTGAGACTCATTTTAAAGGTAAGTTCAGACCACTTAAATTCATGGCTATAATTTTTATGTGACTTTCTTTTCATCATTTCCTGCTATATTAATTGTTTTAGCAGCATTGAATACAATTCCACTTATTTCAGTGGTATCCCTCCTAAGCTAGTCTTTGTACACACAAGCACACATGTACACATCTCCTCCCATAAATGTCTCCAGTTTAATTGAGATAAACTTTTTAAGCATTGCCACCAAACCCTCCCTTCAGATAACATCTGGCCTAAAGATGTCCTACTCCTCCCCACTACTTACATTTACTATTAGCTTGAACTTCATTTGAGCAACCGCACTTAAGGTACAAAAGTTCTTTCCTTTAATTCCTTCCCTCCATTTTGAGCAATGTTTTATATCCCCTTTATCAACCTCTATGGGGATCTGGCAATCATATACTTATTACTGTTTCCTAAATGTTGCTCGAAGAAGCTAGGACCATAAAAAGACATATTCCAGCTTTGCATAGTAAGATAGTATAGATAATAATAAAATAATATAAATTATTTGTCTATTTCAATTTACTATTTTACTTATTTTTAACTTGTTATGGTTACTTTTTGTGGTCAGTATGGATATTAAAAGGTCTCTGTTAACTTTACAGTCTTCCTCTTGAAAATATAGAAAAACAGTATTGAAATTTTTAGTTTTCTGCTATAATTAAGTACATTTATTTGATAGATTTTAGAGTTTCACTTTACACACTATAAAGCACTTTATTTTAGGGGATATTTTTAAAAGAATTTTTATTAACATTTTTTTGTTTTTACATCACCTAAAATTTCCCCTGTATCTCTCCTTTCCTCCCAGAAAGTGTTCCAATGTAACAAAGAATATTTCAAAGAAAAAAAAATAAGAAAGAGAAAAAACAATGAGCAAAACCAATCAACACTTCAAAAAATTTTGAAATATAAAATTTTTTACCCTCAAGGACTTCTCCCCCTTTACAAAGAATTAGAGGGAAGTCTCCTCTCATATAGCTTCTTTAGGACTAAGCCTGTTCTTTGTAATTGTGAAGCATTCCCTTCAAATTGTTTGCTAGCTAGTGTCCTTTACATTTATGTCATTATAATCTTCATGTACACTATTTTCTCTGCTCTCTTTACTTTCCTCTCCAATAGTTCATGTAAGTCATTCCATGCTTCTCTATATTCATAATATTTGTGATTTCTAATAGTATAGTAAAATGCCCTTATATCAATGTACTATAATATACAATTCCCCAATCAGTGCTCATTTACACTGTTTCCAAATTTTTGCTATCACAAGAAGTGCTGATATAAAGAATAATAACTAGCATTTATATAATACTCTGACATTTGCAAAACAATGTATGCATATCTCATTTGATCCTTACAATACTGGGAGGTAGGTGTTATTATTATCCCTACTTTATAGATTAGGAAACTGAGGAACAAAGAGGTATAGCTACTTTTAGAGGGTCACTAAGCTAGTGTCTGAAGCAAGATTTGAATTCAATTCTTCTTGCCTGTAAATGCATTGTACCACCTGGCATCTATGAATATTTTGGGATATATGGTATCAAATGTCAAAATATATATAAAATGCTTTGCAAATCTTAAAGTACTATATAAATGCTCATTATTGTTATTATATAGGAATTTATCTCCTTGGGGTACATGCCTAGTAGTTGAACCTCTGGACTAAAGTATATAAACATTTTTATATCTAGTGAATTTTTGAAAAGTTATGCTCTGTTTTGTTACATAGACAACCTGGATTAAAATCTCATCTCCTTTACTCTCCTATGTAGACAGCTCTCACTATTGAAGTCACAAAAAATATTAAAAGAAATATCAGTACCACATAGATGTAATCATTTGCTTTATTCCTACATTAGGAAAACTTCTATTATTTTCCTACTGGAAATTATGCTAGCTTTTGGTATCATATATGATTTTCTAGGTCAACATACAGTCAGCAGAGGTCCATTACAATTATTTGAGTGTGACACCACTGATTTAGGGGATCCCTTTCTTTCCCAACCCCTTCATGGAATTCTTAATCTTTGCTAAAGCACTATTCTCTTCTAGAAACTTGGGCAATATTATAGTGGATGCAAAACTCTTTAAACATTCACTTTGAAAATTTGGAGAGAGAGAGAGAGAGAGAGAGAGAGAGAGAGAGAGAGAGAGAGAAAGAGAGAGAGAGAGAGAGAGAGAGAGAGAGGAAAAGAAAAAGAAAGACTTGTAAAGGGACTTACAATATTATCAGCCATGTTTCTGTGTAGACAGGAGTTGGATTATTTTTCTATTAGCAAAAACAGGGAGGCAGGCAGGACAAATGCAGAAGCTGAAGGAAATCAGGATCTTTCTTCTGCCAAAATTCAAGCTAGCCTCTTTATTCAGTAGTTCTCAAAACTAGATTGAGGATGAATGAATGCAACAGAGATTGTAAAGTCCCCAGATGAAAGCCATTCCAGCAGTTCAAAGTATCATCTTATACTTTATCACAAGGAAAAATGCTGAGGTATTTTAAAGTTTGGATTATGGGTGTTTTTCTTTAAATTATCAACTTTGCCTTTAGAACCCTTGCTTTCCAAAGCCAAGCTCAAAGCTAAGCAATCTATTTCTTGCTTCTCTGCAGCATAAATTGGTTTTTACATTTTAAGACCAAGCAGATTGCAATAGTATTTTTGTCCTATTTTCTTGAACCTTAAAGTAGTAACAAGAGTCAGAGCCTTCATGTAGCAACAGACCCTGAAATAAAAACAAAAGCCATGGTCTTTGGAAGATGATGCCAAGCTCTCAGCAAGAACTTGTGTCTTCCTAAGTATATTGTGAAAAAGTTGCAATGCAAAGTCTCATTTTTTGAGAGTGTCTGACATGCCGTCTAATCCTACCAAATTTGAATTTGCTTTCATGTTTTGTCCCAGTGAATACTTGTGGAAGAATGGCTGGTGTGTTCTGAACACTGTGCTCAACACTGAAATTACTGAGAGAAATAATCATCTGCAATAGTTTGGGAAGAATTGCTTTGGAATTGTGTATCATATAACTCTGAGTTTTCATAAAGTTCAATGTTCTGTGTAACGCCACTCCTTTCTACCAATTTGTCTACCAATAGTCCTACCAACCTTGGGAATAAGATCCTGTTTTATTGCTCTAAATCATGGAGATAAATTAGTACAGTGGCTTTATAGTATTCATATTAATTCATCAGGGAATTTTTTCACATTCTGTTGATCCTCATGTTCAACAGAGGTATTCCTAAGATGCCTATGGGGGAAAATGGACAGAGCCCTGAGCCTGAAGTTAGGAAAACCCGAGTTCAAATCCAGCCTCATATACTTCCTAGCTGTGGGACCCTGGATAATTCATGTATCTGTTAACTACTTCCATTTCCTCAACTATGAAATGAGGATAAGAATAGCCACCATCTCCCAGGGTTCTTGTGAGAATCAGATGAAATAATGTTTGTTAAATACTTAGCACAGTGTCTAGCATGTAGTACATGCTTAAGAAATACTTGTTCTCTTCCTTTCTGAGATCTTTCTGAGAATCAAAACTTTTAAAAACAACCTTCCATATTACATCTTATAACTGGTTCATCTTTAACAAATAATTGGGTTATTTTCCAAATGTTCTAATCCTGACAGTGTATACATATGTAGACGTGTGTATGTGTGCATATCTATCTATAATAGATAGATAGATGGATAGATAGATAGATAGATAGAGAGATAGAGAGATAGATAGATGATGGATGGGTGGATAGATGGATAGATACATAGATACATAGATAGATAGATAGATAGATAGATAAATGGATGGATGATGGATGGGTGGATAGATGGATGGATAGATGGATGATGGATGGGTGGACAGATGGATAGATAGATAGATAGATAGACAGAAAGATAGATAGATAGGTAGGTAGGTAGATGAGTATTTTATAGTGCATTCTGCCTTGGGTCTGGAATATAGGCTCCACTATCAGCACCCTTGATATTTGTGTCACAGACACAGCTCTAATAGCTATTAGTTAATGCTTTCAGAATAATCCATCACTAAATGTGAAAGAACATTCAATGTAATTCTATGCACTTCAGAGATCAAGCAAGCAATCAATAAACATTTAGTAAAATTTGCTATGTGCCAGGAACTGTGCTAAGTTCTACAGATACAAAAAGAGGCACAAAACAGTCCCTGTCCTCAGGGAGCTTATGACCCAATGGAAGAAACAACTAGAGACTGCACAAGAGTAAGAGTTCTGCACATTAATTGGATAACCACCTTTCCAGACAATGTATTAGGTTGGCCCTAAGACTCCAAGGAATCCAAGCATTGAGGGATGAATACCTCAAAAACACCTCTGAATCAAACCAACCCATTCTCTGGAAAGTTGGCGATACCACATTTACATTTCTAGTATGTACCTACCAAAGAGGTTTCAGAAAAACAAATAATTATGATAATAATAATTTTTTTTAAATAGCAAAGGGTAGAGCCGCAAAGATGAAGCCCCAAACTTTCATTTCTCTATAGAAGTGACTACGTGACAGAATGGATAGAATTCTGGACTTGAAATCAAGAAGACCTGAGTTCAAATCCTGCCAAAGATATTTACTAGCTGTGTGATCCTGGGCAAGTCACTTAACTTCTTTCATAACCTACTCTTCATCAGCATTACATGGCCCGAAAGCATGCAAAGTGTACATGGTCTGTGTTCAGAACCAAGGCTGCAGTGAAGTTGCCAGATGCCACATGGGCAAGTGCTGCCAGAAACACCTAGGATTTATTACACATTTGATTTTTAATTAAGTTTTGTTAGTTGCACATTGAGAAATCTTTCATTGGTGCCAAATTTTTCACTACCCTACATGGGGTCACAACCCACAGTTTAAGAAGCACTGATCTAAAGAATGTAGAGAACAGTGGGATTGCTAGTTACATAAACAGATGAACCTAGCATTGATCATCTGAAAAATTCTAAAACTGAATTATTTAATTGGTAAATGGGCATGCCATAGAACTAGTGTACATATCTTAATTTTAACACTTCTTCAAGCACAGGTCTCCTGACTCTAGGCTCTGACACAAGGCAGAAAGGAATATCTAACAAATTGGGTAGAAGAATAAAGTATGAAAAATTATTTCAACAGGCAGGACAATAGATGACAACTAACAAAGGAAAATTTTATTGGCATAAATACACACACTTCCAAAATTAAAGAAAACTTATTTACAGAATTCCAAGGTGAGGGAGTCTTACCTTAATAGCAGACCTGAGGGTTTTGCTGTAGATAACTTCAAGCTTAATCTCAGCCAATTAAAATAGTTTAGGGAAATCAGAGGATACCTTACTAGGAATGTAGTATTCTTATCCCAGGAAGTAGTAATCCTTCTGTTCACTATGCTCTTTAGAAAATGTATGAACCACTGTATTCAACTAATATGTGCTGTACCTTGAGTAAGGCATTAAAAAACTAGAGCAAGCCAAGAAAAGGATAACTGTTATATAAGAAGGTTAAAAGAATAGTAGGCAAGTAGTGGGGCAATAGGACTTAGGGAGAATCAAGAAAATATTCAAATATTTGAATATTTTCATAAAAGGCATTGGTTTCGTCCCATGACTTCTGGAGTTCTTAACCTCAGCAGCCTAGTGAAGTTTATGGAGCTTTTCTCATAATACCAGGAGAATATGACTTTATTAATATTTTTATTAATTGATTATGATTTATTAATTGCTAATATTAATTAATATGACTTAATTATTTATTATTGAAGGAAATGCTAAGTTTCAAGCAAAGGTTAGTGAGTATAAAAACATAATTTTTTATCATCCAAATTCACAGACTCCCCTGAAATCTACCTAGGTCCACGGACTGTAGGTTGAGGATCCCTGCTTAGAGGGCAAAACTAGGACCAAATGGCTGGAAGATACACAAGGGAAGATATGGGATGAATATAAGAAAACTTGAAATGATTAGATATCTCCAAATAAGAACTTCATTGCCAGATATCTCCAAATAAGAACTTCATTGCCTCGTGAGGGATGAAATTTCCATCACTGAATATATTCTAGCAGTGGCTAGATGACTCTTGTATAGAGGATTTCTGCATTGAGTTGAGCTAGGTGATCTCCAAGAATTCCTCTAATTCTGATTCTATGAATTGCATGATTAAACTGACTGGGTGATACAGAACTATTCAATCTTATAGGGTAGATATGGTGAATACAGCATTTATCATAATATTGCAAAAGATCCAAGAAGTGGCAGAAATGGGTTCAGTTTGATAGTGTTGGTGCCATATTTTTTTGATTACCAAACATGACCACAAGTGAGACAATCTTAGCATCAAGCAAATGAATTGCCCATTACAAAAACAGCGAGGTCAAAGATAGCCAAGTGATAAGAGGGGTCATCGATTCCTTGTGCCCTTTGTTATTTCATCAAGTGATTATGTGTCTAATTATGAGAAAGAAAATTAATTAGAATTTCAGCTTAAATTAGTTAGCCTGTAGCTCTCATAGGCAAACTGACATGTCTCTGATACAAAAGCCCAGTGCTCTGATTATTAATTCATAAATAGCTAACAGGAGCCCTTATTACATACTCTCTGAATTCAGGCAGAATAAAATTAGAAATACAGATAGTATCAAATAGATATGAATAACAACTATTCACAGATGATTCTTAAACAAAATTCTCCTTGGAACACGAACTTTGGGTCGAGTCTACCCACCTAACCCCAATTTCTCCACTCTACATGGTCGGACTGATCTCTCTTTAGGGATCGGATATGTATAAAAGTCACTCCCTGCTCTTTTGGGAGACACACAGAAGCATACATATATGATAATAACAGTAGCAATAGTAATTGACAGTAACAAAGTGCTTTCAGGGTGCTTTATATACCACGTTTCCTCCTAATTCTCTTCAGTCCTGTAGAGTTATACCATGTCCCCCTAACCCTGGTTCTTAGTAAGCAGTCCTTAAGACTGCCCTGCCCTAATCCTCCTTCAAGTTCAGGATGTCATCTCCTGCGTCTTCAATAATAGCCTCCTTACTATTGCTTCTTTCTTCTTCCCACAAGCCTCTTTCAAGTTCAAGGTCAGGCAGATGTGAAAACTTGGGAGTTTTTACAAACTACCCAACCAATAGGTAAACCATTTCCCAAGGGTCTCGAGTCACTGTCCCCTGTGGCTCTGGCCAAAAATTTACATTAATAAGAAGCCTGCAAGATAAATAATACCTAACTAAGGTAAGATACTGTCCCCTTTCTTCAAAAGATGAAATTGGGGTTCAGAAAAACGAAGCAACTTTCCCAAAGTCACAAAGCTAATAAATGTCAGAGGCAAAATGTGAATCTAGGTCATTGCTTACTCAGTCATTTCCTTCTGTTTAGTGATCAGCACAAAACACTGCCTCTAACAAAGCTGTGAATCAAACAAAAGGGAGCTTCTAATCCATGCCTAGTTTGAAATGAACAAACCAAGTGATGGTTCACTAGTGGGAATCAGAGAAACCTGCCCCAGTGGACAAGGATCTCTGTACCTTTCCTTGGAAGGAGGAGTTGGAAGGTGGGGTGGAAGCAAGATTTTAAAGAGGCTACACTTGCAACAAATGTATCATAATATTATATACTATAATCTAAGAGTCATCTCACCCTCACATATTCTGGGGACTTCAGAACTGATAGAATGAATAGGTGAAAATTTTATTAAGCACTAACTACACACTTAAATTAAGAATACAAATGCAAAAGTTAGTCCCTGCCTTCAACAAGCTCACATTCTAATGGGGTAGACTATGACAAGTCAGATGATAATGTCCCATCTGTGGTCCTTATCGTACAGTAGTAAAAATAGTTGTCAATGCCACTTATGTAATATCATTTTCACTGACAGAATCATCACTTTTTGATTTTGTACCATTTGACAGGATGTGGGTGGCAAAAACTTTCTTCTATGAGTCTCTATATATAAGGTATGGATATAGCACCTGTAGGAGTATTTGCCAGGCTGTTGCTTCCCAACAAAGTGGGCTAGAAGCATTGCTGTTCCCAAGACTCTTAGGCTCATGATACTGAACTATCTCCATCAAGGTCTGAGGGGAGAAGGCAGTCAAGATGGTGGTAGTGATTTGCCTTGCCTAGCAAATACTACCTCCTGTCACTCCCTCAAGGGTACTTGCTGCTTGTACAAGGGTACAAGCCAGTAGGCTGCTTGACTATCCTATATGTGGAAGCTGGATAACAGTGACAGTAGTTGGTCTCTTTTCAACAGGAGCTGCTTCCTCAATGATGACTGCAAGGTCTGAGCTGGAAATAGGACCTGTGGTCTGGAAGGGGCTGCCACTCCCAGGGTGCCTGGTCTACTGTTGCTCATCCTTTGTTTTTTAAGAGTTCCAATGATATCATGGGAGTGCTGTCTTGACTTAAACATGAATTGGACTTCAGTGAAGCAGAGTAGCACAAAATAGTCAGTCTCACTCTCTCTTCCAGAGTTACTGAAGTCCAGAGACCAGACAAAAGTCAAGAGGACTGACAATGGCTTACTTTTTATGATTAAATATATATATATATATAACAGTGGTACCTTTGGATCAAAAGATGTGGACATCTTACTTATTCTTTTCACATAATTATAAAATGCTTTCTAGAATGGTTGGATCAATTCACAACTCCCGCTGCGATATTTTTTTTTAAATAAAAATGGAACATAGCTCCTGGTTCCAGGTTTTTACAAGTAAGTTACCCTTCTTAGGAGCCTTGCTCACACCATAGGGGGAAGCTGATCCTTAAGAAATTCTACAATATTATTCGGTAGGGAGGATGAATTACACTGAAGCATTAGATGAAGGAAAATCTCCATTTGGCAACCAGCATTAAGCAAACAAAAAAGACACATATAGCTAAACAGAAAGGTCATAATAGGGCGCTCTTCTCCATGATGAAAGAGGAGATTTTTCAGTACACTTGCGCTAATTAGAAGCACATTAGTGGATGAGAATTGAAGTGATTTTGCAACCAGACAGGGTAGGCACTCTAGCATGAAATTGTGCTGCAAGAGTCAAAATATGTCCTTGTGACTATCCATTCAATATTCAGTGCTAGCTATTTAAGGCATTAACACTGTATGGGGCTCCTAACATAAATTCAGTAACCCAGTGAAAACACAGGATTCACCTTTTCTCTAAATAAGAATGAAAAAAACTGCGCATCAGAAATGATTCCATTTTGATGACATACTGTTAGAAAAATGTTTTGTCCAGTTGTGACCCATGCCTTCATGTTAGTCACACTTTCACTCTTATCTGTCAGTGGAAAATAAATAGAAACATTTTTAGTAGAGTTCACTATTCCAACTTGTCATGGTTCTTCCTATTCTTCCTTTATTTGCACCTTAGCTTCACAATTTACTCTATTCTTTCCATTCCTTGTAAGCTGCAAGGTCATTTAGTCAATCAATAAGTATTTATAAAATACCTGTGTGCTAGCACCATGCTAAGTACTGGAGATGCAAAAAGATAAAGACAGTCCTTGCTTTCAAGGAACTCAAGATCTAATGCAGTGGTTCTCAACCTTCCTAATGCTGAGACCCTTTAATACTCATATGTGGGCATATCTGCATGTGGGCAGACCCACCTGGAAACAGAAAGAGGAATGATGTCTCAGTTTCTAAGACCATCAGAAATATGTGCTTTCTGATGGTCTTAGACGACCCCTGGGATGCCTGTGAAAGGTCATTCAACCCCCAAAGGGGTTGCAACCCACAGGTTGAGAATGGGAAGGAACCCTCTCAAGATGCTATTTCTCTTTTCTACTTCTATATCCATCTTTGGCCTCTTGTCATTGTTTTTGAGTCCAACAGAAAATGGCATCAATTTCCATTCAGCCATATGGACAACCTGGCTTCATCCTCCCTTTCCAGATTTGGTATACATTGTTCCCTTTCACACCCCCCATAATCCAGTCCAAAAGACCTACCTGCTGTCCTGCACATATGGCATTCTACATATCTCCTATTTTTGAGCCTTTACACAAGCAAGCCCTCATGCCAAGAATGCATGCCTAACTAGCCTCTGTCCTTCAAATTCCCTAGTTTCCATCAAAGATCAGACCAATTGCTGCCTCCTACATCAGGTCTTTCCTGATTCTCCCCTTTGATGGTATCTCTACTCTACTCCCAAATTACTTTGCATTTACTTTAAATCTATATTGTATCTATTTGTATGTGCACATGTTTCTTCCCATAGAATGTAAATTCCCTGAGGGCAAGGAATCCTTTATTTTTGTCCTTGTATCCCCTGGAATTGACATATAATACATGCTCAATAAACATCTGTGGATGATCAGTTGATTGATTGATTGACCATTCTTAAATAGATGAATAAAAGGATGCAACAAAGCTAATAGTCACTAAAGCCTTGATGATAAGAACTGAATTGGGTACATGCTGCCGTTAAGAGAGATTAGATCAGTGAGTGTGATGTGGTGGATAGAGTTTCTGTCTCACTGAAGAACATATAGGTTCAGATCTTACCTCTGACACTATTAGTTGGGTTACCCTGGGCAAGTCATTTTAACCTCTCAATGCCTTAGACGACTCTCTAAGATTTTATCAGTAGCAAAAGAATTGCTGATCTATCTTATTAGATTAGTGGTTCTCAATCTGTGGGTTGCGACCCCTTTGGGGGTCAAGCGACCCTTTCACAGGGGTCACCTAAGACCATCAGAAAACACATATTTCTTTTTTTTCTTTTTGTTTTTTGTTTTTATGGACTTGTTTGTTTACTTTTAGTTTACAATATTCAGTTCCAGAATCATATGAGTTTCAGATTTTTCTCCCCTTCCTCCCCAGCCCCCACCCCCGCCATGGTGGCATGCAATCATGTATAGGATTTGCAAACTCCTTCACATTGTACAATAGTCTGGTTGAATAGGTGTTATAGCCAATGGAGTGAACAATGAGAAAAGAGAAACAAAAACCAAACATTGAAAAGAGTGATAGCATGCATTGCTTCAGTCTCCATTTAACCTCTGGTCCTTCTGGATCTTTCTCTGAATGTAGAAATCTCCTTCTGTCCTGAGACTTGTAGAGTTGTCTTTTAAC
>CM053593.1:246140781-246163803 GCA_028646575.1 Pseudocheirus occidentalis | reverse complement strand
ATATGAGAAAGATTGATCTTTCTTTCTTTCTGTCTTTCTTTCTTTCTTTCTTTCTTTCTACCAAGGCAGGTCAGCACCTTTCGTTTTACTTGAGTCGTAGGGATTTGACTGGTGTATACAAAGTAAGAGATTTACCCAGAATCACAAAACCAGTATGTGTCAGAGACAGGACACAAAGCCAGGGTCTCTTTCCATGAGGCAGCCTCTCTATCTACAATATTATATTGTATTCCAAATATAATGACTGATATATAAATACACACATATTGTATGTATGTATACACACATATATATTGGTGTATGTATAAAAAATCTTGAATTATAATTATAATTTAAAATTATTAATATAATTACTGTATATATTAATATATTATATATAAATATTATGTCTATATATAATTTAAAATATATTATATATAAATTATATATATGCTATATATATAATATGTATATATATAAGGAGGAGAGGGAGCACATATAAAGAAAAAAGTGTATGTAAAATATGTACAAGTACATAACTGAGGAAAATAACTATACTCCCATCTTAGCTAAAAATGCATCTTTTTCTAGATCAGCCCATCACATAATGAGAACAAAGGACAGCACTAGAAAGTCAGCATGCTTCATTTGTACTCATAATCTAGAATCACTGAAAAGTGTAATGTGCCATTTCAGAAAGCAGTCACTAGCAAGGTTATAATTCAGGTGGAAGATCATGAATTCAGAGCTGGAAAGTACCTTAGAAATGGTTATCAAGTCCAACACTCTCATTTTACAGAGAAAGGAAGTAAGGCACGTAGACATTCAGAGATTCACCAAGGGAAATATAGCTAATAAATATCTGAGGCAGAATTCGAACCCAAGTCTTCCTGACTCCAAGTCTAATGTCCTATTCTCCATGCTGTGCTGACTCCATAAATTTTGAACCAGTAGCCTCTGAAGCCCCCTACAAATCTGACTCCATGATTCCTTGAACTCCAACATGTCATTTCAACCTCTGTAGGCCTTAGTTTGTTCATCTATAAAAGAAATTTGCATTATTTGTGATTTTCAAGACCCTTTTCACCTCTAAATTTTTTTTAAATTTATTTATTTACTTTTAGTTTACTACATTCAGTTCCACAATCCCCTGACTTTCAAATTTTCTCCCCCTCCTTCTCCTCTCTCCTCCCCGCCATGGAGGCATCTGATCAAATACAGGATCTACAAATACCTTCACGTAAAACATTAGTCAACTTGTAAAGAAGGGTTTTAACCAATGGAGTGAACAATGAGAAAGAAGACACACACACACACACACACAAAAACCATAAGAGAGAGCAAGGAGCTTGCTTCAATCTGCCTTCAGACTCTGTAGCTCTTTCTCTGGATGGGGATAGCCTTTTCCATCATTAGTCTTTTGGAGCTGTCTTATAACCTTGCATTGCTGAGAGAAACCTAGTGTATCAAAGTTAGTCGTTACACATACAATGTGTCTTTAACTGTGTACAAAGTTCTCCTGGTTCTGCTCTCCTCACTCAGCATCAGTTTATATACGTCTCTCCAGGTTATTATGAAGTCTGTCTGCTCCTCATTTCTTATAGTACAACAGTATTCCATTACATTCATATACCACAGCTTGTTTAGCCATTCCCCAACTGATGGGCATCCCCTTGATTTCCAGTTCTTTGCCACCACAAAAAGAGCTACTATAAATATTTTTGTGCATATGGATCCTTTTCCCATTCCTATGATACCTTTGGGATACAGCCCTGAAAGTGGTATTGCTGGATCAAAAGGTCTGCACATTTTTATAACCCTTTGGGCATAGTTCCAGATTGTTCTAGAGAATGGTTGATCAGTTCACAACTCCACCAACAATGCATTAGTGTTCCAATTTTTCCAGTCCTCTCCAGCATTTATCATTTTCTTGTTTTTTCACCTTAGCCAATCTGACCAGTGAGATGTGATACCTCAGAGTTGTTTTGAATTGTATTTCTCTAATTAATAGTGATTCAGAGCATTTTTTCATATCCTTACAGATATCTTTAATTTCTTCCTCTGAAAACTGCTTGTTCATAATTATTTGACCATTTATTAATTGGGGAATAACTTGTGTTCTCATAGATTTGACTCAGTTCTCTGTATATTTTAGAAATGAGGCCTTTATCACAGACACTGGTTATAAAAATTCATTCCCAATTTTCCACTTCCCTCCTAATGTTAGTTATATTGACTTTATTTGTACAAAAACTTTTCAACTTAATGTAATCAAAATCCATTTTGCATTTTGTAAAGCTCTCCAGCTCTTGTTTTCACCACTAAATTTTATGGATTTATGGCTTATACTACAAGATGACCTCTAAGGACTTAATTCCCAACCAATGAGAGTACCACTTCTGCAGCATTCCTGACAGGTGGTCACAGACTACAATTAAACACTTCCAGGGACAGGATGGGTGCTGTTTCACAAGGTGGACTGTTTCCTTTGTGAGTAACTCTGACAGGGAGAATATTTTGTCTAATACTGAGTGAAATCTGGTTTGTTGTAACCTCCACTCATTCATTCTATTTCTAGCCCCTAGAGCCACACAAAATCAGCCTAATGCCTCTTCCACATGAATGCCCTTCAAATATTGAAAGAAATGATTATTTCTCTCCTGTATTAATAGCCAATTATTGAATTAGGACTAAGGCTTTTACCCTTCCCTTTCCTTATTTAGAAATTATCCCCTGTAGGTTATTCAGGAAACCTTTGAAGTGCAGGGCTCATAATGAGATAAAATCTTGAGTGAAACAGATCCAACTGGAAAACTCAAATCTGATCAAAAGAAATTGTATTTTGATGAATTGATGGAATCTAGACCATTGTGTTTGACTCAGACAGGTCTGGGTAGAAGTGGATTCCCCTTTTTGTCTAGATTACCCTAAATGGGGTGATATAAGTCTCTTTAACCAAGACTGAGTGATCAGTCACATCCCCAGACACTCATTAGAATAAGCCCACCTCTCATTACAATATTCATTTTCTCATTACTTGGGATTTTTTGCTCTTTATTTTATTTTTAATTTATAGCATAAAACAATCATTTCCATAACATAGCACAATAAAAATGATTGTACATGAAACTGCAAATCTACTATGCACAACTTGCTATTTCTTTCAGATATACAAGATTACTGTGTAAATTTCTTTTTTCTTCTTTTTACTTCCCTTTCCCTCTCTACCCCCACCCCTTCCCTAGAGATGGCTACCATTAGCCATAGAAAGGGAAATAGAGAAAGAAAGAAAGAAAGAAAGAAAGAAAGAAAGAAAGAAAGAAAGAAAGAAAGAAAGAAAGAAAGAAAGAAAGAAAGAAAGAAACAAAGAAACAAAGAAAAAAGAAAGAAACAAAGAAACAAAGAAAGAAAAAAGAAACGAAGAAACAAAGAAACGAAGAAATGAAGAAACAAAGAAACAAAGTAAGAAACAAAGAAACAAACAAAGAATAGGTAGATAGGTAGGTAGATAGATATGTAAAATTATTCTATACATACTCCTATGTATTAGTTCTTTCTCTGGATGCAGATAGAGCCTTTCTTCATATGTCTTTTATAGTTAATTTGAGTATTTATAATAGACAAAATAACTTACTCAAAGTCATTCTTAATTCTGTGTGTATCTCTCATTTTTAAATGTGTTACATGTAAACAACATATGTTTGGATTCTGAATTTTTTCAATTTTTTAACCTTTTTATTTAGTTTTGAGTTCCAAATTCTATCCCTACCTACCTATCCACCTACCTATCTATGCCCCTCCAATGGTAAGCAGTCAGATATAAGTTATATGTGTGAAATTATGTAAAACATTTTCATATTAGTCATTTTATATAAGAAGACTTGAATAAGTGGCAACTAGGTGGCACAGCAAATAGAACACTAGCCCTGGAGTCAGGAGGACCTGAGTTCAAATCCAGCCTCAGACACTTGACACTTACTAGCTGTGTGACTTTGGACAAGTCACTTAACCCCAAATGCCCTACTCTCCCCCCTCCAAAAAAAGGAGGAAAAAAAGAGAAGACTTGAATAAAATTTTAAAATGAAAGAAAGTGAAAAAGTGTGCTTCAGTCTGTATTCAAATATTATCCATTCTTTCTCTAGAGGCAGATAGTAGGCTTCATCATTAGTCTTGGGATTGTCTTGGATCATTGCATTGCTGAGAACACCTAAGTCATTCACAGTTGTTCATTGGACAATATTGTTGTTACTATTGCAGTGTACAAAGGTTCAGGGAACCTTTGAAGTGCAGGGCTCATAATGAGATAAAATCTTGAGTGAAACAGATCCAACTGGAAAACTCAAATCTGATCAAAAGGTAAAGAAATTTTATTTTGATGAATTGATGGAATCTAGATCATTGTGTTTGACTCAGACTGGTCTGGATAGAAGCGGATTTCCCTTTTTGTCTGGTTCTGCTCAACTCATTCAGCATCAGTCCATGTAAGTCTTTCCAGGTTTTTCTGAAATCATTCTACTTATCATTTCTTATAGCATAATAATGTTCTATTATAATCATATACCACAGCTTGTTTAGCCATTCCCTAATTGGTGGTATCCCTTTGATTTCCAATTCTTAGCCACCACAAAAAAAAGAGCTGCTATAAATATTTTTGTATATACAAGTCCTTTTCCATTTTTTGGATGTCTTTAGGACATAAAGCTAGCAGTGGTATTGCTAGATCGAAGATCAAAGATTACATAGAGTCTTATAACCCTTTCAGCCCAGTTCCAAATTACTCTCCAGAATGATTGAATCAGTTCACAACTCCACCAGCAGTGTCCCAGTTTTCCAACATCCAGTACTTTCTTCTTTTGTCATATTAGCCACTCTGATAGCTGTGAGGTGGTTCCTCAGAGTTGTTTTAATTTGCGTTTCTTTGATCAATAGCTATTTAGTGCATTCTTTCATTTGACTATAAATAGCTTTGATTTCTTTGTCTCAAAACTATCTGTTCATATCCTTTGGCCATTTATCAATTGGAGAATGGTTTGTATTTTTATAAATTTGACTTAGTTCCCCATATAGCTGAGAAATGAGGCCTTTATCAGAGACACTTGTTGGAAAAACAAATTTCCCAGTTTTCTGCTTTCCTTATAATTTTGGTTGCATTAGTTTCATTTCTGTAAAAGTTTTTTAATCTTATATCATCAAAATTATCCAGTTTACATTTTGTAATGCTCTCTATATATTATTTGACCCTAAATTCTTCCCTTATCCATAAAACTAACAAATAAACTATTCCAGGGGCAGCTAGGTGATGCAGTGAATGGAGCACCAGCCCTGGAGTCAGGAGGACCTGAGTTCAAATCTGGCCTCAGACACTTAACAGAAGAACTAGCCATGTGACCTTGGGCAAGTCACTTAACTCCAACTGCCCCCTCAAAAAAAAGCAAAAAAGTAAAATAAAGTCTTTTAAAAAAACAAACTATTCCATGCTCTCCTAATTTGCTTATGGTATGACCCTTTATGTGTATATCATGTACCCATTCTGACATTATTTTGTTATGGGGAGGAAGGGAAGATGTTGGTCTTTACCTAGTTTTTGCCATATTGCTTTCCAGTTTTCCCAGCAGTTGTTGTCAAACAATGAGCTTTTGTTCCAAAAGCTCAGAAATTTGGATTTATCACATTCTAGATTACTATGGTCATTTACTATAATGTAATTTACACATAATCTATTTCATTGATCCACCACTCTGTTTCTTAGCCAGTACCAAATTGATTTGATAATTACCACTTTATAATGTAGTTTAAGATCTGGTAGGGCTAATTCACCTTCTTTTGCTTGTTTTTAAAAAATTGATTCCCTTAATATCCTTGAGTTTTTGTTCTTCCATATGAATTTCATTATTTTTTCTAGTTCTGTAAAATAATTTTTTTATATTCTTACTGGCATAATTCTGAATAAACTGATTAACTTAGGTAGAGTTGTGATTTTTATTATATTGGCTCAGCCTACTCATGAGCAATTAATATTTTGCCAATTGTTTAGATCTGATTTTTTTGTGTGAAAAGTGTTTAATAGTCATGTTTTCTTTCTCTGTTTGGGCTCTTCCTGATTTGGGTATCAGCACCATATTTGTGTCATAAAAGGAATCTGATAGGATGCCTTTACCTATTTTTCCAAATAGTTTGTGAAGTGTCAGGATTGTTATTTAAATGTTTAGTAGAATTTGTTGGTGAACTAGCTGGTCCTGGGGATTTTTTCTTAGAAAGTTCATTTATGGCTTGTTCAATTTCTTTTTCTAATATTGGGTCACTTAAGTATTTAATTTCTTCTTCTGTTAATCTATAGATTTATTTTTTTATTTATACTTTTGTAAATATTCATCCATTTTATTTAGATGGTCAAATTTATTGGCATATAATTGGGCAAAAAAGCTACTAACAATTGTCTTAATTTTCTTCATTTTTGATGAATTCACCCTTTTATTTTTTATTCTAATAATTTGGGGTTTTTTCTTTCCTTGTTTAAATCAAATTAAACAATAGTGTAGTCATTTTATTAGTTTTTTTCATAAAACCAGCTTCCAGTTTTATTTATTAGGACAATGCTTTTCTTATTTTCAATTTTACTAATCTCTCCTTCAATTTTTAGGATTTCCAATTTGGTATTTAAATGAGGATTTTTAATTTGTTCTTTTACTCATTTTTTTAGTTGCATGCTCCAATCATTGATCCATTTTTTCTCTATTTCTTTCTTGTTTATTTTTTGGTTAGATTTATCTAGTTCTGAGAGGAGAAAGTTGAGGCCTCCCACTGGTACAGTTTTTTTTAATAGTTCAGAGACTTTATTCTAATAGCCTTAATTACAGTGCCTGTTTGTCAAAATGAAAACTGAAAACAAGTATACAAAACAATCAGTTACTAACTGTATATTCAGAGCAGTAACAAGCAAGTTCTGAGTTTTTCCTGGGATAAAGTTTAACAATTCCAGCTTCTTCAGTGTTTATCAAAATACAAAAGATAAAAAAAAGTAAAGATCTTTTTTTTTCCCCATGGCAAGTCTGACCCTTGTAGTAATGAGGGATAATAAAGGACATTTCACACATTTACAGATGGGGGATTGTTCCAAAATGGCACTGAATACTTATAGAATGGAATGACTCCCCCAAGTTCTCATGCTTAATTTATTTTCTTTCAAAATCTAGACATCATAGAGAAATACCTGGTGGTTTTGACTGTTTTGGAAATATCTCCAGTCAAGTTTTGGGGCTAATATACGCTGTGCTTACTGTATAGATGTTTCACACAGAACCGCCATACTAGTATAGATTTATTATCTATTTCCTCCTGTAACTCATTCAACTTCTTCAAAAATTTAGATACTATACCATTTGGTATGCATTTGTTTAGTATTGATATGACTTCATTGTCTATGGTACCTTTCAGTAAGATATAGTTTCCTTCTTTATCTCTGTCTGATATCATGATTGCTACCTCTGCTTTCTTTGCTTCAGCTGAAGCATAATAGGTTCTGCTCCAGCCCTTTACCTTTACACTGTGTGTATCTCTCTGCTTCATATGTGTTTCTTATAAACAATATATTGTAGGATTCTGGTTTTTAATCCATCCTGCTACCCACTTCCATTTTATGGGTAAGTTCATCCCACTCACATTTATAGTTATGATGACTATTTCTCTCCACGCTATTTTTCACTTGTTTATCCCCTTCTCTCTTACTCCCACTCTTTCCCTATTCACACATTTACTTTTGATCACCACCTTTCCCAATATACCCTCCGTTTTATCTGTCCTCCCTCACTTTTCTGTTGTCCCCATCCTTTTTGCTTCCTTATAGGATGATAGATTTCTATATCTGACTGAGTGTGTATGTTATTCCTTCTTTGAGCCAGTTTTGATGAGAGTTAGGTTTAAGTTTCATTCACCACCATCCTATCTTCCCCTCTATTATAATCATTCTTTCATGCCTCTTTTAGGTGGAATCATTTACTCCATTCAATGCCTCCTTCCTTCTTCAACCTGTGCAATTTTCTTTCTCACCCTTTTATTTTGTTTTTTGGGGGGATATCATTACATCAAATCACCTTATATCCACATTCTCTGTCTGTATATACTCCTTCTAATTACTCTTACAGTAATAAAATTGTTGAGTTACAAATGTTATTTTGCCATGTTTACCTTATTGATTTTTCTTATATTTTCTCTTTCTTGTTTTGTTTTTTACCTTTTTATGTTTCCTTTGAGTCTTGTTTCCTTTTTTCTTTTGTAGTTTGATAAACACTGAAGAAGTTGGAGTTGTTCAACTTTATCCCAGGAAAAACTCGGAACTTGGAATTTACCTATGATGTTCCTGGGAATTTTCATTTAGGGATCTGTTTTCAGGCAGTGATTGGTGGATTCTTTCTATTTCTATTTTACCCTCTAGTTCTAATACATAAGGGTAGTTTTCTTTGACAGTTTCTTGAAAGATGTTGTCCAGGCTTTTTTTTCATGGCATTCAGGTAGTCCAATCATTCTTATATCATCTCTCCTGAATCTATTTTCTAGGTCAGTTGTTTTTCCAATGAGAAATTCACATTTTCTTCTATATTTTTACTTTTTTATTGTGTTTTTTTATATCTTGATGCCTCATAAAGTCGTTAGTTTCCACTTGTTCAGTTCTAATTTTTAAGGAATTATTTTCTTCAGTGAGATCTTGTACTTCTTTTTCCATTTGACCAATTTCATATTTTAGAAAGTTATTTTCCTCAGTAAATTTATATTTTTCCATGATTCCCTTGCATTCCTCTTATTTCTTTTCCCAATTTTTCTTCTACTTCTTATCTTTTCTTCTACTTCTCTAATTTGTTTTTTCAACCCTTTTTAAGGTCTTCTAAGAATTCTTTTTGGAGACTGGGACCAAGTTACATTTTTCTGTGAGGCTTCACATACAGCCATTTCAACCCTACTGTCCTCTCCTAAGTTTATGCCTTGATCACCATGTGACCATAATAACTTTCTATAGTTAAGCTCTTTTTTTTTTGCTCATTTTCTGCCCCTTTTTGTGACTTGGTGTTTTTATGTGAGAGGCTCAGATCCTGCAATGTCCCAAGCTTTTTGTGCTGGGGCTCTGGGTCTTACTATTAGCTTTCACTGTGCTTTAGGACTTAGCTGCTTGATAAGGCAAGGTAGGTTTCCATTCTGGCTTGTACTGGGGGATGCAACCACCCTATTTGCCACCCCTAGGTGTGAGGTTTAGTTGCTGGCCTACTTCAGGATCACAGTCTTGCTACTGGGTTGCTATGGTTCTGGTGGCTGGCCCCAAAGTGGGAATCTTGTTGCTAGTATGCCCCAGGAGTGGAGCCCTGCTGCTATGGAAACAGGGTATCTCTGCTGGTAGGTACCAGGGGTGGGGTCTCACTGTTTACTACTGGTTAGCAGTGGAATCGAGGCCTACCTTGTAGTTTGTGTTGGGGCTAGGGTCGCTGGGATGGGGTCTTGCTGTGCTGTACAGTCTGTTTACTTGTCTAGGGGGCTGCTGGTTTGTAGGAGGGCAGGGTTTGCCTGGTGGATTGTTCCGGGCTTAGAGCTTTGCTGTAGGGACCCTGCTGGGAGGCTGGCTGCTGCAGCTGCTCTTGGACTTCCCTTCTCTCCCAGAATGAGACAGACCTTTCCTGTCAGGCTGTTCAGATGCTTCCCTGCTCCTAGATCAATTCTAAGGCAGTTCTATAGTCTGGAGGGGAATATGGAAGGGCTTCAGAGAGTTCATTCCTCATTCTACCATGTTGGCACCAAAAGTGGATTCTGATTTGTAACCCATTGTACTATCCATTTCTGTTTTATGGATAAGTTCATCCCATTCACATTCAAACTTATCATTGCTATTTGTGAATTTCCCTTTTTATTATTTTTACTCACTATTTTCCTTTTGAACCTCTTTTTTCACCTTATTCCTGTTACCTAATTTTTTCCCCTTACCCTCTTATTCCTTATTTTACCCTCTCATCTAAAAGTCCCTCCCTTATCTATTTACCCTCCTCTCCAAATCTTAAAACATCCTTCTAAAAGCCCCCTCATCTCCAAATTTTCTCATCTTTCTAGAAGTTCAGAAGACATATATATATATATATATATATATGTATATATATATAATATGTGTGTGTGTGTAGATATATATATATAAAGTTTCTTCTTCAACCCAGATGAGAGTGTGCTTCCAATTTTACCAGTCTTCCACCCCTACCTGTTTCCTCCATATCAGTTCTTCCTTTCACACCCCATTTTGATGAGATCATTTCTCCTTTTAATCTTTTCCTACATAACTGTGCTTTTTAGAATCACCTCATCATATACAACTCAGCCCAACTTTTCAAAATAACTTAATAATATTATCAATTTTAAGAATACTAATAATTTCACATATTATTGTAATAAGTAAACAGTTTGACCTCAACCAGTGCCTTATAATTAGTCTTTAATGATTTCCATATATTTCTTGTGGATCTTATATATCAAATTTTTCATTGAGTTCTGGTCTTTTTGTTACAAATACCTTAAAATCTTGTCATTAGTTGTTAACCAATCAAAGTTGATTCCCACCCTCAAGAACACCCACTCTTCCAAAGGCATATGAGTGTCCAGTGGCTTCCATGAGGGATTTTTGCCATTTGAGAGTCCCACTGACCCTTTTATTAATTATCTGCTAGCATGAATAATAAAATAATTAATTACCCAGAAACTATGTCCCTTAAACTTTTTATATGTCACAATATCTTAGGTTGGCTATTATGTCATTTTTATTCTTTTCTTTCTCAGAGTTAAACACCTATTAATTTCACTGCTTTTTATCATTTAATTATTCAACATACTAATTGCTATAATATTTTATTGTAATATATAATTATACAAAATATTATAATAATTTATTATTAAACTTGGTAAGTGATTTCTACGTGCCAGGCACTGTGCTACACACTGAGAATACATATAAATGAACCCTACTCTCAACACTTCATCATCCTAGTTCTCTATTTAAATGCTGTCTTCCCCTTAAGACTATAAGCAACTTAAGAGCAGGGCCCTTTTATTTTGTCTTTCTTTGTGTCTTAGTACACAGTCTGGCACATGGTAAGCACTTACTGAATGGTTATTGGCTTAACGTGACTTGACCTATCCTCTCGACTGAGTTTGTCAATGTTCTTAAAATGTAGCCGCCAAAAAAAAAAAAGCACTGAATTCCCAGTGCACAAACTTTGTCATCTGAAATGAAGCAGCCATTTCATCCCTTCTGCCAATAAATCTTGTCCTCATAACCGTGGCTGATTTAATAATAATGTTGGTGATATCTAGCATTTATATAGTGATTTAAGGCTTGCAAAACTCTTTATGTATATTCCCAATTGATCCTCACAACAACCCTTCAAGGTAGGTGCAGTCATTATCCCCATTTTAAGGATAAGGAAACTAAGGTTAGATTTCAGGTTAAGGTGAAGTGACTTGCCCCAGGGCACATGGCTAACCTTAGGTGAGGGAAACTGAGGGAAAATTTGAATTCAGGTCTTCCTGACTCAAAGCCAAGCTCTCTCTCTACCCATTATATCACCTAGCATCCAAATTTCATTCATTAAGACCTGGCAATCTGAAGGTAGAAATTTTCCAGTGCTAAACTTATGCTTTGGAAATAACATTGTTACCAATTTCTATATCCTTTGCAAATATGTGAGGAGTCATATAAGACCTATATTACAAGTTTTATATAAAATCTTATAGATTATCCAATCATACTTGTTAGTTTTCTAGTTAATACGAGAAATTCTAAAATTCAATTCAATGTCCATTCATTGTTGCTTCCCACGTGCAGTACTAGACATTGGGTGAGATATAAACATTTCTCTAGAACAACACTTCTTATGTTATGTTCAATTTGTAACAATGAAAATCCATCCTGCATATCAGATATTTACATTATGATTCATAACAGTAGCAAAATTACAGTTATGAAGTAGCAACAAAAATGATTTTATGGTTGGGGGGGTCACCACAACATGAGGAACCGTATTAAAGGGTCATAGCATTAGGAAGGTTGAGAACCACTGAGTGTCTGGAGTCTAGAATGTGGATTTTGACAAGTAGAGCTTGTCCTTAGAAAGAAGGGAAATATATACTATATGTCCGCCTTCCCCACAATCACCCAGTCCCAAAGTCTGGAGTTAGAAGTAGTCAGAAGCCCTGGATTTAAATCCTGGCTTCATGTGCGTCTGTGTCTGTGTATCTGTGTGTCTGTGTCTTTGTCTGTCTGTGTGTCTGTGTGTGTGTGTGGTGGCTTTAGTTTTCTCATCCAAATTAAGTTATCTGATCTCAAAGAACCTTTAAGCTCTATATCCTGTGAAAAGTTAATCAAATGACTCTCTTCAAGAGAAGCTGATCTGGGGGCAGCTAGGTATCTCAGTGAACAGAGTAGCGGCCCTGGAGTCAGGAGGACCTGAGTTCAAATCCACCCTCAGACACTTAACACTTACTAGTTGTGTAACCTGGGCAAGTCACTTAACCCCAATTACCCTACCTTCCCCCCTCCAAAAAGCAAAAAAAAAAAAAGTTGATCTAAGCAGGCAGCATCAAAGGGCAAAAAGTTAAAACTTTTAAAAGCCTGCCAAACATGACTCATTCAACATCTTGCCTTAAATATATTTGTTCCAAAAGATTACCAAGTCATTTTGAGTACTGACTGAGAGACTCACTGCTATTTCAAATCTCAGAGACCCTCATTCATTGCCAAAAAATTAAATAAATAATTTAGGAGTTCAATTCTAATCTAAAAATTTGTCTGAGGTTTAATAAAAGAACACTCCAGCCCTCTTTCTCCAGAACCAACTTTCTTTAAGATAGGAAATAGGCTAATATTTATCTCTCCTCTTTCCTTCCCCACTTCCATCTGCAACACACACACACACACACACACACACACACACACACATTGCTAAGCCAGATCAATAATAAATTCAAGGCTGGAAAAAATGTATCCTACTATGATACTCCCTGAGTCAGGGAATTCCCACAATTGCATCCCAAGTACAACCAGTCCCAATGTCTACCTCGCCCAAGTCCTATCTATATATCAAACTAAGAAATGTTATCTGTGTGAGCCTGTGAGTCTGTGTGCCTGTGAAACTCCTTTGTCCTGACTTTTTAAAGGGACTCAGCAGACCCTTGAAATGATCTCTGAAAAAACTGTTGTTGTTTTTTTCAATGACTGCTGGGCCTATTTCCAGACCCTGGGACTAATTAATTAGCATGGTTGCCACCCTGCTCCTTTGTCTAACTGTTCACTGGCCAGGCTTACTGGCAGAAGGCTGACTGCATTCCTCTGAAAAATTCTGATTTCGTGGCTCACCAAGCAACCTAGTTGAACACAGTGATGCAAAGCCAGGGAGGGCAGGGTAGCAAACAAAACAAAACCTGCCCCTTGCCTAGTAAGGTGCTTTATTTCTTCAATTCTTCTCAGATTTTTTTCTTGTATAGTTCCCAAATTTTGCTTGTTTGAAATGCTTATGTTCCCTTATAAGTATCTAGAATCCTATAGGGATAGGCTGGGTGTCAGAACTTAGCTCCTGTATTCTTTCACTGGCTTACCCAAAGTAAGAGCCCTTTTTGTAATAACATATCCAACAGATCCCCCAAACAAATACTAAGTATGGCTGTCATTGGCACATTTGGGAAAGAAGAGATGGTTTCATCCTTGTGTTCCCTATGAATCCATCCAAGAAGGCTAATGAGAGGGGAGGTAGCTACTCTAGAATACGTAATTCCTAATTGTGTTATTCTAAAGATAAAAGCTCACCAGGCATCTGTTATAGAAATCTGAAGATCGTCCCTGCCCATAGACCCTTGGATAGGCTTAAGTGACTCTGAGAATCTTCCATGATTTGAAGATGTACTCTGCCCCTTAATATACTGAATGTAGTCACATGGAGCCTGTAGCAGGAAGCTTGTTTTTCAGGAATGCCCACACCTTATACTTTGTGATTGGGCAGTGGGTCAAGAGGGTTGTGACATTCTCTGACCTAGGAGAAGGCTATGTATACCCTGATGTGAGGTTTTGCTTTGCAGCTTTCTTTGGAAAGAGTTGTGTGGTTTGTCCAGATGAGACTCTGGGAAGCCACTGAGCCCCCCAGCTTTGAAAAACCCAGATGTTGGTGCTTCCCTCTCTGGTAACTAACTAGGTATGGATGTAATGGTCAGACGGCTGGAAGCCCTTCTACTGATCTATTTCTCTGTCTGCTTGTAACTTCTGTTTGTATTCTCCGAAGTTCACTGTGCTGACTTTTTCCCCTGAACTAGGTAAATGATATATGTTTGATTGATTAAAGTAAGACTGTTAACAAATTTTGAGTTGCTTTACTTTCAAAAAGCAGATCTAAGAACCTGTGCTAGCAGCCATCCTCCGTATGCCAGGGTGCTTGCTGATACATCATACCAAACCTATACAGCATTTTGCTATTTAGGCTCTTACAAGGGAATGGCAAATAGCTTGTTTCATTATCGCTGCCCTAGAATCTCTCACTGACCTTTCACCATTCCCAAACTGGGAATTGTTATCTCTCTGCAAGCCACCCTCCAGTTTCTCTGCTCTTACCCTAGGCCTGCTGATCATCACTGGGGAAAATAGTGAAAGTATATTTCACCCGCTAGAGAATTATGGCATGGAATCTCTACTGGGCTCTTACTGCTGCCTAACAATCCGTTTACTCAAATCTTAACAGCTCCCTGTCTCATCCTGTGCAGGAATTGTTTCAGAATTTCTTATTTCCTCTCACCCCAAAAGCACCCCCACTCATTACACCTAGTTTCTTACTTCACTGAGAATACTGAAACTTCTTTATGTAACTCTCCTTGGCCGCTGTGTTCCATCCTTGGAAAGTTTTAGCATCATCACCTGTTTCCTTTCTTTTGGGCACCCTTAATCTCACTCTCTGTACAAACTCTTTTCAATCTGCCTGCAAATACTGTAAGATTTCCACAATTAAAAATAAACAAAAAGTTCTTCTTGGTTCTTGTATCTCATCCAAACACTGTCTCACTATACTTCTTCACAGCTATGCTTCTAGAAAAAGTTTTTTGTACTTCATATATCCCTGTCCTTATTACTCTTTCCTTGTTGTTGTTCATTCTTTTCAGTTGTGTCCGACTCTTTGTGACCCCTTTGGGGGTTTCTTGGCAAAGACACTGGCGTAATCTATTTCCTTCTGTAGCTCATTTTACAATTGAAGAAACTGAGAGAAGTGGTAAATGACTTGCCCAGGCTCACACTGCTAATAAGTGTCTGAAGTCAGATTTCAACTCAGGAAGATGAGTCTTCTTGACTCCAGGCCCAGGATTCTATCCACTTTGCTACTTAACTGCCTCAGTTCTTTCTTTAACCCTTTGCAATGTGACTTCCACACAAACCACTCTACTAAGTCTGTTTTCTCACAGGTCATTAAAAAAACTTAATTGTTACCTCTAATGGCTTCTCTTCAATTTATAGTCTCATTGGCCTTTCTGCAGTTCTCTGAAATAATCCAAACTAGTGACTACTTTTGAGATGTTCTTGTTTGATTATGACATTATAATCATCACAGAAAGCCATAAAACATTAAATAAATTCCTTTGTAAGATCCATGTAAATTCAACTGAGATTAATCTAACCATTTACATAGGAAAAACCAAGTGGATGAAAAATGCATGTTCACTAGATAATAATATGCAATTAGATTGGAAGCCCATTTCATTAATCCATCCATCAATCAGTCAATAAATATTTATTAATTACATACTATGGACCAGACATTGTATTAATTGCCAGGAATACAAAAAGAAGCAAAAGGTAGTCCCCCTGCCTTCAAGAAGCTCACAATCTAATGAGGAGACAAATATGTACAAACAAACTATATAGAGGATAAATTGAAAGTAATTTACAGAGGGAAGGCACTAGACTTAAAAAGAAATTGGGAAAGATTTCCTGTAAAAGATGACATTTTAGTTGGGGCTTGATGGAAGGCAGAGAAGTCAATAAGTGGAACTGAGGTGAGGAGGCATTCCAGGCATGGAGAATAGCCAGAGAAAAATGCCTAGAGTCTAGAAACAGAGTGTCTTGTTTGTAGAACAGCAGAGAGGCCAGTGTCATTGGATCAAAGAGTATGTGGTAGGGAGTAAGGTATAAGAACACTAGAAAAGGAAGACCTGGCTAGGTGGTGTTTTGAAAGCTAAACAACAGATTCTATATTTGATGCTGAAGTCAATGGAGAGCCATCGAAGTTCCTTGAGTGTGGGGAGTGGTGACATGGTTGGACTTGTGCTTTAGGAAAATCATTTTGGTGACTGAATGGAGGATGGCTTAGAATGGGGAAAGACTAAAGGCAGACAAACCATCAGTTAGACAAGGACTATGAATGGATAATAGGCCCAAATTTGTATATAAGAAAAATATTGTAGACTAAAATGCATTTGGGAAATTGTGCAGCACTTTCAATGACTCTGAGAAGTTTCCGGACATAGAAACCTAGTGTTTTAACATCAATAATGTTCTGGTCGAGAAGTAATATTGTATAGTGGAAATAATGGTGTCCTACCTTTTATACTTATGAGCTGTGTGACCATGGCCAAGTCACTTAATATCTCAAGAACAAAATGTGTACTCTCTGTTTGACATTTAAAACCCTTCAAATTGGGCTCCAGCCTACATTTCCAGCTTGTTTGCATGTCCTCACTCTATGTTATGGCCTAACTGGTCAACTTGCTATTCCCTGCACATGACATTCAATCTTCCATCTCTATGCCTTTGCACAAACTGAGAAGTACCATGACACAGCAGACACAGTGCCGACTTCATTAAGAGAACTTGGGTTCAAATCCTGCCTTTGATACTACCTGGGTGACTTTGGGAAAGCGATTTCATGTCCCCAGACCTAAGATTCCTACTTGTGAAATAAGGGACTAGGACCAAATGATGATTAAGGTCTCTCTATGATCTCTGTCTATAACTCATACATTCCTTCCTTCCTTCTTTGAATTTCACTGTTGTTCCTAGAATCTCTCGCTTCTTTCAAAGCTCAGTTCAAGTGTTATTTCCTACACGATACTTTTCCCAGTCCCCTCCAGTTGTTAGGGCTTGCCCCCCTCTTCAGACCCGGTACATGGTATTTATTTAATATATATTTTATATTTACTTCTCTGTGTACACATTTTTTCACTTCAGTAGAATACAAGATTCTTGAGGGCAGGAGTGTTTTTTTCTTCTTTGGCTTTGCTATCCCCAATACTCAATAAAAGCTTGTTGAATCAATAAATGAATGAAGAGTTGGAAGAAGGGGAGGGAATAAGCATTTATGTAGTGCTTGCAATGTTCCTAGTGCTGTGATAAGTGCTTTTACAAATATTATCTCATCAAATGAGATAATAATTGCAGAAGATGGGATTTTAGTTGGAGCTTTAAGAAAGCCAGGGAGGTCAGTAGTCAAAGCAGAGGAGGGAGAGAATTCCAGGCATGGAATTCCAGGCCAGAGAAATTGCTCAGAGCTAAGAGATGGAGTCTCTTGTTCATGTATCAACCAGATTGGTGACACTAGGTTGAAGAGTATATGTTGAGGAATAAGGCGTAAGAAGACTAGAAAGGGAGGAGGAGGCTAGTTTGTGAAGGGCTTTGAATGTCAAACAGAGTGTTTTGTATTTTCTCCTGGAAGCAATAGAAATCCACTGTGGTTTATTGAATAAGGAGTTAACATGATCAGACTTGTACTTTAGAAAAATCACTTTAATAACCGAATGGAGAATGGATAGGAGTGGGGAGAGACTTGAGGAAGGCAGACTCTCCAGAAGGCTATTACAATAACCCAAGCACAAGGTGACAAGGGCCTGGTCTAGAATGATGGCGTTGTCAGAAGAGAGAAGAGAGCACATTCAAGAGATGTTGCAAAAGTGAAATCAGCCCATCAATTGGGGAATGGCTAAACAAGTTGTAAAATATGACTGTAATGAAATACTATTGTGGAATAGAGGAATGAGGAACAGACAGATTTCATAATAACCTGGAGAGATTTATATAAATTGATGTTGAGTGAGAAGAGCAGAACCAGGAGAAATTTGTACACAATTATAGACACAACATATGTGCGACACATATATATGATAGACTGGGCTCCTCTCAGCAACGCAAGGTTATAAGATAACTCCAATAGACTCATGCTGGAAAGAGATATCCATACCCAGAGAAAGAACTACAGAGTCTGAATGCAGACTGAAGCAAACTACTTGCTCTCTTTTTTTTTTGTTTTGTTTTGTTTCCTCTTTCTCATTGTTCACTCCATTGGTTATAATCCTTCTTTATAACCTGACTAATGTTTAATGTGAAGTTATTTGTAGATCTTATATTTGATTGCATGCTGCCATAGCAGGGAGGGTTAGAGAGGGAAGGAGAGGGAGGGGGAGAAAATGTGAAACTCAAGGGATAGTGGAACTGAATGTTATAAACTAAAAGTAAATAATTTTTTAAAAAAGAAATCATTTAAAGCAGGAATTCTTAACCTGACCTCCATCAAAAAAAAGTGAAATCAACAGGCCTTGGCAAGATATAGTGAGGAATCAAAGATGACTCCTGGATTGTAAATCTGAGGTTCTTGGAGGGTGATGTTGCCCTCTACAATAAAAGAGAAGGTGGGGGAGGGGGTTCAAGGGAAAAGATTATGAGTTCTATTTTGGATATATTGAGTTCAAGATGTCTACTGTACTTCTAGCTTGAGATATCAGAAAGGCATTTGAAAATGCTTGACTGGAGATCAGAAGAAAGATTGGGACCAGAAAGGTAAATCTGAGAATCATCAACAAAAGATGGTAATTAAATGACAGCTGATGAGATCACCAAACAAAACTGTTGTTCATCCTTTGGGTTCTGAAGAAAGTCAATGACATCAGGGGTGATGACTTGACTCCATCAAGTGAATTGGATTTAAATGAGGCACAATTGCACAAAATCATCAGCTTTACTCTCTCTTCCAGAGTCATTAAAGTCCTGTAGCAAGACACAAATTAGGACAACTGGCAATGGCCAGGGATACAATGGATGACCTTGGTATCTTTGATGTCTGACCAAGCACTCCACAGAACCTGCTTCAGTTGCCTTCATGGTCGTTGGAACAAATTGTTCTCATCCAACCATTCCACTGGGGGAAGTCTTCGAACGCTTGGAGGAGACACCCCCTAGCTCACCAACAGGTTTGAGAGCCTTCAGTTACCATCAACCTGATTTAGCCAATCTGCCAACATGGTTTTACTAGGGTGTGGCTTCTGTGCATGCTACAGCTTCTTGGAGCCACAAATGAGAGTTGGATGAAGGTAAATAGGTAGATGAAGACCCCTGAAAAGGGCTCAGAAAACTTTCATATCAGAGAGAGGTGCTGATGCTCCCTGAAGACCCTATACACACCAAGTAAGGTAGTATAGAGGAAGAAGAGAAGAGAACCCAGGATGGAACCTTGAGGGGCACTAGGGAGTCACTTAATAGTTACCATTTATCTAACACCTTTAAGGTTTGCAAAAACACTTAACAAACATTTTCTTATCTTTATCCTCACAACAACTCTGAGGAGTAGACACTATTAGTATTATCTCCATTTTATAGATAAGGAAACTGAGGAAGAAGTTTAAGGGTCATACACCTAATAAGTATCTCAGGCTGGATTTAAACTCAGTTCTTCCTGACTCCAGATCTACTAATCTATCCACTGTACCAGGTAGCTGTCAATTAATCTGATTCTGCCTCAATTTCCTCATCTGTAAAATGCATATAGTAATGGCAACTATCTCCCATAGTTATTTTTGGAATAAAATGAGATTCAAAGGCTTGAAATGTTATATAAATGCTATCTGTCATCATCATCATCATCATTATCATCCTCATGATTATTATTATTATTATTACTTACATAAGAGACAAATTTAGAAGTCACAACATGGGTCAGCTCTTGTCCTTTCATTCAAGGTTCTCCCAGCTCAACCCAGCCCCCATCCTGACTTCATTTAAGCCTTTTGAGTCACTTGGTGAAGACTCATTATTCAACCTGTTACGGATTAATCACTTGTGTACCTCCAGTCTACACAGGTAAAATGCAAAGGAAAAAAAGACTTCTTTTTCCTTTCTTTATCAGTGTAAATACTATCCTAGAGTTCACGTCACTCTAGGAGGTTGCCAACTTGTTTATTCTGCAATTTTTAAAGAGTAATAGTCAATAAGCATTTATTGAAGACCTGCTGTGAATCTGGCACTATACCAAGCATTAAGCAAGGCTACAAATATGAAAAAGAAAGACAATCTTTGCTCTCAAGGAACTTAAAATATAACCAATAAGACAACAGAAAAAAGAAAGCTAAAAGTGAGGTGAGCTTCTGGAGAAGTCAAAGAAGTACAAAATGAGTGAGGGCATGTGAGAAAAGATATGTCTCTCCTCCTTAAAAGGAAATTAAGGAATTCCTGGTTCACCGTCCAATCAGAGGGGCAGAGGGTACTGAAGAGGCATCTAAGACTGATGGAATCTTGCAAGATGATGAGATTTCCCAATGATGAGTTTGCTGGGATGGGAGTATGGTGGAGAAGTGAAAGCAACTCAGAGTATAGCTGAGTGGGAAATAAGAAGACAAAATATCTTTTATTAGAGCAAGGTTTTCAAATAAAGATGAGAAAAGGTTTCCTTGTGGGACCCTTTCAGAATCTTTTGCTTGAAAGTTCTGTTTCTAGTTACCAGAACTTTCTTTGTTGCATTTCTTTCTTTTTTTTTTTTTGCTATTGGGAACTCCCAGTATCGAAACTCCCTCCAGTGATGTAAATCAGAAACTCCAATAACTTTAGTCTTAGGAGTGTTGGTTGGGGTACTAGGAGGTTTATGTGACTTGGCAGTGGTTACAAAGACAGTATGTGTGTACATGTATGTATGTATGTATGTATGTATGCATGTATGTACAACAGGGACAAGATGACTTCAATTTAATTCTGCAAACATTTTCTTAGCACCATCGTATCACATGTGGTATTATGTGTTAGGGTTATAAAAACAGCAATGAAATGATCCCATTTCCCAAAGAGTTTACATCCAATCATCTCTAACACCAACTGAGGCAGCTAGGTAGTAGGTACTGTGTATAGAGCACTGGGACTAGGGTCAAAAAGACCTGAGTTCAAATCCTGCCTCAGATACTTACTAGTTGACCTTAGACAAGTCATTCAACCTCTGCCTCAGTTTTCTCAGCTGTGAAGTGAATATAATAGCATCTACCCCCCCCCAGGATTGTTGTGAAGTACAAATAAAATAATATTTATAAAATTCTTAGCATACTACCTAGTTCATGGGAGGTACTTAATAAATACTTATTCCTTCCATCAAGTAATCTGTCACCCCACCTAATAATGCTAATATTACAAAGAAGACAGAAAAAGGATATCTAAAGAAGTGTTCTTTGACAAATATTTTAAGTGCCTCCTTAACTGAAGCTCTCTTCTGATACCTCTACTCAGGTGACCCTGAGAACTTAGAGGCTTAACCAGAGAATCACAAACAGTAGCAGGTGCTACAAAGTTGGGGGTGGGAGGATGAAGGTTGAATACAGACTCGGCATTGGTCTGTCATTAGAGACCTGCCCTGGATAAATTCAGAGGCTCTTTGCTAGCTTGGCTGTTGGGTGATGACTTTGTCAATCACAGCAGTTCTCAAAGGCCAGCTACTAAGCTACAGAGAGTTCAAAATCTGCATTGACAGAGGGAGTACCCATGCAAAGGAAATCAGAGATCCTTGATACATGGAAGTATCTAGAAGCTGCTGAGTGCCAACAGCGTGCCAGGCCTAGCACAAAACCTTACGGTGCCAGGAGTGAGATGAAAGACCTTGTCTCTTTCCACATCAATCATTGGTGAGAACAATTTATTCCTGGACCAGAGCTTTTTACACTCTTATTCTTCATACCTCATAATCGTCTGGATTTTCTCAAGTAATATGCTGTTCCCCAGGCAGGTTGGTGCACTGCAGTAATCCTTTATGAAATTGTATCCTAGCGACCTGGAAGAGCATCCCTCCCAAAGCATAATAAAATGTCCTAGAGAAACACAAGGCAGTCCACACCATCATCATCATCATCAACGTCATCATCATCATCAATCATCATAAATGGGGACAGTAGCCTCTAGGCTATTTTTCAATATTCCTTCTTTTCCTTCCTTAATGTTTCAGTTTGCCTTCCTTTCAATATTCCTTCTTTTCCTTCCTTAATGTTTCAGTTTGCCTTCCTTTCAATATTCCTTCCTGCCACCTCCATTTCAAACCCATACATTTGGGTTTTTGTCACAAATAGTACAAGTACCATGTAGTTGGACCTAATTCATGAGGTCTATGACTCAGGATCTAAAGTTTAGCTTTTTTGCCTCCTTTTTGCAAAGGGAAGGAAGTGCAGATATGTAATTCCATCGGTGTTTGGAGCTGCCAGTGTAGAAACTTTCTCCACTAATGCAGGGTAGCAAATAGCCTGTATCTTAAATAATCTTAACAAGTTGCCGGATGAACCGGCAACTTAGTCACATAGCTAATGTACTAAAAAGGCAAGATTGTAGCCTGGGTCTTTCTGACTCTGAAGCTGGCCTTTTACCCATGACGTGATTCTGTCTTTCTTGGAACTGTCTTTAACAACTAAAAGAAGAAATACAGTCCTATAGGTATAGGTACCCATGTAGAGATCTGTGAATTTTGTACCTTTACAGTTAAAAAAAGAAGAGTAGGAGTGGGGATGGCGAAGAGACATGACAGCTGGCTCCATATATCTGTAGGCTTTTCATGCTAAAAGAAATTAGACATGTTCTGCTTGGCCCCAAAGAGCAGAACTAGAATTGTTGTTGTATTGTTCATTTGTTTTCAACCATGTCTGACTTTTCATGACTCCATGACCCATTTGGGGTTTTCTTGGCAAAGATACTGGAGTAGTTTGCCGTTTCCTTCTCCACAGGTCATTTTAGATATAAGAAAACTGAGGCAAACATATTAAATAACT
>CM053593.1:246124193-246140281 GCA_028646575.1 Pseudocheirus occidentalis | reverse complement strand
ACTCCAAGCTCAGCACTCTATTCACTGCATCACCTAGCTGAACTAGAATACACAGGTGGCAATGTAAAGAAATAGATTTCTGCTAAACATGAAGAAAAACTCCCTAATAATTAAAGCTGTCCAAAAGTGCAACAGGCTGCCTCCAGGATATAGTAAATTCCTCATCGCTGAAGCTCTTTACCCAAAAGCTAGTTGACCGCTTGTCAGGGATGTCGAAGAGGGGATATTTGCCCAGGTACAAGTTACACTGGATGGTCTTTGAGATCCTTTCTGACTATGTGAATCTAGAAATCTGTGGTTTCTACTTTGTAAATGCCTCTGATGCACTTGGTATAACCCTCTGTATTCAGAAGTTCTTCAATACAGATATTGTCTGACAGACCAATCATACAAACAAAAGACCTCAAAACACCTTACAGACATGACCTCATGCCCAGCAACTTTTTGAAGAAGCAGTCATTCTTATTTTCAGTAAAGAAGACAAGGGGTTAAAAATAACTTACTCTGGGGCTCTTTGTAATTCCGTTGCTTTAATAGTCAACTTTGAACGTAGGGACTTCTGGGACTATCAGATTGTCCAGAATGTGAACATGTCAGGTGCTCATGAGGGCACCATGAATTGAGTTATTCATAACCAGAGTGAGTAAGAAATGAAACAGATTTTTTTTGAAATCTCTAATTTCTGTGCACTTTAGACCATCCAGCTCAAGTTGTTGGCAAAGGTTCAAATCAGACCTTATTGTCTCCTAACTTGTTGGAATTAATACTATTTTGGAAGTAGGTGGGACCCTAGGAGCATCTCAGAGGGTGTTTTGTTTATGAATAGTGTAATATAAAGCTGGTGAGCTAAGGGTTTCACAAGCAAGTTGCATTCTAATTTTGAACAGTCTCTTGCTCCAGTATTTTCCATAAGGGCTGCAAAGATAAATACAATTCATTCAGGTCTAAATTGGCCACAGCAGCTATGCTGACATGCGAGTCTTAAAACTGAGGTCTTGCCCTGTGAAGCCTTTACCAGCACTCTCCCAAGCAGAAGGAATAAAGAGATGCCTATGCTTTAATTTCAGTGCTATTTATACACCTTGATAATTACAGCTGTGAAAGTGGTATCTTGCTCACGAATATTCTGGCTAAAGCCATAGTTTTAAGAGCATGGAGAATCGCTCCCCGGTAAGCTCTTTGTATTTTTCCTCACATTCTCCATCAGCGCTGTCTTATTTTTTACAGTAACGTGTTCCATTCACAGTAAAGTAAATTTAGGACTATTACATTGCAGGAAGCAGTTTCTGGAAACTGTCAGGAGATTATATATACTAATCCCCTCTAACTTAAAGCATTTTTTCTAGTAGCATATGTCACAATTAAACCACAATTAAAGAGAGGCAGGGAGGTCTCAGAGTCACAAAAAACTGGATTCAGTTTCTGCCTGTATGACCCTGGGCAAAGCCCTTAGACCTATCAGGGTCTCCAGGTAACTCTCTGAACTGAGTTTCAAAATAATTGTTCATTTTCACTGGTAAAGGGAATCTCTTCATGGAAAATTCCCTAGACCAATGAAATCACTGGTCCAGACTCCCTCCCTCCCAATCCATTTAATTAAATGGAACCATAAAGTACTTTATAAAGCTAGACTCTTATGTTCAGCTATAAAAATTTCCATTTATAGTCTGTTCCCATGCAATATATACCTAAGAAAGGCCAGCTCGGATACATACACATGGGCTGTTTCCTACTTCAAGGTTACTCATTGAAAAGGCTCTCTTCTTTTTTTCAGTATTAAGTGCCTACTATGTTCTCAGTACTGTGCTAAGCATTCAGGATATAAGGACAAAAATGAAACAGTCTTTGATCTCAAGAAGCTTACATTCTGCCTGTGAATCTTACGTGCATACAAACAAGAATGTACATAATATATAAAGAAGAAATATGAGGTATATGGGATGGCGTACAAGTAGCAGGCTGCAGGGGCAAAAGAGGAAAAGCTTAACATGGAAGATATTGCTTGAATTGAGTCTTAACAGAAAGTAAGAATTCTAAGAGATAAAGTTCAAGTACAAGAAGGTTTCTAGAGCATGGGAGGGGAAGTAAGATAAAATAAGGTAGCTTGGAGTCAAGTCTCAAGGGCTTTAAAAGCTCAGCCCAGGAGCTTATATCTGATCTTAGAGGAAATTGGGAGCCATCAGAGTTTGTTGAATAGGGGAGTAACATGGTCTCAGACTTGCACTTTATGAAAAGGGGTTTGACAACTATATGGAAAATGGATTGAAGAAGAGAGAGAATTGAAGGGAGACCAGTTAGGAGGATATTTCAAATAGTCAAGTTAAAGAGGTAATGAGGGACTAAACTAGTGTGGCAGCCATCTGAGTAGAAAGGAGGGGACATATGGGAGAAATACTGCAGAGGTAGAAAAGATAAGATTTGGACAATGATTTAAAATGTAAGATGAGAGTGAGGAGTCATGAATAACTCCAAGTTTACAAAACTCTAGGGACTAAAAGGATGGTGGTAGCACACTCAACAGAAATAGGAAAAAGTTTGAGGGGAATGATAACGAGTTCAGTTATGCACAAATAGAGTTTAAGATACCAATTTGCCTTCCACTTTGAAATACCCAATAGGCAGCTGATGATGCCAATGCCAGATTGAAGCTCAGGAGAAAAAGACATAAATCTGTAAGTAATTTGCACAGAGAAGATCACTAAGTCCATGGGAACTGATGATGTCACCAAGTGAGAGAATATAGGAGTCAAAAAGATAGCCTACTTCAAAGCCTTGGGGATATAACCAATAATTGGGGTGCATGATGGTGAAGATGAATCACTAGAGGAGACTGGGAAGGAGTGATCAGACTACAAGGAGAAACAAGAGAGGAAAGAGTAGTGAAACCCCAGCACCTACTATGTGTTTGTCACTATACTAGGCAATGGGGTCACAAAAACAGTATAAAATAGTCCCCACCCTCAAAGAGCTTATCATGAGAAACTGTGCAATGTGTGTGTATAAAAAAATCTATATAATAAATGTATAAATACAAGACAATATGGGGGAGGGAGTTGCTGCGGAAGGAATCAGGGAAGTTTTCATGTAGGAGGTGATGCTTGAGCTAAGCTTGAGCTTAGGAGGTGATGTAGGAGGTGATGCTTGAGTTAATCCCTGACAGAATCTAAGGATTTCAGCATGTGGAGGTGGAGAAGGAAACTGATTTTTCAAACTCTGCCAATGGCTGCAATCAAATGAATTCAAACAAGGCATTGCCATTCCCTTTTTCCATTAGACCTCTTGAACAAAAGAGGTTTGCTTAGCTCTGGACTCTGGAGGCTGTTAGCCATCAGAAAGATGCAGGGAAAATGTCTCGAAAGGAGGATGTCTTTCCAATTGAGATCTGGGGAGAAACAGAATGTGTAAGGTTGTGAGACACTGAGAAAACTAACTTAGAAACCAAGCCTGCTGCTCAGCCTTCTGGCAGAAGAGCAGGAAGTGCCAAAAACTGGAGCCTAGGAAAGGGTGGCTGTCTTTCTCAAATATCTGTGTTGTGCATAGCTATACACAGAGAAGAGAAACTGTGAACTCAATGAATTGAAGGGGAGGCAGGGGAGACAAACAAACAGTTACAGAACAGAAAAAATACATTTGATATCACATCATGCAGAGTGTTCCTTGGGTCACAGATTCATTCAAAATTTAAGAATTTTAAGAAATTTAAGAAATATCTATATACCAAAATTTAAGAAATACCTATTAAGCAAGTTTCTACTGTGTTTGTACACAGTACAACCCTGGTCAGGCAACATACAAATTCATGATCTAGATCAGTGGTTCTCAACCTTCCTCATGCCAGATTCTTTAATACTCATATGTGGGTGTATCTGCATGTGGGCAGATCCCCCTGGAGATGGATAGAGGAGTGGTGTCTCAGTTCCTAAAACCATTGGAAATATGTGTTTTCTGATGGTTTTAGGCGACCCCTGTGACAGGGTTGTTCAGCTCCCAAAGGGGTCACATCCCACAGGGTGAGAACTGCTGATCTAGGTGAAGAGGTAAACTGGGTAAAAAAGTATAGATGATGGGGTGACAAATGAAAACTCATGAAATGACTATGTAAACCATATCCTTTCCTTGTGGTGATTCACAGGATCACAGATTTAGAACTGGAAAGGATTTTAGAGGTGATCAGTCCAACTACCTCAATTTTCCAGATGAGGAAATCAGAGCCTGAGGGGTTTGTGACGCACAATGTCACACAAGTATTAAATGTCAGATTGAAATTTGAACTCCTATCACTTATTTCTTATATATCCCATATTCTCTATTTTCAACAACATTCAGTATGCATATTATATACCTCTTTCATAAATGACAGAATTGGACAGTTGGAAGGGACCTCAATAGCTACCTTAGCCCAACCTATACCTGAAAAGAATCCATATTATAATATACCTCACAAGTGATTATCCAGCTTTTACATGAACAATTCCCATTCTCAAGGCAACTCACCGTATTGGGCAACTAGGTGGCACAGTGTATAGAGCTCTGGGCCTGGAGTCAGGAAGATTCTGAGTTCAAATCTGGCCTCAGACACATATTAGCTGTGTGACCCTGAGCAAGTTACTTAATCCTGTTTGCCTCAGTTTCCTTATCTGTAAAATGAGCTGGAGAAGGAAATGGCAAACCACTCCAGTATCTTTACCAAGGAAACCTCAAATGAAGTCACAAGAAGTAGGACACAACTGAACAACAACAACTTGCTGGGAAGATTCTCCTGACGTCAAGTTTAAATTAGTTTCTCTTCAACTTCTACATAATGATCCTGGTTCTGCCCTCTGTGGACAAACCAAGTCAGGCTAATCATTCTTCTACCTGGAAGCCCTTCAAATATCTGAAAACAGCTATCATCTTCTCCCCTACGTTTTCTCGTTTCCATGCTAAACATTCCTGGTTCTTTCCATTTATCCTCATGTGAAGTGGAGTCAAGACCTTTCAACTTCAGGTTGTCCTATATGTAATGATCTCCAATTCATTGAAAGGCAGGCTAACACATTTAGAACTAAAAAGGCCCTCAGTGGTCTTCTACAATACCTACTCACTCTACAAGTAGGAAAACTGAGGCACAGGGGTAAATGACAGACCAGGTCCTCTGACTTCAAATCTGGGGTCCTTTATTTTGTACCATGTTGCCTCTAAAGCAGACAACACAGGATGATTATTACTGCTTTTCATGGAGACATCAGTTTTAGCCCCTAGAAAAGGACCAGCTTTCTAAAATGCTATTTATAGCCTATAGAAACCACTTAACTATCAAGGAATTCCAGATCTTAGATAGGAACAGATTTCTCAGAGCTCTCTTATAAAATTATGCACCTCTGTTGCTTAAAGAAAAAAGAGAATTTGTTCAAGGAACAATTCAATATTGTTGCACTCCCTAGGTGTTGTCTCTAATGTTTAAATAAGTTTCTATAACAACAATGTTGTCAAGGTCTACATGTCTCTGTCACATGCCACTTCTGGACTTTCCAGACCTCTCATTCCTATACTACAGTAGTCATATGGCTTATTTTGGTAACTGATGATTTCCAAGGTGGCTTAAGATCTGAATAACAAACAGATGGCTTTGTCAGTTTGCTGTTTTCTAGTAGCTAAGATGAATGAATAAATGAATGAATATAGAAGGATTTATTATGCATTTACTATGTGTAAAGCACCATGCTAAGCAGTCCTGTTCTCAAGGAGCTCATATCCAATGGGGGAGACAACAACTTTAGGAGGTTTTAGCTATAAGTCTAATGGATAAGTCCAGTGTTCCTTGGGTGAAGTGACAAGACAAGGGATAATATGCCTCCTTTCATGTCATTTCCATTCATAAATAACCATATTTGTTTCTGATACTGAGTCATATGATGGTGCCATTTGAGGGCAGAATTTTTCTGGATCTTCAGTAGCTACGCCTGTTGAGGAGTTAAGCTGCAGGAGCAGCTCCCAGAGTGAATGACCACAAGGGTTGTTTTCCGAGTTGATGGCTACAAGAAGTAGGCTAAAAGCAGGGGTGGAGGTTTGGAGGAAAATGGAGTACTCATATTTCCAAGGATCTTATACTTACCTGTCCATAATGGTAGTTAATCAGCAGATCAGGACCCAAAACTAAAGCTATGTATAATTTTTGTTTCCAACTTGGGGTATTTTATGGGGTTTTTGTTTGATTGTTGTTGTTTTCAAGCTTGTAACATTTTGAAAAAAAAAATCTTTCTTAAGTTCATTAACGAAACTGGAAAGTTTTGTTTTAAGTGGAAAGAATGCTAATGGAACCCTACATCATTCCATATGAGGGGTGGATACGACTCGATAAAAGAGAAAGACGCATATGGTTTCATATTGAAACTCCAGGGAGAAGAAAGAAAGATTCTCAAATGATCTCGGCATCTTTGATACCTGTCCAAACTCTAAGCACTCCGCAGTGCCTGCTTCAGCTGTTTTCATAGCTATGGAACAAGTTGTTCTCATCCACCCGTTCAGCCAGGTGAGGTCTTCACACGCTTGGGGGTAGACATCCCCCTAAGTCACCAACAGGTTTGAAGCCTATTGGTTTTCTTCAACCCGATTTAGCCTTGTCTTACCAGGGTGTGGCTACTGTGCATGCTACAGCTTCTTATAGTCACAGGTAAGAGTTGGGTGAAAGTGGATGCCAAAGGGGAATGAGCAGCCCTGCAGAGGACTCGCATCAAAAGTTACACACCCTCCCTTGTAAGATATGGAAGACAGAATAGTGGATTTTCTGTTCTGAACTAATCATGCCCCTAGTAAAGACATAAAATAGGGATGCAGATGGATATTATACTAGTCCTATGCCCCCTCTCTCAGATGTGAACAGAGTAGTCCACATAGCAGTTCCTCTCCTGTTCCCCTCAAGGTACAAACAAAAGTCTTCTCCAAACTGGTGTGGGCGTTTTCAGGAATATCAATGTTCCCCCACCTCAATCTGCCTGGCTATTTGCTTAGACAATTCATAGGTTATGCCTTACGTATGCAACACGTTTTGGGTCTATTTTCTGTTTAATGGATACTAAGTACATTGTAAGAGCATTTGAATTCCCTGCAGAGGTAGTAACCACCACATCAGCAGGATGGCAGCTCTGCCTCGCTGGGCCCGCCTTTTGCATTGACTGTTGCCTTGTGTCCTGATAATTAGTCTGGTTCCTTAAGTTGATAGTCTAATTACATGAGATGTCATTTTTTTAAATGTATCTTAGTGTTTTAGAAATATAACCATGCTTTTAGGTACTATTGAAGACTCCTAATCAGCACTACATTCTGGTGATAGAATGTAAGTTCCTTGAGAGTTGGGAAATTTTGATTTTGGGTTCTGTATCCCTAGTGCCTACATCAGTGTCTGACCTAAGGTAGGAACTTAGAAATGCTTGCTGAATTGAATTGAATTTGTAAGTAGATTTCACTTATGAGAGTCATCAACCTTGTCAAAATAATTTCATTCCACTTAAGTAGATCTGACGATTGGGATGTGTCCAAAGAGTAAATACAAATAGTTGACCAAAAAGAAATCTCTTTATACATCAGGTATAATGTGCTGAATATAATTCAACAGAGATTCATTCAGTACTTACTATATACAAGGCATTACACAAGGCTCTACAGCAGTGGTTCTCAACCTTCCTAATGCCACGACCCTTTTATATGGGCATATTTACATGTGGGTGGACCCACCTGGAGACAGATAGAGGAGGGTGTCTCGGTTCCTAAGACCATAGGAAATATGTGTTTTCTGATAGTCTTAGGCAACCCCTGTGACCCCTAAGGGTCATTTGACCCCCAAAGGGGTCATAATCCACGGCTTGAGAACCACTGCTCCAGAGATATAAAGATATAGATGAAACCAAACCTACCCTCAAGAAGGTTACATTCTGTTGGAAAGCACAACATGAAAGTATATGTTTTACACACCTGCTCAGACCCACATCACTATGGAATGGAATACATGGCTACCAATGATTTCTCTAGATATTTAGACAAGTTTGAGTGTGGGGCATATCCATAAATGAAAGGGGAAAGAATAAAGAACTATTTTAATGTCCTTAATGTGGCAATCAAAGATAGGATAGCTTAGTAGACCAAGGCCATGATTATTTCATTTTTCTCTCTGTTATTGCAAGTGCCTGGCACATAGTAGGTACATAATAATACTTACAGATTGAAGAACTCTGGTATCTCAATTCTGCTATAAGTTAGATAAGCTCTTTGAGGGCAATAAGCTTATTCAGTAATTCAATATTATTTATATCATCTTACAATGTCTAGTACAAAGCCTTACACATAGAAGGCCTACAATAAATATGTGTTCATTTGGGTAATATGAAATTCCTTTTCAGGGCAAGAGTAATACACATGCTTACATTTCTAAAGCAAGATTTAGTCAATTATCATTTATTTACATCATGGGTATAATTATAGCTTATTAAATCATTTATACTAATATACACAATAAACTGTTTATAATACCTAGTACTATGATTGAATTGTAATTATAACAAAATGTTTTCATTATAAATGTTGATAAATTAAGTCTATATTGGCAAACCCTCCACTTCTCTCATAAAAGCCACCTTTTTTATTTTCACTTTCTTTTCTTTCTTTCTTCTTTCCTTACTTCTTTCCTTTCTTTTTTCTCTCCTTCCTTTCTTACTTTCTATCTAAGTTTTTGTGGGGAAATTCCTGGTCTGTGGTCCTTTGACTCAGTCTGGAACATTTTTTTATTTTAATTTTTTCAATAAACATAATTCCACATTCTTTCCCTTCTACCTTCCACTTGTCTACCCTCTTCACTCCTCAATTAAGAAAGGTGGGAAAATCCCTATGACAAGTAAAAGCAAAACAAATTCCTGAACTGGTCATGTCCTAAAGAATATGACTCAGTCTGTACCCTGAATCCATCATATCTCAACCAGGAGGTAAGTAGCATGTTTCATCATGAGTCCTTTGAAACCATGGTTGGTCAAAATGCCTAAGTCTTACAAAGTTGTTGTTCTTCACGATATTGTCATTGCATAAATTGTTCTCCTAGGTCTTCTCACTTCACTCTGCATTGGTTTATACAAGTTTTCTCAAGTTTTGCTGAAACCATTTCCTTATCATTCCATCATATTCATATCCCATAACTTGTTTGGCCATTCTCCAACTGATGAGCACTCCCTCAGTTTTCAATTCTTTGCTACTTCAAACAGTGTTGCCATAAATAATTCTGTTCATGTAACATCCGTTTCCACTTCTTAGGTTTGATCTCCATGTGAGTGTTCGCCTTGTCCAAATTCTCCATAAAACAGTCTTTAAGGCAGTGTCATTATTAGATCAAAGGGAATCACAGTTTAATATCTTTAGGCATATAGTCCTTAACTGTTTTCCATAATGGCTGGACCAGTTCCTGGCTTTACCAACAAGGCATTAAAGTACGTATTTTCCCACAGCCTTTGTAGCATTTCCTGTTTTCCTCTTTTGTCAACTTTGATTTAATGAATGTGAGGTGGAATCTCAGAATCTTTTTTTATAACATTTCTCTAATTATTAGACATTTAGAGCATTTTTTTCCCCAAATGACTATTGATAGCTTGGGTTTCTTCTTCTGAAAATAGCTTATTTGTATCCTAAGTTCATTTTTCAACTGGGGAATGGCTCTTAGTCTTATGCATTTGAATTAGTTCCCTATATGTCTTAGAAATGAGACCTTTATTAAAGAAAATTATTGCAAAGATTTTCCCCAGTTACCTGCTTTTCTTCTCATTTTAATTGCATTGACTTCAAAAAACTTTTAATTTTATATGATCAGTATTGTCCATTTTATGATATTTTATGATCTTCTCTATCTCCTGTTTATTGGGTTGTGAACTCTTCCCCACCCCCAGATCTAACCAGTAATTTCTTCCTAACTCCTCTAATTTGTTTGTGATTTTACCCAATTCAGGAAGAAGGTGGGAGTTTCTCTTCAAGAAAGTAAGGTAAAGGCCTGACCTTCAGCAGGGCCTGTACCACCATGTTCTGTTGAGCTACTATCACAGGGTCTTCCGCCTGGGCTCTGCAGCCGCAATGGACCTAAGTCAGAAATATGGCAACCATAAAAGATATTACCAGGAGATTGAAATCAATCAAAAACATCCAAAAAATCACCAAGCCTATGAAAATGGTGGCAGCTGCAAAGGATGCCCAAAGAGAGAAGAGAGCTGAAAACAGAGTTTTGAAAACAAAGTATGCCCAAAGAGAACTGAAACCAGCCAGAGTATATGGTGTTGGATCTTTGGCTCTTTATGAAAAAGTTGATATTAAGGCTGCAGAAGATATGAAGAAACACCTCATTATTGGTGTATCCTCAGATCAAGGCCTTTGTGGTGCTATCCATTCCTCAGTTGCTAAACTGATGAAACATGAGGTTGCTACCCTCACAGCAGCTGGAAAGGAAGTTATGATTGTTGGAGTTGGTGACAAAATCAGAGGCATATTTCATAGGACTCACTCTGACCACTTCTTGGAGACATTTAAAGAAGTGGGGAGGAAGAACCCTACCTTTGGAGATGCTTCAGTCATTGCCCTTGAACTACTAAAGTCTGGATGTGTTTGATGAAGGATCTATTATCTTTAATAGATTCAGGTCTGTTATCTCATATAAGACAGAAGAAAACCCCATCTTCTCCCTAAATACCATTGCAAATGCTGAGAGTATGAGTATTTATGATGGCATAGATGCTGATGTGTTGCAAAACTATCAAGAGTATAGCCTGGCAAACATCATTTACTACACTCTTAAGGAGTCTACCACCAGTGAGCAGAGTGCAAGTATGACAGCTATGGACAATGCTAGCAAGAACACCTCTGAGATGACTGATAAGTTGACTTTGATATTTAACCATACGCGCCAAGCTGTCATCACAAAGGAGTTGATTTAAATCATCTCTGGTGCTGCAGCTCTGAACTAATGGATCCAAGTTTTATCCAAATTCAAGAGGTAAAGACATGAAATATGAAGCAAGCTAATTAGCTTAGCCTACTTTTGTCTGTCAGAAGAACTTCATTGTGTACATGGTCCATTGTGTACATGGAAGACAAAATACTCGTAAATTATCTTACAATAAACAAATTATGTGGAAAAAAGAAAGTAAGGTAAAGAAACAGAATGAGGTAGAGAAGGACTAAGTGTCCCCCCTAAAATGATCATCCTTTTCTTGAGACCTTTAAAGCTCTCATCTAGGGCAAAATGGAAGAACCAAAGTGTTGCCTGATTTTAGGAGTTTGGGAAAATGATATTCTACAAAGCCAAGTGATGTCTTTTATGGAGTTTATATTAATATAAGATATTGGTCTGTGCATAATTTCCACAGGACTATTTTCTACTTTCCCCCCCCCAAAATTTTTTAAACAGTAAGTTCTTACTTCAGTTTCTGGGATCTTTGGGTTTGTCAAATACTCAGCTTCTGTGCCTGTTTGTTTCTGGATATCATGTAACTAATCTGTTCCACTAATCATCCTCTCTATTTCTTAATCAGTACCAAATTGCTCTGATGATTACTGCTATGTAGTACAGTTTGAGATCTTGACTCCATTTCTTCCCAATTTTTTTTCATTATTTTCCCTAAGATGCTTGACCTTTTGTTCCTCCATATAAATTTTGTGGAACATTACATGTCCATTTCATAATTTCCTCATCAAAGGTCAAGTTGAGTATGTAACCAAGATGCCAGAATTTGACTTCTGACAAATGAATTAAGCTCTGATGAAATGGCTCTAGTTCATTTTAGCCAGGTTCTCCAATCCACCTCCCAGTGATGTTGAAATCTGACTTAAGTTTTTCTTTTGTGGTGCACAGTTCTCAGCAAGCATCAGACCAACTAGGACATTAAGCAAAAAAAAAAACACGCAGTAAACACAGTTACAAACATATTAATGATCTATTACTTAAAGTCTTTTAGTGAGGCTATGATTATAGTCTCCTTTCTGGTAAGGTCTATGACCTTTTCCACAAGAGGATGAATTAATGAAGTCTCAGAGTCAAAAGCAAAACTGTCATTCTTTTCCAAGTACAGGTTCAGCACTTTTTCGGGGCATGATCAGTCAGCAGGCCTCCAGCAAGCTGAAAAAATTCTCTCTATTCTGAATCGATGACTCCCAGTATAGGCTCTATCCCAGACCTTCTTGGCATGGCACCAGCAACCTTCACCAGTCTCCTACTTGTATTCACTGGGTCATTTCCCAGCTGATTCTGCCTCATTGATCCTCTCTGAGTTTTCTGTACATGTGCCTCTACTCTTCTTCATACCACAAAGGGAAGGGAGGAAAGCTGCCTGAATCCTTTCCAGTCTATTTGGATCGTTTCAAACAGGGTCCTTTCAGAACATACCCGCTCTAGATGCATTAATTTTTTTAAATAAGTTCCATTCAAACTCACTACAATGGAGTTTCTAATGTACTAGTCCCAGAAGGGAAAAATTTAGGTTTTGTCTTACTTAAATATTAATGAACATTGTCATTAATTATAATTTTATTAGTATTTCTCTTGACTAGCAAAGTAAGTAAGAGAACTAATATAGCTAGAAACATGACTCCCATAGGTAGTGGAAGCACTTCAGTGTGCAGAAGGGATGTTTGGTATTTAAGGAAAGGGAAAGGTGGCAGACGGTTATCAGTGATTGATTAAAATGGCCACAACCTATCTGTTTTGGAGCAGGGTCAGTTAGCTACCTAGGGAGTGCATTATTAGACTCAAGGAAACTTTGGGAGTATGGGAACATGGCTACATTGTGCAGTTATCTCAGGAAGGTTCTCTTTACATGCATGATTCTCTATGTATTTCCTTGGTGTTTTATGATGGAGAGAGATGGCAGAGGATGAGAATATGTCGTGTTCCTCTCCTTCAGATATTTTATTAAAATTTATTTTTTTATTTGACAAGTATTTATTTTCTCTTCCTACCTACTCACTCCTAATTAAATGAAAATAAAACCCTTATAATAAAATTTCATGGTCAAGGAAAACAAATACAATAGCTATGTCTAAAAATGTAGTTCTCAATCTTCACCTTGAATCCATCACACCTCTCTGTCAGGTGGGTAGCATGGTTCATTAGTCCTTTAACCTCCTCCAGACATCTTGTGCGCACTCTCTGTGCTCTTGATACCTTCTCTGGGACTAAAGGCTCAATTTTCCCAGAAAGGCAAGTCTGGAATGATGATAAGGCTATTCAGAGCCAGTTCAGGCTACGTTCCTGTCATGGCCATTGTTCTGAGATTCCACATCACCACCCTAGAGGCATGCTTGAGACTTCCAGGTGCACCAGCTCTGTCAGCCCCATAGAAACTGCTCTTTCTTCCACAGACATTCTGGGGACTTTGGGGACTTTGGTGCAGATTGCTCATAGTTTCAGGGAACATCTGCATGTCACCACAAGGATAGCATCACAGAAAGAGTAGCCTATTCATGTCAATACTGCTACTCCCACTAGAAAATTTGTTGGTCTCAGCCCACCTGAACCTGCCATCACATCACCACCCATTTATTTTTAAGAGGCACTGGGTGCAGACATCAGTCTTCCTTGGCCAGTATGAATTAACATTGTCTCCTAACAGATCAGGCACAGGTGGTTTTTTTGTGATAGGGAAATTAGGAGAACTGCTCACAATTGGGTAATTCCCTTGATAGAAGATATGTGCCCATTAAAGGAAGGTTATAGCTCTTTTAAGGAAAAATCCTCAGCAGTGTTGAAATACCCTCTTGTGTCTAATGGTAGCCATCTCTAGGGTGCAGTGTGAGAGGAGGGAAGAAAAAAATTCACATGGCAACTTTATTATTTATTTTAAATGAATAGCAAGTTGTATATAATAAATGTGCAGTTTCATGTGCAATCATCTTTTTTATTATACTATGTTATGGAATTTCTTGTTTTATTCCATAAATTAAAAAATAAATATCAATGCAAGAAACATAGTCTTGCACCCCCAGTATCAGAAAATAAATAGGGGATTGATCACTAATGTTTCACGTTAATGAACTGAAATATTTATGAGCTGTTTGGAGTTGGGAAGAGGCAACATTTATATATTTATGAAGAGTTTGAAATAAAGAATTAGACATTTCCTTTTCGGTAGATTTGGCTGGATCAATAGGGCTCACAATTCAGCTCTGCTAGCCCAGAAGATAAGAAAACAGGCTCTTGTATAGAGAAGCATGCAGAAAAGGTAACTCAGAGAGAGAGGGAAGAGAGTACAAGGGTAGTCCAAACCTATGTAATTGGTGGTGAGTAGGGAGTCTGCAGTCTCCCAGTCTTGAGGAGTATGAAGGTTATCATGGCCTAACATTTCTAACATGGTGTCCCTAGCCATTGGGCTCAACTGCATAGACAAAATACTTCTCCTCCTTTAGTAGGAGGTTTCTCCCAAAGTTTTAGGAATCAAATCTTCTCAGTAAGAAGGTGGAATTTCTCTTCAAGAAAGTAAGGTAGAGAAACAGGATGAGGTAAAGAAGGACTAAGTGTTCCCACCCCAACATAATGATCCTTTTTCTTGAGACCTTTAAAGCCCCCATCCAGGGCAAAATGGAAGAACCAAAGTGATGTCTGATTTTAGGACTTTGGGATAATTATATTCTACAAAGCCAAGTGATGTCTCTTATGCAAAAAAAGTCCACACCAGAGAAAGTGGCTAGAATAGAAGATCAACCTCTAGGAAGAGAATTATGTGATATAAATGATTACCCTAGCATGGAAGTGACCCTAAGACTAAATAACATCACTCTAATGGTATTTAGACTCCCATGGCTGAGGAACTATTCAATAATGAATAGCCATTCAGGCCGTTGTAGAATTCTCAAGCAAGAACTACCTGTGAACGTCCAAGGGGGTATATGATGCTTCCACTTTGGCTGTAGTAATGTCCCTTAAGAGTAAGATGGCTGAGTAAGCATCTGGACCTAGGTCTCCCTAGCTCTGGTGCCAACCTTCTATTCACTCTAAATAACCCTGACTCTCAACAGCATTCATCAAGTATCCACAATCTTTTCTAAAAACATAAGTTTTAGAATCAAGATTTAATGGGACTATATCACCCCATTCTCTGATCCCTAAGGCACTGAAGTCAGAATCAGGAAGACATGGGTTTAAGCCCTGTCTTGAACCCCAACTAGTTTTGTGACCTTGGGCAAATCACTTAACCTCTATGGCCTCAATCTCCTTATCTATAAAAGGAAGAGTGTGAACTTGACTTCTAACTCTAGGATCCTATGACATTGCAAACCGTCATTTTATACGTGAGACCCAGAGATGTAAAGTGATTTTGATAACCATGACACTATACAACAATAATAATAGATAAGATTAATTAAGCACCTATTATGTGCTAGAAATTGTGCTAAGCACTTAAGCACTTCACAGTTATCTCATTTCTTAATCATAATATTAATCTATTGTTGCCCTAATTTTACAGAGAGGAACACTGAGGCAAATAGAGGTTATGTGACTTGCCCAAGGTCACACAGCTAGTAAGTATCTAAGGTTGCATTTGAACTCATATCTTCTGGATTCTGGGTCTGACATCTTCGCCCTTATGCTATCTAGATGCCCAGCAGTGAGTGGTTTTCTTGTGTGACTGGTAAATTACTTCTGAAAGTAATTCCATTTGAATATATGTATGTCTCTTCAGAATTGTAAATTTTTTTGGTCATGTACCACTCCCTCAAATCAGTCAATCAGTCAATAAGCATTCATTAAACTCTTAGTATGTGCCAATTCTGTGCTGATCACTGGGGATACAGAAAAAGGCAAAAGACAGTCTTTGCTCTCATGGGCCTCACAATCTAATGAGGGATGAAAGGCTAATGAAAGCCATCATACAAATTATTAAGGTAGGAAATACTGTAAAAGCAGAGTGTTCAACAGGAGGAAGATTTTATGACTTTGAAAAGGGCCTTGATGGTCTTTTTGTATGAAGAGGGGTACCTCAATAACCACAGTGGACAAAGTGCTAAGACTAAAGTCAGGAAGATTCACTTTTCTGAATTCAAATCTGGCCTCATATACTTACTAGCTGTGTGAACCTGGGCAAGTCACTTAA
>CM053593.1:246075355-246123693 GCA_028646575.1 Pseudocheirus occidentalis | reverse complement strand
AAAAAAAAAAAAGTACAACTCCTAGTTGGGGGTGGGGGAAGATTATATTGTAATGGACCAGGATCAGCTAACTATAAAACCTCTACAATCTTACAATCCAGCAAGCAGATATTAAGTTCTATTATGTACAAGGTCCTAGGGATACAACAACAAAATAGGAAACAGTTCTTGCCCTCTAGAAGCTCACATCCTTTTGGAGGTTATATAATATGCAAATAGATAAGTCTATGAATGATTATTTGCGGAGGGAAAGAAAACTAAGAACTAAGGAAGACTTCTTCCTGCTCCAACACTAATTCTAGTCAGGCTATGGATTGTCTAACTTGTCTAACACTTGTCTAACAGTCGATTTTCACTACGTCTTCTCTCCCCTTTTCCTCTCCTTTCTTAATCCCAACACCATTATTCTCTCATGGATCTTCTACTTTAGTCAAGTTAATCTGCTTGTCACTTCCTACACTTACATGACTTTCTCAATTCTCACCCTATGCCGTTGAAAATGGCACATTTTATCCTCTCTGTTAATTTGTGTTCCTCATTTCCTCTCAATTCTGGCTGAAATCGTATTGCCCAGAAAACCTATGATGAACTCCCCTTGACGATTCACTCTTCTCCTCTTCTACTTGGTGCTCTCCTAATAATTTAGGCACTTTGCTACTACCCCATTACCTCACAAGCATCACTTGTGTAAGGGAGGATGTGATTTCCATTACCACTCCGCCCCATTCAGTTGATGTAGTCACAGATGATAAGGTTTTAATATGGTAACAAAATGTTAAACTAACTGTAAAATTGTGGCTATGCTTTTATATGGTGTGAACAAATCCCTTGAGTGAATCAAAATGGAACAAGGCAATTGGCTGAACAAACAAATTAGTCATATCCCTTGGGACTTTAAATAGGTAGTTCCTGTTTATAGAAGCGAAAGCTTGGGAGTACTTTTTGGAAGCATCTCTTACAGGAGGGTAAGATAAGGATAGCTCAACTCTCTCCTCTCCTACTTCCATCAGCCATGGAAGCAACTTGCCCAAGAAGAAATACCCTACCTAGCAGTTTGAGAGTTCTCTCCAATTTATCCTGTATATAGATTATTTGTACCTATTTATTTACAAGTTATCTCACCTTAGACTATGAGATGGTTAAGAGCAGAGAGGGTCTTTTGCCTTTCTCTGTATCCCTAGTGCTTAGCACAGTGCTGGCAGATAATAAATATTTATTGACTAAGTTCATCAGTTCAAAAGTGCTCAAGTGGTCCATTTGAAGGAGTAAAGATACACACACTGTAGACAGATACAGATAAAGAGAGACAGGCACACAAAGAGGATGTAGCTTCAAGGACTATGACCCTTGGCAGGAGAGAAGAGAGCTGGCTATGGACCCTAGAGACAGCTAGCCCTGATAATTGAGAGTTGGGCTGTAGAGCGAACTCTATGAAGAGAGAAGGGACATCAGTAAATACTGAGCATTAGGTATTGATCATCAAGGAAAAATGGAAAATTAGGAAAGCATGCAGGGAGGCTGTAGAAATGGGGCAACTCCAAATTTAGATAGGAAGCCACTTATGTGTTTCCTGTCAGAACAGGAACCGATAATCCTACGTGTGGCTAGCTCAGAGCCATAGACAGGTAAGAACAGGTGAACCACATTACTAAAAAGTCTTATCTTACTGGAATGGAGAGGTCTGGGGTTAGAGACATTTCAGAATCTGACTTCTCCTAAAGACTAATTGAGATGGTAAACAGCATACATATGGGAACTGCTGACGAATTTGTTCATTGAAAAACCACGCAGTAAACCAGTGAGATAATATTATGTGAAGATTGTGTTAGCATCTGTTTGTAGACTGTATCAGAGTAAAAACTGAAGATGGGGAAACTAGCCAAGAGTCTGTCGTAATGAGTCAAATATTAGACAACAAGCTCGGACTAGCTTTGGCTTTGAAAAGGACTTCAGAGAACGTAAAAGGACCTTAAAGTTTAACCTGAAAGACGCAAGCATTGATTATGTATTTTATATTTTGTTTTCATTCTGTCAGTGATTTTATTCTGTAACTATAATCTGTATTCTATGAAACAAACCTCAATCTCTTCTCTGTCTCTGCGTGAAGAAGCTCATGTCTACAAAAGTTCAGTCTCCCTCTCTTTGAAGTTAAATACCAAAGGCTTAAGTTTCCCATAATCACTGTTTGTTAAAGAAAAAGTTCTGTTCTCAATACTCTCATAAAACATTATCTCACCATTTCCTGCAAGGTTTGGGAGTTATCCTTGAGAAGTTGGACTAACTGACTTTGTCTCATCTTTAGTAATTAAAAAGGTGGCCTTATCTAATTCCCCAGGTGCCAGAGAGCCTACATACCTGGGTCCCTATCATTGACCTCAGGGTGCAGCTGAGGACCCAGAAATTCACAGAAACATTTCTTACACATAGAAAAAAGTGATCTTCATCCCACATGTGGACCATGCCCACTCTCTTTAATGTAACCAATCATGATCCCTCAACCCTTTGATGCTGGCCAATTATATGATTTTTTGTTCTGTTCTTTGCTTATAAAAATGAGTTGCATTTTCAATTCTCGGTCTTTAGCCAGAGGCAATGCCATTGATTCACTCATCCTTTATTAATAGGTTTGGTGCCCTATTAATAAATTGTTATCATGTTCAGAGAATTGCCTCAGTTTACCTTGTTGTTAAATTTCACATATGACACCTCCTCATCTCCAACCAACATTCATTTTACCGATAAGGAAACTGAGGACCAAAAATTTGAAGCAATCTACTCAGTCATATAGATAAGCAAGAAGCAGAGCTCATAGGGTTGGGTAGGTGGTACAGTGAGTAAAGCACCAGCCCTGAAGTCAGGAAGACCTGAGTTCAAATTTGACCTCAGAAGCTTAATACTTGCTAGCTATGTGACCTTGGGCAAGTCACTTAACCCCAATTGCCCAACTTTCCCCCCTCCAAAAAGGAAAAAAAAGCCAACAAGAAGCAGAGCTCAGTATTCCAACCCAGGTACTCTGTTTCCAAATCATGCTCTTTCCATTAACCACATTTTTTCTACAGGCACCTGGGTAGTACAGTGGATGGACTGCTAGTCCCAAACTCAGGAATAATAATCATAATTAATAGTAATAATAATAACTAGCACTTATATTGTATTTACTATGAGCCAGACACTGTGCTAAGTGCCTTAGAATTATTAAATCATTTGATCCTCACAACAAACCCTGGGATGAGGGAACTGAAACAAACAGAGGTGAAATGACTTGCCCAGGGTCATACAGCTGGTAAGTGTCTGAGGCCAGCCACACTGAAATCTCGCAAATGCTTATGTGGTTCCAAAATTGAGGAGGAACAGGAGCAAATAGATGATAATGCTGTTAATAGAGTGTAGGTAGTTGAAAGAGGTAACTGTTTTAGCAAGAAATATAACGAACTAAGTTTGGAATGTTAGCTTCCAAGTTTGGTGGGTCATCCGAGGGAAGATGCAGTGTAGTCTACTGGAAATCATAAGACAAGGACTTGTAGTGTATGAATGATCCCAGTTCTTGACTCTGCCATTTAATATATGGGCTTGGGCAAGTCATTTAAGCTTTTAGAGCTTCTTCATCTGTAAAATGCAAATAATAATACTTGTACTACCCATCTATCCCACAAGGTTTTTGCAAGGATCGGAAGAAATAACGGATGTGAAAGTACTTTGTAATTGTAACAAACTATAAAACAATATACTGGATAAGTAAGATGTTTTTCAGGAGAGTAGAAATGTGGTAAGGGAGAGGATATCAGACATGGACATACAAATTTACTGAATTTCAGCCATGTGACTAAATAAGTTTCCTTAAGGGAGAATTTAAAGGACCTGAGACTTAGGGTGTATCCATAGTTAATGGACTGGGGTAAAAGGAGACAGTAATAAAGACAGAGAGAGATAAGGCATAAATAGTGTGCTATACAGTAAGGCCATTGTTTCTTATTAGTTTTTCAGTTTTCCCTATATATGAGATATTAACCTCCAATCATCCAAGCAACTTTTTAAGAAAGAGAGTACCTCCTGCAAGTTTAAAGTTTGGCTGAAGCAAGTATATTTAAATTAGAAATCCCTTCCTAAAATGAAAAATGCACCTCCTTCCCTTCTATATAGAAGTGGGAGACTACAGTTGGTAGACCAGGTGGAATATGGCATATATACTGTCAATACTAGGGTGATGTGTTAGCTTTGCTAAACTATCTGTGCTTCTTTGCCTCATTTTTTCTTCCTTCCTTCTTTCCTTCCTTCCTTCCTTCTTTCCTTCCTTCCTTTCTTCTTTCCTTCCTTCCTCCTTCCTTCCTTCCTTCCTTCCGTTCAGTTTTTATAGAAACATTTTGACTGAGAAGTATGTATAGCAAGAACAGAAGTTACAAAGAATACTCCTACACTAAAAAGGCATATTCTCCCCCTTGCATATACAAACACAAGATCCCTGGGAGGATGCATTCAGCTTCAAGTAACAAAGCATGGCATATGTGTAGGCAACACATGGGGCTTGGTTCTAGGAGCCCTTTCTCTCTTCTTGGAATCTCCACCAAGTCTGCTTCAAGGGAAGGCTCCTGTAGGTCAATCCATAGCTGAGCTGGGTCGGACAATCACCTGACTGCTCTGTTAGCACCTCGCCAGACTCTGTTGTTTCTGCTACTGAATTCAGTTTCCACTTGGGCTTCTGGTGGCTTTAATGGATCTCTTAGTCTCACTAGCCACTGGGACATTCCCTTCTCAGAAAGCTTATTCACCTAAGATCAGGGAAGAATAAACCAAAAAAGAAAAAAGAGGATCCATGAGCCCTCCATAATGGTAGTGTGGGAGACAGGGCAATCACTGCCCTTACTCTACCAAGCAACTTACAGCCCTTCTTACCTTGTAAATGGCCAGGAAGAAAAAGCACAAGAGGTTTTTTCCTATTTAAAAACAATCTATTTGTTATAAGGAATTGTTTTCTGGGGAGGAGTGGGAGGAGAGCAATATATGGAAATATAGGTGATATTAAAACAAAAGATATCAACCATTTTTAAAAAATCTCTTGTCACTTTTTTTAAATCCCTCTATTTGCTGTTGGAATATTAAAGTAGCACAGGTTCTATACTGACTGTACCAGTCTCTTGGGCTTCTTCATTACCTAGCTTCTCAAGCATCACAGGAGCTGCTTGGGTGATAGTTAACCTGTGAGTTCAGCAGCTTTAGGCATTCCTTAAAAGAACAATTCATCCATGTACTTCATTGCCTGTAGAATTAAAAGTCAATCTAAAAAAAGAAACACACAAAGAAAGATTCCAGAATCAAAAAGTACCTGAAAATATTTAACCAGTTGTCATACCCCAAGTCCCAATCAAATGAATACTTCAGTACAACAATTTGTGCTTGGTGACCCTGCATTCAAGGTTTATTCCAGAGTTTTATGATGGAAGTAGAATGAAGATGCTGATTAAGCCCCCAAGTTTGAGGAATGTGGGGAAGGGGGTGACACTAGAATACATTTTTCTTATAAACAGAAGAAAAAATTATCTAATTTCACAGCTGGAACCTTTATTATTATTACTTGTATTTTCTTCTCCGTGGTTTTTGTTTCTTTTTACAATGATGCTATTGAATGCTATGATGTGGGATAATTTTTTAAAACTCCACAAACATTATTTATGAATCATACTCTCACATCAGTGGTTTTTCTTCCTGGTCTTCTCTTTCTCTTGGAGTTTACATTAATTTTGTCTGGCATGATTCTGTCCAATTAAAACATTGTGCACGACTTCTCTTTCCACACTTGATCAGCATAAAGTGCCATGATTTTTGTACAGATAGAAGACTCCAAAGTCATATTTTTAAAAAATAGAAGGCAGACAGCACAAGAAAGTTCACTAGGGCATGACCCTGAAGGTCAACACATTTGGAGGAATGAAGAATGTAAGTTCCATACTTTAGAATGCTAAGCCTAGTTGTCTCTCCAATTCTACCATCAGGAAGTATTTCAGAGTCCAACTAAATAATAACTGAAAAGTTATCACCTTTGTTCCCAATGATGGATGCTTTAACTTTACAGGAAAAAAATTAATGACACATTGGTAGCTGGATTTAGTTATATAGATCTTGCCATTGATTACATTTCTGGGGGTCCACTTCCAGGATGTAGAAGTCACCAGTGTTTCTCTTTTGGCCTTTTATAAAGGCAAGAAGGAAAGATAAAGAACAGAAAAATTTTATAGTTCCATCATCCATCTTAAAATATAATGATGACTACAGTTTACTTCTACATTAGTCCTAATTTTCTAAGATATCAATCATGACAGTTAATTTTTTTTTAAAGGTTCTATCCTAAATGACAGCTCAGTATAATAGAAAGATGGGTTTGGAGGTAGAAAACCTGGATTCAAGTATCATTTCCTATGTCTTCTCAAACAAATCCCTTAAATTCTTTGAGCCTCAGCTTCTGTATCTGTAAAACAGAAATAATAATACCTATCCTATATACTTCACAGAGCTGTTATGAGAGTCAAATGAGATAATGATACTGAAATGTTGTGCAATTTCTTCAATTTAGCAGACTCATACTATACTCTTTCCATCCCTGCCTGAGCAGTCTCTCCTCTCTCTAAACTCCTTCTCCTTCACTGGGTGAGTGGAAGAAGTAATAAATGCTTCAAAGTTACATTATGGTTCAAATTCTTCTCATTATGAATTATAATTTTCAGAAAAAGGAGAAAATCCCAATTGATGAGCAAATGTTGCCGGGCGATTAAACTCTCAAGACTCCTTTCTTCCCTTTCTGGTTTTGCTGGTTTCAGGAAGAGTTTTATATCAAAGGACCTGTAAGAAAATAATCCAGACTGACAAACAAAACAGCCTTGCCCTGGTTCCCTTGAACAATAAAGTTGGCGCTCACTGGTAGACAGTTGGGAATTCGTTGGTTTTATTAGTATAGATGGTGATATTACCAAGCAGTTGATATTAGGTAAAGTTCCATTCTTTGGAATTCTAAGCCTAGTTCTTCCTCCATGCCTCTCCCACCATAATTCATTCCTAGTTATTTTTTCTACCCAGTTGCAAAACAATTAACAAAGCCAGTCAATTCCATCAAAAACCAAGTCAATTTAAGAGAAGTAGGGAGAGTCATATGATTTTGGTTGTAGAATCATGGATTTAGAACTGAAAGAGACTTTACAAGTCATCTAGACCAGCCTTTTGTAGCTGAGGAAACAACAATTAGGTGACTAGCCCATATTCACATGGGTAGTAAAGATTCAGAGGAGTAATTCAAAGCCAGATCTTCTCATCACAAATTCAGCATACTTTCCTCTATACCACTCTGCTTTGATGTCATTGCAAACAAACCAACTAATTAAGTGACTATAGCTAGTTGCAGACTGTTCAGAGTCAGTCTGAAATGCATAAAATCTTTCTTTTTGGTCCACAGTTTAAAAATGAGTTATGTTTCCAACCTATTAAACCTGTGTGGTCTTACTATTAAATCATGAAAAGTTTCCTGATTCTTTGGTTTACAAAAAAAATAAAATCTGGCCTTTCATCCTTCACTGTTTAGAACTCTAAGTAACTAAGACAGTATATCAGCACTATCATTAAGGATATCTTGGTTGTCTGAAGACCCTTGATCTCCTATTTTAAAGGAACCTGCCCTGCCTTGTTTACTCTCTTCACCAAAGACCTGACATTCCTTCCCCTCTTCCACCTAGAATCTTGTAACTCCTCTGAGCTCAACAAATCAATACAGAGAACTTCAGAAAGGAGCCTCTGGTGTACAGCCCTCCTTAGCAAGTGTTCGTCAAAAGTTGGAGATATTATGGATCTCAGGTACCCCACTTATTTCCATCACACAAAGCTGCCTAATGCTCCAAGAAAGTTGTATCTGAAAAGCAATAGACCCATTTAAAAACCTTGCTGTCTGTCGAGGTATATGAATTACTATAGGACAGACCCGATTGCTAAATCTGCCCCCTCTCATGAAGGTGCCAGCTGCTGTCTGTTCACTAGCAGTGCCTCTGTCACTTTCACTTTGCATCCTAATTAAGAAGGCATCGAGAGACACATGGAGGTGCAAGTACCAGAAGGAGTGTACTATCTGTCATACTGTCCTACCAGATGTTCTAATGATGCCTTTGAATTTGGATGGAGGATGTGCCCAGAAAGAAATACCAAACAGTGAAGCCCTTCAGCAACTACTTGTTGAAGAAAGACAATTAACCACCGAACTTGTTATGAAGAACATTTACCAGCTCTCAGAGGAATCCATATCCATAAACACCTTATTTATGCTCTTTATTTTTATTTTAGAATGCACAATTCATTCTTGAAAAATAGGTGTTCTTCAATTAGTCGGAGAGCTCATTAAGAGAATCAGAATTTATAATCATTAAAAAGATGAATCTTGTGTTCATGAAGGAGATGATATGCTCAAAGTTTATAGAAATATTGGACGCCTTTTCTTTGAACTTAAAAATAATGTCTCCCAAACATCTGTCTGATAGGTTCTGGTGCTATTTTATGGTAATGGCAAGTATGAGCAGATTTAAGAACTAAACTAAGGCCTCCTCTATAAGGTATTTGTACCCCTGCCTTTCCTCTTCCAATAAGATCTTGCCTAAAACACAGCAGCACATCAAGATACCCAGGACTGCAGGCAATCTCCTATGCTATGGACTTTAAACCTACAGGCTTAACAACAGATGATAGAATCAGGAATTCTCACATTCTTATCTTGGCCACTGACCTGCCTTGGGGAAAGCACCTAATCTCCCTGAGACACTAATTTATAAGGTTCTTCCTTTCTCTTCCTGTGTTGTTGAGGATTATTATAAAGTGTTCATCTCATACTGAAACAGACCTCTGGAAAATTTCAAAGTTGATCCAATCTTCTAGGAAAAGGAAAGACTAAAATTAATTCAGTGGTCATCCGAGCTACATATAATTCTGTCTGATTTTATTACTCTAAGACCCCTTCCCTCAAAAAAAAGTATATGTAGCACATTAAAAATGTATACTTACTCTTTTAAAAATATATTATGCTCAACTATCAAACATACAAATGTGCAAATGAGGAATAAAATCTTAACAAAAAGCTTAATTGGGGACGGCTCGGTGGCACAGGGAATAGAGTGCCAGCCCTGGAGTCAGGAGGACCTGAGTTCAAATCCAACTTCAGATACTTAACACTTACTAGCTGTGTGACCTTGGACAAGTCACTTAACCCCAATTGCCCTGCCTTCCCCCCTCCAAAAAGACAAAAAAAAAGCTTAGTTGTTACATAGTAAAACTTAACAAATTAACAAACAACAAAGTCCCATCCCCTAAATGCTTTTGTTCTGTATCCCTTTCCAGTTTTGTTTGAAGGTCCTCTGACTTTATTTTAATTCTTTCTTTAAATATAATTCTAGTCCATATGAGTAAAATTTTGGTTCTGTTGGTCTCACTTGGCATCATCATTACCTATAGACCTTTCCAGATTTCCTCACGTGCTTCATATTTGTCATTTTTTAAACACCATAATGTCTCATTATATTAATCCACCATAGTTTAGTCTACCATTCTCTAGTTGTTTTGTACTAATCTTTCATAAATGCTCTGCTAAATCAGAAAATAATTAATTATAAGTTCTTCATCAATGATAAGGATACAGTAACGTAATAAACTTTGTCTCAGAGAGGAGACAAAGATTCTTGAAGTACTTCTTAGAAATATAAAATTATACCAATGGAAAAAATAAATCTCCTTATTTTCTTTTTTTGTTTTCAATCTTTATCTTCTCTCCTATTATACCCTTTTCTCATATCTCTCCCTCTATCCTTTTTTTGTCTTCTATTATCTCTTCTTTACTCCACTCTTCCCTTTTCCTTTTTCTCTCCTCTCCTCTTTCCTCTTTCCTGTCTTCCTCTCATCTTTCTCCTCCCCCTCCTTTATTCTCCTCTCCTATCTTTGCTTCTTCCTTTTCCCCTATCTTTCTCTTCTCTCCTCTTTTTCTCTTCTCTCTTATGATCTCTCCTTCACTTGGATAAAATCTTGTGCAGTAGTTCTTTTTTTGAGATTTTGTAGTTCTGAGCACTGGAGCAATAAGATCCTAGAGGGAGGATATTAGGATTTTGAAATTTTTTAGTATTGGCTTACACGAATAACATTAATTATTCAAAAGTTACTGCATAGTCCCTCTTCCAAAGAAAACTGTATGAAGAGTTTGGGATCAAGACATGAAAAGAAGAAAGGGATCAAATGTGTATTAAGGGCCTACAATGTGTCAAGTACTTTCCAAAAATTATCTGATTTAACCCTCACAACAACTCTAAGAGGTAAGTGATATTATGACCTTTATTTTATAATTGAGGAATATCAGACAAACAGGTTAAGTAATTTATCCAGGGTCACCCATTTGTGAGTGTCTAAAGCCAGATTTGAACTCGGGACTCTTGAACCCTGGTCCAACATTCTATCCACTATCCCATCTGGCTGCTTCTAAGAAAAGAAGGTATTGTCTCTGTCCTCAAAAAACTTACTAATGGAAGACAATGGGCCGTATAGCACTTAAAAACCTTTGAAGAACACTTAAAAGCTAAGATAATATAGCCATTTATATATGAATATAAACAAGTATGAATTAATATAGTGCAGACTTTGTACCTCAGCACTGAATGAAACTTTTATATTAACTTATTAATCTCCCATGGTGTACTATTGGCCTTTCCCAGCAAGGATAAGGTATCTGATATGACTGCAGTGAATACAGGCGATCTTGCTTACACAGCAGCCTGTCCCCAGCATTATAAAAGGAAATTAGAATAGTCTTATAGATGCATCACTAGAAAGCAGGTTAAAGGGACCTCAAGCTTGGTGCCAGATTCAGTTATGATGACTTTGGATACCTTTCTTAACATCTTCATACCTCCAATGAGCATTATTTGATTTAGAACCACAAGGGTGATACATAAAAAAACGCTTTGAGGTCCTCAGATAAAAACTCTATATAAATAAGGCCCTCCCTAAGGCAGGAATCAGGTTTCCCTATGAATCAGTAAGCACCCTGGCATACCCAGAATGGATGCCAGCATAGGTTCTTAGATCTGCTTTTCTAAAGGAAAGCAATTCAAAATGGTTAACAGTCTCACTTTAATCAATCAAACACGTATCATTTACCTAGTTCAGGGGAAAAAGTCAGCACCCTGAACTTCAGAGAATACGAACACAAGTTACAAGAAGAAGTTACAGGCAAACAGAGAAACAGATCAGCAGACAGGCTTCCAACCATCCATTACCTATTCAGTTACCAGAGAGGGAAGCACCAACATCTGGGTTTTTCAAAGGGGGGGGGGGTGTTTTCAACGGCTGCCCAGAGTCTCATCTGGCCAAATGATACAACTCTTCTCAAAGTGAGCCCCAAAGCAAAACCTCACATTGGTGTATATATAGCCTTCTCCTGGGTCAAAGAATGTCACAGCCCTCTTGAGCCACTGCCCAATCACAAAGCAACAAGGTGGGGGCATTCCCAAAAAACAAACCTCCCTCCACAGGCTCCATGTGACCACATTCAGCCTATTAGGGGGCAGAGTATACTTTCAAATCAGAGAAGATTCTCAGAACCACTTAAGCCACTTAAGCAAAGGGTCTAGGGGCAGGGAAGATCTTCAGATTCCCATAACATCCTACCACAGGCTAAATCATTTATCTTCCATCTTAGATGCACCCTGAGCCATGGAGTGTAACTTTTCCCACTGTGACATACAAAGTCTACAGTACCAATGTTAACCTATTCATATAATTGCCAAAATGAAGGACTGTTTAGTCCTTGAGAAGGCCCTTGAGAGAAACAGCAAGAAAAAGAACAAAATGCACTTCCTTAAACTTAGAGTTCACTTTTTGATATATTAAGAGCCACAAGGGAAACATTCTATATAAATTCCTGTTTTGATAAAAATTTTAAAAGGCTGACAAATTGACAAATAGATGCAATATTATAAAAATAGGGTGAGTAAAAACTAGAGAAAAATCTTAAAACACAAATCCTTTTGCAAAAAGGATCAAATATAACCCCCCACACACATACAAATGACCATATATCCATCTATGTCCTACCTGAGGAGTCAGGAGCACCACCCACAAAGCTGACTCCAGGTTTAAAAAGCCAAAGGTCAAGAGGAGTTGGGATAATAACCAATTCAAATCATAGAATCAAAGATTTAGAGCAGGAAGGGACCTGAAAGCTAATCTATCCCATCCTTCCCCCCGCCTTTTTTTTTAACACAGATAAAAATACTGACGGCCTGAGAGGCTAAATTGTTGGGGCTCTTGTTGGTAATGGGTTGAATTTGTCCTCAGCTAAAAGGAGGCCTGTGATCACCTGGGGACAGAATGCGAAGGTTGCACCTGTTTGCGATAAGCAGGATTATCTCTCTGCCTTGGGGTGATGCACGATTGGCTCCCTGTGGCAAGGGCAAGGCCAGGGGAGGGGCCCTAAGGGGCCCTGGAGAAAGGAATTAAATACAGGCTACCCAGGCAGAAGGAAGTCCAGCCATGCCAAGTTTAGAGAACATAGTTAGAGGCAAGTGTTGTGCTCTAAAGAAGAGAAAGTCCAGCAATGCCAAGCTTAGAATATGAGAGGGAGTTCCAGCCACGCCAAGCCTAAGAGAAAGTAGCAAGAAGCAAGCCCTGTGTCTTAAGTTTTCTGTGCAGCTGTTTCTCCCAGAGAAAGCGGAAGCCGGGAGCCGGGGACGCCGGAAGCCTGTTGAGGAAGGGTATAGGTGAAACCTATACAGCCTGACCCCCAAAAACTGTAACACTAAATTATTTGTCCTCTGCCTGGGACCCTATTTACTAAGGTAAATTACTAAGTAATAATAGTTTAAGAGACCTTAGATTTCACATAATCTAACTTTTGCCCAGTACTTTACAACATGACCTGCGATCACCCAACTTCAAGTCAATTTAACCAATGTTTAGACACAGTGCTTGACCTGAAGTCGGGAAGACTCATCTCCCTCAGTTCAAATCTGGCTTCAGACACTTACAAGCTGGGTGACCCTGGGCAAGTCACCTAACCCTCTTTGCCTCAGTTTCCTCATCTGTCAAATGAGCTGGAGAAGGAAATAGCAAACCACTCTACTCTGCCAAGGAAACCCCAAATGAGGTTGCAGAGTCCAACAGGACTGAAAAACTACTGATGTTCAAAACATTGTGTTAAACGCTGGAAATACAAAAAAAAAAAAAAAAGCAAATCAGTCCCTGACCTTATGCATTTTGCATTCTGTTGGGGGAAGATACAGCACAAACTTTGATAAAGAATATTTTGCTGGAAAAGAGAGGACTAACTGGAGGGATAAGGGATGGATTCATGGGAAATGGTACCTTCTAGAGCCTCAAAAGAAGACAGAGGCAGATAGCTGGGTTGTTCAGTGGATAGAGCACTGGGTCTGGAGTCATTGTTCAAAGAAGGTCTCAGACCTTGGCTGTGTAACCTTGGCCAGGTCATTTAACCTTTGTTTGCCTCAGTTTCCTCAACTGCAAAAGGGAGATTTTCCTTCCAGCACCTTCCTCCTAGGGTTATTTTGAGGATCAAATAAGGTAATATTTATAGTGTCAGCAGAGTCCGGCACATAATAGGTGAGACAAATATTATCTATTGTTATTATTATTATAAGGAAAGATAGTACATGAAGAATTAGGTGCCAAGAAAGGGAAATGAATGAATGAATAAGTATGAATGAATAAAGGCAAATGAGAAGGCAGGAAGGAGAGAAGGAGAATGAATTTCAGAAAGTATCTAACAGTCTAGTTTGGTTGAAATGAAGAGGTAGTGAAGGGAAATGGCATGAAATAAAGTGAGATGGGTGGTAGAAAATAAGGACCCACATCATGGAATGATGAGGAGTTTGTATTTTACTCCCAAGGCAAAAGAGAGCAAAAGCAGGGTTTTAAGCAGAGAAGTGATAGGATCACGCCAGGGTCGGTCTTAAGAAGGTTGCTTTGGCAGCTGTGTGGAGGATAAATTGGAGAAAGAAGAGAATGGAAAGAAAGGATAAAGTGGCTCTGGTGACAGGTTCTGAATTAGAGGGTTGACCACGTGAACAGAGAGGACACGGTGTGGAGAGACTCGGTGCGGGAAGAAATGACAAGATTAGCAACACATTCCGCACAGGTGGTGGGGGTGCTGAGAAAGAAGGAAGAGTCCAAGATTCTTTCCCCCTAGCAAAATATAAGCACCTTGAGGAAATGGCCTTTGTCTCCCTATCACCAACTATAAATCATGGAAGAAGTTACTTAGTGAATGTTTGTTCAGTTGAATTAACTTAAGTAGAGAGATTTGATAAATAAACAAATAAATAAAAAGAAGGGGTCTAGCGAGGAGATACCGAGTTATGTTTTGAACACGATGAATTTGAAAGATCTGTCAAAGTAGAGACGGCCAGCGTCAGCTTATGACGAGAGAGCTCAGGGAATTTTGTCATGAGCGGAAGAGAACCCATGGAAGCTTATGTGACCACAAAGGAAGAGAGTACTGAAAACAAGATGAAGGCACAGGGTAGGGCCTTGAGGTATGTCCATTCTAAAAGGGTGGGACTCAGATAACCTCCCAACGGAGAGAATGGGAAAGAATCGGGTGGAAGACAAAGGAGGAGAGAGTATACAGCAGCAGGATCCAGGCCACAGTATCAAAAGCTAAAGACGTTAAAGAGGGTAAAGTTGGCTCGGAGAGAGCTATTTCCAAAACATGGTTGGATTGGGAGTCCCATTGTAAGGGGCTGAACCATAAGGGGTGGTTAAGGAAATAGAGACGATAATTATGGGCAAAGGATTACTACCTGGATTTTGACAGTGAAAAGGAGGAGAGATAGAGAATGATAGTCCGAGTCAAGTGAAAGTTTTTTGTAAGGGTGGAAAGAATTGAATATGCTCTTAGGCAGTGGGGGAGTCAGTAGATAAATTGGTTGTGGATGGATGGAAAAGAGAGAGACATAGAGAAGGAGAGAGAGACAGAGATAGAGAGACACAGAGACAGAGAGCCAGTGAGACAGAGATAAAAACAGGAAAGACAGAGAGAGACCGTGATAGGGAGAGACCAAGAATGATCAATAAAGCAAGTTCCCAGAGGAAATGGGGGGAAAATGTAATCAAACATACAAGTAAAGGGGTCAGCCTCGGCAAGCAGGGCCACCCTTTAATTGGAGATTGGAATAAAGAAGGAGAGAATGGGAAAAGAAGTAGATGTTTTGAAATGTGGAATAGAAGAGCTTGTGAGGGATAACCTCAATTTTTTTCAGTAAAATAGAAGGCAAGGGGTGGGGAAAGCATTAGGGGCTTTAGGGTCTGGTGCCTGTCTTCGTGCTTGTTGATTGACTGAGAGAAAAGAAAATTGGGAACACAAGCTTAAGATAGTAGGATGGAGAATTACATTTGATCTGAGAAAACTGGAATACAAAGTTCGTGAATAGGAAAGACCCATTCCATTTTGGGGCAGCCTTAACTTTAAGTTTTGGGATTTTTTTTAAATTTCTACCCATTGACCCTCTTTTGGCCTCGTACTTAGTGCAGTTCCTAAGGAAACTTAAGTAATATCCACAATCTCAATTTAAAGCCTTTCTTCACAAAAGACTCCTTTACTTTCCCATCAGCTAAACTGAAATTACCCCCAAGTCTTTTAATGTTATTGAGCTGTTTATCTGCCCACTCTGAGCCATTATGTCATAGAATTGTTGGGGTTTTTTTTCCTATGAAACAAGAAACTTGTTCATTTGAACTTTGCCCTTTAATTAGTAGAAGCTCCCTAGGGGTTGATGGTCGGACTTCAGAAAGGATAATAGAGTGGGTCTAGAAAATACTATAGTCCTAAAATTAAACATTCCTTCCAAACATTTCAGGAGATCTTGAGCCTTGAAATGCCTGCCAACCCCCTGAGCGAATCAATAGAGTAACACTGAGTATCTGACTCAAAATTGCCCATAGAAAGGTTCAGTTAATGAAAACCCACAGTAGGCAATAGGAGTGCAAAATAAATAAATCCTTGGAAAAGAATGGATTTCTCCTTAGCCCCTCTCTGCATTCAATGGACACTCCAATAAGCAATTAGATCTCAGGGAACCTGCACTACCTCAGCAGGAAGCTTATACAAGCCATAAACTGACAAGTTTCCCTTAGTAAATTTTGGAATACAGAAACTTTGTCAAAGGAATCGTTGACTTTTTAAAAGAAGTTCCATTATCATCTTGGTTGATGAAGAATTTTCTGAAATTTTCAGAAAACTGTTCTTTACCCTCTTTTGCAAGCCAGGGCAACAAACATGTGTTTTGGTTTGCTTCATTGAATCCGTTGTTTATTAATCTTTTTTTTTAAATAGACAATACAGGGAACTTAATGTTACAGAATATAAAATCATAACACTTTGGAGCTAGAAGCACATCTTAAGGATATAATTTTCCTAAGGGAAACAGCATGAAATAAGGCTAGATACGTACCACGTAATAAGGACCCAGTTTGTAGAAGGACTTGAATACTAATATAAGGAGTTTGCATTTTACTCTAAATTTCTCCTTTATTTTACCCCCTACAAAAGAGTCATTCTTTATAGCAAAGATGTAAATAAGAAAAAAAGAGATGGAAAATTTCAGTAAACTGATCAATATATTGAAAAATGATAATCATAATCTGACAATACATGCCATTGTCCAGACCCAAGGAGTAAAAAGAAGCATTTTCTCATGCCTTTTTTTTTCAATTTTGCAACATTCACTTTCAATTGTTTTATGGTGATATTTCTTTCCATTTACGTTGCCGTGCTCATTGAGCCTTTTGTTTTCTTGGCTTTGCTTCATCCTACATCACTTCATATAAGTTTTTCCATTTTTTGTACTTAACGTAGTCATCATTTCTTACAGATAAGTAATATTACATTATATTCATGTGCCACAGTTTGCTTAACCATTCCCCCATTGGCGGGCATCTACTTTGTTTCCAGTTCTTTGCTACCACAAAAAGTATTGCTAAAAATCTTTTGGTGAATATGAGATAGACATCTCAGTTGGTTTTTAGCAATACTTTTTGTGGTAGCAAAGAACTGGAAACAAAGTAGATCCCCGCCAATGGGGGGATGGTTAAACAAACTGTGGTACATGAATATAATGGAATATTGTTGATCCTTTGGGTATAGTTCTAACAGTAGAATCTCTGGGTCAAAAGTTATGGACATTTCAGATACTTTATTTGCATAATTCCAAATTACTTTCCAAAATGTTTGTACTAATTCACAGCTGGACCAACAATGTGCCACTGTACTATTAGTACCTCAATCTTTCCACATCCCCTCCAATGTTGAAGTAAATGATGAACAAGTTCATGTAGTAGCTTTTCAGGATCAGGTGCATTGAAACCAAACAATCCATTAAAGAAACTTGCCTTCACAGTAGAAGGTTAACCTCTAGTTGGGAAAAGCCAGGGTTGAGAATTGTGATGAAGTGTCCAAAGTCTCTCCCATATATATGAAAAGAGATCCACAAATTCTCCCTGTACCTTTGGAGGAGGTCTAGGATAAGCCTTGGGATATTAGACCAAAAATAATGAGACAACTCCAGAAAATTTAGCAATCCCTAGATTCCTTTGCACAGTGGCCAGTCTTCATGATAACTGCTTGAAGGCAAAAATGTTTTCAGAAAATGAAAACTGTAAGCTGCATGAACTTCCATGGGTCTAAGATAAGCAGGTACTTTCCCTGATGGTTCACCATGTTGGTTTTGATAATAACAGCAGTTTTGTCCCTGACACTTTCACGAAAAGGAGCAATTCTAAGAAAAATCCCAGCCCAGGCTTTAAAAAAAGTTTTATTTCCAGGAAGAAGATGAAAGAAATTGATGCAAAGATTAGTCTGGTGGGGGATAACTTCTATGGATGTATATAGTTTGTATGTATATACCTGCATATTGGGCCTGTTGTCTACCTCCTGGAGGGCAAGGGCTGTTAATCTTCTGTCTTTGTAAGCTGAGGTCCTGGATGTCCCAGCACAATGTCTGCCATGTTAGGCACTTGATAAATGCTTGTTGATTGACATCAGCATGAGAGCTCTAGCTTTAGCTTCCTCAGTGGAAGCTGAGGCCGCTGGACAAATGATGACATCAATCACTCAAAAAGCATTTATTGGGTGCTATGTGCCAGACACTGTGCTAAGCACTGGGAACACACACACACACACACACACACACACACGCACGCACGCACGCACACAAAAGGAAAATATAATCTGTCTTCTCAAAAATCATCCATTCTAATGGAGGAGACAACATGCAAATAACTATGCACATAGAAGACATATACCGCATAGATGGAAAGTATTATGAGAGAAGCCACTAAATATTGGGGGAACTTGGAAAGTCTTCCTGAAGAAGGTTGGATTTGAACTGAGGGAATCCAGGGAAGTAGAAGAGGAGTAGAAGAAGTGAGGAGGGAGACCTTGGAGGACACCCACTGCCGATGAATGGTGGCAGGACGTGGATTATTCCGTGTAAGGAAGAGCCAAGTATGCTGGTGTAGCTAGATTAAGAGGTTATGGAAGAATATCATTTTTTATTATTACTGTCTCAAGGAGGGCAGGGGAAGGAGGGAAAGATAGAAAAACAGAATTTGGAACTCAAAACTTTTTTTAAATGTTAAAAATTGTTTTATCATGTAATTGGGGGAGAATAAAATATATGTTTTTAAGAGAATAGGGGAAAAAAGATTTATGGGAGGAAGTAAAGCATAAGATTTCAAAAGTAAAAGGAGCCAGATTATAAAGAGTTTTAAATGCCAAACAGAGGAATTACTATTTTATCCTAGAAGTAATAGGGAGCTACTGAGTAGGGAAGTTACAGTCAGACTCATGATTTAGGAAAAACACTTTTTTTTACCTTTAAGGAGTTTACAATTTAATGAGGATGAGACCCATTTAGACAACTAATAGAAAGCAGAAGAAGGCATATCAAAGTCCAAAGTGGTAAGAAAAGTTATGAGGAAGTCCAGTGTGGAATCTTGAACATCTAATCTCTAAAAGGTGATCTGGAAATCCATTCCAGAGGAATTGCGAAAGATAAGGTTAAAAATAAGATGGATAGAGAATGAGACCCTGAGGAAACAAACCGTAGCTTCAAAGAAAGGGAAGTTCTATGCTCATCTAGGGGATGTTCCTGTAGAAGGAACAATGCTCTGGTAGTCTTAGTATTCAGATTTAGGAAAAACACTTTGACAGCAGAGTGGAGGGCAGATTGGAGAGGGGAGAGACTTTCTCAGTAGCTTCAGTTTGTCTGCTGTAGAGGCCTCTAAACTGATCTTGGAAGCAGGCATTAATTCGAGACTTTGATCTGACTACTGTTAAGCCTGGGGATTTCAAACATGGAGTAATATACCACCACACAAGGCTGACATTTTCTTGATCTTATAACAGAGTGCTCTATGTGACATTTTCGTGCTTATGTGACACATTGGGTTTTCCATTGTTTTAAAATACCGAAGACCTCATTTTTGCTCTTTAACTAAAGGGATCACAAAAAGAAATATAATCCTGGAGCATAGATGGGGAATTTCCCCTACATTAATACTAATAGCTCATCTTTATATAGGACTTTATAGTTACAAAATTCTTTCAAATACATTGCATCAGAATGTATATAGTGAGCAAAAGAAGAACAATTTATACAATGACAACAACATTATTATGAAAAACAACTTTGAAAGACTTTATAACTCTGTTCAATGTGTTGATAAACCATGGTGCCAGGGGACTGAAGATGAAGCATGCTTCTCACCTCCTGCCAGAAATGGTGATGGATTTAAAATATAGAATAAGACCTCTATTTTTAAACTTGGTGAATGTGGGAATTAATCTTGCTGGAATATGCATATTTATTATGAAAGTTTTCTTCCCTTTTCTTTTCAATTCAATGTGGAGGGAAAATTAAGGGTAAGAAAAAATTTTGATTAAAAAAAGCAAATGTATTATATCATTAGACATCCATAACAATGCTGTGCGGTGGGTAGAGGGGACATTAAGATGCCCATTTAATAAACAAGTTGAGGCTGAGAAAGGTTAAGTCATTTACCCCCAAAATACAAGACTTAGGGAGTGTATGGGGTATTCTGGGAGGCCTAGCACCTCTGGTGTGAGGGTTTGCTCTGCCCTTTTCAGAGCTGTTCATCCATCTTTGGTGTCTATATTTCACCCAACTCTCACCTGTAATTCCAAGAAATAGTAGCATATGCAGCGATCACAACCTAGTAATACCCCAATAAAACTAAATACACAGATGGGCTAAACCAGATCGAAGGTAATTAACAGGTCTCAAACCTGTCAGTGAGTTAGGGAGAGGTCTACACCAAGCACATGAAGACTTCTAGTAAAATGGGCAGATAACAACAATTTGTTCCAATGGCCATAAGGTGGCTGAAGAAGGTACTGTGAAGTGCTTAGAGTTTGGTCAGACATTGAAGATACCAAGGTCATCTGCTGCCTCTTGGGCCATCACCAGTCATCCTGACTCTTGTCCTACCGCTGGACTTTGACGACCCAGGAAGAAAGTGAAACTGATGATTTTGTGCAACTCTATGTCACTTACATCCAATTCACAAGCAAGTCAAGCTATCACCCCATGATGTCACTGGTCCACTTCAAAAACAAAGGACAAAAAACAACAGCAAAGCTAATGAGTGGCATAACAAAGCTTTTTTTGACTCAAAGTTTAGTTCTTTTCCTGAAATAATCCTCTCTATTGCCTTTACATAATCCTGCCTCTCTAGCAAAAGTAAATAATATAAATTATATTGAAAATTGAGGTCATAGGTTCACAGATCTTGAGCTAGAAGAGACCCGAGAGACCACTGAGTCCAAGTCTTCACCCCCTTTCAATTTATTGATGAAAAACTGAGATTTAAGAAGATTAAGTAACTTATCAAATGTCACATAGGTCAAAAGGAGCAGAGACAGGATTTGAACCTAGGTCTTTCAGATTCTAAATTTTAGGGCTCTTTTTAATCCCAAGAGCATTCAGTATTGGGGGCAGAGGGGTTTATACAGGGGGTGGAGTGCCAAGCTGCCTCCCAAAAAAAGCCTAAAAATCCATTTAGTCCAAACCTTTCATTTTGCAGGTAAAGAAGCTGAGGCCCAATGACTTACTCAAGGTCATACTCCATTACTGTGAGTTCTCCTTGAGGGCACAGACCATGTTTTTGCCTTTCTTTGATATCCCCAATATTTTACACACTACCTGGCACAGAGTAACTTTGCCTCAGACAAACTGAGACCTGGGATAAATCTTAATTTAGAAAGGTCAAGGTCACCCATTGCATCCCAGGTCATGCCCAGTTGCCTTGGCATTTGTCTTGCCACTGGATTTCAATGACCCTAGTGGAGATAATGAGTCTCATGATTCTGTACAGCTCTATCTCACTTAATATGCTTATTGGCTGGTACCAAGGAATGGCAGAAGTGTTTGATTTGAAATTCAATGCACTCTCCACCACACCACTCTCGTAGATATTGTCTACTCAAAGGTAAGCAATGTATATACTCCATAATTATAAATGAGGAACAAATCTGAAACATCCTCAAAAAATATATTTGATTGGTTCACTACATACATAATACATGTGAAAGCATTTCATAGCTCTAAAGTCCTCATACTAGTGGTATTTAAAATTCATCAACAGGAACAAGCTGTGATATATGAATGTCATGGAATACTATTGTGCAATAAGAAATGATTAACAGACAGATTTCAGAAAAATCTGAAAAGATTTATACAAACTGATGCAAAGGAAAATAAACAGAACCAAGAAAATATTGTATACAGTATCAGCAATATTGTGTGATGATCAATTATGAATTACCTCTTTTCAGCAACACGATGATTCAAGATAAGTACAAAAGAATTCATGAAGGAAAATGCTATCCATATCCAGATAAAGAACTGATGGAATCTGAATGCAGATCGAAGCTTTTTTCCCACTTGCTTTATTCTTTCTTGTGGCATATTTTATCTGTTTCTTTTTTCACAATTGTGACTAATGTGGAAATATTTCTACATGGTAGCCAATATATAAACTATATCAAACTGCCTACCATTTTCAGAAGAGAAAGGAGGTAAGGAGGGAGAAAAATCTGGAACTCAAAATCTTGTAAAAATGAATGCTAAAAATTTTCTTGACATATAACTGAGGGGAAAAATTAAATACTATTAAAAAGAAAACTAATGCCCCAATTGCCCTCCAAAAAGCAAAAAAAAAAAAAAAAAAAAAGAAAACTAATGTAGAAAGCTGCTTAATCTGACAATTAAACTGTATAATTTTAAAAAAATAAAATTCATCAGCAGAACTATTCAAGGCTCAGGTTATTAGAATTTTGAAACAGGAAACTTGACATGTTGCTCCCAGGATTTGATCCATGGACTAGCATCTATCTGAGGAAATGCTGCCAGTGATGTAGTCACTTACATGGAAGAAAATTCTAAACCTCTATGTAAGGACTTTTTATTCTCCATCTCCCCTCATGCAAGTGTTTCTCTGCCCTCCAGGGAGGGAGCAGAACTTGCCTGGGCTCCTGCCAAGCACCTCTGGTTGCCTGCCTTGATACCTACTGACCTTGTTTCAGGATAGCTTACTGAGCAGATAAACAGCAAAGAAATTTTTTTTCTAAAAAAGGCGACTCATTATCTTTTTCCATAAACCTATTGCCTCCTCCACACTGTCCAGTTTCTGTTGAAGGCACCACCATCCCTTTAGTCACTCCAGTTCTTAGAAACATGCTCGACTCTTCCCTGTCCTTCACATTCCCATATCTATCTGTTGCCAAGTCTTATCCATTCTACTCCCACAGTATCTTTCATATCCATCCCTTTCTGTCTACTCACAGGACCACCAACCTCACTGAGATCCTCATAGCCTCTCACCTGTATTATTCTAACAGATTCCTCATGGGTTTCCCTGTATCTCTCCCCTTTGCATTCTTCTGTCTCAATTCTTACCTAGTCCTTAGTCATTAAATGGACTTTGCCTCAGACAAACTGAGACCTGGGATAAATCTTAATTTAGAAAGGTCAAGGTCATCAGGCCATGCTCAGTTGCCTTGGCATTTGTCTTGCCACTGGATTTCAATGACCCTGGTGGAGATAATGAGTCTCGTGATTCTGTACAGCTCTGCCTCACTTAAAAACAATTCAGGCACAAATCTAGACATCACCCTAGTAATGTCATTGGTCCTCTTCAAGAATGAAAGACAAACAACAATAACAACAACAACAACCATGCTCAACATTGTTACCAAAACAATCTTCCAGAGGCATACATGTGACAACATCACACCCCCACCACTCCACCACCCGTTCAAGCCTTCTTCAATGGCTTCCTGCTACCTCTAGGATAAAGCAGAAATTCCTCTCCAAGACACTAACAGACCTTTACAATGTGGCTCTGGCTTATCTTTTCAGATATATCAGCTTATTACTCTGTACATATTCTACACTCCAGTCAAACTAGCCTATTTGTTATTCCCTATTTCAAATATTCTATTTCTGCCTCTGTGTCTTTATATAGTTAATCTTCACAACCATCTTTGTGTCAGGTTGCCTGAAGTCTTATTTGACTTTCATAATTTTCTCTGATGCAAGATCCTTCCAAAGTTCCAGTTTGATACTAATTTCCCTCTTGAAATATTAGACAACAGAAATCCCTTCCCCATCACTTGGTTAGAAGCCCTCTGACTCCAGCTCACTCATAACTCATTTCTCACTTTTGACCACATCAAATCTTTGTAACAATAGCAATGCTAAGGCATGATGCTAATGACTGAACTTGTAAATTTCCTAGGTTCCTGAACCCATTTGTACCTAAATCATATTTAGTTATATTGTGGTTTTCTATTTTAGGCTACATGTTCTCACTGCACAGAGATTATGCTTCTTTATCTTACTTTGTAGGGAACCTTGGGCATGAGTGCTACAAGGCTAATGATGAATTCAGTTGCCCAGTGATACACAATCGTGATGCCAGTTTCTCAGGGAAAATGTCTCTGGATGGTTTCTGGTTTGTATTTTAAACAAAAGGGTATTTAACAGTTTTTGTCCTCAATAATGATATAAATCATATATTAGTTTCATTTCCAAGTCTTTTCAAAATGATATTATTTTTCCTTAGCTTTATAACGACTTCTATAGTGCCAGAAAGAGAACTCTACAGTTTTGATGATCAAGACAAAGGAAATTCTTGAAAATAATTAGATTTTATCAGAACTAGGGAGGCCAAAAAATTAATATTACATATTTATTCACATTTCCCTCCTAAAGAAACCCTTCAGATAGTGGCTATAACTTTGATTTCAATAAGACAACTTAGTTTTCCAGAGGAAGAAACTGAGGCATTATTTAGAAGTTCCTAGTCCAAGATCACAGAGGAAGGTAAAGCCATCAGTAGACTCTTTCCTTTTAGATCCAAGACTCTGCTTTTAGGTCACTGCTCTCTCTGTGGAGTCATGTTCTCTTTATTTAGAGCTATTTTATTTTCATTTGCATTCAACTTCTACCTCTAGCTTCCTTCACAGCATAGCTCAGGTGCCATCACCTACATAATGCTTTTTTTCTAATCACCCATGAGTGGTCAATATGTTTCCAGCCAGAGTTACGTAGGGAAAGGAAGGAAGGAAGGAAGGAAGGAAGGAAGGAAGGAAGGAAGGAGGGAGGGAGGAAGGAAAGAGGGAGGGAGGGAAGGAGGAAGGAAGGGAGGAAAGAAGGAAGGAAGGAAGGAAGGAAATATTTCTTATTTACTTGTGTACATGTTGTATCCCCCAGGAGAATATAAGCTCCTTGAGGGAAGGGACTTAGTTTTGTTTTGTTTTGGGGTTTTGGGGGGGGGTTGTTCTTAACATCATAGCTAGAGTTATTAGCACATAGTAGAGTTCCTTGCACAGAGCTGATGCTTAATAAATGTTTATTGAACTGAATTATTATTAATATTACTTATTCCATTAAGCTGAATATTCAGCCCTGAAAATGCCCCCAAACCAATAAGAAGACATCTCTCACCTAATTGACTTTTAAGCCCAACATCAGCCACTGCCATGCAACACTTCCCAGAGTAACAGTTTCATCTGATCTTTGGGCTTCTAGGATACATTTAGCAATTATTCTGAACCTTTTGTGAGAAACTTAGGAAGTTTTAGTGCATCAATGAGCAGTTAACATCTGTGAGTTCCTACTGAGATCTGAGGTTTAAATCAATTAGCAGTAACTGGGACTCTCTGCAGCGGGTTTTCATGCAGAACAAGCATATGCTGAAGTTTTAAATTAAAAATGTAATCTCCTGTACAAAATTGTCCACGCTGCATTCTTCTTTTTGACCCAAGTAATTCTGATTACATCTTGTGCTGTGGAGTGATTATTTACTCACCCATGCACTGCATCCCCATGGAAAATATTTCTTTTTTAAAAACAAAACAAAAGGACCCAAGTCTTTGAACCATTGTGGATTTTGAAGGGCGAGAAAACATCTCTTCCCTCTGTTCTTCCATGTCTTTATATCTTATTATTTATTACCCACTCCCAAGCCCCTACCATGAATTAACTGGAAGTAAGGCAACAAGGCCCTCTGGTTTTAGGTGGAAGAAAAGGAAACTTTTCACAGGCACCAGTTATGGGACTCCCTGGGAGAACAAACCTTCCCAAAAGGAAGAAAGCTCAGGAATTGAGTGGAGAACTTACCTTTTCCATCCAGTAGAAAGGATTGCCACTACTCCTACTGGGAACTTTCATCACTATTTGGTGGATTTTTTTAAATACATGAGTGTACCCAGAGTTTCTGTTCATTTGTAACACAGAATGGGTCAGAATGGGCTCCTTTCCCATATAATTCTTTTAAAATGACCCCAGAGGATAAAATAAAGCAAAAGAAATATCAAGAAATAAGTATTTAAAACTAAGTTGGTAGCTACTTCTTCAAGCAATTAAATCAGATCTACATTACTGCTAGTCCAGATGTTCCTAAAATAACTTTTTTTTTAAAGTGAGCAATAAAAACTTATAGGAATTGAGGGAGAAAAGGCACTCAAACTCTAGACCAGAGGATCTCAACCTGTGGGTCGCAACCCCTTTGGAAGTCAAACCAGGTCGCCTAAGACTATCAGAAAACATATTTCTGAGTATTAAAGGGTCGCGGCATTAGACAAAGGTTCTTAACCTGGATTCCATGAACTTCTTTCTTTTTTTCTTTTTTAATATTTTGATAATTACATTTCAATATAATTGATTTCCTTTGTAATCCAACTTGTTTTATTTTTATGCATTTAGCAACATTATTCCTGCACCCTCCCAGGCTAATTGATGAGTTCCTTCCCACAACTTCCATTTGAGGAGACATTCAGGCCCGTCATACTCATGTCTAACAACTCAGTCCACTGTTCCCAGACTAATTGTCCACTCTGTTCCAGAAGTCCTCCCACAATGGTAACAACACTTCTACTCTTGCAGCTCCTGTTCCATTTGGTGAGTTTCTCCCCAGAACCTCCACTGGAGCAAGTACCAACATAGGGATACTCACTTATAACCTGGCTCAACTCTTCCTCTATTTTTCTGCCATACTCCCAGCCCCTATCTTAATTTCTAACTCTTCTTTATGTATTTTCTTCCCCCAATTAGAATGTAACTTTATTTTTGCATATTATATGTGTATATATATATCATATATATTATATAATATATATATAATCTCAGTACTTAGTATAGCACTTAGCACATAGTAAATTATTACTAAATGATTTATCTAATTTATTCTAATATAAGAGGGGGTTCATAGGCTTCACCAGACTAGCAAGGGGATCCATCATACAAAACTCTGACAATATGCCCAACAGGCAGCTATGAAAGGATACCTGTGCATCCTCTGAAAGAGGAAAAGTCCATTTATTGAATAGAATGACTGGGTGTGCTTTAAGGGGTCACCACTAAGAGGTAGCTCCAAGAAGCTGTAGTATGCACAGATACTAAAACCAGGTTGAGGGTAACTGACCATACTGTTTGGTGAGTGAAGAGGATATCTACTGCAGCCATGTGAAGACTTCTCCCAGAGGAATGAGTGGATGGGAATGATTTGTTCCAACAGCTAGGAAGGCAGCCAAAGCAGGCACTGTGGAGACATTGAAGATGCCAAGGTTATCCACTTCATCCTGGGTCATCCCTAGTCATCCTGACTTTTGTCTTGCCCTTAGACTTTGACGACTCTGGAAGAGAAAGAGAGACTTTATGTGACTCTGTCTCACTTAAATCCAACTCATATATGCAAGTCAGGACATCAGCCCATGATGTCACTGGTCCTCTTTGAAACAAAAGATGAACAACAACAAAAGGTTAGGGATTCCTGCTCTAGGAGATGCTCTATTCACCATTCTTCACATGTGCACTTAAATGGTTTAATTTAATACTTAGTAAGTGCCTACTGTGTGCAGGAAACATTCTCTGTGTATAAGGACCCTCTATTCTACTGAGAAAATTTAGTACATATAAAGATAAGTAAATATAAGGCAATTGGAAGGAAGGAGCATTAGCAGCTGGGAAGATTGTAAAAAGACTTTGCTAGGAGTTCTTGTTTCAACTTAACTTTGAAGTAATTTGGAGTAAGGGTTCCCTCCACCAGTGCAGATCACAGTCCCTTTGGGTCTTTGTAATATAATAACTCTTTGTTATGAGTTCTTGTGACTATTTTTTAAAATCACTTGAGGATGAATTTCTGTGTATGGAACTCTCTGAACCTGGCTAGACAGGCATACTATCCATCATTAAGCCCATGGTTGAAGGGGCTTTTCAGTTTGGTAGAACATATCCGATCTTATTCAGGAATGGCCTTCCTAAAGCCAGAGTCATCTCCACACCAAGATGGAGCATCAGAATAGGGTATTAGCAGAGGACATATGTACATGGATACCCCACTCATATATGCATACCTAAACAAAGCATACTTGATTTCTGATTCTAGAAGGAAATCACTGGATGCCATTTTATTTAAACTGATAGTTTTCTCTCTCCTGTTATGTCTCTCCTTCTGATTAGTATCTGGCCAATATATCATGAAATTCCACTCCTACCTGAAGACTGATAGAGCCGTTGTGGAATACAAACTTTCACATGGATGATGGACCTATACCTGTTGCAATAAATAATGACCCAGCTCTACCCTAGAAATCTGAGAAAATGTATCCCCTTGGGGTGGGTAGGTGGCTCAGTGAATAAAGCACTAGTCCTGGAGTCAGGAGGACCTGAGTTAAAATCTTCCTCAAACACTTAACACAAAAACTAGCCCTGTGACCTTGGGCAAGTCATTTAACTCCAATTGCCCTACTTTCCCCCCTCCAAAAAGAAAAAAGAAGTATCCCTTTTCATTGCAGAATTAGGAGACTATGGATACAGAATATTGCATATGCCGTTAGATGAGGTTAATCTATTGACTGGTTTTGCTTAAAGTTTTCTTTTTTTAATCTTCATTACAATAGGTAGAGGAAGGACGAGGAACATTTGAGTCAGTCGACAAGCATTTATTCAGCAATTAATCTAATGCCAAGTACTGTGGGATATAAAGGAAAAAATATGCCCCTGGTCTCAAGGAGCTTACATTCTGATGGGGTAGACAACAAGCCTCAGGCAGATACAAGAAATACACATGGTATATGGAAACTAATCTGAGATGGAAAGGTAAGCAGAAGAGGAGGCCAGGAACGGCCTTCTGAAGAAGGTGAAATTTAATCTGACTCTTGAAGGAAGCCTGGGATACCCAGAGGCAGAGGTAAAGAGGGAGAACATTCCAGGCCCAGGGGACAGTGAGTCCAAAGGAACAAAGTCACAAGACGGAGCATCTTGTTCACAGAACAGAGAGTGAGCCAATGTAGCTGGATCATCAAGTGTATAGAGGAGAGTAAAGCTTAAGAAGACTGGAAAAGTCAGAAAAGTCTGGGTTATAAAGGGTTGTAAGTGCCAAAAAGAGGAGTTTAACCTTGAAGATAATGAGAGTCACTGAAGCTCAGTGAACAAGAGTGACTGGGTCAGAACAAGACTTGAGAAAAATCACCTTGGCAGCTGAATGGAGGATGGCTTAGAGAGGAGAGAGGTTCAAGGCAGGGAAACCTGCTAAAAGGCTATTGCCTTAGTACGTGTAAGAGGGGATGATGACCTGTCCTAGGGCTGTGGCTTTTGTGAATGGAGAGAAGAGGACTTGTTTGAGAGATGTTATAATAGTAGAAATGACAAGATTTAGTGATGGATTGATTGGATATGTGACTTGAGTAAAATTAAAGCATCAAAGATGGCACCAAAGTTTGTGATACTGAGTGATGGGAAGGATAGTGGCACTCTTGACAGTAATGGGAAAGACAAAGGGGAAGTGGGAGGGGGGAGTTTTGGGGAAAAGATAATGACTTCTGCTTTGGACATATTTAGTTTGAGCTGCCTATGGTGATCCAGTTTGATGTGTCCAAAAGGAAGCTGATGAGTTCAGTTGAGAAATACATTATATAAAGCCAAAAGGCCTCACTAAAAAATTAATAGTGATAATAGTTGATTTTATATAGTATACTTATTTCCTAGCTATCCAACACTAGGCAAATCACTTAACTACTTTCTTCCTCGGTTTCCTCATCTGTAAAATGTGAGTGATAATAACACCTTCCTCCAGGAGTTTTTCTGAGGATAAAATGAGAATATTTGCAAAGTGCTTTGCAAATTTTAAAATGCTATGTAAATATCAGCTATCATTATTGTAATTGTGAGTATAAAGTACTTTATATCCATTACTTCATTTTTTTATCTTCACACTAATCCTAAGAAGAATTAGAGGTATTCTTATCATCACTATACAGATGAGGAAACTGAGGCTTAGAGAAATGACTTGCCCAAGCTCACACAAGTAGTAAATGGCAGAACTGGGATTTGCACTCAGGTCCTCTGACTCCAAACCCAGATCTCTTCCCTAAGACCAAGATATCTTACTCCAGGGAATTGCTGCATTTCTGAAAAGCTAACTGACAAGTGGGTGTTTTTCCATCTGCTTCGATGACAATTTCAGTGATGTTTCCCTAAAAAGTAGACATTAGGAAAAGGTGATGATGTAGAGGTCATATGACACACACCCTCCTTGAGACAGAATAGATGTTTATGGGAAACTTAGACCCTACTAGGTACTAAAGAGGCATTCTCTGAAGCAATTAAAGACAGTTTCTTGACATGTGAAATGGGTATTGATGTAATCAGAAGATCTGACGAGCATATTCAAGTAAGAAAAACAAGAATCCGGGGGCAGAGGGAGAGGAAAGGCATAGAGCCTTTTAGAGAAGGGGAACAATTCACCAAGGCTGGTGAGGATACCATGGAGGGTAACCGCCTTCCTCACTTTGCCTTCTCACATTCACCACACAGTGGTTTGAGTTCCTGATCCCTACCCTTCCCTACCAGCAGCTAGTGCCCTCCCTCCCACAATACCTTATATTCATTTTGTATATGTTTATGTTGGCTCCCCTGTTTAAAATGTAAGCAAGGAAGGCAGGAACTGTTTCACCTTTGTCTCTGTATTGCTAATGCTTAGCCTAGCATCCTGCACAAAGTAGGTGCTTAATTAATGATCGTAGATTGACTAACTGGAACTGCCATTTTGTGGTTGATCCTTTACATCTTCTCCCTACTTCTCTATTTTTTACTATTCCAATGCTGTGCCAATTTACAGCCCAAGACAGACAGAGAGAGAGATACCTCTCACTTCCCATTTGTATATACTCAAAGAAAAACTGGAGTTGTAAAAATATATTCACTAGTTCTTGGCATCATGCTCATCCAGTGGCCAGATGTAAACAGCTGGGGAACTCATTTGGTGTACTTCCCAGAAGCCAGTTGTAGACTGGCATAATTCCATTAATGAAAAACTCTGGGGAAGGTAGATTGGATTTATTCTTTACTTTTCAGTTTCTATTACAGTTAATTTCTGGTAAGGAAATCACTATAATAGACTTCATCCGTATGGTGATTTATTATTAAATTAACATGGCTAAGAATTTCATTAAATTATTGTTTAATACTTAAGGGGAAATAAAAATATTTCAGTAATGCAAGGTTGAAAATTTTATCTCGATATTTTTAAGGGAAGGTATCATGTAGTGAACAGAAGGGTTGACCTTGAAATCAGAAAGACCCAAATTTAGTTCCTGTCTTCAGCAAAGACTGGCTGTGGAACTATGCATAAATCACTTAACCTCTTCATACCCCCAAGAAACTCTAAGACTTAGAGGAGTTGTCATATATATTAATGTTGGAGGGTTTCCAAACTAAGAATTCTGTATGTGGAGGAAATCACAGGTCCAGACCCCCCCCCAAAATAACCATTTTATTTCCCATGATATTTTTACCCCAGAGATATACCACCAAAGAAATGTCTTTCAGGGTAACATGGGGAGAAAATATGAAATGGAAAGTTTTTAGTTCAGCTGAACCAGAAAATTGAGGGCAAGTTTTTATTTCCATATTACAAATAAAAGAAACTTAGCAGAAGGGTTTTCAACTTGACCTCTGGTGTTTCCTTCCTTGCCATTTGATTCTGGGATTTGAAGGCAAATACAGCTTTGCCTTGAAAAAGCTAACAATCATCTAACAGAGAAAACTTTGTAAAAGTAGAGTTAGTGGAAAGTTATCTCTGTCCTCAGTGTCTGTTCAATAACTACATTCATTCTCATAAGACAGTGGCTTCTCTTCAGCAAATGGAACAGTGATAACATCAAAGACTGTCCAAAGGAAGGGCCCTCAGCTGTTTTAATTCCAAAGTTGGATTTCACGGTTTTGAGAGGAAACTGTCAGACATACAAAAAACAGAAGGGAAGAGAAGGAGTCAGCGGATAGAAACAAGCACAAGTCAGTGTGGTGGCCAGGGAGAGAATCAAAGTGACCTATGACCTTGAGGAATATCCGTGAGAGTATCAACAGTTGTAAGGCAATGTTATGTAGTAGATGAGAGGACAAGACTTGGTTTGGAGTCTGTAGACTTGGATTCAAATTCTGCCTCTGACATAAACTACATGCCCATGGACAAGTGACTTAACGTCTTTGAACCTCAATTCCCTCATCGGTAAAATGATAATGAGGGAGTGTATCTTTAGTGAACAAAGAGTCAGCCTTGGAATCAGGAAGACCTGCCTCTGACACATACTGGGTACATGGCCTTCTCAGTGCCTTCTTATTGTCTAAGATTATAAACAGTAGTACTAGTTTTCATTGATCCTAGAAGTTCCAAAAATCGATAAAATCACAGATCCAGTCCCCCCAAAAATGGGGAAAGTAATTCTTTTTGTGAGGGTTGTGAGGGAAACAATGAAATAATGTCTATAAAACCCTTTGCAAACCTTAAAAGTACTATATATAAATACTTCATTTCTTGTGTTCTTTCATAGACACTCAGAAGTCATGTGTAAATGATGTCATTGCCCACCTATTCACCCACCCAAAAGATATATAGATAACATTTGTATATGTAATTTTAAAACATTTATCATGGAAGTCCCATATTTAGCATAATGGTCCCACACCCTTAGTTTTTCTCCTGAAAGCAGAGCCTTTCAGACAGTCACTGCAGTCAAGTCGCGCGATCCAATCACAATAATGTCATCATCAATAAAGTCAAAGAAGGAGAATCCATAGAGGTATGTGGTTACAGGCTGTGCTCAGAGGGAGAACGTAAGCTGAATGGACTAGTTTAATTTTCACGTCTCATGCCAAGTCATTGACAAACTCCAGGCCATTTTCAGGAGAAGGGTAAGAAAGGTGGACTGACTATCACCACCAGCCAGTTTTTACTGCTCTGATCCTCCTCAATTTTTTCTTGTGTTATCCCTATTTGCACATGCTTGGTGTTTTTCTGGTAAACTGTAAGCTTCTTGAGGGCAAAAATGTTCTCTTTTTTTACTTTCTATCCCAGATGCCTAACATAATGCCTAGCACACAATAGGTGTTTATTGTCTGTTGAACTAAATGGTAAGTGGTTTGGAAATCATGTTGCACAAAGAAAAATCATAAGGAACTAGAGACAGCTGGTTTAGATAAAAGATAATTAAGGGGAAGCACAAAGGAATATCACATAGAAGGAAAATTCTATATTAGAGTTCAAGATCACCAGTAAAAGTATATGATGAAAGAGGTATAGTAGGTAAAATAAATCATATTAAAAATACCACATACATAGAGATTTTATGGACTATAAACTTAATATGAGTCTGTAGCAAAATGTGATTGCTAAGATAACTTCTCAGGGGGGCTAGGTGGCACAGTTAATAGAGCACCAGCCCTAGAGTCAGGAGAACCTGAGTTCAAATCCAGCTTCAGACACTTAACACAAAAACTAGCAGTGTGACCTTGGGCAAGTCACTTAACCCCAACTGCCCTCCAAAAAAAAAAATAAAAGTACTATAATCTAGAGATTTATCAGTACCTTCCCCTTTCTGATAACCTTCCATCTACTCTGTGTATATACATATACCTAATTATGTGTTGTCTTCTCCGTTAGAATGTAAGCTCCTTGAATGTAGGAATAGTGTTCTCATTTTTTTCAAATTCTGAGAACTTAGCATAGCACCTGGCATGTAAGAAGCACTTAATGAATGCTTGTTAACTGACTGACTAATAGAAATATAACATTTCAAATAAAGACGGTTGTAGATTCATAATACCTTATGCTGGTCAAACTTGGCTTAACTCATGATTCTCTGGACTTTTCAACCTCTACCCCAGCAGCCTTATCATTTTTGCAATGCTTCTACCCTTACAGTCTTTTCTAACCCAGGAGTTCATTCCCACAGTCTCCATTTGAGGAAGTACCCATGCCAGCCATCCTCATCTCACCTCATTTCAAATGCAATTTAGCTCATGACTTCTGCTCACCCCCTTTCTCATCTCCCTTTTATGTGCTGTCTTCCCCCATTAGAATGTAAGCTCGTCAAGGGTAAAGGCTTTCTTTTTGCTTAACCGATTGCCTGGCATGTAGTAGTTGCTTAATAAATGCTTTTCCTGTCTCTTTGGCCAGACTATATCTGGGATAATTTCCAGCTCTGGATTCCACATTTTTCAAAGGACTCTGATAAGTTAGAGAAGATCAAGATGGGGATGAAGAGAGATTTCAAGGTTAAGTGAAATTTTAAAAATTTAAGACATTTTGTCCACAGAAATGAAGACCCAAGTAAAGTGGTTCTCTTTCTTCAAGTCTGTAAAGAATAGTCAAGTGGAAAAGTAACCTCATGTGCTTTCTCCTTGGCTTCAGCAGGCAGAACTAGAAACAGTGGGTGGAAGCTACAGCAAGACAGCTGTTAGTTTGATAGAAGGAAATACTTCCTAACCATTAGAGCTGTCTGAAACTGTCATAGAATTTTCCCACCCCTGTAAGCCTTTAAAAAGAGGCCTGATGACAACTAGTTGGGGGTATTGTAGATGGGATTCATGATTTAGGTAAGGGCTGGGCTACATTAACTCTTACGATCCTTGCAACTCAGTCTCTGGTGATTCTCTGACTTAAAGCTAAATTCTTAAAGCTGGAGAGGCCATAAAAAATCATCTCTTCCATATTTCTTATTTTATTTATTTTACTTCAGTTTTATAACTGAAGTTCAAAGGAGTTATATGATTTGCCCAAGGCTACCCAGTTAATGACAGGGCTAACACTAGAATCCAGATGTCCTGATTCCCAATCTAGCATTCTTTTCCTTCTACCTTCTTCCCTCCTTCCCTGCGTCCTTTCTTTCTCTTCTCCCATCTTCTCTCCTCCATTTCCTCCCTCCCTTTTCCCCTCCCTCCCTTCATTTCTCCCTCCTTTTCTTCCTCTTTCCTTACTTTCCTATCTCATCCCTCCTTCCTTTTTCTCTTCCTTCCTTCCTTACTCCCTTCCTTCCTCTCTTCCTCCTGCCTTTTCTCCCTTTCTTCCTTGCTTTTTCCTCTCCTTTCTCTTCCTAACTTCTTTTTTCTTTCCATCTTTTCTCCCTTTCTTTCTCCTTTTCTTCATTCCAGTCTTACTTTTTTTCCAACCTATGATTTCCTTGATATAAGGAACATCTGATAAGACATTCCCTCCATCAATGCAGGTCAACACCTTTTCTGCGATTTGTAATCCTAGAGAGGTGTTTAGGACAGTGACAGGTTAAGGGATTTGCCCAGGGTCATAGAGCTCATAAGTGTCAGAAGCAAGACATAAATCCAGTTCTTCCTGAATCCAGGACCAGTTCTCTATCCATTATGCCATACTGAATCTCTCCAGTGTTCTTTTTCTAACACTAGAGAGGAAGTTACACTGGATGCCATTGATGATCAATCTCTTCTAGTTCTAAGATACTAAGATTTAAATGGACCTGGGATGTTTTCAATTCAAACAGGTAATATTTCAATTAAAATTATTCTTTCATTTGATTTTCCAAGATGACATATAGACAAATTTTGAGAAAATATGACATCAAGAATTATCTTAAGATAAATTTTCTTATTTTTAAAATTTTACTCAAATCAGCTCAGAAAAGGAGTTCCAGTATTTAAGATAGGAACATACATAAAAAAGCATAAATGATAAAGATTTATCTTAAGGATAGGGACTGTATCTATAGTCATATAAAAATGCTATAAATTACTATTGATCAGAGAAATTCAAATTCTCTAAGGTACTACCTCACACCTATCAGAGTAGCTAATATAACCAAAAAAACCAGGAAAATGTTGGATATCGAAGGGGATGTGGGGAAACTGAGACACTAATACACTGTTGGTAAAGTTGTGAACTGATACAACCATTCTAGAGAACAATTTGAAAGTACGCCCAAAGGGCTATAAAACTGTGCATATCCTTTGATCCTGCAATACCACTGCTAGGTCTATATCCCAAAGATATGCAAAAAAATAGGGAAAAGGACCTACATGTACAAAAATATTAATGTTAGCTCTTTTTGTGGTGACTAAGAATTGGAAATCAAAGGGATACCATCAGTTGGGGAATGGCTAAACAAGCTGTGGTATATAATTGTAATGGAATATTATTGTTCGATAAGAAATGACAAGCAGGATGATTTCAGAAAAACCTGGATAGATTTACATGAACTGAGGCAAAATGAAGCAAACAGAACCAGGAGAACATTGTACACAGTAATGTGGCAATATTGCTCGATGAAGAGTTGTGAATGACTTAGCTATTCTCAGCAATATAATGATCCAAGACAGTCCCAAAAGATTAATGATGAAGCCTACTACCTGCTTCCAGAAAAAGAACTGATATTGATTGAATACATAGCATGCTTTTTTTCCCCACTTTCTTTTTCTTTTATTTGAGTCTTCTTATACAAAAAAAGACTAATATGGAAATGTTTTACATAATTGCACATGTATAAACTATATCTGATTGCTTACCCTCTCAGGGAGTGGGGAAGGGAGGCAGGTAGGGAAGGATAGAATTTGGAACTCGAAACTTTAAATAAAAATGCAAAATTAAAAAAAAAGAATAGGAACTAGATTTGTGATTTCATTGGTACAGGGAAATCACAGGAAAGGAAGCTTCCTCTACCAATGCCATTTTGTACCTTTGACAGTTGCCTATAGGACCAAGAGGTTAAGTGACTTGCCCAGAGCTACACAGACACTATGTGTAACAGACAGAATTTGAATCCAGCTCTTCCTGGCTTTGAGGCTGGCTCTCTATCAACCATGTCATGCTGCCTGGGTTTTGGCCACACCAGCTTCCAATTGTAATCATGCTCGTAGATTTGGAGCTAGAAGTCATAGTGAGGAGAGCAGAACCAGGAGAACTTTGTACACAATTATAGACACATCATATCTGTGATAACTAACTTTGATAGACTGGGCTCCTCTCAGTGATACAAAGTTATGAGACAATTCCAAAAGACTCATGCTGGAAAGAGATAGCAACATCCAGAGAAAGAACTATGGAATCTGAATGCAGATTAAAGCAAACTACTTGCTCTTTCTCTTTTGTGTTTTGTTTTATTTCATTCCTTATTTCTCGTTGTTCATTCCATTGGTTATAATTCTTCTTTACAACTTGACTAATGTTTAATGTGACAGTATTTGTAGAACCTATATCTGATTGCATGTCACCCTGGGGGGAAGGGCAGAGGAGGGGGAGAAAATTTAGAAATCAAGGGATTGCACAGCTGAATGTTACAAACTAAAAGTAAATAAATAATTTTTTTAAATAAAAAAATAAAAAAATTTTCTAAAAAGAATATTGAATCCAGAAGGGACTTTGGTTGTAATCTAGTCAAACCTTTGTTTCAGATATAAGGAAACTGAAAAAAAAGATATTAAGTGACTTGTTGAAGAATTCACAGCTAACAGACTAGTCAATAAACATTTATTGTTTAACTTCATGCTAGACACTGTGCTTAAGAATTGGGGATACAAATACAAGCAAAAAAGGACAGTCCCTGCCCTCAAGGAGCTTATATTCTACTGGGGGAAAACACACATAAAAGAAAGCCAAAAAGTGATGGAGGTGAAGGAAAAGGTACCCATGTAGTAGCATGATAGCATAGTCTGGAGGGGCAAAAGTAGAAAGGGAATGAATCACGTGCCACCTCAGTCTTTACTCAAAATGGAAAGCTTGAAAGGGACTCACCAATAGAAGAAGGGAGTTGGCATATTAGAAGGAAATTCCAGGATGTGAAAATAGTTGAAGCACAATTGAAAAAGAGATTCCAAGCAGACAGCTGACCTGTAGTTGGGTGGAGAGGTTAAGACTAGAGATGCAGATCCAGAAATCACTGCATTGAAGTGATCATTGAAGCCATGGGAATGAAAGAGATCACAGAAGGAAACAGTAGAGAGGAGACAGAAGAGGGCCAAGGCAGAGCACTGGGAGACATCCATGTTTGGGAGGTGAGAAGAGGATGGACCAGTGAAGTTCACTAAGAAGCACCAGTCTCTAACTGTTTGGGATGGAATGCTGCTTTACCGTAAACCCCAGAACATGCCCAAATCCTTGAGTAATTCCTTTATCCAGCCTCCAGTATTTATCTGTTCCAGGGTACCCACCTGGCTTCCAACTTCTGGACCTATTTCCATCATAGTTTTATGACCTCTAAATGTCAGGGTGCCACTACTTCTGAGAAAGGTACAACTGAAGGTTTCATTAAGGATGTATTTGTAGAGGATCTTGTTGAGTGTAACTCCTGGCCCCTGGACCCTAAGCATCTTCCAGCCCAGTCTGGTAATACAAGACCTCTACAAGGACATATACAACATGGAGAATCATGAACTAACATAGATGATAGAACACTGATTATCCATCTAGGAACACAAATGCCACCCCAGGGAGTTGCCCTGTTCTGTCATAAAGATGTCTCAGCTACCTGTCTCTCTCCCACTTTCTGCCTCCCTTTGGAGACAAAAGGCTCTTCAACCACAACATAGTGGACCAAGCTATAACACCCATCTCATAGTTACAGCTCTGCTTTTGTTCTGCCACCTGAAGAAAGATGTGGGAAAGAATCTGGCACTCTCAGTAGCCCTGTTAGTGTTACATGCTTCTGCTCTTACCCACTGGCTCAGCTCTTCTATTACTACATAGCCTGGAGTCAGGAAGACCAGAATCTAAACTGACTTCAACACTTACTAACTTGACTCTGGGCAAATCATGTAACCTTTGTCTTCCTCGGTTTCCTCAACTGTAAGATGGAGGTGATAATAACACCTAGTTCTCAAAGTTGTTTTGCAACTCAAATGAGATAATGCTAGTAAAGCACTTAGCACAGTGCCTAGTATGTGGTAGGTACTTAGTTAATATTTGTTTCCTTCCTTCTTCCCGTCTTTCTTTTTTCCCTCCCTCTTTCATGCCTTCCTTTCTTCCCTCCCTCCTGTATCCCTTCATACCACCTTCCTTCTTTCTTTCCTTCTTTTCTTTCTTTCTTCCTTCCTTCCTTCTTTCTTTCCTTCTTTTCTTTCCTTCTTTCTTTCTTTCTTCCTTCCTTCCTTCTTCATTCTAATTGTGGTAACAACACTGATCCCCAGCTCCTCAGTACTTCCTTAGATCTGCTATGTCTTTGTGCCTTTATCCTATTTTTTTACTTTAAACCTCACTTCAACTTTTCTGGGTCCTATCACAAAGCCCATAGATATATGCAAATAAACAGCTATATGACTAGAATGGTATGCTAGGAATAGCATGTATTTTACATAGGCTGGGATAGTTTCCCTTTAAAAGGGTTATCCTCAGATTGGTTGCTTCAGATGTTATGGGGCACAAAAAGCCAACCTAAAGAAGGTGATGAGTGGCATCCATTCTTCAGGAAATCTGTCTTACCCAGAGTCACTGTCCTCTCAAATGCCTCCCCAGATTCTTACTAGCTGTGCAACCCTGGACAAGTCAGTTAACCTCTCCTAGATTCAGTTTCTATAAAATGGGGATAATGAGAGTACCTATCTTACAGGCTGTGAGAATCAGATAAGATAACATGTGTAAAGTAATTTTCAAGTCTTAAAGTGTTATATAAATTAATGTTAGCTGCTTAGGGCAACTGGGTAGCACAGTGGATAGAATGCCAGGCCTGAAATCAGAAAGACTCCTTTTCCTGAGTTCAGATCTGACCTCAGACACTTACTAGTTGTGTGACCCTGCGTAAGTCACTTAACCCTGTTTGTCTCAGTTTCCTCATCTATAAAATGAGCTTGAAAAGGAAATGGCAAACCACTCAGTATCTGTGAAGAAAATGCCAAATGGGTTCATGAAGAGTCAGACACAGTTGAATACTGAATTATTGTATATTGCTGGACTTTCCAAATTGGTACAAGGTAAGAGGTCACTGTATTGTCATCACCTTTAAAAACCCATTGTTACTCTCATGCTTTGATGAGTCCACAGAAAAGGACTTCAATGAAGGTCAGAATAGTGGCACTATTTTTGTTACCTCTATTGTATTCTGTTGTTTGAGTGCCAAATGTTGAATAAATGGTGCTAATACCATCATTATTATTTCTGGCTTGGGAACAGATAGCGTTTCAATAGACCTTAATGTGATCTTGAGTCACCTCATTTTTAATAAAGGGAATATTGATACTTGACGTGCCAGAAGGTTATTTATCCTTTGAAAACAACTAAGCCAAACTGAACCCACACAATGAAAATCAAGTCCATCTTTTTAAGTGTGCAGTTGTTTAGCCTAAGTTAGGTTTGGCTCTACTGAGCCTATTACTCACACCACCATGAGGACAACTAGAATCAACATGTTCAGATTCTGAGTTTTCAGCCAGCCTATTAACTCTATTTAATTCTGCTGTGATTACATCTATTGGCCTCTGCTTTAATTGCTCCTTTAATTTACATCTGTGTGGAATGGTTTTGGGGTGAGGCATGGATCAGAATGCTTTTGGAGGAAAACGGGGCCACCATAATTAGGTGCCAGTTGGCACTTCCACATAAAATGACCCTTTAGGGCCACAAATTTCAATTAGCTTAGCCAAACAGGAGTCATCACTGAAAATGGATTTGTCCCTTTTCTTGTTTATTTCCTAACCTGTAGGCAGGACTCGTACTCATTTGCTGAACCACAGATTTCGAAGACCAGGAGGTGGCATTCCCCCCGGGCCTAAAAACAAAATGTGAGCAACTAAAAATTCATATTCCATTCATAATTACCTTGAGGCTTTAGGTAATTGCTGTAATTATAACCCCACATGAAGACTTCACTTTGCCTTTTCACTGTCCCAACGTCACTTTTAATGCTTTCTTCTCACGGGCAAGTCCCAATGGGATGCATTGAGGCCCACAGGAGAAGATCTTGTGAGTTAAAATAGTCCACCAACAATGTCAGGTAATGAGCCAAGGAGGTTTTGCAACAAAGACCCATGAGGGGAATGTTAGGCCTGTCAGTGTAGCAACCAGGTGCAGCCCGTCTGCTGTTGGCAGGAATCATACATCTTAAGGATCCCTGATCCACAGGGACAACCTGAAACTTTCCAATGAATACATTTACAGCAGATGGCTATCTTACATGATCAGGAACCAAATGACTTCTCTAAAGACTAGGTGTTTTTTCATACTTTTGAGTCTACCATGGCAAAGAGACAGTGACAGACCTGCTGCACCTAAGGAAAATATCAACACAGAGCCTTTGGGCAAATATCTCTTTTGTGTCTCTAAAAAAAAAATTTAGAGCTAGAATGAATCATAGACATCTTCCAGTCCATCTCTTCCATTTTGCAAATAAGATCATTAAGATCCAAAGACAGTGAATGACAGACCTAAGGTCACTCAGTCAGCTAATGGCAAAATGGGGATTAGAATTCAAGTCTTCAGACTGCCACTTCACTGTTCTTTTCGTATGCCACACCACCTCCCAATCCTATAGGAATAAAGAGTTTACGAGGAAAAGGTATCTCATTTCAACACCATTATATTTTTCTGTACTCCCACAGTGTGACACAGTATAATTCTAAATATAAAGTCTTTAGCAGGCTGGAAGAAATTCAATTTAGACCAACACCTTATTCCTTACACCAAGGAAAAGTTCCCAATGGAAATGTGACCTAGATATAAAAGTTCATATAATGAACAAATTAGAGGAAAAAAATTACCTGTCAGACCTATGGATGCGGGAAGGGTTTATGACCAAAGAAGGGACAGGGAGGACCACAGAAGATAAAAATGGATCGTTTTAATTACATAAAATTTAAAAGCTTTTGCACAAATGAGTCCAACATAGTGAGATTAAAAGGAAAACAATTAACTAGGGAGAAAAACACCTTGAAACAAGTTTCTCTGATAAAGGTCTCATTCCTAAGATATGAAGAGCTAATTAAAATTTATAAGAATAAGAGTAATTCCCTAAGGATATGAGTTGTCATTTCTCAAGGGAAGAAAGCCAGGTTACTTATAGTTCTATTTTTTAAAGTTCCAAATCATTACTAATTAGGAAAACACAAATTAAAACAATCATGAGGTTCTATTTTATACCCATCCAACTGGAAAAGATGACCAAGAAAAATAGCAGATATTGGATGGGCCATGGGAAGACAGCCACATTAATGCACTGTTAATAGAGTTATGAATAGGTCTACCCATTCTGAAAAGTAAATTTGGAATTATGCACAGAAAATTGCTTTTAAAAAAATGCATGCTCTTTTACCCAACTACACCACTGTCTATGCTTCCTCACAGTTAAAAAAAAAGAGGAAAAAGTCCTCTTATAGACAGAAAGATATTTACAGAAACTCTTTTTGTAATAGCAAAAAAGCTGGAAACTTAGAGGATACTTATCAATTAGGAAATGGCTAGCCAAATTGTAGTATATGAAAGCAGCGGAATACAAATGTTATAATAAATAAGGAAAATATCTTCAAAAAGACAGGGAAAGACTTGTACAAACTGATGCAGAGTGAAGGAAAAGAACCAGAAGAGCAATGTATACTATAATATCAATGTTATAAAAACAAACCATTTTGAACTATTTAAGAATTCTAATCACCTAAATGATCAACCTTGATTCCCTACCTTTTGACAAAAATAATGATGAACTCATATAAGAAATTCATTTTTGGACATGACTAATAATGGGAATGTGTTTTCCTAGACTATGCTTATGAAATGCATTTCTTTTTCCCCCAGGGGGAGTAATTGGAGGAGGGAGAACAAATGTTTAGTAAAAGAAAAACAAAATAAAGTAATAATGAAAATTTTTTTAATAAAAACAAAGTTTTAGCCTAAAAATAGCTTACAATACATTTATAGAAAAGGAAAGAGTAGAAACCAGACACATATAAAATAAAATTAATCTCCAAATAGTAGAGGTAATATAGAATACTAGAAAGAGCAATGGATTTGAGGTCAAAACACCTGGCTTTGTGTCCCCACCATGTTATTCTAGGTTACTTTAATATCTCTGAGTCTAAGTTCCTTCACCTGTAAAATAAAAGCAGTAATATTTATACCACCTCCTTCCAAGGGTTGATGTGAAGAAAACACTTAATAAACCATGAAGAGATATTCTTATAATAGTACCTTAATGATGATTATCATTAAAACTGAGCAGGAAGGAAATGCAATTCACAACTTCATGGATCTGGGTTCTGTTTAACGTTTTGTTGGGAGAGATGACAATTTATTGATTTTTAGAGAGGACTTGTGCCTTGATTATAAGTGTGGGTGGGAAATAAATCTGGCTGATTTTGAGGCTTTTCTGCAAAATTTGAGGTGTAGGATGTAAACACATTCATTCTCTAGCAGTATTTAGAAGTTTAAAGAACACAAATGACATTCAAACAAATGTTTAGAGTTGACAAGAGAAGTGTTCACAGATCCTAGTTAATGAATCTGATAATTGTCCACCCATACAAAGATATTAGTTACATCTGGACTTTCGTCAGGACATATGAAACATATTTCCATAGTATATGCTATTTATAATGTGACTGTGACACAATAAGTAAGCTGTAATGTAGTGTAATTAAAACAAAACCAGATTTTATAAAATCACAAATGTGTTGCATAATAAATGATAGATTCAAAAGTCATGACTTCTGTATCACAGCATACTTTCTTGACACATAGTCGTGTTTCCATGGGTATTTAATTAACATAAATTTCTAACCCTAAATGTTCTTTTCTTTTTGGAACCCTCTCTTCTCCACCCCTCAGAGTAATCTTACCATGATAATGCATGGCATGTTAGGGACTAGGTTCTCATTGATCAGAGCTGGAGACCAATTCTCATCTTTTACATACAAGTGTGGGATGGCAGGAAGGTTCTAAAGCATGAGGTGATGAATGATTGAAGGAAATGGGAGTATTTAGCCTGGAGGAAAAAGATCATGTTTGCTATCTTCAAGTGTCTGAAGGATTGTCACATGGACAGGGATTAGATTTAATCTCTGTAACTCAGAATTGGAACCAAAAGGTAGGGGTTACAAGGAGGCAGATTTTGATTCATTATAGCAAAGAGTTTCTTAGTGAATAGACATACCCAACAATGAAAAGGATTGCCTTGAGAGGTAGTAAGTACCATCACACCAGAGGTATCTATAAAAAAATCTATATGACCATTTGCCATTTAAGTATGGCAGAGGGAAACAGACTAGATATCTACAATCCTTTCTATTGCCCAAAGTTCAATGACTTTATTATTCAATACCTTAGACCAGGAAAGTGATAGAGATGAAAACAGGACACAAAAAGAGAATTTTTTATAGCTATTTGTTATAGCTTTTTTCCTAGTCTCTCTAACAGTTTCCCACTGATCAAGTGTACAACATTCATACAACAATTTCCATGACCAGTTTATCCCCTACAACTACCCAGAAGTGCTTACCATGAACAAACATTCTTTTCTCCTGACATTGGAATCCCTCTCATATAATTTGAGTTTACCCCTTCATAGAATCAAAGGATGTGAATAAACAGAAAGAGGGGGAAGCCTTATACTGACAAAGACACAAAACAAAACCAACAGATCATACTATGTTCACTCCCTTTGGCTTACAGCTTCAGACAACTTTGAAGAAGGGTACTTGGTTTCAGGAAGCAACATCATTTTGAAAAGGTTATGCCCTTGGGATGCTCCACTTCCTGTATAGCCTTCAAGGCTTTTATTACATTGGTACTCCAGATGATGGTTGAGTGACAATAGAACTGACAGTTCTATTAGCTGCAGAAAGAGAACAGGTCAATCAAGAGTTCTCACATCTCTGGATAATGAGCTGGATTTCTGAAGGCAACCCAGATTCTAAGAATGACAGTTTGTTAGGAGATGAAGCTACACACTCTCCAGAGTGGCTTTTACAGCTGTGATTCTCAGAAGCTCTCTCAAAATGGAACAGACTAGTAGTGTTTTTGTAAGCTTCATGCCAGGTCCTTGGTAGCAGCCGGGGTACATTGCAGGAACACAGACCCAATAATTGACTGGAGCTCTCTGAGCCCAATAGAGTTAATTCTAACCACCATCGGCTACAGAAAGGCAGGAGGGAAGATAACTAGTGAACAAAATGCAGTTTAAAAGGTCCCCCTTGGTTATAGTCCATAGAGATCCAAGGAGTTTAGTTTTAATCATGAGTACCTTTTTGAACTGAGAGGAAGCACAAGACACACACCAGAAAAAGAATCACTCTTGCTCTAAAATAAAGAGAGCATTGGAAAAGCAGGAGATGATTGTACACTGTAAGAGCAATATTGTAATGTCCATCAACTTCAAAAGACTCAGCTACTTTGATCAGTACAACGATCCAAGAAAATTCCAAAGGCCTCATAATGAAAAATGCTATCCACCTCCAGAGAAAGAACTGATGAACTCTGATTGCAAGCTGAAGTATAGTGTTCTCACTTGAAAAAAAAAGATAGCATTGGATACAGTGGACAAAACTGTAGGGTCAGAACATGAATGAAGTATCAAGAAAAAGTCAATTGCATGGTCTAATGCCTTAGCACAACCATTACAGTTAAAGTATTCCCCTACTCACCCCCCCCCAAAAAAAGTGTTAAGCTGTAGACATCTTTATTAGTTAACTCCCCCCAGGGACTAAGGCAGTAAAGAAGAATGAGCTCCAGTTGAGGTGATTTTTATGCTCTGATTCTTATTGTATCCTTTCCCTTAAAAAAATATTTATTTTATTTTTAATTTATGAAAAGAAGCATTTTCATCATATAGAACAATAAAAATATGATTGCACATGAAACTGCAAATCTATTGTGTACAAATTGCTATTCTTTTAAAATATATAATAAATTTAGCATGTAAATTTCATTTTTTTCTTTCATTTCTTCCCCCCATGGCTATTATTAGATATAAATGTGTGTGTGTGTGTGTGTGTGTGTAAAATCATTATATACATACTTCTATTTATCAATTCTTTCTCTGGATGCAGATAGCATCTTCCTTCATATGTCCTTTGTAGTTAATTTGGGTATTTATAATAGTCAAAATGACATAGTCACTCAAAGTTATTCTTTAAAAAAATATTGTGTTCTCTTGGTTCTTTCACTCTTCATTATTTCATGCAAGTCTATCCATGTTTTTCTAAAGTCAACAAGCTCATCATTTATCATATCTCTTCAATAAGTATCCCTTTATAAAAACTAATTCATATTAGTTATAGATAATATTGGAGAGATATTAGCTAAAGATTGATATTGTGGGATATACACTGGATAGTGGCTTATGGGCAATAGTACAAGAATCCACCAAACCTCTGGATTACTCCTAAAACCTAGATGGGAAATATAGCCAGCTACATAGTGGGTGACCCACAAATACAAGTTGGAATCAGGAAAGAGAGCCCCCAAATGTAGGTAACATTTCTTGTTGTCTCATAGATTTTTGTTTGGTCTATTCTGATTTTAGTAAATCTATTATTTGGGTGAAGATTACTGCTTTGATTCCCATTTTAGTTCTTTCCTTCAGATCTTTTCCTTTCTTTTGTCTCTAGATTCATTTCTTTTAGGTATTCATGTAGTTTTTATTGAAAATCCTTTCTTTCCCTATGAGTCTCTGTCAGCTGTAATGGAGTTAATCTTTTCTTCCTGACTTTGGGGTATCTCCGAATCTATTATATTTCTTTATAGTGATTTGTATTGTCTTAGGTTTTCTTACCTCTCCAGACTCAGCTCATGAACCAGAGTTTTGTGTCAGAACCAGCTTTTGCTTTGCTTTTGAGTGGGGCAGTCAATCTAGCTTGGCCTTGATTTGGATCACCTGAGTCCAGCCCTGACCTCCACCTCCCAGGGTTAGCCCTCCCTCCAGATGTCTGAAGTTCATAGAACTAGATCTTCAGATCTTCAGACCCATCTATGGTATCTAAGGATAAATTACTAGGATTTTTGAAGTTCTAAGACTTGTAGTATCCTAATCTGAACAATGCTATGACAACACTGGTCGCCACTCTTGAACACTTAGAAGGCACTCCCCACCAAGATCTTCTGACTTCCTTGGGGTTTCCTCAAGGTAACTCTCCACTCTAGCTACTTTTAAATGTAGAGTTCTGCAAGTTACAGGGATATCTAGTCATAGTCTGGTTTCCAATTTATTGACCTGTGCTGTGACTAGATCTTCTGGAAAAGGCTTTTACCTGTTGTTTGTGGGTTTCTCAATGACTTTTTGTGAAGTTCTGGAGTAGAAGAAGTCATTTATTACATTTTCTCATTTGTCCTGATGCCATTTTTAGGTTTTTGCTGAAATAGCTATGTGGGAAGCTGGGCTATCTGCTTCTATTAAAGTACCTTACTGGCTAGAAATACCAGTTTCCTATTTCTTGATCCTTGTGAGATAGATTTCTTACTGAATGAAAGAGACATGTTTAGCTGCAATTAACTACCTTCATATTCCAGGTAGTAAAATACAGTTGGAGGTTGAAAACAGACTCGTTTATTAATCTGCATTCATATTTCTGTCCATCCTAAGATATGGCTAGTTTACTGAAACTGTTGGAAAATACTTTTGTGATATAGAAGAAACTGAGCAGAGAAATGATGACTGTCAGTTCCCTTTGGTGAATCTTCATTGGTATCCTTCCCTCCCTCCCCTTCCCTGCTCAATAACCTACAGTGGTTCTCTACCTCTAGGGTTAAACATAAAATTCTGTTGAGCATTTAAAGTCTTTCACAATCTGCTCTAACATACTTTCCCAGTCTTATTATACATTATTCTCTTTATCTGTATTAATCCAGCCTTCTTGCTGTTCCTCACAACCTCATCTCCATGGAGGTTGTACCCTGTGCCTGTAACACACTCACTCCTCACTTCTTCTGTTTAGAATACTTAATTTCCTTCAAAGTTCAGTTCAAGCACCACCTGCTCCAAGAGCTTTTCCTGTGCCCTCTTCCCAATTACCTTATGTTTACTTTGTATTTTTCCTGCATATATGTTGTCTCCTTCAATAAAATGTAAGCTCCTTAAAGGCAAAGAGTGTTTCATGTCTGCTTGTTTTCCCAAAGACCAATACAGTACCTGACATGTAGTTTTTATTGGTGGAGTTCAGTCATTTTTCAGTTGTTTCTGACTCTTCATGACCCTATTTGGGGTTTCCTTGGCAAAGATACCTAAGTGGTTTGCTATTTTCTTCTTTAAATTTTTTTTACAGATAAGCTAAATAAGATTAAGTAATTTGCCCAGGATCACACAGCTAGTATGTGTCTAAAGCTGAACCTAAACTCAGATTCCCCTAACTCCAGGACTGGCACTCTATCCACTGTGCTACCTACCTGTCTCAGCATGTAGTTGGTGCTTAATAAAATGGTTGTTGATTGGTCAGGAATCTTTTTTTCACATGACATGGTGCTGTGAAGATCTGGAGATATAGAACTATTGGCCATCCTCACTCATAGCCAATTATGTATAATTC